>CM030799.1:33285000-33985669 GCA_018127125.1 Rhododendron griersonianum | reverse complement strand
CAATAAACATAAGCTTGTTCATAAGTCCCTGACTGAAGGTTCATGAAAGGAAATGCAGTAGCAAAAACCAATCCAACAGCAGTTCAAATCCAAGAAAGGGTAAGATTAAAAAATAAAAAATAAAAAATAAAAACTGTAGTGATTCTAAAAACGGTTGTAAACCTATGAATTCGAGCAGCTGGTTTCTCTTCTTGATTGCAAGCAGTCATTAAAGCCGGATAACGAATTAGGGTCCGTACCACATTGACTCAATAAAACCCTACTCCAGGTCTTGGAAAATGGTTTGGAGAACCTTTTAAAATCAGGGAATCCATACATTTGAAACAAAGATTCAGGAGGTAAAATTAAAAATCTTGGCAATAAACCCAAGCACCATAAACATTTGGAGTACAAAGGATCTGAACGGTGACTGATCAACCAAAATGAAAGCCTCACACATATTTGGCACCAGGTCAACTAAGAAATATTTTGGCCTCCCAGTCAATAGAAGGTGATCTCATTATCTTGCGAAGAAATGAGCAATCAAGATGCTAAATCTATGGCTCAAAAGATAAGAGAAAGGTTAACATCTATCCAGTGCGAAAATTAAAAGAAAACAAAGATACCAGTTAATGACCTCTGCATGCGATATTCTTCAATTGTTTCACCTTCTTGAAATCAGGGACATGGTAATTCTTTTCCACCTCCCAAGCAAGTTGGGACATCCCATTAAACGATGACTTTACACCCTTCTCGTCCGTTACTTCCCGAGGGAAAGGAATTCGGGCTTCAAATATACCGCTTTGGGGAGAGGTAAGACGCATGTCAAAGCCAAACCGGTCTACCCAAACTATTTTTGCTTCTGTTACCTGCAACATAAAACAATTTAACCGCAAGTGACAAATGATTCCTACCATGGGGCAGGACCTTTCCTCAAGTTAAATGAATATGCTACCGAGATTAAAAAAAAAACTGTGACTTTTATAGGCTGCAAACCTGGAAATCTACATCAACAAAGATGTTGCAAAAGCGATGAACATCTTCCCTGTTGTGTGTGTTAATCTCACTCACGATTCTTTCTGCAAAGTCCCGAAGTGGATCAGGGTTTGCCAATTTATAATCTGATGAGGTGACCCATACACCATCCTGAAAAGGTTCAAAACATTAGGTTTACAAGCCCAAATTATATGTTTGAACCACTAAACTTACTTATGATCATGCACAAAGATGTCCTTAAGTAATAAACATTAAATCTTACTTACGTGCTCAACAGAATAAGAAATGTAACAGCAAATAGAAAACACAAAAATCCTCTGAATAAAATATCAAACCTCTGTAAAATCGTCCATCTGAAATACCCTTTCAACAGCAACAATGTATATAAGGTCGTCATTCACTTCTTCTCCAAACCTCTTCTCCCATGTTGTACAAAGCTTCTGTCAAAAGAAGCAGCTTGAACAACCAAATGAGAAGCTAATCAAAGTCGTAAACTTTTATCAGTTAGAGAAGTAGAAATCAACCTTGTCATCTTTTATCAATGTGATATAAATAGATGAGAAAGCTTCTGCCAAAACACGAAACTTTAACAACCAAGTAAGAAGTGAATCGAAGCCATAGTCATTTATCATTCAGTGCAATAACAAGAAATCAATATCCTAAAACTAGATCAAACAGAAAACCCAATACAAATTTTCACTTGCTCTTGTGATATGATATTACAATTATTATCACCTCCTACAACAGTAATATTTTGTCAATGTGATAAATAGATGAGAAAGCTTCTGCCAAAATACGAAGCTTGAACAACAAATAATAAGTTAATCAAAGCCATAGTCCTTTATCATTCAGTGCAATAACCAGAAATCAATATCCTAATACTAGATCAAACTGATAAACCGACAAAAATTTCAACTTGCTCTGGTGATATGATATTACAATTGTTATCACCTCTTACAACAGTAATATGCACCTAATTCTGGAACGAGTGGCGAAATCGCAAGTGTTGAGGTGCCTGCATATGGAAAGCCTAGCCTTTGCAGCATTCTGGGATTTCAGCTTCACACTTGTTCTTTCAGGTACTTGGGAGCTCCTGTTAGTTCTACTAGGCTTAAAGCTTCTAAATTTTCCGCTTCACTGAAGAATTACTGCGAACCATTACGCACTGGGCAAATAGAATTCTTTCCTGCACTGGGAGGCTTTTCCAATTATCAAGGTTATCTGTTCAGCATGCAAGTTCTCCGGAGCACTCATTTTCTCTTGCCCAAGTCTATTTGTTCAGAAAAAGAGCAACTTGCTCAGGAATTTTATGGTCCGTCAACACTCTAATAGAGTTGCTTGGAAGGATATAAGTAGGCCTACAACTGAAGGTGGGTTTGGTCTAAGGACTGTTTGCTGTTACGCGTGAGGACTTATGGACTATCTATCAACAGTTACATGATGAATCTCCATTCACAGAACTAGATAAGAGTGATTTACCATTTTCAACCCATTAATTCAATCCAGTTGTGCAAAGACTAGATGAGGACTGTAGAAAGACTTATACATGGACACAAATAGACATCATTTTGAGTCCGCAATGAGTACACGATGATGAAACAGTTGCACTCATTTCATAGCATATCAAAGTTCCAATGGCATAGGCTAAATGGCAAAATGGAACTCCTTTACACAACACCAGTTTACTGCATCATCATACTCAAAGATGAATACATACCTTGAGAAGCATTCTGTCTTCTGGTTTGTCAAGGCTACCTTGAATTGTGCACTGAGGAGTCCGCAACCGACTCTGCTCTAACTGTTTGAAAACAGATGAGAAATATCAAAAAACATAATTAACTACCAAAACCCAGCTAGGTTCGGATTCAGGTTTATGAAGAAACATCAAACGCCCATTAGCTGTATTCCAACTTACTAACTCACTAATAAAATGTTTGAGGCGTATATAAGTAGCTATTATTATTTATATCTACACGCACACAGAGTCCCAACTAAAGTGGCTTAAAACAATCATAAAAAGGGGTGAGATTTTATTTTATATTGAAGTGAATTGAGTAGTGAAGGAAGCAGCACCTGGACATGGAGGCTCGACCTCCTATCCAAAGAGAATTGCCTGTTGGAGTCATTCAAGCAAAGAATCGGGGTGCCTTGTGCATCAACAGCAAATCGAACACCGATACCGAGGGGCCAAGCATCATCCTGGGTTAGAAGAGTAGAAAGAGTGCCCACAGAAGTCAACTCCATGATTGTTCTTGACACCTCAGCTGGGAAGGGTTTATGGTGGTTGTTCGTCGATTCCAAATGGGTAGGCTCTGAAACCACAGAAGAAACTGAGCATTTCAGAGTCTGGAACGAGGATTTCCGAGATGGGTATGATCTTCTTGAAGGGTTGAAATTGGGCTTGTCAGTGGTTTTTGAGAGAGAAAGCGATAGTTTGGAGGATTGGGTAGAGAGGAAGATCGAAAGCGGAAGGCGGGATGTGAGAGACTGGGATTGCTGAAACATCTGATTTTATGGAATCAATTGGGAGTTTCAAGATTTCTGACGTTGTCAACCAAATGGAACACTTGGTTGGAGAGAGAGAGAGAGGCGATGATGCGATGGTGGTATATCCGTCTAGTGCAGGTAAAATTTAGATGTGAAGGGTAAAGCAAGCTTGAGCTGAGGTCGATGAATTGGAGTTTGGTTCCTAAGGTTATACTCCACAAAACTTCTTGTAACGGCGTCCTTACCGTAATACGGTAAGGACGTCCATTTTCTGACTAATTTGTAATGATTCGAGCCGCTCAATGTGTGCAGAATGTGATTTTAAGGGTGCTCGCTAGAAATCAGCAAAAAAAAAAGACCGGGAAAGGCTTCATCCGAGCAGTTTTTGTTTGTATTTTATCTAACGGTTCAGATAAAAACTGCTCAAATCAAGCCTTTTCCGGTCATTTTTTTTTCTGATTTCTCGCGGGTACCCTTAAAATCACGTTCTGAACACATTGAGCGGCTCAGATCTTCAAAATTTGATCGAAAAATGAGAGAAAAGGGAAAACCCTTACCGTAATACGGTAAGAGCGCCCTTATAAGAAGTGGACTCTGTTATACTCTATTTAGTGCAGGTAAAATTTACATGTTGATACTCTATATTCTACGAAGTTGTTCAATGATAGTACGTTTTATCTTCTTTTTTTTCTTTGTGGTGTCTGATTATTGATACTGACATATAAATTGTGAGACCCCATGTCCCAAATCGGTAGGAAAAGTTTAAAAATATTGATCTTTTGAGTCATGTTGTTAGACCAAGGATTAACATGTAAGTTGGTGTGGATCGTTACAATTGATATCTGAGCACAACTTTGGTCTACATAGTAGGGGCCACTTTTAGAATTTGGTACGAGCCTGATTAATGTATTGTACAAATCTAAGTGCTACATCATGGCTACCAGGAAAGATTATTTGGCCAATGCAATAAGGACATAGCATCATAAGGTGGGGAATTTGGGAAACCTTATGTCCCACATCAGTGGGAAAAGTCAAAAAAGGAATTATATATAATGAATTCCGACGGTATAACTTGAGTTTAACCTTTTGAACCGAATGGTTAGGTTAAGGATTAGCAGGTCAATTGGTGCAAATCGTTACATAAATGGTGTTATTATTATTATTCTTTATGGATACTGATTTTCGCGCTCCAAGATTTACTGCAGGAGCTCCACCTTTTTGTTTTTATACTGTGATGTTGCCAACAACATCACAGTGTAAAAACAAAAAGGTGGAGCGCCTGCAGTAAATATTGAAGCACAAAAATCAGTGGCCTTTTTTATTTACTTCTTTGCAAAATTAGCGATGAGAATTGTTGATATCGAAACAAGATTAGGCCCCGTTCCAGAACGGGAATAAGCTCTTCTTTTTTGTCCAATAAGAAGGGGAGTTCCTGAAAAATAAGAAGGCTTGGAAGAATTTATATAGGTTCCATGAGGGCTGGCGGAGGGAAATCGGTCCGGCGGCCGCGCTGGGCCGTCTCCGGCCACCAGACGGCCGATCCGAGCCGTCAAAAAATTCTAAAAAAAAAAATCAAGGGGGCTTACGCGGGAATCAACGGCATCCGAGGTGTGTAATGTGCTTGTTCGGAGCACCTATTTTTCGTTTATAATATACAAGAAAATTGAATTGGATTATAAACGAAAAAGGGGTGATACGATAAAAAACCCAACACACCCTTTTCCATGTACATATGATGGGGGTTTTTTTAGAATTTTTGGACGGCTCGGATCGGCCGTCCGGTGGCCGGAGACGGCCCGGCGCGGCTACCGGTCGATTTCCGACCGCCGGCCCTCATTCTCATACCAACAGTCCTCTGTTTTGGTATACAGCAACTTCCAGGTCAAAAACAATAGGGTTACGCAAAAAATTTTCCTACCACTATGGATCTTATTTGATAGATCTCATTGAGATCTTTAATACGGTGCAAAAAAAATTTTTTTTTTTTTTTCATTTATGTTATATTTGAGTTTGAAAATGTGAAAAAAACTTTTTGTTTGGGAAAAATAAGAAGGTGGAATAAGAAGTTGATGAAATAAGTACTTATTTTTTAAGAAGGTTTCCGGAACGGGCAATCTTGTTTCCATGATATTTTTTTCCCTTTTAATATCGAAACAAGAATAGTCGCACTTTTTGAATTTCCTAATTAAAGGTAACAAGTGGTTATTTTTCAAAATATTTGGGTAAAAGTAAATTTTTTTTACTTTTCCAATTCCTCTCGTTAAAACGAATCAATAATCCACAAAAGTTGAGAGCAAAACTAATAAATGCAAAAAAAAACAGTCTTAGCTATTGTCAGTTCACTGGGCTGACAATAAATACACTATAAGACAAGAAAAACACGTATTTTTATGTACTCTTTACACCCTTTAATACACATTCACATATTTACTATTATCAGCCTATTGGGCTGATTTTAGAATTTTCCAAAAAAAAAGAGAGGACAAAACAACTTCATTTCTTGTAAGTTTAGAAGAATCCACCCTAATTTAATTCCACTAGTTAGGAAACAATGTTAATGCAATCTCAGTAAGTAAAGAAACTATATTTATGGAGGCAGATCTGCTGACACCTATTTTGACCCTTTCTGTTTTTAGAGTTTAAGTAAATGATCGAACCATTCAATGTGTTTAAAACATATTTTAAAGAGCTTCCATATAAAATTAGCTCATTCTGATATATGTAAGGCCTTGATCGACTCATTCATTTTATCTTGTCAAAATTAGGGATAAATACCGATCAATATCAAAATAAGCTGATTTTTTACAGAAATTCTTAAAAACATATTTTAAACACATTGAATAGCTCCGATCATTTGCTGAGACTTCAAAATACAAGAGGTGTTAAAAATAAGTGTTAGCGGATTCAACCCCTATATTTATATACTTATAATAAAAGGATAAAAAAGATAACTCACATATCAAGAAGATGTAAGCATAACCCCGAAAAAGTGGGAAAGATAAAAACTTACTTGGTATGCCCACTTAGGATGATTAATTTCCTCATTTTTCTATTGTTCCTTAGGTGCTCCTCTCGTCAATGATTAATTTTAGAGGTGGCAATTTGCAATCCGACCCATAAATTCGGTCACTTATAATCCAACTCAATCCAATCCAATCCAATCATATTGTATAAAATAGGTTGATATAAGTTGAACGCATATAAACCCATATTGGGTTTAAGGGCTCATTCGGCTAAATAAGCCAAATAGTTTTTTTTTTTTTGTTCTTATTCAATTTTTTTCGCATTTGTTAGTTTTTTGTCGATTTTTTTTGAGGATTATTGTTTTGTCATGATGAGATGAATTTAAAAAGTAAAAAATTACGATCGGAATTCAATTTTTTGTGAATAAAGAAGAAAAAATTGGTTTATTTTCGTCTTTATTAAAAAAATAGATTTCGATCGCAATTTTTTACTTTTTAGACTTCTCTTTTCATGACAAAGCAAATAATCCTCAAAAATCGACGAAAAATAAACAAATGTGAAAAAAATTTAAATAAAAAAAAACCCCAGAGGCTTTATTTAGCCGAACGAAGCCAAAATGAGTATATTTGGGTTGGGATTATGCTATAGTGTCCCCGGTCATTTTGGAGACATCGTAATTTTTGGCATAACTTCACCATTATAAGCATAACTAAAGCCGATTACAAGCATAACAAAATTCAAATAAGGCATAACCAAGAAATATCTAAAAAAATCAATCAAGGCATAACTAAACCCAACCAAAGCATAACAAACAAGTTATGTCTTGTTATGGTTCTGTTATGCTTGTAATGATTTTTAATAATACTCATAATGATTTTGTTATGCCAAAAATTACGATGCTCCCAAAATGACCGGGGACACTGAAGTCATTTCCATTTGGGTCAGAGGGTTGAAAATACGATCAACATAGGCTTATTCCAAGTTTCCAACTGTCCACTATATGACACGTGCACAACACCCACCTGGGCAACATGCGCCAACACTTGGGCTTCACCGGTCTCCTATCTCACTCTCTCTCCGGCCGCCGCTTCGCCCCGATTGCTCCATTCTTCAGCAGTCTCCATCGTCAGAGAGAGAGAGTCCTTCCGTTGCTCAATTCAATTCCCAATTCTTTCCAGATGCGAAAAGCTGTTGCCTTCTAGATATCCTCCAATGGCTTCGAATATACAGATCCTTCTCCTCATTCGCTTTCGACTTTATTGCACTGATGGAAATTAAACTGGTATCGTACATAGACAAATCCTTAGAGCATCTCCAATCCAATACTCTATTTGAGAGTATCAAAATACTCTATTTTATTCATAAAGTGATTTTAGAGGAAATCACTATTTCTATTTATTCCAACCACAAACCCTCTATTTTTTTCTCTAAAATAGAGGAGGCTTGAGAGGATGGGTTGGAGGAGTTCCGTACTCTCAAATGGAGGAATAGAGCATGGGTTGGAGATGCTCTAAGGATACAAATGCCATTTTAAAAGGTGAATAGTGTTATAGAGGAGGTCCTCCATATTTTCTCTCATCCTCTAAATATGGAGGATCAAAATCCCATCCTCTCAAATAGAGGAGGCTTGAGAGGATGGGTTGGAGGAGTTTTATACTCTCAAATAAAGGAATAGAGCATGGGTTGGAGATGCTCTTATGGGCCCGATTGGATGTGGGTAAATGATTGGGGATATTATTTATGAGGGATAAAGATGGTGGGGCGAAGTATTATTTAAGAAGGATGACCCACTTTTATGGAGGGAGAATTAAATAGTAGTAGTTGGTTTGGACAATGGAGATAAAGTTGGATGAATAATGTAAAAAGATGGCAGATCAAAAAATAAAAAAAAGAGTAAAAAGACGTGAAATAACTTTTTTGCCCCCCAAATAAATACTGTAGGAGTTTTTTTGGCTCTGAATAATACAAAAGAGACAAAGGAGTTTTTTTTGTTATGTGAAGCACTGGATCAAAACTCTTTGATTTTTCCAGAAAAATCAGAAGGCTACGGTTCTTTGTGATTCTGTGTCTTCGTCTCTCTCTCTCTCTGAACTCATTCACACACCCACCTCCTCCCATGGCGTCAAGAGCTCAAATGGCAATTGGCAAACAGTGACAGAGATCAAACGTTTTGTTCTTGCTGAAGACGACGATGGTCCGATTATGAAGATGGTTGATATTCAGACGATGATGGTCCGATTACAGGTCAAAATTAAAAAATTTCTTCCCTTCTTTCACAGATCAGTGGGGATAGTCTGTGTTTTTGTTTGTAAAACTTAAATTATTGAAGCAAATCAGAGTTATTTTTTCCGTGATTTCAATATTGAAGCAGATCGACATATTTTGTGTTTGTGTGTGTGTTTTTGTGGTGGTAATCTCTTGCTCTTCTTCTTCTTCTTCTTCTTCTTCTTCATTCGCTGTCTCTCTGAGCAGATCAAGAGAGAGAGAGCCGTTGGGTGAGGGGGATAAGGAGGGGTAAAATGGTCAAAATTCGGCTGGATAAGGCCAGATTATTTATGGACTGGGTTCAATCCATCCATATTTAATTCCCCTGGCCGGATTAATTAGTCCCAGGCATAATTTATCCGGGTAGGAAAACAGACTGCCAAACCAGGGCAAACCTTGGTTTCTGCCCATTTGGCACCTCTTTGACTTTGAGGGTTTGTTCCAGTGTTCTCGGGTCTTCGTTGCTTACCTTTCGGGATAAGGACTCGCAATTCTACTGTCGGTGGGGAACTAATATCAGGGGTACTAAGTACAAGTACTCGCAAACCTACTGTCGAGCAAAAAGTCTAAATTTTATGCGAACCAGCCCAAAACAGGTACCCTTCTCCTTACTGTGTGTGTGTGTGTGTCGTCTCCCTCCCTCCCTCCCTCCCTCCCTCTGTGCGTGGCAGTATGTATTCTTCTCCCTCTCGCTGTCTCTCTTTATTTGATGTTTTCTATAGGTAAATTAGATTCTTAAACATAATATGCGTGGGATTTACTGTAGTTAATAAACACTCCCCTCTCCGATCCACACACCAGAGTGAATAAATTTGCTGCAGATGCAGTAGTAGTACGACACAGTGACTTTCTAAGCTTCTGCCAACGGCTGGCTCTGGTAAATCATAGATTTTGTTGATAGGAGGAGTAAATCACAATCGAATGATTGCTCCCTATTACACATTAACACTTTGTGTATAGATATATATGAACTTACATGTTCCTTTGGAAATCTCTAACCCGTACTCTATTAGAGTTGAAACTAACAACAAAGAGTAATTTTATTAACTGGATAGAAACTTAGTACACTTGGGTGCACAACCACACTCTGGCTTGCACACTCATAAAGGAGAGAACTATAGAACAAAACTCACACTAGGACGCCTTACGTTTGGACACACTTGTTATACTTGACACACCTTACTTGCACTCAACACTTGTTTGTGTTCTCACTTATACTTCTCCACTTGGCTGATCTCCTTTATAACAGCCAAGGGGTGCCTACGTCACCACCAAGTGTTCAGGAAAGCATCACTTGAGTGGACATGCCACCAAGCTCGTGTGTCATTATATAAAAAATTAGCATACGCAATAAAACTTTTGTTTGTTCCGCTGGGCTGTACTCAACATCTATTTCTCTAGTTTTGCTTCCATTTTGGAGGAAAATAGAACTCCAACACACTCTCAATATTTTCCTCTATTTTGGAGTATTAAGTTTCGTAGTCCAAATATAGAGCATGAAGAATAGAATAGAGGATCCTCCAAATGGAAAGAGAAATTCATTGAATTGGGAATGAAAATACACGATGATAGGAGAAAAGTTTTAATATATTTGAAATGGTGATGAAAATAGAGATATCGAGAGGTATGGTTGGGGTGAAGTAGTAAAATCCTCTAATTTCACTTTTGAAATTTTGTTTTAATCCTTTCCAATAGAGATTTGGAGGGGGGTGGGTTGGAGATGCTCTTAGTTATTGACTTATTGGAGTATTATTGAATTTTATTTCTCACAATTGACAGATATGGATACAGTGTTTAAATTAAAGAAAAGTGCACGCTGGTCGTTGTCATCATCATCACCACCAGATTGGGCCTCTTTGCCGGAGGAACTGTTGGAGCTGATCCTTCACCGTATAAACCAACTCTCTGACTACCTCCGCTTTGCTGCTGTCTGCAAGCCATGGCTTTTGGCTGCCAACCATCAAAAAGATCATCGACGTAGAGAGATTCACAAACAGGTTAGTAGATTGTTAACCACCAACTCGAACAACTTAAGTTGCTAAAGAGATGGTAATTATACTAGTATTTATATCTTCAACACGTTTCCTCACATGTAGTCAAGTTCTCTTCCATAAACGGGCTAAATGCATGCAAATATTTTATTGACTAAGTTGGCAGTAAAGTTCAAATACAGTAGATATCTACTGCTCTTGGTCGTATACCATAATGGTAACTACCAATTCATGTAAAAACTTACGCTGCATGGTATAGAGAGGTAACTTTACTATTTATATCCTGAACACAGGTGGTCCCAATGTTGTTGATACACTCACCTGACCAGAAGACCGAAGCAAAGGAAGCAGGGGACGATCGCTGGAGATTGTACAGCGTTACTGAGAACAAGATTCTCAGTAGTTTGGAGCTTCGAGTTCCTTATCTTCGGCGGTGTTGTGGTTCTTCACACGGATGGCTGGCCACTGTGAATGAGGAGGACTTGGGCATTACACTGCTCAACCCCTTCTCTGGTAGGGCCCTGAGTTTACCTAAGGTGGGCTGTGAACCGTATAATAACAATCCCGCCAGGAGACATAATTTAAAATATGAGTATGACGTCAAAAAGGTCATTTTGTCATGTGGGGATCCCTCTGCGGATGAATTTGTGGTGGTTGCAATTTATGGTATGTGCAATGCCTTGGCCTACATCAAACCAGGCCGCAGCAAACATTGGATTAAAATAAGAGGGGTACACTATTCAGATGCCATATACCATCAGGGAATATTTTATGTCATGGACAAATTTTCTGGTGTTCTATATCTTGATGTTAGAGATTATAGCGAACCTAAAGGAAGATTGGTGGTAAATTATACTACCCGGAGGCATCCTTTTAAGGCTTACATTGTGGTGTTGTCAACTGGGAAAGACTTGCTCCTTGTTGAGAGGTTTCTTAAAAAGAAGGGTCGTCCGGCACGATGGGTGACTTCAAGTTTCAAAATATTTAAGTTGGGTTTTGTAGGTGGCAGCAGCATCAGCGGTGGGAATCAACAATTTGCAAAGGAGTGGGTTGAGATCAATAGTATAGGTGATGATGCCTTGTTCTTAGGTGATAATTATTCTCTATCCGTGACTGCTTCAAGTTTTCCTGGGTGCCAAGCAAATTGCGTATACTACACCGATGATGTTTATATTGACACCTCTGCACCTTGGTATCCTTACGGACCTCGAGACATGGGTATCTACTCCTTCGTGGATGGAAGCTTGGCCCCACATTATGAATTCAAAAAGAAACAAATGAAGGTGTCTATGCCGCCTCCAATCTGGATAGTGCCAACGCTGTTGTGATAACCTTTCAGGTATGATGTGAAACAATTACGAGGGTTGGTCTTTTGAGTACTGCTATTACAGTACTTTCATTTTTTTCCCCCTTGTGTGCAGTAAGATTTATGTGGCGCAAATATTGTTTACCACCACATGCACTTGGAAATATTTATAAAATTGTGTAACCAATGGATATATAAATTTAATGTGGATGTGCCTCCAAACAACTGAATGTCCTGACTGGATGCATTGACAGAAGGCATTGTCCATTGTTTTTGTACCCAAAAATGACAATCAAATTGAGCTGACAACTTTTCAAATACTCGACAAAGATGGAGCAATTTTGTTTCATTTGAGTTCCAAAATATTAAATATGTGGGAAGTGGATCTTGAGCATTATGTGCATGGGAAAGAATCACGGGACACATGGCAATTGGTCCCAATTTTTCTCTTCACTTAGTGGAGAAAATGGAGGCAAATCAAACGTGAGTTAGGCCTAATATTTGCTTCGGCAGTATAAAAGCAAGGAACATAGGAGGAAAAAGAGGTCCCCGACCACACTAACTCGGTCACTTTATCTTTCATTTCCTGCAACTCTATAGTTGAAACTTTTATTTTTGGTAATGGAAATCCCTAGCATTTTCCATTTCAACGGCATTTTTTATGTTTGAGCACCGCACTCATTTCTTTTTCTACATCGCTTGAGAAATTGTGAAGTCCTCTTCGTTGAGGCAAAAAAAAAAACAGTGGTGGATTTCACCTACTGCACGCAACTCATATGTCCGGAAGTTAGTCTCTCCACACTTGGACCAAACTGTGGCGAAGTCATTGTTTTGTTTTTAAAGGGAAACACATTGTCAACGACCCAATGACACGGTGAAGTCAATGTTGCACTTTTTGGAGGGAAACACATTGTCAACGATGGCCAAACTTAGATTGAGAAATTGTTTTGAGCGTTCTATATGTTGGTATTGCTTTAGGGTGCATCTCTGATACGAGCCCAAGAACCACTATGACTATCTTTAAAGCTCTGTGGATTATTCTGAAATTTGCTGAAAAGCTAGATATACCCAAGTGCAGAGACCATTATTTGTGGCTCCTCCATTCCTAAAAATAATTGTCAATCGCAAGTCTACTGTGTGGACCTCAATCATTCTTGTTTTCTGTATTTGAGGGACCGATTCAATGATGAATGAGCTACTTGTTTATACCTTTTAGTTGTGTTTGGATCTATGAAGCACTGACACTCCTAAATGTCAACATGTCCACAATTTTTGGATACTCAGGTATAGATTGTTCATTGATACGGAGGTATAGATTGTGGATTTTGCAAAGGATTTTCACCATGGGTTAGGAATAGAGTTAATCGAAGCAAATTGGATTGAGGCAATCGTGGCTGGTCAATTTCAAGTAAAGGAAAGGAGAGAAAACTAGGTCTTTTGGAAGTAGCAAAAGAGTAGGTGAGATGGATTTTAGGAGTGAACAGATTTGTCAACGATGAAGTGCGAGGGAAAATTTTGGGAGAGAGAGAAGACAAAAAGGCTGCAATTTGCATTAGTTAACACGTGGAGGGTAAAATAGTCAGCAGCTCCAAAATGTCGTGGCACTAAAAAGACTTCATCGTGGCATTATCAGTGTCCATTTTAATAAAAGCAAAGCAAAGCCAATCCTTTCAACTTTCTGCTGAAATAAATACTATGTCCAAAGAGTATTACAATGACAACGCATATTATGAGAAGCCCCAAAACTACATAACCTCAAGAATAAAAGGTAATGGAAATTGAAGAATAAATAAACAAAACCCATGTAGGATGGAAAAGGAGATGGAGATTCTACGTAAAATTGATTCCCTCACTTCCTAATTTAAAACTTATGTCAGCGGCCAAAAAATCACTTTCGTTCTCTCTCATCATCATTGCCTTCAACCAATATCATTTTACTCAATGAAAATCATTACTCCTATATTTTTTTTTGTCAAACAGAAATTGTTGCATGATTTTACTCAATAATGAAAATCATTATTGCCTTATGTACTCCATAAAAAAATTTTGAACGGTATTTTTTTGTAAGACCGCCTCCAGTTGTAAATTTAATACTAAATCAATTTTATGTTTTCATCAAAAATAATAAATTACTTAAAAAGTGAAACATCTGTAATCTTGGTTAAAATAAGTGATCTTTGAATTAAGACCTCTTCAACAATGAAATGTGACTTGTGGCAGTCAATCCACAAGCTTAAAAATGATGGGCTTATTGAAATATAAAAATATGCAATATGAATTTTGTTTGAAAGATTACATTGAGATCTTTAATATGGTGAAAAAAAATTGAAAAATTATTTTTCATTTACATTATTTTTGAGTTTGAAAATGTGAAATAAGTACTTATTTTTTAAGAAGATGTTCTGGAATGGGCTCTAACTCTGTATTGTGTTCGTGTAGTTTTTAACGGATTGTGTCCCGAAATCTGACCCCTAAGTACATTCGAATAGCTATTGATTATACAAAATTTATTTTGTTCAACTACATCCAAATAACTTGAGCACATACTACCATAAATTTTTCTGAGTTACTTATTTACTATTATTGGTAACAAAGTGTTCTTTACAAAATTATACAAAATCGTCTCGTCTCCAACTTTAAAAGGAAAACAAGTAAAGCAAACTGAAAATAATGAGTCAGTTTTTTTTAATTACCATTGCTGATAGAAATTGGAGGTGAAGTTCCGACCCGTCTCTTTATTTTCCAACTGAAGAGCAAAGAGAAAATGCAATAAAATTATGGGTACATCATTTGGTGTACACTGCCTTCTATGAGATCCAATTTGGGATCCCATACAAATGATTAGAACCACTCAATTTTGTTAAAATATTTTTTTTAAACATTTTTTAAGCATTTCTGTAAAAAAATCAGTTACGTCGGATATTAGTAAATGCTTGATTGCTTCCACGCCTAATTTGCTAACAGGAAATTGCATGTAGAAGCAATCAAACATTTATTGATATCAGACGGAACTGATTTTTTAAAAATCTTGTTTTAAAAAATACTAAAAAAAATTGAGCGGATTTAATCATTTGTATGAAACCCCAAAATGGATTCCATAGAAGGCAGTGTACACCAAAAATATTGTACCCATAGCAGGCTCGAGAAAATGGAGGTGAAATACCGCTTGTCGGAAAATCACACAGTGGAATCTAAGCTTGAAATAGGAGAGGCTGTTTTTTTGGTGCGTGCCATTATCGATTCAAGTCTTAACGGTCAAGCGCTTTATCCATTTGCGCATTTCACCCAGTCAATTTGTCACGGGTTAGGAACCGGGGCAACCCACTCGGCAGACACCAGACCAGACAGATGTGCTCAATAGTCAATTGTTGCAGATTCGCAGGTTTCGGTCGGATTACGGGTTTATACTTAAAGAACCTCCGATATACCCGACCCCGATAGAGTATTGTATTGATAATATGTCAACACGTATTATGTCCGGTAAGCATTCTCTCTCTCTCCCTCCAACTGAACCGAAGATCTACAAAACAAAATCAGGCCTTTTGTCATCCACTTCATCTGTCTCTGATAAGCTGGAGGGTATGGCGTCGTGGTTGGTGAGAGATTCGTTGAAGACCTCGTACCATAGAAGGCGTCGTCGAAGAAGTGACATCCTCTTTTGGGAACAATCTGGTTTGTTAGAGTGCTTTTTTTGTGGTTTAGATCCCTAATTTTGTAGGGTTTGGGTTCATGTTCCTGCTATTGTTCGGATCTCATAGGTTATTAAAGAGAAGGTGAGAAATGATGAGAAAAGAAGAGGAATGGTAAGTTTTTATTGGTGGTCTATTTTGTTTCTCACTACACCATGGTTTCAGCACATGTATTGCGCGGAATACCATAAACCCACGCCCCATTTCTAATCCGACAGCCTCTTCTTCTTCTTCTTCGTTGCAGACGCAAATATGCCGGCACTCGAATACTCGGAAGCCTGATCAATTAGGCAGTACCTGTGTCGTGATCGAGTGAGACGCACCCAATGGCTTCTGTGATGCAAAAAATCAAAGACATTGAGGATGAGGTATAATCTCCCTCCCTCTGTGTGTGTGCGCACGCGTAGTAATACCTATTTATTTAAACGTGCATATGTTTTTTTTACTATTTCTGTATACTTCAAAACCGTTGCTGCTTTGCAGTTAGCAAGATATCGAGCCACAGAGTGTTATTTTTGTTGCCTATTTTTTTTGTCAAATCTTATTGGACACTAATTATGTTCTGGTTTTTTATGAGGAACCGATGAAACCGTTAATTCACCTTTATTGCTTTGTCAATCACAAGGCAAAAAAAAATGCAAGACATTGAAACCAACAAGTACAACTGAGATGTGTATTTCTGCAGGGATTTTTTGATATTTATGTTTTCCAATTGAGGTACCTATCTGATGAAGTGGCGGAGCTCATTGAACTCTCTCAGTCGTTCACTATAAATGTGCTGGATTGTCATTGTTTGGTCCTTTATATATGTAGCATGCCTCTGTTGTGAGTCTTGTGACAGTGAGCCATTGAGTTGAAATGCTCTTATTCCAACTTTTTAGACTTATGGTAATACATAGGTACAAATTATAGCCTTGTTTGGAAGTGTGTCAGTTGAACTTATCGGGTCATGCATTGTGCTAGTTTATCTGTTGCAAGTTGAATGTCGGATCTGATTTTTCTTTGGGAGAAGTGAGTTGGTTCATATCTTATGGGGTTTGTTTCATCTTGATTTGCACTCAGTAAATTGGAAGGGATAATATAGTCTCTCTGCCTGATTTGTTTGTTCATTTTCGACAATCGTGCCTTTAGACCACCTGTATAGGCTGGGGTTGAGAATTTGGGGGCCTCGCGGCCTCGTCATTCTAAGCCTTGCTATGGGAACTGACACTTTCTGACGCTCTATGAAGAGCTCCAACCCTAAAGTGATGCAAACCAAGATACCCATAGATAATGTAGAGAGAGAAACTCCCAAATGAAATACAAAAGAGACTAGCTCTTGATAATATTTGTTCAAAATGATAAAAAGCTACCAAATAAGAGACTACAACACATATATATAGACCTCTTACTACTAAGAGCACAAAATGACATAGGTATCCTTACTACATACTACATCATACTCCCCTACTAAAAAGAAACTTGTCCTCAAGTTACGGTTGTAGTGCTTCGACCCAACACGACCCTCACAGCACATCCAATCAGGGTTTAAAGGCTTGGGTTGAGCAGATCTAGAGATTTGGAGTGAAATTGTGTCTCCGGCGAGATTTTTCGGTGCCGTTTTAGGGGTCCGGCGATATTTTCCGGCAAGGTTTAGGTTTCTGGCGAGATGAACGGTGGGGATTGAACCTCGAAGCTCTGATACCAAATGATGCAAACCAAGATACCCATAGATAATGTAGAGAGAGACTCTCAAATGGGATACAAAAGAGACTAGCTCTTGATAATATTTGTTCAAAATGATAAAAAGCTACCAAATAAGAGACTCCAACACATATATATAGACCCCTTACTACTAAGAGCACAAAATGACATAGGTACCCTTACTACATACTACATAAAGCTCCCAATTGCTCATTCTTACAACTATTTATTTGAAGCAGATACTAGTTTACAGTGCTCATTCTATAGATACTAGAAATGGAAAGATTCACATGACTAATCCATTCATGGAATTGTTATAGGCAGTTGCTCCCATTAAGTTGGATCAACAAATAAAGCATTAATAGTTTTTCAATTTTTTCCACCAATCAAAAGATATCAATTAATTCTTTTGATTGGTGGGGAAAAAAAATACAAAAACACGACTGCTGAAATGGACATATTAAGATTGGACGGAGGAAGTAGTCAATTTAAGTTGCTGTGATAGACTTCCAGTTACTTTTCTGAGCTATCATCGCCTGAATACATGCAACCTTCTATCAGGAATTTTGTGCTTTATACCTTTTTTGTGTTGTTGGTTTACATTTTAATGTTTGTCATGCTAGGCTAAGCTTGCTAGCTATGGAGGGACCTTCTTGCACCCCGATCAAAAGGAGGTTGTGGTTCTGGGGAAGGGTTTGATATTATGAAAAGCGGAGATGCCAGAGTTGGTCTAGTGGCTTTCCCTTCAGTTGGGAAATCAACACTAGTGAATAAATTAATTGGGACTTCTTCAGAGGTGCGTAATCCTCATATCTGATTTCATGCATGTCTCCCTAGTCCCTCCTTTAATGCAAATATTTCAACAACTCTATATTTCTTTGGGACGGATTATCCTTAATAGCTTATTGTTCATAGCGTTTATATGAATGTTGTATTTCAATTGAGACCTTGAGCATTTTATGTTGTGTTAAACTGGGAGGCAATATATATGTCTCATGTAGTCCAATTAGGAGGAACATCGGAGATAGTGTTAAACTGGGAGTCAGATCTTTCCTGTCTAAAGTTTGGTTTCTGTTTTTCCTTTCTATTAGATTTGTATAGGGTTCAATGATCTCTCTCTCTCTCACACACACACACACACATGCATGCACAATTAAATTCCAACTTTGAAGCCTAATAAAAAAGAATGGGATGCCGCTAAGGAAGATGTTGCAACATAAATAGTGGTGTACCTACCCACACTACAACCTTGGAGGAGATAAAAGCATCAATAGAGAGGTTGCCTGCTGTAGTTCTGGGCAAAGTTTTCTTTTGGAGAAGGCACTAGTCGAGTTTGGTTCCTCCAGACTCCAGTATTCTCCTCCTCTTTCTTCTTTTCTGCGCACATAACCCAAGTACTATTCTCTAGTTACTGTTTCTATTTCTTCTTAATACACTGCTTAGAATCAGATGTGCCCAAGCCTAAAATTCGAAGGCTGAGCTTGGAGTTATGACTTGTGCGTTGTGCTGGGTTGGGCTGCGCTTGCACCCATCTTATACCTTAATATAGTCTGGGTGGGCCTACATCTGGTTGGGCTTGGCCAATGGCAACCATTAAATTGGATGAAGGCAAGAGGGGACAAAGATTATAATTCTTGACCTATGCCGAAGAGCTTGTTTATAAGTGATGAAATGAATTTTCCTGCTGGGAAGCTGAAAGGTTTATTTGTTAACTTGTAATTTTTAACCAATGCCAGAACTATCTAATTGGTTACTTCGTCTAAGAAGCCTTCTTCTCTTTTGGTTTCTCATATTTCTGTTTTGAACTTCCAGATTTAGAAATTGCTTATGGACTTAGAGTTAAGGTTCTTCTTCTTGTTGTTTTCTCAAGACCTTAGGTTTCCATGGCCTTAGTAGCACGAAGCGGGGGTGGGAGTGGGAGCAGAAGCGGGAGTGGGTGCAGGGGAGCAGAGGCACCTAAAAGCTCCTAAGGTTGGGAGCGCCTAAGAAGCATATATAGATTTCATATAAATATGTACATAAAGTATCTTTAACTACTTAACCATTGAAGGAAAAGTGATTACTTTTGAGAATTTTCACAATCTTAAAGGGTACTTATAGGAAGCTAGATATTTTCAATTTGCAAAACTTCTTGAGTGATAAGATTTTCATATTTTTATTTCCACAATGGCATAACTCCCTTAAGAATGAGAGAATAGTTGCCTTAACCACCCAATAAGCTCCAATGTTAGTTGGGAGCGAGCTCCCGTCAAGCTCCCATCTTGGGAGCGCCGATTCGAGTTCCCGTCTTGGGAGCGCACCCATTTTAGAAGGATCCTGCTACTAAGTCCATGGCTCACTAGTTGCTTCCTATGAATTCACGTTGACTTGCATCCCTGGCATGATCATATACGAGGGAGCTAAAATTCAGGTCTATCATTCCGATTGATGTGTTGAAGGGGCTTATCCTGGTCTTTGGTGTAGTTTTCTGCTTTAGTTGTGGCAATGTACATAAACAACATAATTATATTGGTCCTTTCTTCTTTTCCTCTGTTGACTTGTGATTAAATACCACTTGCACCATATGATTCTCATTTTCCACTTGTGATGATTGACTATTTTTGGCAGTTGTTGGATATACCTGGTATCATCAAGGGTGCTAAGGATGGAAAGGGTAGAGGGAGACAGGTAAGCTATGGCTATTGTTGTCCGTCCTCTGTTTTCTCTTCCATTATCAGCTATGAGATTTTTATTGCCTTTACCTGAAAGACTTGTATTGGTCCTGTGAATGATTGCATATTTGTGTACCCATGAAAGTTGTGTTTGGTTCCCATGGCTCGACCAGTTTCCCTTCTGTCAACTACTTGGGTGACAATTGTTTTTTTGAAAGATGGACTCTGTTACTCACTGCCACTGCATTTCTATACTCTTCCGAGATGTACTTTGAGTAGACACTGCATTTCATATTCTATTGATTAACAAGAATTAGGCATATACACAGTATCAGAGTGGGCATATTCTGGCTGTTAGCTGTATGATCTTGAATCCTTGATGCATCTAACACAAAAACAGGCCAGCAGCAATGCTGAGTTTTTGGAAGATATGTTCTCGAACTTATTTATAGTTTGGCTCTAAAATGTTTGGCAATTTGTTGCTACACCGCCTAAAAATTTGAGTTTATCAATTTTCTAATTTCGCTCATGGAAAATCAATTGCAATATTAATCTAATGTAGGATAATCACATGCTATTATACAATGGACATCTGTATTTTAGAAAGCATCCTATCGTGTATTCCTTTGATGGGTATGAACATGCTTTTTGGTACATATTATTTCTTTATTATGGAGACAACCGTTAGCACATTAAAGATTGAATGTCTATCCTAACTTCATTTCAGATGTTGTTTATGTACATTTTCTAATGTTCATTCGTTGGATCAGTAACCCCATATGTTTTCATCACTATCCAGGTCATCAGTACTGCAAGGAGCTGCAACTGTATTTTAATTGTTCTTGATGCAATAAAGCCAATAACTCACAAACGTTTGGTAGAGAAAGAGCTTGGGGGATTTGGTATTAGGTAATTTGAACTTTTCCATCTTGAATTATGTTAGCTGCTTTTTATTCTAGACATTTAGCATATATCAACCTAGTTCTGTCATGTTTGTGAAATAATGCTCCTTTTTACTGACTGTTACCCATGGCATGGAGAATGTTTCACTTGATTTATGAGGAACTCATGTCTTCTAGAGTAAACAAAGTCCTGTAATTATTATTGTATAAATGTATGATTCTTTGTTTATGTGGTCTTTCATCCATGAGACCACGCAAGTAATTTCTTGCTTGCAAATCTTTAGCCTGTGGAGTATAAAAAAATTGGTTAGTGAAAACTCTTCTTAGTTCTGTAGAAAACTTGACAGTAATTGTCCCATGTTCCATTCTGTGTAGCGGATCTGCTTTGTCCTATGAGAGTGTTATTAGGAATCCACTTATCGGACATATACACACTGAATAATACAGACATATAGACATGGTTGATGTATGGTATTTCCAGATACAAAATGAAGTTGAATTGAATTGAGTTTACAGAGCAATCTCTCTATTTATTGAATTGAGTTTACAGAGCAATCTCCAGATGCAAAATGAAGTTGAATTGAATTGAGTTTACAGTTCGAATCCAGGTGCTGCTGCTAATTTTCTTCATCTGTCATCTGCTCGCCACCACCTGGATTCACACCCAGCTGAGCTGTAGGATTTAGTTTTGTGCCTAAATTCTGCTGAGCGATATCAAGATTTGCATTTGGTAGGATGTTTGAGCCTAGTAGTGAGTCAGCTGCTGTTGATTGTTGCTCCCATGGCCAGTCACTCCTCAAATTAGACCAGTTAGCACCAAAAGGAGACCCCTCGTACACTGCTGGTTGGTCTGCACCAAAATCAAATGGCAGTTGCATGGGTGGCGGACCTTGTGGTGCTAATGACCAGTCAGCACCAAAATCACCTAGCTGTTGCATGAATTGCTGCAGACCATGTTTTGGTTGAAACATTTGTTGATCATGGCTGATCAGTAGATTCACATTCTTTTCCATCTGGGGTTGCATGGGTTGCAGACCTTGCGGTGTTGGGTTCTCCCATGACTGGTCAGTGCCAGAATCACCTAGCAGTTGCCTGTGTTGCAGCGGATCATTTTGTCGTTTATACATTTGGTGATTCTGGGTTATCGGATATGGTTGCAGTAGATTCACATTCTGTACCATCTGGGGTTGCAGGGGTTGGGGACCTTGCGGTGCTGAGTTTTCCCATGACCAGTCAGTACCAAAATCACTTAGTAGTTGCCTGTGTTGCAGCTGATCATTTTGTGGTTGTTGATTCTGGGTGTTCGGACCTGGTTGAAGGGACTTCATCTTAGGTTGAGGGGGTGAAAGTCGCACAATGACCCAATCACCTGCCTGCAGATCAAGACATGGTGAGAGAGAGAGAGAGAGAGTGAGAGAGAGAGAGAGAGAGAGAGAGAGAGAGATTACATTTGGTGTGGGCTTGATCTTGATTGAGTATTCATGCATGTGCCAATCAGTTTTGACTGTTTTTTTCATCTTTCCTTCTAGAAAGACAAGCGTCCGTTTTTGACCAATTCCGTTGTTGGTATGGACGGGCACATTTGTTGTGGTCCGCCAGTACCCATTGGCAGCATCCCTTATAGCTTTAGTATGTTGCGGGTATTTTTCATCCCGGTGGGAAAAGAAAAACAAAGAATCTTGGGTTTTGTGCAATGGATGTTCAACTGCAAAAAGAAAAGATCAGTATTAATTGAAAAAAAGTTACATCCCGCCTGAACTATTAATCATTTAATCTTTGACTTTGTGGCAGTGGTGCTAATTAATTGGGAAGGTAAAGTGCTGGATGGCAGGACCAAATCAGTGAGAGTATCCTCAAGCTTGCAAGGTGAGTTATTAGCCACTTGTGAAACGTGCTTATTTTTAAAGGCTTTGGGGATCAAAGATGCAGAGGTAAAATCCGACAACAGGCAATCTATCCCCCTAAGCATTTTTGAAGTAGTTCCCCCATGGGATGTGATGGTAGTTATATTGGATGTTAGGTTCATGGCGAGGCAGGGGAATCTTTCTTGGCACAATATCGCTTCCGTAAGTGCGGTCAATTACTAATTTTTTCTACTAGTAATACACATTCAAGTGTTGATTAGCAAATAAGAACAAGATCAAGCATATGTCTAAATGCTTTCAACTACCAAAGAAACTGCCAAGAACTGCCAGAATTCATTACAGATTTCCCAGTTCAAGATTTCTATCATTTCATCTTTCGTAAAACACGATTTGCACATCCATCGCATGTGCCCGGCTGTCTACTATGTATACACACAAACATAAACGTACACAGAGAGAGAGAGAGAGAGAGAGAGAGAGAGAGACAAACCAACAATTACTTCTGGGTGAGTAGAGTAGTAGGTAGTAAGTTCAGGGATGTTGTTTGGTGGCAAGGCTTCACCGAGTTGTTTTTTGATTAAGTACTTGCTGATTAGCGTCTCATCTGAAGGGTGGAATTTGTATCCTGGTGGGCTTCTGTCTGCCCATGCTTCCCAACTTTCTTCGTTTCCAATTAATGGCATCAGATTGAAGGGAGTGTTTTCTTGGTTTTCAATTGATGGCATCAGATTGAAGGGAGTGTTTTCTTGGTTTTCAATTGATGGCATCAGATTGAAGGGAGTGTTTTCTTGGTTTTCAATTAATGGCATCAGATTGAAGGGATCCTCAGGATCCATTGCCATTTGGAATTACAACGAGAGAGAGAGAGAGAGAAGTGGGGAGGGAGAGCAATGCCGAGAGAGAGGGGTAACGAGAGTCAGAGAGAGAGAGAGAGAGAGAGAGAGAGAGAAGTGGGGAGGGAGAGCAATGCCGAGAGAGAGGGGTAACGAGAGTCTTAGTCACACAGGTAACGGGAGCAGTGTTGATTTTGTGTTATTTGCTAAGATATATACCAGAGATATTTTTTTTATTGCAAAAAAAGTCTTAAGTTAAATATCACTATGTAAAGTCTGAGTATTTACTTACCACTTACGTGGCATTCTGTTCCTGTTTTCATTGCAGTTAACGAGATTCCACAAGGCTCTCCACTCCTGGGCAGAGATCGACTCTCTCTCTCTCTCTCTCTCTCTCTCGCTCTCTCTCTCTCTCTCTCTCTCTGTTGATTCTCCCCTCCCTCCTCAGGAAAGAGATCGACACCATGAACCATTTGTCCGAAAAGGCGACATTTTTTTCCCACCGGGTTTAAGTTTTCTGAATTTCTGCCGTTTTTTTTTGTTTCAGTTTGTGATTTGTGCGGTTTTTCCTCTTGATTTTGTTCAGGATTTTGTGGTATTTGTTTTCCCTAGACGCTCATTGTTGTGTGTGTCTGAAGCTACTCTAGCTATGGTGTTTTGGTTGATTATTCTCTGTCTCTAGGGTTTTCCCCTTGTTTTCAACTCCGTTTTGATGGTATGTTCATGGTGTGAACAACTACAGCAACAACAACAAATCTATGCTTCAAAATATGGGGAATAGGGAGAAGGACGGCAAAGAGAGCTCGAAAGATGGATCTGCATCTAGGGTTCTGAGAGTCCGAAGGAATCAAAGTTGAGTCGGTGTACTTTCCTGTTAAAGGGGAGTCAGTGTAATTTCTTATGGTGAATATGTCAACATAATGATTGTGATTTTGTGTTGTATTTTGAGACCTATGAATGAGTTTGTATATTACAATTTCCTGTGCAGGAAGTTCTCCTAGGCATGGCAGTTTGCCAATTGCCCTTGGGCAAATAAATCCAACATGTAATCTTTTTCCTCTACCCCTGTCTCCACACTCAAATTTGGTTCTTAAGGTATACATAAGTACAAGCAATGGAGCTTTTTAGTCTTCAGTTTTTTTGTTGGATTTTTTAGGCATGAAGATCTAATTTTTTTTTTTTATTAGTATTCTTGCATTTTTTGCATTATCTGAAACTGAACGGTTTGCAGGTGTAGGTCAGTGATGATGTTCATCATGGAAGGCTCAATGTTAACATGGTGGATTATATTAGAGTATGAAGTTTTGATATACTGTTGTGGGATTTTAATACTATTTTCTGTATGTTATGAAGCTGCTTCAAAATTTGATATGCATATGTTGTGCTTTGTGGAACTGTATTCCACCTGTAAACAAAAGGAAATACCTTAGCCGATTACATTTTCTGGATGAATAACCAAAAAAAAAGAAGGAATAAATCAATTGCTTTAAGGGAAGGATATGGCTTATAGAATGTATACAATGGAGAGGTTTTAATTTGTAGAACAAAGCAAAAAGGAGATGGCAGTTGAAAGAAAGGCACATAGAGGAGCAAACGTGGGGATCACATAGGAGGAACTGACACATTCTATGTATAAATTTGTAGATATATGTTATAGTACTTGTTTTCATATGTATTACGTATAAATGTATAATAATTAACAAATGTATTATCAGTGGAAATCAGACCCAGTTCCCCACTGTGATCTATATTCTTTGCAAAAATAAACAAATATACGTAGACACGAGATAACAAAAGATGAGTTCACATTATTCGAAGTAGCATTCTTTGTCCTCATCTCTTTTTAATTTGCGATCTAGATGTTGCCCATCCAAGGTGTAACCATGATACTAGCTCGATGGGAGTACAACATTGTATTACCACGATATCCACCATTGTTATAGCAGTTCTCTTTTTTGACACTTCCTGATCAGCCATAAAGTTGGAGAATACAAGATAGTGAATTTGAATTTTTATTATCATGCATAATTTCTCAGACAGCACTAGGTCCATGAGGTACTCACCTTCAATTTGGTCCTCCCTTTGATATATAAAGGTGTAGGTCTTAAAGTTATATACATCAATGCTATGTAAGACTCTAGCAGAGTTAAGCTATATAGGTATGCGACAAGTTTGGTCAATTTTTGGTGGTCTCTGCTATTTTTCTCACTTACCGAAGAACATATTTGGGTTGGACTTACTAGCTGTTACTACTAAAGTTACTAGGCCAAAATATAATAATAATAATAATAATAATAATAATATAAGGACTGGAAAGAAGCCAGTGAAACTAAGCTTCTTTGAGATGTATTTCTATGTAAACATTTGCCTTCCAATTCAGTAACTTTACACCTCTATTTTTTCGCAGGTTCAGCAGTAGTTAAACAGGACAGAAGGAATATTTTCAGTAATATGTGAAGAGCAACCATTTTCGTGCATTGTAGTACCAAATGTTTGAAACCAATAAACGCAAATGAAGAAACTGTGTTTGACTACTTCTACTATGGTGCCAAAAAGGAGTAAAAGAACAACCAAGGTAACATTCAGTCCCCAAGAACAACTTTACTCATAAAACAAAAACTTCAGCATGGATAAAGTCATCGAGAGCAATGTTTCCCACTCCCGACGTAGGATATGCGTGATAAACTGATTTGGCATTATACACTTGATGGTATTTATTCCATGAAATCGGGGTACGAAACAGCTTTTTCGCTTCGGAGAAATGGGATTTTTGGAAGGAGAGCAGCAACTGTGAGCAAATGAAACGTATTTGGAGCAGTGTCTGGGCTCTTCTGGTTGTGAGGAAAGTAAATAATTTTATTTGGAAAGCTCTACTTGATATAGTGCCTACAAGGGAGGCTCTGTTTAAAAAGAAGATCTGTTCTACTCCCATTTGTCCGATCTGTCAAGTGGAAGTCGAATCTACATCCACCTGCTGCTAGCTAGATGTCAGTGGGCTAGGGGCAGATTCAGAGCAGACATGGGGGTGTGGGAGTGGTTGTCCGAGATGCTAGGGGCAGATTCAGAGCAGCTAGAACGGTTCATGTTCCAAACTTGGTTGACCCTTTGCTTGGGAAGCCATTGCTGCTCGGGAAGGATGCCTTTTTGCTTATGATCTGGGATTTGATCGAATTGAGCTCAAAGGGGATTCTAAGAAATTGGTTCAGTTGATCCAGAGGCAAACGGAGGAACATAGCAGAGTTGCCGTGGTTTTACCGCTTGCGGTCCTGTTTCAGCGAGTCTTCAGTGCGATTTGTTTGGCGTGGTGGCAATGGTGTTGCTCATTGCTTGACCCAGAGTGCTATGAGAGGGAGTTGTTCTCGTACTTGGAACATATTCCTCTGTCGTAGTTTCTGTCCTCCCTCCAAAGGATGGATGCCCTATTTGATGTTTTTTCTTCTATTCTAATCATGATCCTATCATTTTGACAAACAAAACGGAAAAAGAAAAAGAAAAAGAATTACATGAAGAATAATTTGCGCAATCAAATGGAGTAAGAGATAAATGAAGAATTGTTCATTCCGTACATTGAAAAAGTGCTAGTATTTGGTACCATTGATAACGAGTATGTGACTATGCAACGATTTCAAAGAATAATTATAATAGGTTATTTATTTTCTTCTTTTTGTGGTCAAACTTCTGAAATTAATAATATTAGAAGTTTGTATATTATTGCTAAATTGTTAATAGAGAAGTAGAATTCAGTTTGTTTTTATGAATACCCTATTAAAAGTTTATGGAGTCGCCACGGTCTAGATGCACGTGCTATAGGTTTTTTTTTTTTTTTTTTTTTGTAACTAGTGTTAGAAACACATTCGCGAAACCTCGTGTTCAATCTACCTTGCTAAAAGTTTTTGGAGCTGTCACTGTCTGGATGCATGTGCTATAGGTAATTTTTTGCTAGTGTAATGCTCCAATTTTTGAAAATGTTAATTACATATTTTTTTATTAATTTAATAACTTATAAAATGAATTACGGATTAAATTGGCATTTCAAAAGAGTTTAGAGCGAAAGTCTTAAATACTTAAATAGGAGTCCTGTCCCCTAGTGATATTTATATCCTCATCTTTTGTGTTTTGAATACTTAAGTCTCAATCGTGACATTCAAATAATGCCAACAATACCCTTCATTAATATGATTAGACCATTTATTGGACGGGTTTGGAAAATAGTTTAAATTTTTAATTGGGTAGGGTTTGAGATTATTAATAGAAGCCCGATTATTTATTTGGCAGGCTTGTGTATAAGCAAATCTTGTTATTATGTAGTACAAGCCCAGCTCGATCCAATGTTTGTGAAGCCCTAGTCATCGATACTTACCAGCTAACCCTGGATATGATTCGTATATTCCCATTTGCGACCCAACTGATATGTGAGGTTGCCTGTCGAAATCCAAATCCAAACTTGATCCAGTGGCCCAAGCCCGTTCAAAATTAGGACGGATCAGGCTCAATTTCAACCCGGGCCTAGACCCATCTGATTCCTATGGGTAGGTCTTGGGCTAAAGGTTTTGAAGCCTGACTCTACTCGAAGCCCGGCCTTGGGCTACCTTGTTAACCCAGTCCTAATTCCAGAGATTTCAGCCCGTAAAAAGTCCTATCCAACGCCATCATGAATGGTATGTCTACGAGAAATGCTAAGTGCAAAGAAAAAATCCTTAAAGTGTACATAAACGGCTCAGATTCGCTGCAAATTTGAGCCGTTCATGTACACTTTAAGGGTCTTTTCTTTGCCCATTTTCTTTGTCCCTAGCACAGTCCGTATGTCTATAGTTCAGAAATTCAAATATCAAAAGTAGATTACTCTTAAGACATTAAAGTCCAAACTTTAAATTTAGAAGAGTAGGGAACCCAAAATAATTGGTGTCCAATATGGGTGCTTGGTGGCGATTTTATGTGCAAAACAACTTTATCCACTCTTTTGTTATTTTATGAAAATGTGGTAGTTCATGGTTTTTTTAATAGAAAGAAAAACTAAATTCAATACTTTTTGCCTATTTTACTTATACAAATTATATTCTATGCATTTTGCGTTGTAATCATGCAATAAAAATTCATTAAGATAATGTAGTAAAAAAAAACCTGTAGTCTATTTATTTCTGAAGTAATTAAAGTAATACTACTTTCAAAAGATTAAAACTATACTCCAGTTTACTTCTACAAAAGAAAGTTGTATAAATATAGCCTTGTGTAGGTGGGGCTCGAACCCAAGCTCATAGCCGGAGTATGTTTGGGTTTATGAACTGGGGTTGGGCCTAGATATTTTGACATGGGCAATCTTTTGTAGGTTTTGTCTCAGCTTAGATGGGAAGGTTTGAGTGACATTTTTATATGGAATTAAGCACACAGCTAGTGAGTCTAATTAACTAGCTTGGATCAAAACTAAACTCGCTAGGCTCTTTTAGTGCTTTGCACCAATGACTCACACACCATGCGCCATGTGCAAACCATCCATGCTTTGCCGCTCGATCCAGTACTCTAAATTGACACGCACATTGTTGTGTGGTTCTTTTCTGTTTTACCTCAGTTGAACTTAGGCTCCGTTTGTTTAGACATAAAATATTTTTTGGTAAAATATTTTACCCATTTTCTGCTGTTTGGCTAGAAAAAAGAGGAGGAAAATATTTTCAGGGTAAAACATTTTACATCAAAGGGGTGAAAACGTTTTCCTCTTTTTTTTCCTGTAAGTCATTTTTGTTTTCGGTGCCAAAACACGTACCCGCCCCCTGAACTGCGGTTTGCTTCTTTTTTTCTGAACGGCAGCCAATGTTGGTTCTTAGTCCCTCCGAAATCTCACTTGACACCAGTCGATTGGACCCCTCAAATTTTCAGATTAAATGTAGCAGCAAAAAGCTGTCTTTTTGTTAGCATCACAGAATAATTTTTTTTACCAGAAGATTTTCACTTTCTTCTTTCTTTTTTTTTTGGACCCAGAAAAAAGTACTGTAGATCTAGGCCCACTACTACAATACAGTATCACCTAAAGATCACAGTTATTAGCCGTGATTGTAAGTCTTCAATCACGCACCCAAAACCGTTGTTTTTACCGGTGAGATCATAAGTCACTCTCTTTTGTCACGGTTATAAACCATGATTGAAACATAGCAAGAATCCCGGCTGAAATGCATGAATGTTTCTGGTAAAAATCCAGATGAAAACTAATTCCGCATGATCTTATGTGGTTTTTTTTATCTCAGATTTTTTTTTTGTAAAACCGTGGTTAAATGTAAACAATCACGACCAAAATGTGTGATCTTTTATGGTTACAACTGAGATGGAAAATAATTTGGCGTGATCTTTTTTGGTTTTAAATCTCGGTTTTCGTCTAAAACCATAGTTAAATGTCCTTACCATCATAGTCTAAGAACGTGATTGAAAGATGCATCTTCTTTTTCTTTTTCTTTTTTTGCACCTGAAAAATGCCCGAAGCCTAACATGCAACATCTGAGATCAATTATCTATTTTAAATATCAGATTAGCCATGGTATTCACCTGAAATCTTTTTGAATGCCAACATTAACACAAGACCGTAACAAATAATCTAACCAATAAATTTCGCTTTGCAGGCCATAAAGTCAAGTACTGAACTTAAAAAAGTTCACGTTTAAAATAAAAAAAATACTACTCCACAAGCTTTTGCATTATGTTTGTGTGGCCCGTGATCCTCCGGTCCTCGATCCTTCGTAGGTGGTTTGATGGTGGGTTAGCTTTCTTCTCCTAGCCTGCACAAGGAACGACTAAGACTTGGCCGGGGTTGTCCGGCAAGGCCTCCGGCGAGAGGATGAGTATAGCGCAGAGAGGAAGCAGAAAGCTCTGGAGAGGGAGTAAGTGTGAGTATTGAGTAGTGTGTACCTGTTAGGATTACCATCTCTAGGTATTTATAGTGCCTTCTGACTTGCCCTCCAAGTACCATCGCGTGCCTTCCACGGGCCAAGTGACATCATAATGACGTCGAGAAATAGATCTGATAACCGTTTCCAGGGCTGAGCTGGCACACCCATGTGCGCCCGTGATCATCTTCTGTTGCTTCTGCACGTGGCAGGACGCGTGGCTTTACAGTCAGCCGCCGTCGGCTGCATGCCGTGCTCTGAAGGTAGCCGACCGCGGGAACCGCCGAGCAAAGCCATGCGTTCAATGAAGGAGGTAACGTCGCCGCGGACTCCGTTGACGGCACAATCCGAGCGCGGGTCTGCCCGCTGCCGAGCCTGAGGCGAACCGGATATACACGACGAGTCATTGTCGGCTTGCCGCGCACGAGGCCTGCGACCGGACCACGGCAGGTATGGTCCGCGTCATGCGAACAAACCATGTTCGGCCCGCTACAATAGCCCCTCAATTCCTGCCGATGCTGTACGCATGGTAGGGATTGAAGTTGAGCCTTAGGCCGAACTCGTCAAACCACCGAGCGTACATTTGTTTGATGAAGATAAGTTCCAGCCGAGCCTGAACCGTTTCATCCTCAGGAGTAGTCTCGACCGTCGATGAAGTACTCCAATGGTTGGACGCCAGATGTCACCTTGTGGCTGGGTACGGCAGGCGAGAGGTGGGCTGGCAAGCCCTGCAAACCGTCCTGTCAGTGCCACGTGTCATGCGCTGGGTGGCCAAAAGTTCGGCGGAGTAATGATGGGCGGGAATTTCGATTTCCCAGCCCTAATTCTATAAAAGGAGCGGAGTGAGGAGAGAGAAAGTCACATGCCCTCTCTCTCTAGAACTCCATCGCCAGAGCTTCGAAGCCCAACGGTTCGTCTTCTGGTCGTGATTCCCAGCGATTGAGCTATCAGATCTCGCTGAAAGTTACAGGTATGTGCTCGATTCTTGCCCCTCTTTACTTTTCTGTAGTTTTTCTGCATTCTCTAGTTTACTTTCTGGGTTTTTGGGGTGTTTTCTGTTCTGAGTGAATAGTGCTTTACTGGAGATGGACGGACTGTTCATCTCCATCTTCAACGTGTTCTTCCGAGCACATAACGTTCATGGTGTCAGGGCTTTGGCCGACGATGGGGTTGGCCGAGCCCCAATTCTTGATGTTTCGTAGGATCAGACCGAACACAGATTTGGCCGAACCTTTGGAAACGATGATGGGGTGGGCCAATTAGGATGCCGAGCGTAGTGAGATCCTTGCTTTCTAGCAGATGCCGAGGTCTCATGTTTTTGTTTCTGCCTTTGTTAGGTCTGGCTCACCCAGTCATCATCATTTCATCCGACTCTGAGAATTCAGAGGACGACTCCGCCGACCTCGTGATCCGGAAATACGTAGAGAGATACAGAAGCCGACGTCGATCTTCCTCCATAGACTCAAACATGTCGGACTCTGGTGATTCAAATGCCGAGCGCGACCATGAGTACGGCGGTTTTAATACCGAACCGAAGATAACCTTTTCTACTAGCACAGAGTCTGAAGCCGAGCATGAGCTTGGGGCCGAGGCTGAATCCAGACTTCGTTCTCAGGCCGGGGCCACGACCTCTTCCCGTTCCGCTCCCGTTGAGACGTCTTCCGACAATAGGGAGTTTACCGACTTATTCGAGAGGGGGCAGGTCTGTCCACACGCCCATTACTTCAGCGGACGTCCCGATGAGTATGATAATTTCTGCCGAACATACCACATCCCGGCCGACGCCGTAGTCCACCAGGTAGCCAGCAATAGGATAAGGGATAAAAGGGAAGACCGTCCCGAGCATATAACGGTTCCTCTGATGGCCATCTGCGAGGCTGGGCTCCGTTTCCCCCTTCATCCTTTTCTGAGGGAACTGCTGGCCAGGTTCGGCATAGTACCCCATTTCTTTGCCATCAATAGTTATAGGATAGTGATGTCCATAATTAAGCTGAAAGAGTTACACAACCTCGAGTTCACCGTGGCCGACCTCTTTCACACGTACATCATGTCCAGGCACGGCGGGACCGAGCGCAGGTACCTGTCCACACGCAGTGGCAAAGAGCCCCTGATAGATGGGCTTCCTGACACCGACAAGTGGGCTAACTTCTACGTTGAAGTTAGCGGGAATTATGAGTTCGGCAGTCAGTCAGTGCGGCTACACTCTGTGCCGAAGATAAAAGACTTTCGAGGGATAAAGCCTAAGCCCACAGCTCTTATTCTCAAACCCTCTGGGCTCTGGAAGGACCAGTGCACACCCAGGACAAACCAAGCAGTTTAAACTCTCTGGGCTCTGGAAGGACCAGTGCACACCCAGGACAAACCAAGCAGTTTATGCAGTCATAATATGCAGTTCAAAGGCTGAAAATCCTAATAAATAAACAAAAACACCCCATAAACAGTGTGGGGACAAAATAATAGCCTAAAACTAAGTTAAACATGCAAGGCCAGCCACTGATCGGGAACAGAATGGAACCGTCGCGCGAGGGTTCCGAACAGTCGCGCGACGGTGCGCCCGGGCGCGCGATGGTTGCGCCCTGGCACACTGGTCAACGCTCCATTTGACTATCGCGCGAGGGTTTGGGTGCAGCGCGCGAGGGTTCGAGCCAACTTTCCAGTGTCTGGCTTTGCTCATCCCAGGTTCTGGGACAGATCCAGAATGATCCCAGGAGTACTCCAACATAACAGAAATGAATATTGAAGTGCAAAGCTAGCATTTCTAACAAAAGAAAGCAATAAACTAGTTATTAACATGCTTTACAGTGATCTATATCAAAATAAAACTATATAACAGCCATGAGCATGAATAAGACAAGAAAATGCTAGCATCCCTTCCCCACGTGGACCAATCTCATGCAGACAGAAGTGTCGCGCGAGTGTTCGGGTCCATCGCGCGAGGGTTTGCTAGGCCACGGCTTTTGAAACCTTGCTAGCTTTAGGGCCAGGACTGGTATTGATTACCAGCCTTGACCCTACCAGCCCCCCTCAGGGATCAGAACATAGAGCAGAACCAAGGTAAGCTATACCTTTGGTCTTTGAGGTTTGAAAAGTATTTGAGCTTTGAGTTGTGGTTGAGGTTGCTTGAGAAGTGAAAATGGGGGAGGAAGAACAAGTTTTGTTCTTAGGGTGTCTTGTATCTCTTTTATTAGCTTAAAAGAGTACAAAGCAAAGACCCTTTGATTGCCAAAATTTGTTAACCTTTTGAAAGAGAACAAATGGGGGGTATTTATAAGCTTAGTACCTTCCATTAATGGAATGGTAGCTCTGGTCCAAAGAATGGAGGCCAGCCAGCCACGAGGCTGGCTGGGGATTACTTGGTGATTAAGCTGCCCAGCTGAATAAAGGTGATGGGGACAGGTTCTGACCGTCGCGCGAGGGTTCCAAACTGTCGTGCGACAATGCGCGCTGGCGCGCTGGTCAATGCTCCGGTTGACCATCGCGCGATGGAGTCAAACCGTCGCGCGACGGTGCGCCCCGGCGCGCGATGGTTGAGCCCTGGCGCGCAATGATTGTGCCCTGGCACACATCAATAGGGTTTTTTGGCTTTTGGAAGTGGCTTAAGACTAGGTTAGGTTTAAGGGTTTTTCAAACACTCAAAGCTCAAACACTCGACATTCCCGGGGTATTCTTGATCCATTTCATCATTTGGGAATCAAAAACCGTAAGTAAACTAATCTGGAAGCCCAGATTGGGGTGTCTACAGGATCCAAAGCCACTCCCATTCCTTCTTTTCCCCTTCTCACCCACCGCCACTCCTATTCCTTTCCAAGCACCAGCCGCTCACACCCCAACTCCCCTCACCCTCTCTAACGCCGGCAACTCCTTCCCCTTCTCCGTCGCTGCCGCCGTCTCCGATCCACACCCCAACCCCATCACCCGCCCCGCCCCCACCCTGCCGCTGTCTAGCGTGGTCGCCTGAGTTCGCCTCACTTCGCACTTGCCCATCGACGTGCGGGCTTGCTACGAGCTGTATACAGGTACCTTGAAAAATTGAAGCAATACCCCCTCTCTTCCATTTCAACTACAAAACAACCTTATTCCCCCCATTTTATCTTTCATCCAAACCAAGTATTATTTAATTCTCCGTCACATCAATATGGGCCCACCCTTCTTACATAATACCCCCTACTATCCAATCCTCATTTCTTACATAATATCTCCAAATCTAATCCCGCATTCAATCGAACAACTTTAAAATATCGGCTTGCTACGCTCACCGAGTGGCTCAAGGTCCTTTTATGTCATGATGGGACGTTTGTTTATTCAGTAATCAAAAACTGGACGGGACTGGTTGCAACTACACTGGACATGACTTGAGTCCAATTTCTGGAGATTTTGAGTGAGCATCCTAACTGGGAATGGTATTTCAGAATGGGGATTTTGATTGGCCGGTCCTCTTTTGTCATAATCTATCTATCCAAATCCACCACATGTCAAGTCCATTCTATATAAGTCCTGTTTTAAGTAAACTACCAAAAATACCCCACCTCTTCGTCGCTCATACGCGACCATCACCGGATCCAAAGCCACTCCCACTCCTTCTTTTCCCCTTCTCACCCACCGCCACTCCTATTCCTTTCCAAGCACCAGCCGCTCACACCCCAACTCCCCTCACCCGCTCTAACGCCGGCAACTCCTTCCCCTTCTCTGTCGCTGTCGCCGTCTCTGATCCACACCCCAACCCCATCACCCGCCCCGCCCCCACCCTGCCGCTGTACAGCGTGGTCGCCGGAGTTCGCCTCACTTCGCACTTGCCCATCGACGTGCGGGCTTGCTACGAGCTGTATACAGGTACCTTGAAAAATTGAAGCAATAATTGATTGATGTTTTTTTCTTAATTCTGAAATTCAATCGATTCGACCGTCAAGATCGGCATATATAAGAAAAAAAACACGGCTTCCTCTGCCTTCTCTCTACTCTCTCTCTCTCTCTACCTTTCCCAAACCAAGTTTTCCTCCGCCTGGGGGGGGAGGCGCCGCCTCCTGCCCTCCTCCCCCCGGGATCTCTCTTTTGCCTTCTCTTAGTCCTCGCGGTTCGGCTCTGGTGGCTTCTTCTCCTTCCCAGTCTCCTTTCTTTCCTCGCCTCCCTCGGCTTCCTTGGTCTTTGGCCGTCGATCCACTGCCGGTTCACACACTTGGTGGAATCCGTTAGGCCTAACGGCGAGGTGTGGTCACGAGGCCTTTGGGGGTGTAGATCGCGTGGTCCCAAACCAGCTTATTCCTCGGTGAGTTCGGTTCTACCTAACGGCGTTGGTGGCCCGCGTTTTCGGCGTTGGAGTGACACAGATCTGGGTCTACCGGTGATGGCGGGTTTCGTCCACGATGGCCCTGCCAGTTGTGGGTTTTCTGGTGATGATGGTTTCATCGGGTTTCCGGCGTCATTTGGCTTTCTTACGATGAAGCTCTGTTTTGGATCTGGTGGAGTTGGGTCTGTGCTTGTGCGGTGCGCCGGTATTGGGGGTTGGCGGCAGTGGGAAGTGGTGGCTGGGGTTGGATCTGTTTTAATATTTTTTTTGCAGGTTTCTTGTCTTATTTTCAAAATCGATCGGAGAAGATGGCGATGCTAATCGTTGTTGGTTCCAATCCGGTGTTGGTGAGGTGGATGCGGCCCTCATGACTGGGATCTCTTGTCGTCTTTGTGTGCCGAAGTCCGGCAGGCGGCTGTTCTGAGTTCTCAATCGGGCGTGGGGCTGTCAGTTCGTCGAGCTGGATTGCTGCTGCTCCAGTTCAAGATCGTGTGGCTGGGGTTTAGTTGGGTTTGTCTGATATGGTAGTGGTTTGTTGTCCTATGACCCTGATTGCTGTGCTTCTCATTTTCGTAGGCCGGATCCAGCCGCCGGCCTCTACATCTGGGAGAGGTCGGCTTGGCTTAACGGCGAGGCTTTTTTCCGGTGTTTTGTACGGTGATGGTGGCTATAGTGGTTAGGGTTAGAGGACTGGTTGGGGTGGGCCGGCCCAGGTTTGGGCCGAGTTTGGGTGTGCAGGTTTTTCATTGTTCTATTTGGGTTGGGTCGGGCTTTATTGTTTTAATAATTGTGGACTCTGTAGACCCTTGGGTGTTTTGAGCTTTTTGCTCTTGTGGTGTTCGTCCAACTTTTTGTTGGATTCCTTTCTCTCTCCCCCATTTTTAATAAAATTTCATCTTTTGCCGATCAAAAAAAAAAAAGAAAAAAAAAAAGAAAAAAAGATCGGCATATATACATACAAGACTTTCATTTATAAACGTATATATCAACGGGTATGTGATTCTCTCCATTTCTGATTTGTATATTCAATCGAATCAATTTTGTTTTCTTCTGCATTTGTCTTGTTTGATTGATAATGGAATTCTATTGTGTTAATATATTGGCCTGAAAGCAAAAGAGAATTTGGGTGTGAAAAGTGTAGTTGGAATGTGAAATTTGTTTTTTTCGAACGTGTGAATTTTTCATTTGAGTGTGAATTGTCTTTTATGAACTTGTGAATTCTTTATTTTGGTGCGAATTGTGTTTTTTTTCAAAGATATGAATTCTGGGGGTATGAATAGTGCAAAGGGGTGTGAATTCTTGAAAATGGGTATGAATTCTGCAAAGGGAAAATTTTATCTTATCTCTTAAATAACCAAAAAAGAATACTCCTATTTATTCTGCAACTGCGAGTGTTTATTGCAACTTGAACATCAATAAATGGCACATAAAAAAAAAAAATCAATAAATGGCACATGTGCTTATCGTTGCCGGCGAGCACAACTATATGGAATGGAAAGCCCTATAATGTTTCGGTCACGAATAAGCCCCCGCACTTGTACATTTTTTCAGTTAAAACCGCAACGCTTTGTTTGAATTGAGGGATTCAGAGTTTGGGAGGATTGGTCGAGCTTAGTATGGAAACTTCGCGAACTTTAAACATATGTTTGAACTTTGTTGGTTTATGAGACAATCGACTCAAATGATCCTTAATCGAGCCGATTGCATTGATCTTGAGTAGATTGAATTTTTTAACCATAAGTCAAACGAGTCAATCAGTAGTTTATTCGAGCTTATTCAAAATATTAACGAGTTTCAAAAATGTTTCGGTATCAATTGAGCGCACACAAGCTCAAACTCAAGTGGTTTGGTTCTTTTATCAGCCCTAATTTAGAGTAACCGATTACATTTTGTGCAAAATGTGTTTCGGTATCGAATCAATTTTGTTTTCTTCTGCATTTGTCTTGTTTGATTGATGATGGAATTCTATGGTGTTATTATATTGGGCACCGAAAGCAAAAAAGAATTTAGGTGTGAAAAGTGTAGTTGGAATGTGAATTCTGTTTTTTTTTTTTTGAAGGTGTGAATTCTTCATTTGAGTGTGAATTGTGACTTTTCTGAACGTGTGAATTCTTCATTTTGGTGCGAATTGTGTTTTTTTTAAATATGTGAATTCTAGGGGTGTGCATAGTGCAAAGGGATGTGAATTCTGCAAAAAGATGTGAATTCTTGAAAATGGGTATGAATTCTGCAAAGGGATATGAATTCGAGGGCTGTGAATTCTTGTACAGGAGTGTGAATTCTGCAAAGAGATATGAATTCGGGGACTGTGAATTCTTGTAAAGGGGTGTGAATTCTCCAGAAGTGTGAATTCTGTGAGTGTAAAAAGTGACAAGGGCAAAATAGTAAAAACATCTTCAAAAAGGGTCTTGACAGGATAGCATTGACAAAAAAGAGTTGGCAATGGAACCCCACCAAAAAAATAGGATCGGCCTGTCATTTCCCGTTCTTGTATAGTGTAGACATACGGAGTACTATTTTGTTAAGTTCTAAGGATAATTTCTTGGCAATGACTTTCACACTCTTTGTAGTAGGCCAGATTAACGTCTTAGCCCAATGGGCTAGTTGGGCCCCTTGGCCCTTGAGCCCATCCATGTAAGCTTCGCATAAAGGGGCTAGAGATCCCACCCTTATCCACCTGGGGGACAGCCGAGTTGGGGCCCTGACCCATGTCGCGCTAGAGAACTACAGTAAATTTCAAGAGTACCAGTACGGAGCAGATCGGCTCAGCCAAGTGGCAGTCTTCGATGACCACTGAACGGATGGGTTTGGCAAAAAATTTCAGTGCCGAGCGGGTACCACGTGGTGTCCGTTCGTGCATCCGTGCCGTCTATTGTGTGTTTGAACGGTTCAGATTTGAAGAGAAAAAAAGGAGAGAGAAAATGTTGGGTGAAAGGAGAGAAAGGGTTTCAATCGAGCAATCCAAAAGTATATCGGACGGCTGAGATGTACCGGGCACTGAAAAATCCCTCGGTGCTCTAGACTCCAGAGCCAACCCCTGTACACTTTTATCCGCGACCCGAATGAACTCGCCCGATAGAAGTCTCTCTCTCTCTCTCTCTCTCGCCGAATCGAAGTCTCTCTCTCTGACTCTGTCTCGAGTAGTTTCAGGTATAATTGTGTTATTCCACTCTGTTTACATCAGCAAATCACTTTGATCAAACTTTTAATGATACCAATGGATGGGGTTTTTTTCAAGGATCCCAACTTTAGGGTTCGTTGTTTCCTTACTGTGTTGTTATGGAAATTATTAGGTGAGTGGCAGTGAGATTTTCTTTGCAGGGGATTCCATCGGTGGTACCTTACTACTAGGGTTCTTATTGTTTGATTATTGTCAATTCAACTTGGTCAATTATCAGATGTTGATAGTCGGAAATTTGGAAGGTTGCTTGCTTTCGTGAGGCGTGAGGACCTGTATCTCAGTATCTATGCGTCCACTATTGCGTGATAATACTTAGATTGTTTTGGGGATCTTTTGCTTGGTTACGAAACTCAGGCTATCAATCTTGAGTGTGTTGGGGCAGCCACTTTTGTACCAACAACGAACAAGATTTACCAAGTCAAAGAATGACTTCGATCCACCCCACCAGCCTGATGGTTTTTCCTTTTGGCTTTACCTTTTGGTTTAGGGATTAGAAAAAGGAGACATGGTGGCCTTTTTTTTTTTTTTTTGAACGGCAAAGAAAGTTTTAATAATCACAGTAAAATTACAAGAAGTAACGTTACAGAGATTAAAAGGATAGGAAGACTAGGCATCATAACAAACAAAACGCAGCCCAATCAACACTCAATCCGCCCGCTAATCCTATGCCGCTAACTACCCTAAGAGCCAGCCACAAAGCAATACAACATGCACAAACCGCTTGGAAGTGACTGTCAAAAGCCCGCCTAAAATAGCCCCAATAACCACCCCACCTCGCCGTCCACCCACCATCGTCATACAACGCCGCCGTACAGAAACATCTCACCAACAAAACCTGCAAGAGAACCCTCCACAAGGTTTAGGTCGAATCTTGGATCCAAACAACGGCAACAAAGAACTGACCAGGACGTTGAAAGGGAAAGACGCAGAGATCAGACGCACAGGACATGGTGGCCTATACAGGCAATTGTTGACGTTTAACGAAATGACAAGAAAAAGTAGACTATACTCATAGAACGGTAGAGAAGACTGTAGTTCTTTCTTTGAAACAACAAGGAATTACATGAGTTTTGCTTATGAGAGGATTAGGAAAATTCAGCTCTTTGTTTGATGGAACATGAAAATAAAGGAGTATGTTATTGATGTTTAAAAAAATGAGAGATTGGATTTGGGTTTGTTCTGAGAATAGTTTCTCATACTTATGTTCTCAGAATAGTTTCTCATATTTCCTTCTCTTAGAGAGCCTCCCCACCTTATCATTTTCGAATTCCTTCGACATGGAAGCATAATAAGTTGCGTACCCATAGAGCCATAGAGGCACTTCAGATTGCCTTGAGAATGATATGTTTTCCTAGACAATGAGTTTGTTAACTTTGGTAGGTTCCTCCCACTTTAATATTTCTCGCAAATTAGGATGCCAATCTCCCTTGTTGAAACGCATATTTGTACCTGAAGCAGTGAATAAATTGGATGTATGATGTGGATTTACGATACCACGCTTATTATACTTGATTCTTTTAAACTACATTGAACTGTTTCTTTTATTCATCTTTTTTTTTCTTGCCTTTCTTTGCTATTTTGTATGCTTCAGAGTTCAGACCTGTAATTTGAAGCCCCAAGTTTTTATATTGCTATCGTCTGGAAAGGAGAATGTCTGCATACGAGAATGTTGTTGGTGGGAAGTTGAAGCTGAAAGGAAAGGCCCTGGATGTCAAGGCTGGAGGAGTCAAGAAGAAAAAGAAACATAGAGAGCATTATGAGCAAATTTCTCAAGTCAGTGAAAGTGACCTTGCAGCTGGTTAGTTGCTGCCTGCTGGTTTCTAGTATAGCATATACATTGCTTGGCATTGTACCTACATATGCAGTATACATGTACTACTATTTTTTATTTATTTTTTTGGTGTAGATGCAGGTTGTGTGGTTCTTATCCTTGCCTTTTCTACCTTGATTACTTTTTTTGGCATCACTTACGTCCCTTTTTGGTTGTTGTGTTAGTCATCATAGGTGGTTAACTTATACTGCAAATTTGGTATGTTTATGGTTTTAAAAGGTTTGTTAGGTTAGTAACAAGTTATTCTAGAGTGCATTTGAAAGGAATGGGAATTGGAAGAGTTGAAACCAAATTAAATTGCACCTGGTTTTGATAGTAAACAATAAATGTGTTGTCATAGTTCAGCATTTTGTTGTATATTTTGACATAGAAGTCAATGTGAGCATTTCTTAACTATTGGCGGGCATAATTTGAATATGCACTCCTCTATACTTCTTGTTATCGAATGAAATTCATGAAATCCATTGGTTTGTTTGCCTGCAAACGGAACTGTAGTAGACAGTCTTGAGAACTTTTGCATTAAAATTTTCCTTCAGAATGCATAGTTCATTTTTCGCACTTCACATTGTTTTTTGAACATCATCTCAATTCAAGTCGTTTCTTTTGTGGCCAAAGCCTTCAGACAGTGCTTTTTGGACAGTGTCAACTCAATCTTTTAACTCTTAGTGGTCTTAGACTAATTGTCCCGGTCACTTTGCTTTCAAAGTACAGGTTTCGGCATTCAAAGTTTAATATATAAAAAAAGGGGCTTTTTACATCAATCCAGTTCTCATGTCATAAAGAAAGACTGATAACATGGCCAGGTAAATATCGATTCGATGGATTTGCAGCCCGGTTCCTTTGCAGCCCGGTGCCGGAAGTTTCTGAGTCACTACCACTAGCTCTTCTCTCTATCCTTCTCTTAAAGAGCTTTAGTACTCAAGGAATAAAATGCATTCCTCTTTTGAGTCACTCTCACGAGCCAAGAAGAGAAGAGACAGTTCGAAGCAAGCGAATCTACTATTCCCCCCAAATATTTTGAGCCACGTTTGTAAACTCTGTGATTCGGATGAAACTTGGGAGAATGAGTTTATGAAATTAAATATCAACCCCTTATTTTGCAATTCATAAGATGATTTTTTATGTTTTTTTACATAACTGTGTTTAAGGTTTAGCCTCTTCAGGTTGGTTACTTTCTTTAGTAATTGCAATTCAGCTCAAATTTCATACGAGGTAGTGTCTGAACATTTTAACCAGCCAATTCAACCTAGCTATCGAAAAACAGTGTTTTGGTGGATGGCAGTGAATATGTCATGACAAGGCAAGTGAAGAATGGCAGTCTTTCTTGCTGTTTTCTCAGTTTGATACTTGGTGATGGTGTAGGTGCAAGTACAGAAATGTCTGCTGATCTGCACCAGGATGATGTCAATGATGGCAACAAATCCACTGAGGAAGGAAATGCTGCTTCTTATGATGGCCATCTCACCCCAGCACAGAGACGCTATATGGAGCAAAAGGAGAAAATTGACGTTCATAGGCTGGCCAAGACGGCAAATAAATCACATCGTGACCGGATTGAAGATTTTAATCAGTATCTCGCAAACATGAGCGAGCATTATGACATTCCTAAAGTTGGCCCGGGCTGATTTTACAGAGTATTACTGGAGGTTGGACGGGCAGGAGATGCACCTTCTCGTTTCCGAATTTACATTCTAATGCAGTGTGCTGCTTCTATCTCTGCATCTTACATCCTTCGATCTTGTTGTGATTGTCATTTATATTTGTGGCTGAAGCATATCTTTGTTTGTTGTTTTGGAATTATTTAACGCTCAAATAACATTGATGATGCACATCTCAGTTCCTTTTCTGCTTTCTTATTTTGGCTTGTTTTAGAAGTCATTTTAGACAGCAAGATGTTTGTAAGAAGTAAAGCTGATAATTCTGCAGGCTTGATAACGTTCCTTGAAGTGAAGGAATGATGTGAAAAAGTTTATGGCCTTCAAAAAACTGTGCTTTCTTTTATGCATGCAGTTTTGAAACTCCACATCTGGGAGTTGACAAGCTAAATATTCCCTGGCGTGCTTCAAGGACCTGGAATGTATGATCCGATGAAATGTACATGAAGACATGGGTGAACCGAAGTCTCTTGAGAAGGGAGATAAGGGGATTGGGTTGGAGGTGGGGGTGGGGGTGGTTGGATGGGGAATGATCACAATTTAACAATCAAACCCATTTCATATACTTCTATACTTATTTGAGCTCCAAAAAGAAGAGAGAGAAGAGCATGACAAATCACCCAAGTCATGCCAGCAAGCAAAAATCAAGAGCATACATGAAATACAGCCAAGATTGGACTCAATCAACTACGTTGCCATTGCTAATTTGTCACCAAGGAGGCCTATTTATAGGTTTAAGGCTTTAGGATTCCAAAGGCAATAAAATAATAAGCGACTCCGTTAAGGGAAACAAAGTAGTATTAGCAGAAGAGCAATTAACGTATTACTGTTCAAGGTTCCACAAAAAATGAACTAACAAGAAAAACGTAAAAGTTTCGGTGACCGTGGGGCCTCCCCTCCCTTGTGGTGTGGTTTACTGGAAATGTCCCTCGGTGGGCTTTCATTGTTTTGTTGGCTTTCCTAAAAAGGCTGGCAACTAAGGATAGACTTTGTGCTTGGGGTATGGTAGTGTCTGCTGGTTGTGTGCTTTGCAATCAGGGCATGGAAATTCATGGACATCTTTTCTTTGATTGTAATTATGCGAAGAGTATTTGGTCTGACCTGTTGGGCAGGAATTTGGTTTTGCGTCGGCAAAATAGTTGGGATTATGAGCATGCGTGGGCTATCAAGCATTGTAAAGTGAAGGGGTTCCGCTCTACTATATACAAGTTGTCGTTGGCTGCAAGTATTTACCACATTTGACTTGAGAGTAATGCTCGAGTGTTCACTCAGAAGTGTAGCAGCCGGATTTGGTTATGAAAGCTATTGTGGCCAAAATTAGAGATAGGGTCTGCTCATGGGGGAGAGTTCCTTACTCCTATGAGCATAACATGCTTTGTCGTAATTGGTCTATTTCTCCTTGTACTTTAGTAGATTTTAGGGGTGGTTTAGCTGCGGCTTCGTTGTTGTTTTGCTTTGCCTATGGTAATACAACTTTAACTTACCCAAGGAAAAAAAATTATCCAGAAGGACTCCTAACCATTTAATGGAGCTATATAGGGGCAAGGACAACTAAAACGGTCCAAGTGAAGGCCTACGTGCATGGGCAGAGCCAGCAATTTCTGTTAAAGGGGTAAAAAATACTTCTTCTATTTCCTAATCTAATATTTATTTACATTAAAAGGTTAATTATAAGGGAGGTATCCACTAATAAATCTAAGGCATCAACGTATTGTCATTAGTTTAGTTGTTTTCACTAAACAAAACACCAAACACATTTTCTTCCTCCAAGATCCAAAGCAGTACAAAATGTTTTCTACGTACAGTTTCGTGGAAATAACTTAACTACAAAGCAGTAACAAGAAATTGTTCACAACTTCTAGCTTAGAGGAAATTAAACGTCACCTAAGTTTGTGTATAATTGGCATCAAAGATTGATTATATTTTGCAAATAAGGAATGATAGTCTCATTTATATTGTAATTTCTACAAATTTGAAGTAAATTGAGGCAATTTATCAAATTTTTGTGGGGGTCAAAATAGAAGAAATTTGATTACAAACCATCAAAGGTTTGTGTGAGAAATCAAAGTGAGTGGGGTCAAGTGACCCATTTGTATCTGGATGCATGCCTCCACCCTTGTTTCTATATATATTATTTTAATAGATGTTTAGTAGAAGTTTCCATTTGTTTTAGTAAATGTTTTGAGCTTTTTAAGCTTACATACAAGTATACTGACATATAATATAATTTTAATAATGCAAAATTCAAAGTTGTACATGAAATTAAATCGATACTGGTATTGTACCAATAAAAAAAAGGTACCATTCGATAAGGTATTCAAAATCTTGTTTCTACATATCCAATATCTGAATTGTCACCCACCAGAATGAGAAGCAACCCAAACTCGTAAATCGGGTACACCTCTCTCTCTCTCTCTCTCTCTCTCCCGTCTATATTCTTCATTAATTCCTCAGCGATTAGAGGTGTATTAAATGTAACAAGTGGCTTTTGCTTGGTAATTACATGCGTACATGTTCGATGTTTGCTGTGTGTGTCTCGCGCTCTACATCTAGACTTAATGTATATGCATTAATTTCTGAGGTGAAGCGGAATATTAATTAATTGTTTTGGTTAGCAGCAGGAAAAATGGAAGTAGGTTGGGCCGTGAAGGCAATCATCGTCATCGTAATCTCGTCCGTGCTGCTCCGTTGCGCCTCTGCGCCGACTAACCACTCCGTTGGAGGTCCTACTGGTTGGGACCTTGCTTCCGACCTCCGGGCTTGGGCTGCTGCCACCACATTTTACGCTGGCGACAATCTAGGTTCTCTCTCTCTCTCTCTCTCTCTCTCTCTAGTGTGTGTGTGTGTTGGTACACATACAGGCGAGGATAGACGAGAATATGTAACTGAATTTAAATACGTAACGATTAATTTGTTTGTGATATTTTGTTTGTTTGTTTCCGTTGATCGATCATCATAACTGAAAATGATTGGATTTGTTTGCGTATTCGATTTCGGGGATCATCATAAGATTCAAAACTGAAAATGAGACTCTCTCTCTATAAATGGTGCAGTATTCAGTTACGGACCAACGCATGACGTGCTGGAAGTGAATGGAGCGGATTTCGCCAGGTGTCGAACGACTAACCCAATCAAAGCGTACAACGATGGAGAGACGGTGGTCCTACTGGAGGAAGGTGGGACCACCAGGTATTTCTTCTGCGGGCGAAGTCGTCACTGCGACATGGGCCTCAAACTTGAGGTGGAAGTCCTCCTTTCTCGGACCGATAATGCTAATGGTACTACAAGGCCGCATACTCCTCCGCCTCCTCCATATTCAAGCAGCAGCCAATCTCCTGAATATCCCTATGATCATCCTCATCATCTTCCACTTTCACCGCCTGCAGTACCAATCGATGATAATCATCGTCACCATGAATATTCCAGTACTTCTGGATCTGATCAAGGTGGTCGTGTTTCTGATCCTCCTACCAAGTTACTCATTGGGATTAATGCCATCTGGCTTCCGGTTCATGCTCGAGGCCGCCGCTTCTTCTTTCTCCGCTGCACCTGCTGGTTACATGTCGTTGCTTCCGCACTAGCTGTCATCGTAATTGTCTTTTTCTAGCTAGTCATGAACTCGCTACTCTCTCTCTCTTTCTCTCCCTGTCGCCATGGATCAAATTCCACTTGTAATTGTCATGACTTGGTTTCTTGAATAAAAGATAAATGAAAGTGCAGTGTTCTCACTTCTTAGCAAAAGACTAGCTAGTGAAGATCCTTCGTGTGATACCTCTTCGCTTGTTAGTAACAAGTTGTTACCCAAGATGAGACTATCCTATTTCATGATCCAAATTGTTAATCTTGTAGGTTTTGATGAGGCAAGGTTCATTCAAAAAATTAAGTTGATAAGCAATCGGTAAAAAATTGATTGAATTATATCTATCTTAAGAGAAATATACATTTGTCTTGTGAGAAATATAATTCATTCGGACCGATACTCATGTCCAATAAAGTTGACTTTTTCATGGACCTTTTAATTCATATATAGAACCTCGAAAATGAACTGTTTGGATCGTCAAATGAACCCGTGATCAGTCTCATTTTAGTGACACGAGGAACTATATAAGAGAGTACGCATCGCATGAGAGGATCTTGATTCAACTAAGTATTACCAATCAATGGTGTCCTAACAACATTTGTAAATATGTAAACCACTTGGGCGATTCCAGAAAAATAATTAGAATACGTGGGTCTGAGGCGCAACTGGAGCAGGTATTGTATGCTTCTGTTGATGCTTACTATTCGTTATTGATTAGGAAGGATTTTAGGGCTTGGGAGCCTCTAAATGACTAAACGATTAGGTTTCTTTTGAATATGCATGTTCTCTGCGAAGAAGAAGATCGATGTACTGGTGGATACGCAGTTTACTAGTAGTAATTAGTTGAACCCACAATCATGGTTATATGGGTAATATGGACCTTTTGCATTGTTCGTTAACGGCATCCTAAAATTGTGGGAAATTGAAACTTCAAAAAAGATTAAGGAGGGACATTGATTCAATTGGTAGATGGAGGGGGTTTGTTGATTTCGCGTGGTAGATGGAGGGATTTTTTTGATATTCTTCCACTAAATAAGAGTAGAATACAAGTAATTAGTGAAAGAATAGGGCCATGAAACAGAAAATTAGATTAGAAAATTAGTTACTGAGCAAAATTAGATTAGAAAATTAGTTACTGAGCAAAAAGAGTGGAAAATCAATTGACGAAGTCCAAGCCTTGCATACATTATTAGATTAGGAAATTAATTTTATTCAGTGTATCTAAACACTGAGATCAAACAACATTATTAGAAAATCAAACCAAATCATTCGGTTTGGATTGGTCTATTAGGACTGGATTCACGGTTTGACAGTTATTTTCTTCACACCTACTTTTATTTGTTGTAGATTTGAGTTTTGTGTTGATATTTTATGGTGATATTTATGGTGGTTTGACTTAATATCCATAACAAACTTGTGGAAATGCATCCATAAACTTGTTTAAAAAAAGAAGAAGAAGAAGAAGAAGAATTCTTTATTATCTAATAACATTCATTTAAGTAGTTTGGAATTACAGTTTCTATAAAGTATTATAGTGAATGTTGATAACATGTCAAAAATTAACTATAATCTCCAATTTTGGTGCACGAGGCTTTTGATCATAACTATAACTATTATTAATCCAATAGTTTTTTATTGAACGGTTCAATAAAAAATTGCTCAAATCAAGCCCTTTCCGGTTATTTTTTTTGTCAATTTCTCACGGGCACCCTTAAAATCACGTTCTGAACACATTGAGCGGCTCGGATCATCAAAATTTGATCGGAAACTATAAGATTAAGATTTGGGAAATTTTTTTAGAAGTATTTTTAGGGGTCCCCGGAACTGCCCCGCTAATACTAATACTAACTAATAGTAATAACCATAAAACAACTTGGGTAGTAAAAAGAACTTTTACGGGCAAGCAAGTAATTTGACAACTACTGGAGTACCATTATCTACCCAATTATATCCACCCACACCCACTACCAACCACACCAATGATTATTTTATTATTTTGTCTTACCTAAGAGATTGACTTATTCACGGAGGACCGTGATTCCCTTACTTATGGAACCGTACGATTTCAATTATCCATTTTGGCTTTGGACCGTCCCCAAAAAAAAATTATTTAAATCCGTACCGTCCAAATTAAGCCGAAACAACTACGCGTGATTCACCTCAGTAAATAACTATTCACGAAAAGCTCTGTTAAGCAGATATTCTCCTTAACTAATCTACCATATTTTCTTCTTATCCCCTTGCTTAGTTAATCCTCCAAAACGCGAGTACTAGTTGTTTATACCTGTTTTTTGCAAAATCTGTTAGGCCCTGTGAGGGATTGCCACATGGTAGGATGGCCCATTTAATTATGGAAGTGACCCGAGTCTGTCGGGTCAGGTTTTGGGTAAATCAATTATCCGTTTTAATTGATCATAATTTTATACTTTTTCGATTCATCTTGACAAGAAGAAACAATAATTCACAAAGAGGTACGCAAAACTAAAAAATGCGAAAAAAATTAAATAAGTACAAAATTCAAAAAGCCCAAAAAAGCCCTAAAGCTTTTAGAGAAATAAGGCCGAAATTGTGCAAAAAACAAGCTTACTCTACCAAACCAACTCAATTGCTAATCCTGAATTCCGAACAAAAAATCGGTAGATTGGATCAAACACTTATAGTTATTCGATTAAACTGATCTTTTTAGGCTTTTCAAAAAAATATTCTAAAATTAATGAACGATTCAAATTATTTGTACAAAATCCGAAAGTGAACCGCGCCGGCTGTGCATCTATGGTTGGCACCCTAGACGGATTCATCTCTTTTGGCATCGTATCATTTACAGTTTCAAGTTTTCTTAAGATGCGTGTGTGCCGCCTCTAGTGGTACAATATTATCCTCTTCAGTTCTTAAAGGATCTAGACGATGCTATTCAAGTCAATTCCGGGCACTACTTGGGTCAATTATGGCCCTTCTCGGGTTTGTTTTGATGATTGAAACTAAATGATTTTTATCTAGTGTTGTAATATTTTTCTGAACAGATTTTTCTTAAGATAAAAAGTATTTTGAATTTATATTAAACAATATTCGATTAATATGAATTTTTATGTACCATCTAATACTCCTTCCGCCCCAGTTTGTTGGTCCTCTTTGGGAATACTTGTCATTTTTTAATTGATTATATCTTACAATCTATAATCTTTTAGGTGATTTTAAAAACTTTGTACAAAAGAGCTCATTGAAATCTATCAAACAAAATCCATATTTGATGTAAAAAAACATTACAGATTAAGAGATATATCCAATTTTTTGAGGGGAAATGATTTTGCCACTCCCTTTTTTGTTAATGTCATTTCTCTGCAAGTGTATTTTTGCACCAAAAATACACTTACAATGGATGGCATTAAAAAAAAAAGTGACAAAATCAGCCACCTTTTTTGAGACTTACAAAAAAGAAAAGAGGACCAAGAATTTGGTAGAAAGGAACATTATTCTCGAGAAGGTCTAAAATATTAACGGCCTGATCATCTCGTGGACCCGGGAAGGTTCAGAAAATGGCCCCCATTTGATCGTCCAGTCACTCCGAAAATGGAACGGAGATATCCTGTTCCAGGTCGGTTAAAAGTCCAGGTCTGACTGGTGACATACGTATCTCTTACCAATTACCATCTCTCCCTCTCTCTCTCTCTCTCTCTCTCTCTCAATCTGACTATTCGAGAGTTTACTCGCGTCGACCACGAGCCCTAGAAATTTGATATTGACCTGAAATCTTTCCTGCTTATAAAATATTTTCCAATGCCTGAATTTCGGATCTCACGAGGATCGTCGAACATTGTTGAAAACCAGGTCAGTTCTTCATTAACCTCTCAAATTGTGAAATTCGGATATGTATGTTTGTTGTGTATTCGCATGTCCATGTTCCACATTTCTGGCTCTGGACCTCGTGGACTCTTGTGTCTGTCCAAGAATCTGATGAGAATTCGGATAACTGTTGATTAATATGGATGCCGACAATTGGAGTGCTTGGTGGCTTAGATAGTCCACGGATATTTGCCGACAATTTCTTATATCCACGTCAATCAAGAAGATTGCAAAACCATGCTAGGTGTTTACTACGGTTATCAAAGTTGTATGCTAGTTTTGGGTACCTATTAAATTTTAGAATCAGGCCTCTTGTATAAGATGCGTTACAACAATTAACATGCCTTTGCTTCCATATAAGAAATCTTTCTGGATGAGTTCTATCATGTTTTAGTTTACTTATTTTTATTTCTATTGAAAATGCTAATGAAAAATAACCAAGTTTCAGGACATAGTTTACTTTGGGAGAGCTAGTTGTCATAGGGTAATACTGTTAGAGAATAGCCCCACATTGCTTGGGTATGGAATGCGAGATCACTTAATAATACTCCCTCTGTCCCAAAATGGATGACAATTTTTGAAACTCTTGTCATTTTTCATCGCTTATATCTTTCAATCTATAATGTTTTTCATGAGTCTGAAAACTTTGTATAATAGAACTAATCGAGAACTATCAAATAAGATCCATATTGCGTACTTTTTGAGATCTATATTGAAAGATATAAGGAATTGAAATTGACACGGATATCAAAAAATTTCATCCAATTTGGGAGGGAGGAAGTACGATAGACCTCCCCGCTCATTGCCAATTGGTTTTTGGATTGGATATAAAGATTCCACATGGTATCTGAACGGGCCCATTCCATTGCAAATTAGAATTGAAATATTCCAAACCCCACGATGATAGAACCAAAAATGGCTACACGAAGATAAACTCCAAAAGAAAAAGTGGCTACTCGTGAAAAACCTAAATGCAATTGCACGTGAGGGGTGTTAGGGAATAGTCTCACATTACTGGTATGGAATGAAAGATCACTTAATTACATTAAGGAGTAAGGACCCCTCCACTTGATGCCAATTGGTTTTGGGTTGGATATAAAGTTTCCACAAATACAACAATCTTATTATCCTTGGGAGTTTTAACCCTCTACAATTTCAGTGTCATCCTGTTTTCCCCTGCTTCTATTTACATTACTAATATTAGAAAATACCCCCTTCGTCTTTTTCACTAACTTTCTATTAATGAACCATCACACAGAAAAGCACACACATGTTTTATGTGGTGATGCATACTCCTTTTGTTTTATAGTGGAAAGATAGGAGAAGATTGGTTTTCCAAAACACAAAATTAGTGAAAGCCTTAAAGAGGCAGAATCAACCATTTCTATGTTAATTTCTGCTCCTAGAACAGGCTGACCCCATTAACAACTGATATAAATAACTTTGTGGATAAGAACTAAAAAGTTGGGTTTGAGCACACGGTTGATCATTCATGTGTTTTGTCGGAGTATTAGTTTTTGGAATGCAGGGGATCCATTTTGAGATCCAATTGTAATAGTGAATCTCATTGAACTACAAAGTTGAAACATAATAATGGAGTAGCTTTTCATCACTATTCTTTCGCTAGTTATATGTATAAGTAGTTGAATTGAGACAAATTCTCCAATGTGCTTGGTGGATTGTACAATTGCACTTTTATCTTGTTAAGTTTCAGATATTGCTGGACGCTACTGGGTGAAAATGTTGTGATTCCTGAATAAATGCATCCAACCCAACGCTATTAGGCAAAGTTTTGTTGCTTTGTAGCAAGATCCTTCTAAAATGGGTGCGCTCCCTAGACGGGAGCTCAAATCGGCGCTCCCAAGATGGAAGCTTGACGGTTGCTTGCTCTCCCCTCAAGATGGGAGCTCGTTTCTAACTAAGATGGGAGCTTATTGGGCAGTTAAGGCAGTTATTCTCTTACTTTTAAGGGACTTATGCCATTGTGGAAATAAGAATATGAGAATCATATTAGCCAAGAAGTTTTTTGCAAATTGAGAATATATAAGTTCCAATAATTACACTTTAAGATTGGAAATTTTTTCAGTAAGTATCACTTTTCCTTTAATGGTCAAGTATTTAAAGATATTTTTTATACATGTTTTTATATAATATGTATACGCTCCTTAGGCGCTCCCAACCTTAGGAGCTTCTAGGTGCCCCTGCTTCGTGCTACTAAGCTTTGTTGAGTAGGTTGACATTGGTGGGCAATTGTGTGGTAATGTAATTTTTGCTCACTCACTCCTTTAGGATGTTGAAAGGTGGATCAAAGGCGTTTGAGAGGATGGCTAAGTTGTAATTTTCAACTTGTACGGATTTCAAACTATATTTATGGGTAGAGATATGAATGTCTTAAAAGGCTAAGGCCTAAGAGTATGTCGGATCGTACATCGCCTGGTTTATCGTGCATCATTGGACGGGTAGTATGAATTTCTATTTATGATTTACCAGATGGTCCAGATTAAAGAAATTTCTATTGCCTAATTGGTACAAGTTTGTTCTATTTGCAGGATTCTTAGTTTGTGCTGAAATGGTCAGTAGAAATCGTAAGTTTGGCAATGAATCTCGCACTTTAATACTAATTTATCAGTTTTCGCGATGCAATTAGTAACGAATGAGAGGCAGTTAGAAGATAGTTCAGAGACAGAGCCCATTTTGTGTCAGTCTAATACATTGCAAAGATCTGAAGAATCTTCACCTTCATCTGCATCTTCATTTGAGATAAGAGCTGTGCCCAGAGATTGTACTGTTTCTGCTGATGATGCACATTGCATTGATGTGGATGAAAATTGCAACCTGGTGAATGCAGACCAATCGCAATGTCGTATTTGCCTTGATAGTGGAGGTCTGTACTTCCAATCAAGCTCAGCATATCTTTAATTTCTTTCAGTCGTAAGTCATGCTTTTATTCACCTTATTGATGAAAACAAGATGTTTGGAAGCAGGTCTTGTAAACATTTATATTTCCTGGGGCTCTGAATGATCTTGTACCCATGTTCTTTAGAAAAATCTATTTAAGAATCGGCCTTCTCATTTGCAGGGGAAGACTTGATTGCACCATGCCATTGCAAAGGCACACAGAAGTATGTCCACAGATCATGTCTTGATAATTGGAGGTCAACAAAGGTTAAGCGCTTGTCTTCTATTCTCAGTTCTGATACTTGACTGATATATTGGTGTTTTGGTAATGCTATGGGGAGTATTCTATTATAGAAAATGACGTTAATCCCTCAGCAATGTTCACCCTTCTGGTCCATTAGCATAACTTTTTAAAGTCTTCATTGTTTACCGAGTTGGTAGTTGGATACATGTATTTAATATGTTGGGCATAGCAGATATGCATTTTACTTAATATTTAAACCTTTTTTTTATGTCAGGAGGGATTTGCTTTTGCTCACTGTACAGAGTGCAGGGCAGTGTTCGTATTGCGTGCAAATGTTCCTCCTGATCGCTGGTGGTCGAGACTGAAATTTCAGTTCCTCGTTGCAAGGGACCACGCATTTATTTTTGTTATTGTTCAGCTGGTACGGGGATTCAATTTTCCATGTAGTTGTTTTCATGCTGGTATTCTCAGCCCTCATCAATGTTGTGAATAAGTTGGGTGAATGAAAAAAAAGGCCACAAACCCTTCTTGTGAACCTCCCCTCCTCTTCTTCCCTGACCCCATTCCCTGCGAGGGTAGGAGCCGTTGGTTGTGCATATTATTTGGTAGAAGGGTAGTCAGTCCACTTTTAGTGCAGTGGATATGTAGACTCCATGCTTTCCATAGATGGATTTGTAGGTAAAGTACCACACATAGGGCTGCAAACGAACGAGCCGTTAGCGAGCCGAGTCTCGAACTCGGCTCGCTAAAGGCTCGTTTGAACTCGGTTCGTAATATAAACGAACGAGCTCATGCCACTTGATGCTCGGCTTGTATGAGCTCGCGAGCTAACATGTATGGAGTATATATAATTTATTTTATATATATCCCCATACATATATGTGTAGATAAACTTTTGGGTTAGACTTACCACGTGGCACGTAGCTTAGGCAGCCACGCACAAAGGTTTAGGCAGCCACACGTATCTTACTGCATAGTGTTATAGGGGAGGAGTGCTTATCCTTGCACATCTTTTACTGATGTGGGACTTGTCTTGAGGAAGGCTTTACATTGTGAGGGGAAAAAAAGTAGTCCCACATAGGAAGTTTAGGAGAACTCACAACTCCTGTACCAGTATAAACATAGAATCCAGCTCCCTTTCCTCTGCACATGATGCGCTAGGGCTTCTCCACTTTCGTGAGCCACACAAGCCCAGCTCAAGCGTTCAGATATCTTTGCAAGCCGAGCTCGAGCCTATTTATCCAAGCTCAATTCGAGCTTGAGCCCAGGAAAAATAAGGCGAGCCGAGCTCAAGTATGGTAAAGCTCGGCTCGGCTCGTTTGCACCCTAACCACACATAGGTGATCTGCCCAACTAGTTGCACAACTTATGCAACTAGCTGATCGAAACCTCTTTTTTTCTTTGCATGCATTAATTGTTACACTTATGCAAATTTAAGGGGGTTAGTTGTTTTGGTAATATACTACAAGGGATTTTGGAGGGATATGGAGAAGAAAAGGAGTAATTGACTAGTAATTTCGTACTGCTTAGTTTTATTTGGTTTTGAATTTTGAACAATGAACGGAGTAATTGACTAGTAATTTCATACTGCTTAGTTTTATTTGGTTTTGAATTTTGAACAATGAACTTGGTAATTGACTAGTTGTTTTCTACTCATTGGTTTCATTTGGTTTGAACTATGAACAATGAACTTTGCATTATGGATTGACTAGTTGTTTGGTAGTACTTAGTTTCCGTATCACTCGATAGTATATATCAAAAAGTTTGATTTTGATGGATGGATAGATGGATGAATGTTAATGTTTTAATTTTGAATGTTAGGTAATGTTTTGTTCCACTTATTCAAAACTTGGAAAGGGGTGGAGAATATTTGGAAAAAAAAAAACCTGACTAATCTGTAGGCGCTGATTAACCTGATTAATTGGCCTAGGCGGCAAGCGGTGCCAGGCTGTCCGACTAGCACCTAACAATTTTGAGAACAATGCGATGATTATAGAGATATTAAATTGATGAGCCATACAACGAAATTGCGGTAAAGAGTTGTTGAGCATCGCCTAAGAATTATACAATGGTATTGGAAAGGCAGCTTGGGTTTATGCAGGGTAGAACAACTATGGAAGCAATTTACTTGCGACAGAGATTAGTCAAAAACAAAAAGTATAGAGAGAAAAAAGATCTTGACATGGTTTTCATAGACTTCGAAAAAGCATATGATCAGGTGCCTTAGAGATGTTATATGGTGGGTCTTGGAGAGAAAGGGTGTGACAAAAGGGTATATTGATATGGTTAAGGATATGGAGGTGGTGCCTTAGAGATGTTATATGGTGGGTCTTGGAGAGAAAGGGTGTGACAAAAGGGTATATTGATATGGTTAAGGATATGGAGGTGGTGCCTTAGAGATGTTATATGGTGGGTCTTGGAGAGAAAGGGTGTGACAAAAGGGTATATTGATATGGTTAAGGATATGGAGGTGTTGCCACTTGCCACTACTACTAGATCTCCAGTAGGAAAAACAAGCAAATTTGCAATCACATTAGGATACACCAAGGGTCCGCATTAAGCCTTTCCCTCTTTGCCTTAGTATATGTAGGATGTATCCCATGGTGCAAGTTGTTTGCGGATGATATTGTATTAGTAGATGAAATTGCAAAATGGTGTTCATGCTAAATTAGAGACTTGGAGAGAAGGATTAGAGTTAAAACTTAAAAGAAGTTGGATTAGTAAAAGAGTAAAAAAAGAGGACTTGGAATATAGGTTTAGCGGTAGTTAAAGTGCTAGTGTTAACAGAGTGACCTCCAAAATCATGAATTATTAAGAAGCGAACATTTTAAATACCTTGGCTCAATTGTTAAGGATGGAGAGATTGGGTTGATGTAACACAGAGTACAAGTTGGATGGATAGAGTGACAGAATGCTTCAGGAGTGTTTTACGACTGCAAGATACCCACAAAGTTGGCGATTGCAAGATACCCACAAAATTGGCGACTGCAAGATACCCACAAAGTTGGGGGGAAATTATCCCGTACTACAATAAGGCCTGTGATGTTATACGGCAAGGAGTGTTGAGCTGCTAAGAAACAACATGTGAGTAAGATGAGTGTAACTGAAATGAGGATGTTGAGATGGATGAGTGGTAAGACTTTGCGATATGGAATTAGAAATGAAAACATTTGCGCAATGGTAGGGGTAAAACTGATAGAAGATAAGATTAAAGAAAATAGATTAAGATGGTTGGACATATCAGTCGTAGATTGACCAATGTGTAGTTGGGAGAAGTGATATGAGGCTGAGGGAGACAAGGTGAGGGGTAGACCAAAATTGCCATTAGAGGCGGTAGTTTGAAAGGATGTAGGTTTTGTTGATATCATAGAACACGATGCCCTTGACAAAGCTCAATGGCTAAAACAGAATCATGTAGAACCCCAATTGATTGGGACTTACGGCGCTGTTTGGTTTGATTCTTTGTCAGTTAGTTTACATACAGTAATATCTCTTGACTTATTTGCTTGGTAAAATTTGTTTTGTGTGGATTTTACCTAGTTTTGTATGTTGGGTTTCTTGACTTACGATGACTAGAGAAGTTGGTAATCTAGGTTATGTAGTAGTTGGACCAATGGCTCACTTTGCATCATAACTTGGGTTCAAGTACTGCAAGGGGTCTTTCGTTAACTGTTGCTAGTCTTCGTTCTCGTCAGCTTGCTAAATGTATTTATCAGCTGGCAGTTGAATGGCATCTTGATGTAGCATGCAGAGTACGGTAATGCAATGTGATGGAGTTTTCATTAATACCAAAGTTGGAATTCTAGTATTTTAATCTGGTATTCACTGTTACGCCCTCTTGTGTTTTGTATTCTCATTGATCTTCCTTAATCGACAGCATTATTTCTTTCACTTACTGTGGCCATTTCTTGCTGTATTTCTGTACTACATTTCACCAGCTGCAATATTATGCTTAAATCAAGATGATGTAAGGAACAATCCTTTCGGCATGGCAAATCTACTTTTCTGCCATTAAAGTTTTTTTTAAATAAGAAATAAAAGATTTGAAAATGTAGTAACTATACTTTCCAAAAAAGAGAAAAGAGGATGTAGTACGTGGTAAGAAAGTCAGATATGCAAGTATGCATCATATGTACGATATATGTGGAGTTCTATCTTTCATTTTTGTTTGTTGAATTTTATGTAGTATGTTGAACTAATCTTTCGTGTCGAATATGGATAGCACATTTAAGTACCTTGAATTGTAACATTATGCCAAAGCCTCATGTATCACAACATAGATCTGCTGATGATGATACTTGTAACATGTTTTCCACTTTTCCTTAACAATTGGTAGTTGCCAATGAATCTGATTGATTGGATGGTGTCATACGTTTTTCCATGATAATCATGCCCTGCCTCATGTTGAAAGCATCTCCTTGGCATTGTTAAATAGTAACTGAATTTTCAATAGATTGTAGCGTTCTTAGGTGTGCTGGTCTACAAGTTTTATGGAGAGGAACTAAGAGAGATGTTTGGTTATGAGGAACACCCATATGGGTTTTACACAATGGCCGGTAAGCTTATTGTATATGCGAAACTATTATTTATACATCTGTTATCCTTTGCAGAGGAGCAGTAGTCTTGTTGTCGGGACCTTGTTTATTTCTCTATCTGATATCAAATCTTTTAAGTTTACGTATTTAATTCTATCTATCAATTTTTTTGTGTTGAATGCAGTTTTAGCAATCGTTTTGGTGGGGTTGCTGTATGGCTTCTTTATAGCAATAATATGTGGACAAAGGATCAATGAACGCCACTACCATGTTCTGGCAAAACAAGAACTGACTAAGGTTTAGTAACTCAACCCTTTACCACATCCCAAAAGTTTGTTGTAGCAAGAATTCGTAGTCTCTGACTTGAATTGCCCTTCAACTGGAAATCTCCAGATATTGTATTAAAACATACAAAGAGATTGTTCATGTTCTAAACAATATGGAGAGTATCCTTTTGAACATCAATGGAAAAGTATAGGTTAAATTATCGATGATAGCTGAGATTTCAAGTGTTCATTCCTGATGCTGTCACAAAATTAATTAGATCAATGAAAATTCTCTACTGATTTATTTCTGACCTTTTGATGTTAGGAGTACGTAGTAGAAGACCGAGAAGCTAATGAGGATATTCCAGAACTTGATCCCAGCCATGTCACGGAGCTAAGAATGTTGGGCCTCTTTTAGGCTGAATTTTTTTGACTTCCACTGATATTGGTGCATGCCAATGTTCTCATCCTTCTTCCATTTTCGGAGATCTCTAAGCAGCATGTGTGCGTATATGCTCCATAATTTTGTTACTTCTTCCTGTCACCCTAAAACTAGCCTTTATCAGGGTCTGCCTTTTTGTGGCTGGTGATGGTGTATTTGCAGCTTTGACATTGAGAAACTTGACGCGGAAGATGCAAATTGGTGATTCTGTCGGCTAAAGAGGTTTACACCCAATCTAGCTGAGTTACTACATTTTATCTAACCACGCGAGCCATATCAAGACGGCAATATCTTGTGTTGTCACCGAGCAAAAAAAAAATTATCTTGTGTTGTTTGTATTCTTTGGTTTGGATGGGAAGGATATATATACCTGTTGTGCAATTAAACCACAATAGTGTGATTACAGTAAATATAGAGGGTCGATTGTTGATTTGTGGTAGTTTTTTCCATATGGTCCATATGGATATTAACTTGTCTTTGCTATCTTCGCATGCAAGACAATATTTAGAGAAACAATTCCATTGTTTGAATTTACAATGCCCAACTCGCAAGATGAAAAAGGAAAAAAGAAAAAGGCATCTTGGGAATTTTAATGTTAAGCCTTTGAGAGTTTGAAACATCACATGGGCTGCTATGACCAACCATGTGGTGGGAGAAGAGTGATGTGACCAACCATTTGGCAGATCCCGAAAGCATCACAGAGAAAGTTGCATTGTCATTTGGCATTGCATCAACACATTTGAATATGAGCCCTTGTGTTGACTGTCAGCAAATTAACGGCCAATGGTCTGGCAGAAATGAAGCCAAAACTATTCCAATTGTCAACTACCTCATTCTCCGTGTCCCCGGGAGTAATTTTTCTTTATCCCTTTTTCATAAAGGTAGATTACCAAAATCTGGATTCGCACTCAATTTCTGCCAAGTTTCAAGACATGCCCAAATACTAAATTAACTGACATACAAACCGATAGGCATTTTGCGGTCTGCTGTCCTTAATGGGATAGTAAAAGCTTATAGTTAATCCTTCTGAGATCCGCGAGGGTTTGGAGTTCTTATGGGCACACTCAGGGAGAGTAACCACCCCAATCATCCCCTCCACCTTCTACCGAGAAAAAATAAAGGGCCTCATAGCACAAACACTACTTGAAAGAGAGCAGATTGGTGAAATAGGGGCGTAGAGTTCCTTTTCCACTTGCTAAGAATAACCGGAGTCAATCCTTCCGTGTAAAAGTTTGTCACCCATTTCCCACTCACTGAACATTCATCAATAGTGTCCACAAACAAATGAAAGAAAACCGGACATATTAAATTGTTGGTTTCCAGCAATACGATATACAGTCAAGTTGCAGAAGCAGAGACACAAAGATTCTAAACAATTAGTTACGTATTGCAAATTAAAGGAGCAAAGAACACAAATCAAAAGCATATGACACACTTCAGACAAAGGGTGTCCAAAAAGTTATACAATGGAACTGCAGGTCCACAGCATAGTCTCTTAATAAAAAGATAAAGAACTACAAAGCTAAAAGCCCAAATGTTTTGATACTGCAGACGATAAATTAAAGCAGCATTCCCCACCTATCCCTACCCAGGTTGCATCTGTACAGCTCCTCCCACAACAAAAGATGGTCTCAGCTACACCACCTCTACTTCTCTATTCAAACACCCCATAAAAATTTACAAAAGTGTTGATGAGCCTGCAAATCCAAACAGTTGAATTAGAATATGATCTCCATTGAGGTTCACATAGAATCAGCATTTTCAACTTGAAAATCAGGATTCGAACCGACTACCAGCACATGTAACATAAGATAATCAACCTTGATACAAACTCTGATACAGCAGAAATCAAGTTTTACCAATGCCATATTTCACAAATGAAAGGCAATTGAAAGGCCTACTAAGTACAATACTCCTATTTCGATTTATGAATTAATCTCAATAGCATTAGTTCCGTTTTACAAATTACATCCAATATACTCCTTCATAAGGGGGTATCCAGGGTAGGGAAAAACCCAGGGGTAGATTTATACAGAGACCATATTGCTTAGTTAATTAGTGCAGACAACAATTAGACCACGATATCGATTTCTTGTTTCTTACGTGATTATGCATCTCATTTCTCATAAAGCTATTCATTTGTAAATTTGCAAGGTAACTCAAAATCAACATGCAGCTAAAAAGCAAAACCTAACTGACCCCAGAAGCCAGGTTAGTCAGAAACGTGTGTTATCCTTCCTCCTCCACAGACTGTGATGTACTTGTGGAAGCTGACTCTACCTCTGCAGGATCTGGAGATGCATCTGCAATCAGAAGGTAAAAGATGGTGCAAAGAAAATCAAAATCTGTCATGAACATAAAATGAAAAGGTATTTGATAATGTCTGTTGGAACTTAAGTGTATTTTCTCTAGTCCCACATTGGGAAGTTGCAAAACTTCTTTCTACTTTAAATGATGTTGCACACTAATGAGTTTGTAAAAGAGGACTCAAGGAGAAGTCTCGCGCGCTCAGGAAAATGGGCGGCAATTTGGAAAACTGATTCGGAAACCAGTTAACCGGGTGTGCGTCACGAGTTATTCGCGCAGGGGGGGGTGCAAATCCGGGATTTGAGCCTCGCGCACACACACGGTTAAACCCACGTTTTGCCAAATTTCTGAAACGTTTTTTTTTTTCAGTCAATCAAATCTTTTCGAAATGGAAATTCTTGCTGGTCAAGAACGTGATTAAAACGTGTGCTAAATCAAAGGAACGAGATTTGATTTGATTTCAGCTGATTAAGGGAAAAACGTTTTTAAAACATGTGCATAATCAGCGGGATTTGATTAGCTGCTGATTAAGGGATGATTTCGGATTGATTATAAAACATGTGCTAAATCAATACTTTGATTTGATTTACGTTTCCGAAATCAGCCCAGTCCGCACCTATAAATTGAGCACTTCGGAATCAGTTTTAAATACACCAAAAACCAACTCTCTCTTCCTCCCCTAAAAACGTTTTCTGAGTTCGAGCAGTAGGTCGATTGTGTTCTTGTTTTCGGTTTTTCTTCCGTGCAGAGAAAACCGAGCAGAGGTACAGAATTCTGGGCTGATTTATCCTGGAGACGGCGAGGCATTCACGAACTGCTTGCACAATCTGGGCAGAGCCGCGAAACGTCTTAAAGAGAGCGACCTAGTCCGCGACTCAACCCAGCAGTAGTTCTAACAATCTGGTATTCCGTATTTCAATAGCATCATCTCGAGGTAATCCGTTCTTGTTTTACTGCTTAATTACAACAATTTTAAGACGTTACAATCTGCCATGGATTCTCAAAACAAGATTTCGGTTACCACCACTGATATCAACAAACCTTTTCGCTTTGAGGGGCTGCACTTTAAACGTTGGAAGGCTAAGATGTTTTTCTTTCTTACGACCCAAAAACTTGCTGCATATTGTGATTCAACTAAACTTGTTGCTGCGAATCCCCCTACTGCTGAAAACACTAAAGAGATTTCAAAATGGACCAACGAGGATTTTTTGTGCAAGAACTACATTATGAATGCTTTGACTGATGAGCTTTACGATTACTATTCCACTTTTGATACTGCTAAAGGACTTTGGGATGCCCTCCAGAAAAAGTATGATACCGAAGAGGCTGGGACTAAGAAATATGCTGTTAGTCGTTACTTGAAGTTTTCTATGATTGATGAAAAATCCGTGGTTTCCCAGGCTCACGATTTACAGAAAATTGCACATGAAATAGTTTCTGAGGGCATGTCTATTTGTGAACAATTTCAGGTTGCTGTTCTTATTGATAAATTGCCTCCTACTTGGAAAGATTTTAAAAAGGATCTCCGTCACAAGTCAAAAGATTTTTCTATGGAAAGTTTGATTGTTAGGCTCCGTGTTGAGGAGGAGGCTCGGAAAACAGGATCAGAAGGATGAGGTTCTCTTTGTTGCAAACAAAAAGAACCATAGCTCGGCGGTGCTCAAGCCAAGAGGAGGGATTGCGAAGCCAAATCAGAACCAGAACCAGAACCAGAACAGAAGACTGAATCAGAACAAGAAGTTACCTCCTTCTGGAGGCCAGGCTCGAAACACGGACTCTGTCCAATTTGTGTGTTACAATTGTAACAAGCCTGGCCATATGGCAAGAAATTGCAAGAACCCCAGGCGTCGCGCTCCACAGGCGAACCTGGTGGATGGAGAACCACTAGTGGCTATGATATCAGAAATCAATCTGATAAGTGGTTCAGAAGGGTGGTGGATAGACACTGGCGCCTCTCGCCATGTCTGTTATGATCGCTCCTTGTTCAAGAAGTATTCTGAGGCTGATGATAAGAAAGTGCTGTTGGGAGACTCCCACACCACTAAGGTTCTTGGTACTGGTGAGGTGGATCTCAAATTCACTTCTGGAAGGACTGTCACTCTGAAGGAAGTCCTGCACACTCCAGAAATGAGGAAGAATCTTGTATCCGGCTACCTCCTCAACAAGGCCGGATTTACCCAGACTATAGGAGCAGATCAGTATACTCTTACTAAAAATGGCATGTTTGTTGGAAAGGGTTATGCATCTGATGGCATGTTTAAACTTACTATTGATATGAATAAAACTGCATCTTCTTCTTACATTGTTTGTTCTGTTAATATGTGGCATGCTAGACTTTGTCATGTTAACAAGAAACTGATTAAGAATATGAGCAACTTAGGTTTTATCCCTAATATTTCCTTAAATGATTTTGATAAATGTGAATCATGTAGCAAGGCTAAGATTACAAAGAAACCTCATAAATCAATTCTTAAGGAAACCGAATTGCTAGAGTTGATTCATACCGATATGTGTGAGTTAGATGGAGTTCTCACTAGAAATGCACATCGATATTTTATCACATTTATTGATGATCATTCAAATTATACCTCAGTTTATTTGATGAAACATAAGAGTGAAGCATTTGACATGTTTAAAATCTTTCTTAATGAGGTTGAGAACCAGTTTAATAGAAAGATTAAGAGACTCCGTAGTGATAGAGGCACTGAGTATGATTCGAATGAGTTCATTGCATTTTATAACTCTACTGGTATAATACATGAGAAAACTGCTCCATACTCACCCGAAATGAATGGAAAAGCAGAACGCAAGAATCGAACCTTATGTGAACTTGTAGTTGCGATTATGCTAAGTTCGGGTGCAGCTTCACATTGGTGGGGTGAAATTCTGTTGACTGTATGTTATGTGCTGAATAGAATTCCTAATTCTAAATCTTTAATTTCACCTTATGAATTGTGGAAAAACAAGAAGCCCAATGTGTCATATTTTAAAGTTTGGGGCTGTTTAGCATATGTTCGTATTCCTGACCCGAAAAGGTCAAAACTTGCAAGTAGAGCTTATGAATGCGCCTTTATGCTGTGAACAGTAAAGCATATAAATTCTTCGATATTAACAATAGGGTGATCGTAGAATCTATAGATGCTGATTTTTACGAAGAAAAATTCCCCTTTAAATCTAGAAATAGTGGGGGCGCTGAATCTAGTAGTAGCGTGCCTAGATTAGAAGAACCTAGAAACGAGAACTCTAGCGACACTGAGATTGAACCAAGGAGGAGCAAGAGAGCTCGAATCGCTAAGGACTTTGGTCCTGACTTTGCATTCTCTATAGAAGAGGACCCCACTACTGTTAATGAGGCTTTGACTTCCCCAGATGCTGATTTTTGGCAAGAAGCCATAAATGACGAAATGGACTCATTGGATACTAATAGAACTTGGGAATTAGTAGACCTACCACAAGGCTGCAAAGCTATAGGTTGCAAATGGGTGCTTAAAAAGAAATTGAAACCTGATGGTTCTGTGGATAAATATAAAGCTAGACTCGTAGCTAAGGGATATAGACAAAGGGAGAACATAGATTTTTTCGATACCTACTCTCCTGTGACAAGGTTTTCTTCTATCCGAGTCTTGATTGCCATAGATGCTGTTCATAACTTAGTTGTACATCAAATGGACGTTAAAACTGCTTTTTAAATGGAGACTTAGAAGAAGAGATTTATATGGATCAACCCGAGGGATTTGTTGTCCATGGTCAAGAACACAAAGTGTGTAGATTAATTAAATCTCTTTATGGCCTTAAACAAGCTCCAAAGCAGTGGCATGAAAAATTTGACAGTCTAGTTGTTTCAAATGGTTTCAAAGTCAATGAGAGTGATAAATGCATATACTACAAGTCTGATAATCATGCATGCACTATTATCTGTTTGTATGTGGATGACCTTCTGATATTTGGCTCAAGCTTATTTGTTGTGAATGAAACCAAATTATTGCTTAACCAAAATTTTGACATGAAGGATTTGGGTGAGGCTAGTGTAATCCTCGGAGTTAAAGTTACTAAATCTGCAAATGAAATTTCTCTTGATCAATCACATTATATTGAAAAGATCTTGAAGAAATATAATTACTTTGACTGTAAACCTGCTTGCACTCCTTTTGATCCTAGTATTAAATTGTTTAAGAACACTGGAGACAGTGTTAGACAATCTGAGTATGCTAGTATAATTGGTAGTCTTCGTTATGCTTGTGATTGCACGAGACCAGATATTGCTTATGCAGTGGGGGTATTATGCAGGTTTACTAGCAGGCCAAGAATGGAGCATTGGTTTGCTATTGAGAGGCTCATGCGGTATCTGAAAAGAACCATGAACCTTGGATTACACTATCAGAAGTTTCCCGCTGTTTTAGAGGGATACGGTGATGCCGATTGGAACACCCTTTCGGATGACTCCAAAGCAACCAGTGGGTATGTGTTCAACATAGCAGGAGGTGCAATCTCTTGGAAGTCCAAGAAACAAACAATTTTGGCACAATCCACTATGGAGTCTGAGATGATAGCGCTAGCTGTGGCTAGTGAGGAGGCAGCTTGGTTGAGAAACCTCCTGTCAGAGATTCCCTTATGGGAAAAACCGATACCGGCCATACTAATCCATTGCGATAGTACCGCGGCTATTGCAAAAGTTCAGAATCGTTTTTACAACGATAAGAAACGACAAATACGTCGTAAGCACAGCACAGTTAGAGATTTGCTAACAAAAGGGGCTGTTAGAGTGGATTATGTACGGTCAGCTGAGAACCTGGCTGATCCTTTGACGAAAGGATTAGCTCGGGAGAAGGTGTGGGACACCTCGAAAGGGATGGGGCTAAAGCCCATTGAGAAATGAGTCACTTGTGATGGATACCCAACCTATAGACTGGAGATCCCAAGAAATAGGTTCAAAGGGAAAAACAAGTTACATGGTGATATGGTAAGAATCATGCTATAAGGAGTTACACTCCAAGTCCATCCCTAAGAAGCATGACATCCTGTAGCGAAAGAGGTTGTGTTTAACACTTAATGAGTTCTATAGCTCTATGTGGAGTGGAGTACCTAGACTACAGGAGTACTCTTGATAGACTCACCTATATGAATGTTGAAGTGTGGCCGCTTCTTGGGAGAATTTGGGCAAATTCTCTAGGTCATTCATGAAACTGGGATATAAGCACATGGCCATAAAGTGCTGGCTTTAAACATTACACATTAGTAGAGTTGTGTGTGTAGTGCTCTCAGACTTAGAGTTCAAGATCACAAGTCACTCTAGTTACTATCTGAAGCATTATTACTATGTAATGGTTCAAGTCGAAAGACACCTTTACTTATGCACATCTTTATACCTTTGCTCGAATATTTTGTTTTTAAAAATACAAGTGGGGGATTGTTGGAACTTAAGTGTATTTTCTCTAGTCCCACATTGGGAAGTTGCAAAACTTCTTTCTACTTTAAATGATGTTGCACACTAATGAGTTTGTAAAAGAGGACTCAAGGAGAAGTCTCGCGCGCTCAGGAAAATGGGCGGCAATTTGGAAAACTGATTCGGAAACCAGTTAACCGGGTGTGCGTCACGAGTTATTCGCGCAGGGGGTGCAAATCCGGGATTTGAGCCTCGCGCACACACACGGTTAAACCCACGTTTTGCCAAATTTCTGAAACGTTTTTTTTCAGTCAATCAAATCTTTTCGAAATGGAAATTCTTGCTGGTCAAGAACGTGATTAAAACGTGTGCTAAATCAAAGGAACGAGATTTGATTTGATTTCAGCTGATTAAGGGAAAAACGTTTTTAAAACATGTGCATAATCAGCGGGATTTGATTAGCTGCTGATTAAGGGATGATTTCGGATTGATTATAAAACATGTGCTAAATCAATACTTTGATTTGATTTACGTTTCCGAAATCAGCCCAGTCCGCACCTATAAATTGAGCACTTCGGAATCAGTTTTAAATACACCAAAAACCAACTCTCTCTTCCTCCCCTAAAAACGTTTTCTGAGTTCGAGCAGTAGGTCGATTGTGTTCTTGTTTTCGGTTTTTCTTCCGTGCAGAGAAAACCGAGCAGAGGTACAGAATTCTGGGCTGATTTATCCTGGAGACGGCGAGGCATTCACGAACTGCTTGCACAATCTTGGCAGAGCCGCGAAACGTCTTAAAGAGAGCGACCTAGTCCGCGACTCAACCCAGCAGTAGTTCTAACAATCTGGTATTCCGTATTTCAATAGCATCATCTCGAGGTAATCCGTTCTTGTTTTACAGCAGTTAATTACAACAATTTTAAGACGTTACAATCTGCCATGGATTCTCAAAACAAGATTTCGGTTACCACCACTGATATCAACAAACCTTTTCGCTTTGAGGGGCTGCACTTTAAACGTTGGAAGGCTAAGATGTTTTTCTTTCTTACGACCCAAAAACTTGCTGCATATTGTGATTCAACTAAACTTGTTGCTGCGAATCCCCCTACTGCTGAAAACACTAAAGAGATTTCAAAATGGACCAACGAGGATTTTTTGTGCAAGAACTACATTATGAATGCTTTGACTGATGAGCTTTACGATTACTATTCCACTTTTGATACTGCTAAAGGACTTTGGGATGCCCTCCAGAAAAAGTATGATACCGAAGAGGCTGGGACTAAGAAATATGATGTTAGTCGTTACTTGAAGTTTTCTATGATTGATGAAAAATCCGTGGTTTCCCAGGCTCACGATTTACAGAAAATTGCACATGAAATAGTTTCTGAGGGCATGTCTATTTGTGAACAATTTCAGGTTGTTGTTCTTATTGATAAATTGCCTCCTACTTGGAAAGATTTTAAAAAGGATCTCCGTCACAAGTCAAAAGATTTTTCTATGGAAAGTTTGATTGTTAGGCTCCGTGTTGAGGAGGAGGCTCGGAAACAGGATCAGAAGGATGAGGTTCTCTTTGTTGCAAACAAAAGGAACCATAGCTCGGCGGTGCTCAAGCCGAGAGGAGGGATTGCGAAGCCAAATCAGAACCAGAACCAGAACAGAAAACTGAATCAGAACAAGAAGTTACCCCCTTCTGGAGGCCAGGCTCGAAACACGGACTCTGTCCAATTTGTGTGTTACAATTGTAACAAGCCTGGCCATATGGCAAGAAATTGCAAGAACCCCAGGCGTCGCGCTCCACAGGCGAACCTGGTGGATGGAGAACCACTAGTGGCTATGATATCAGAAATCAATCTGATAAGTGGTTCAGAAGGGTGGTGGATAGACACTGACGCCTCTCGCCATGTCTATTATGATCGCTCCTTGTTCAAGAAGTATTCTGAGGCTGATGATAAGAAAGTGCTGTTGGGAGACTCCCACACCACTAAGGTTCTTGGTACTGGTGAGGTGGATCTCAAATTCACTTCTGGAAGGACTGTCACTCTGAAGGAAGTCCTGCACACTCCAGAAATGAGGAAGAATCTTGTATCCGGCTACCTCCTCAACAAGGCCGGATTTACCCAGACTATAGGAGCAGATCAATATACTCTTACTAAAAATGGCATGTTTGTTGGAAAGGGTTATGCATCTGATGGCATGTTTAAACTTACTATTGATATGAATAAAACTGCATCTTCTTCTTACATTGTTTGTTCTGTTAATATGTGGCATGCTAGACTTTGTCATGTTAACAAGAAACTGATTAAGAATATGAGCAACTTAGGTTTTATCCCTAATATTTCCTTAAATGATTTTGATAAATGTGAATCATGTAGCAAGGCTAAGATTACAAAGAAACCTCATAAATCAATTCTTAAGGAAACCGAATTGCTAGAGTTGATTCATACCGATATGTGTGAGTTAGATGGAGTTCTCACTAGAAATGCACATCGATATTTTATCACATTTATTGATGATCATTCAAATTATACCTCAGTTTATTTGATGAAACATAAGAGTGAAGCATTTGACATGTTTAAAATCTTTCTTAATGAGGTTGAGAACCAGTTTAATAGAAAGATTAAGAGACTCCGTAGTGATAGAGGCACTGAGTATGATTCGAATGAGTTCATTGCATTTTATAACTCTACTGGTATAATACATGAGAAAACTGCTCCATACTCACCCGAAATGAATGGAAAAGCAGAACGCAAGAATCGAACCTTATGTGAACTTGTAGTTGCGATTATGCTAAGTTCGGGTGCAGCTTCACATTGGTGGGGTGAAATTCTATTGACTGTATGTTATGTGTTGAATAGAATTCCTAATTCTAAATCTTTAATTTCACCTTATGAATTGTGGAAAAACAAGAAGCCCAATGTGTCATATTTTAAAGTTTGGGGCTGTTTAGCATATGTTCGTATTCTTGACCCGAAAAGGTCAAAACTTGCAAGTAGAGCTTATGAATGCGCCTTTATTGGTTATGCTGTGAACAGTAAAGCATATAAATTCTTCGATATTAACAATAGGGTGATCGTAGAATCTATAGATGCTGATTTTTACGAAGAAAAATTCCCCTTTAAATCTAGAAATAGTGGGGCGCTGAATCTAGTAGTAGCGTGCCTAGATTAGAAGAACCTAGAAACGAGAACTCTAGCGACACTGAGATTGAACCAAGGAGGAGCAAGAGAGCTCGAATCGCTAAGGACTTTGGTCCTGACTTTGCATTCTCTATAGAAGAGGACCCCACTACTGTTAATGAGGCTTTGACTTCCCCAGATGCTGATTTTTGGCAAGAAGCCATAAATGACGAAATGGACTCATTGGATACTAATAGAACTTGGGAATTAGTAGACCTACCACAAGGCTGCAAAGCTATAGGTTGCAAATGGGTGCTTAAAAAGAAATTGAAACCTGATGGTTCTGTGGATAAATATAAAGCTAGACTCGTAGCTAAGGGATATAGACAAAGGGAGAACATAGATTTTTTCGATACCTACTCTCCTGTGACAAGGATTACTTCTATCCGAGTCTTGATTGCCATAGCTGTTCATAACTTAGTTGTACATCAAATGGACGTTAAAACTGCTTTTTAAATGGAGACTTAGAAGAAGAGATTTATATGGATCAACCCGAGGGATTTGTTGTCCATGGTCAAGAACACAAAGTGTGTAGATTAATTAAATCTCTTTATGGCCTTAAACAAGCTCCAAAGCGGTGGCATGAAAAGTTTGACAGTCTAGTTGTTTCAAATGGTTTCAAAGTCAATGAGAGTGATAAATGCATATACTACAAGTCTGATAATCATGCATGCACTATTATCTGTTTGTATGTGGATGACCTTCTGATATTTGGCTCAAGCTTATTTGTTGTGAATGAAACCAAATTATTGCTTAACCAAAATTTTGACATGAAGGATTTGGGTGAGGCTAGTGTAATCCTCGGAGTTAAAGTTACTAAATCTGCAAATGAAATTTCTCTTGATCAATCACATTATATTGAAAAGATCTTGAAGAAATATAATTACTTTGACTGTAAACCTGCTTGCACTCCTTTTGATCCTAGTATTAAATTGTTTAAGAACACTGGAGACAGTGTTAGACAATCTGAGTATGCTAGTATAATTGGTAGTCTTCGTTATGCTTGTGATTGCACGAGACCAGATATTGCTTATGCAGTGGGGGTATTATGCAGGTTTACTAGCAGGCCAGGAATGGAGCATTGGTTTGCTATTGAGAGGCTCATGCGGTATCTGAAAAGAACCATGAACCTTGGATTACACTATCAGAAGTTTCCCGCTGTTTTAGAGGGATACAGTGATGCCGATTGGAACACCCTTTCGGATGACTCCAAAGCAACCAGTGGGTATGTGTTCAACATAGCAGGAGGTGCAGTCTCTTGGAAGTCCAAGAAACAAACCATTTTGGCACAATCCACTATGGAGTCTGAGATGATAGCGCTAGCTGTGGCTAGTGAGGAGGCAGCTTGGTTGAGAAACCTTCTGTCAGAGATTCCCTTATGGGAAAAACCGATACCGGCCATACTAATCCATTGCGATAGTACCGCGGCTATTGCAAAAGTTCAGAATCGTTTTTACAACGATAAGAAACGACAAATACGTCGTAAGCACAGCACAGTTAGAGATTTGCTAACAAAAGGGGCTGTTAGAGTGAATTATGTACGGTCAGCTGAGAACCTGGCTGATCCTTTGATGAAAGGATTAGCTCGGGAGAAGGTGTGGGACACCTCGAAAGGGATGGGGCTAAAGCCCATTGAGAAATGAGTCACTTGTGATGGATACCCAACCTATAGACTGGAGATCCCAAGAAATAGGTTCAAAGGGAAAAACAAGTTACATGGTGATATGGTAAGAATCATGCTATAAGGAGTTACACTCCAAGTCCATCCCTAAGAAGCATGACATCCTGTAGCGAAAGAGGTTGTGTTTAACACTTAATGAGTTCTATAGCTCTATGTGGAGTGGAGTACCTAGACTACAGGAGTACTCTTGATAGACTCACCTATATGAATGTTGAAGTGTGGCCGCTTCTTGGGAGAATTTGGGCAAATTCTCTAGGTCATTCATGAAACTGGGATATAAGCACATGGCCATAAAGTGCTGGCTTTAAACATTACACATTAGTAGAGTTGTGTGTGTAGTGCTCTCAGACTTAGAGTTCAAGATCACAAGTCACTCTAGTTACTATCTGAAGCATTATTACTATGTAATGGTTCAAGTCGAAAGACACCTTTACTTATGCACAACTTTATACCTTTGCTCGAATATTTTGTTTTTAAAAATACAAGTGGGGGATTGTTGGAACTTAAGTGTATTTTCTCTAGTCCCACATTGGGAAGTTGCAAAACTTCTTTCTACTTTAAATGATGTTGCACACTAATGAGTTTGTAAAAGAGGACTCAAGGAGAAGTCTCGCGCGCTCAGGAAAATGGGCGGCAATTTGGAAAACTGATTCGGAAACCAGTTAACCGGGTGTGCGTCACGAGTTATTCGCGCAGGGGGTGCAAATCCGGGATTTGAGCCTCGCGCACACACACGGTTAAACCCACGTTTTGCCAAATTTCTGAAACGTTTTTTTTCAGTCAATCAAATCTTTTCGAAATGGAAATTCTTGCTGGTCAAGAACGTGATTAAAACGTGTGCTAAATCAAAGGAACGAGATTTGATTTGATTTCAGCTGATTAAAGGAAAAACGTTTTTAAAACATGTGCATAATCAGCGGGATTTGATTAGCTGCTGATTAAGGGATGATTTCGGATTGATTATAAAAACATGTGCTAAATCAATGCTTTGATTTGATTTACGTTTCCGAATTCAGCCCAGTCCGCACCTATAAATTGAGCACTTCAGAATCAGTTTTAAAACACCAAAAATCAACTCTCTCTTCCTCCCCTAAAAACGTTTTCTGAGTTCGAGCAGTAGGTCGATTGTGTTCTTGTTTTCGGTTTTTCTTCCGTGCCGAGAAAGCCGAGCAGAGGTACAGAATTCTGGGCTGATTTATCCTGGAGACGGCGAGGCATTCACGAACTCTTGCACAATCTGGGCAGAGTCGCGAAACGTCTTAAAGAGAGCGACCTAGTCCGCGACTCAACCCAGCAGTAGTTCTACAATCTGGTATTCCGTATTTCAATAGCATCATCTCGAGGTAATCCGTTCTTGTTTTGCTGCAGTTAATTCAACAATTTTAAGACGTTACAATCTGCCATGGATTCTCAAAACAAGATTTCGGTTACCACCACTGATATCAACAAACCTTTTCGCTTTGAGGGGCTGCACTTTAAACGTTGGAAGGCTAAGATGTTTTTCTTTCTTACGACCCAAAAACTTGCTGCATATTGTGATTCAACTAAACCTGTTGCTGCGAATCCCCCTACTGCTGAAAACACTAAAGAGATTTCAAAATGGACCAACGAGGATTTTTTGTGCAAGAACTACATTATGAATGCTTTGACTGATGAGCTTTACGATTACTATTCCACTTTTGATACTGCTAAAGGACTTTGGGATGCCCTCCAGAAAAAGTATGATACCGAAGAGGCTGGGACTAAGAAATATGTTGTTAGTCGTTACTTGAAGTTTTCTATGATTGATGAAAAATCCGTGGTTTCCCAGGCTCACGATTTACAGAAAATTGCACATGAAATAGTTTCCGAGGGCATGTCTATTTGTGAACAATTTCAGGTTGTTGTTCTTATTGATAAATTGCCTCCTACTTGGAAAGATTTTAAAAGGATCTCCGTCACAAGTCAAAAGATTTTTCTATGGAAAGTTTGATTGTTAGGCTCCGTGTTGAGGAGGAGGCTCGGAAACAGGATCAGAAGGATGAGGTTCTCTTTGTTGCAAACAAAAGGAACCATAGCTCGGCGGTGCTCAAGCCGAGAGGAGGGATTGCGAAGCCAAATCAGAACCAGAACAACTGAATCAGAACAAGAAGTTACCCCCTTCCGGAGGCCAGGCTCGAAACACGGACTCTGTCCAATTTGTGTGTTACAATTGTAACAAGCCTGGCCATATGGCAAGAAATTGCAAGAACCCCAGGCGTCGCGCTCCACAGGCGAACCTGGTGGATGGAGAACCACTAGTGGCTATGATATCAGAAATCAATCTGATAAGTGGTTTAGAAGGGTGGTGGATAGACACCGGCGCCTCTCGCCATGTCTGTTATGATCGCTCCTTGTTCAAGAAGTATTCTGAGGCTGATGATAAGAAAGTGTTGTTGGGAGACTCCCACACCACTAAGGTTCTTGGTACTGGTGAGGTGGATCTCAAATTCACTTCTGGAAGGACTGTCACTCTGAAGGAAGTCCTGCACACTCCAGAAATGAGGAAGAATCTTGTATCCGGCTACCTCCTCAACAAGGCCGGATTTACCCAGACTATAGGAGCAGATCAGTATACTCTTACTAAAAATGGCATGTTTGTTGGAAAGGGTTATGCATCTGATGGCATGTTTAAACTTACTATTGATATGAATAAAACTGCATCTTCTTCTTACATTGTTTGTTCTGTTAATATGTGGCATGCTAGACTTTGTCATGTTAACAAGAAACTGATTAAGAATATGAGCAACTTAGGTTTTATCCCTAATATTTCCTTAAATGATTTTGATAAATGTGAATCATGTAGCAAGGCTAAGATTACAAAGAAACCTCATAAATCAATTCTTAAGGAAACCGAATTGCTAGAGTTGATTCATACCGATATGTGTGAGTTAGATGGAGTTCTCACTAGAAATGCACATCGATATTTTATCACATTTATTGATGATCATTCAAATTATACCTCAGTTTATTTGATGAAACATAAGAGTGAAGCATTTGACATGTTTAAAATCTTTCTTAATGAGGTTGAGAACCAGTTTAATAGAAAGATTAAGAGACTCCGTAGTGATAGAGGCACTGAGTATGATTCGAATGAGTTCATTGCATTTTATAACTCTATTGGTATAATACATGAGAAAACTGCTCCATACTCACCCGAAATGAATGGAAAGGCAGAACGCAAGAATCGAACCTTATGTGAACTTGTAGTTGCGATTATGCTAAGTTCGGGTGCAGCTTCACATTGGTGGGGTGAAATTCTATTGACTGTATGTTATGTGTTGAATAGAATTCCTAATTCTAAATCTTTAATTTCACCTTATGAATTGTGGAAAAACAAGAAGCCCAATGAGTCATATTTTAAAGTTTGGGGCTGTTTAGCATATGTTCGTATTCCTGACCCGAAAAGGTCAAAACTTGCAAGTAGAGCTTATGAATGCGCCTTTATGCTGTGAACAGTAAAGCATATAAATTCTTCGATATTAACAATAGGGTGATCGTAGAATCTATAGATGCTGATTTTTACGAAGAAAAATTCCCCTTTAAATCTAGAAATAGTGGGGCGCTGAATCTAGTAGTAGCGTGCCTAGATTAGAAGAACCTAGAAACGAGAACTCTAGCGACACTGAGATTGAACCAAGGAGGAGCAAGAGAGCTCGAATCGCTAAGGACTTTGGTCCTGACTTTGCATTCTCTATAGAAGAGGACCCCACTACTGTTAATGAGGCTTTGACTTCCCCAGATGCTGATTTTTGGCAAGAAGCCATAAATGACGAAATGGACTCATTGGATACTAATAGAACTTGGGAATTAGTAGACCTACCACAAGGCTGCAAAGCTATAGGTTGCAAATGGGTGCTTAAAAAGAAATTGAAACCTGATGGTTCTGTGGATAAATATAAAGCTAGACTCGTAGCTAAGGGATATAGACAAAGGGAGAACATAGATTTTTTCGATACTACTCTCCTGTGACAAGGATTACTTCTATCCGAGTTTTGATTGCCATAGATGCTGTTCATAACTTAGTTGTACATCAAATGGACGTTAAAACTGCTTTTTAAATGGAGACTTAGAAGAAGAGATTTATATGGATCAACCCGAGGGATTTGTTGTCCATGGTCAAGAACACAAAGTGTGTAGATTAATTAAATCTCTTTATGGCCTTAAACAAGCTCCAAAGCAGTGGCATGAAAAATTTGACAGTCTAGTTGTTTCAAATGGTTTCAAAGTCAATGAGAGTGATAAATGCATATACTACAAGTCTGATAATCATGCATGCACTATTATCTGTTTGTATGTGGATGACCTTCTGATATTTGGCTCAAGCTTATTTGTTGTGAATGAAACCAAATTATTGCTTAACCAAAATTTTGACATGAAGGATTTGGGTGAGGCTAGTGTAATCCTCGGAGTTAAAGTTACTAAATCTGCAAATGAAATTTCTCTTGATCAATCACATTATATTGAAAAGATCTTGAAGAAATATAATTACTTTGACTGTAAACATGCTTGCACTCCTTTTGATCCTAGTATTAAATTGTTTAAGAACACTGGAGACAGTGTTAGACAATCTGAGTATGCTAGTATAATTGGTAGTCTTCGTTATGCTTGTGATTGCACGAGACCAGATATTGCTTATGCAGTGGGGGTATTATGCAGGTTTACTAGCAGGCCAAGAATGGAGCATTGGTTTGCTATTGAGAGGCTCATGCGGTATCTGAAAAGAACCATGAACCTTGGATTACACTATCAGAAGTTTCCCGCTGTTTTAGAGGGATACGGTGATGCCGATTGGAACACCCTTTCGGATGACTCCAAAGCAACCAGTGGGTATGTGTTCAACATAGCAGGAGGTGCAGTCTCTTGGAAGTCCAAGAAACAAACAATTTTGGCACAATCCACTATGGAGTCTGAGATGATAGCGCTAGCTGTGGCTAGTGAGGAGGCAGCTTGGTTGAGAAACCTCCTGTCAGAGATTCCCTTATGGGAAAAACCGATACCGGCCATACTAATCCATTGCGATAGTACCGCGGCTATTGCAAAAGTTCAGAACCGTTTTACAACGATAAGAAACGACAAATACGTCGTTAGCACAGCACAGTTAGAGAATTGCTTACTAAAGGGGTTGTTAGAGTGGATTATGTACGGTCAGCTGAGAACCTGGCTGATCCTTTGACGAAAGGATTAGCTCGGGAGAAGGTGTGGGACACCTCGAAAGGGATGGGGCTAAAGCCCATTGAGAAATGAGTCACTTGTGATGGATACCCAACCTATAGACTGGAGATCCCAAGAAATAGGTTCAAAGGGAAAAACAAGTTACATGGTGATATGGTAAGAATCATGCTATAAGGAGTTACACTCCAAGTCCATCCCTAAGAAGCATGACATCCTGTAGCGAAAGAGGTTGTGTTTAACACTTAATGAGTTCTATAGCTCTATGTGGAGTGGAGTACCTAGACTACAGGAGTACTCTTGATAGACTCACCTATATGAATGTTGAAGTGTGGCCGCTTCTTGGGAGAATTTGGGCAAATTCTCTAGGTCATTCATGAAACTGGGATATAAGCACATGGCCATAAAGTGCTGGCTTTAAACATTACACATTAGTAGAGTTGTGTGTGTAGTGCTCTCAGACTTAGAGTTCAAGATCACAAGTCACTCTAGTTACTATCTGAAGCATTATTACTATGTAATGGTTCAAGTCGAAAGACACCTTTACTTATGCACAGCTTTATACCTTTGCTCGAATATTTTGTTTTTAAAAATACAAGTGGGGGATTGTTGGAACTTAAGTGTATTTTCTCTAGTCCCACATTGGGAAGTTGCAAAACTTCTTTCTACTTTAAATGATGTTGCACACTAATGAGTTTGTAAAAGAGGACTCAAGGAGAAGTCTCGCGCGCGCAGGAAAATGGGCGGCAATTTGGAAAACTGATTCGGAAACCAGTTAACCGGGTGTGCGTCACGAGTTATTCGCGCAGGGGGTGCAAATCCGGGATTTGAGCCTCGCGCACACACACGGTTAAACCCACGTTTTGCCAAATTTCAGAAACGTTTTTTTTTCAGTCAAATCTTTTCGAAATGGAAATTCTTTCTGGTCAAGAACGTGATTAAAACGTGTGCTAAATCAAAGGAACGAGATTTGATTTGATTTCAGCTGATTAAGGGAAAAACGTTTTTAAAACATGTGCATAATCAGCGGGATTTGATTAGCTGCTGATTAAGGGATGATTTCGGATTGATTATAAAACATGTGCTAAATCAATACTTTGATTTGATTTACGTTTCCGAAATCAGCCCAGTCCGCACCTATAAATTGAGCACTTCGGAATCAGTTTTAAATACACCAAAAACCAACTCTCTCTTCCTCCCCTAAAAACGTTTTCTGAGTTCGAGCAGTAGGTCGATTGTGTTCTTGTTTTCGGTTTTTCTTCCGTGCAGAGAAAACCGAGCAGAGGTACAGAATTCTGGGCTGATTTATCCTGGAGACGGCGAGGCATTCACGAACTGCTTGCACAATCTGGGCAGAGCCGCGAAACGTCTTAAAGAGAGCGACCTAGTCCGCGACTCAACCCAGCAGTAGTTCTAACAATCTGGTATTCCGTATTTCAATAGCATCATCTCGAGGTAATCCGTTCTTGTTTTACAGCAGTTAATTACAACAATGTCTGAGCACCGTAGCTACATTTACAATAAAAACCATACATGGCTTGTTGATTAGCCGGATTAGGAGATGCATCTGCAATCAGGAGGTAAATAATGGTGCATAGAAAATTAAAATCTGTCATGAACATAAAAGGAAACAACATTAATAATGTCCGAGCACCATAGTTACACTTAAATAATTGATAAAACTACATTCGGCTTGTTGATTGGCCAGATTAGGCAAAGGATATTAGGATTGACTTACGAATTGATTGGAACCACTTTTCCAGTATTTGAAGGCGACGATTGATGGCTGAAATACATACCTCGTGGACAGCAAATTTTGCATAACATGTGGTGTACAATACAAAAGGGGGTGGAATTGCTGATCTTCCAGTATTAGTCCATTGGGATTACTCATCCCGCGAGATTACAAATCCTTAGATACTACTATCATCAACATGGTCATATTATATCAACCTATAATACTTTTCAAGTGCATCCCTTAGAACTTAGAATGAAATCATCCCTACCAACGGCACCTTAAACCAAGAGCATGTGATGAGAAGCAATTTGTTCCCAATAAAATTAAAGAAACTCATTTCCTTTCCTTCACTGTCTATCTAACAATATCTTTGCATTTCACCAAAACAAACAAAAAATACTATATCTTTGCAGTATACCACGACTAGAATGAGTAGGTACTGTAGGTAGTTTTAACGTACGTATACAAACGACCAAAAAGGCAATATGCATATTTAGGGCCCTCCTACCCCATGTATAATAAAATTAAGAAGGTAGTAGTAAATAGTAATAATAGTCCTGATAGAGATGAGAGAAGAAAGATGAGGAGGGATGGGGCTTTAAGTACCATCATTATTATTGAGAAAGAAAGCGGAGGAAGGCCAGCCGCGAGTAGTGGCGAGCGACATGAGCTCCTCGTCGGTGAGAGAATTGGCCAACTTCTCTAGCAAATCGGCGATACCGTAGGAGGATCGTTTACGCGGAGGAACCCAATAGGAGGATCCGGGGAGCAAGGGAAGCCAATCAGGAGCGGATCTCCTTTCTATTATACGGTGGATGGCGTCCTCTATCCTCTCAACCGCCAATAATGTCTCCGCTGACTCCGATTGACTCGATTGACTTCGGAAGGCTACCAACCGATGATGATGAGATGTACTGCTTGTCGTTGATAATGGTTTCGAAGAAACTAGAGGAGAACAAGTTCGAATTACGGATCGATACATAGATCTGGCCATGTTGCAACGACGATGATGATGCAAACAGATTCTAGAGAGAGGGAGAGACGAGGAGGAGGAGGCGGAGAGAGATAAAAAGAGAGAGGAGGGTATTGGTATTGGGAGTGATGAAGAAGATTGATCATTGTTTATTTATCCACCCACCCTGGATTTGTTTCGCCCATATGCATATGTACAGTACAAGCCGACACTACTCCAAAAGTTAAGATTTATAAAATACTACTAGTACTAATTGTGTAAATTGTGCTGATTTCCCTTGAGGTTTATGAAAATTAAAAATACCTTCCCTAAATTGTTTTAAATTAAATTAACCTCTCTTAATTTATCCGACACTTAAAAGTTAAAGAGCCATAGGAGAGTCATAACTCCCTAATCCTCTCTCGCAATAGACAATTGGCCTCGTTCCAGAAAGGCCCCTTAAAAAAATACTCTGGGAATGAGGTGATGATTAAAGATGTGGTCCAAGTCATCCCCACATACGCTATGGCTTGCTTCTTGTTTCCCAAAAAGGTAGTGGATAAACTGAACTCCTTGATCAGGAACTTCTGATGAAAAAGGGGACCCGGAGAATAGAGGGATTTGCTGGGAAAGCTGGGACAAGATGGTTGCTTAAGAGGAAGGGGGTATGGGTTTTCGAGATTTCTGAGCTTTCAATGAGGCTCTCTTGACAAAGCAGGCTTAGAGGATCCTCATGAATCCCAATTCGTATTGGTCAAGGATGATAAAGAAAATTTATTTTCCCAATTCGTCCTTCCTAGCAGCTACGAGGGGGAAAAAAGCATCTTGGGCATGGTTAAGTTTATTAAAGGGAAGAGAGATTCTTGTGCAAGGGTTGAGAAGGCAAGTGGGTGACGGTCATAGCATAAGCTTTTGGGAGGACAAATGGGTTCCTTCGCTTCCTAACTTCAGAATTTCCTTTCCAAAGCCAACTAAATGTGATATCTATTTGGTGTCTGACGCTATTATTCCAGGATTGGGTGTGTGGAAATTTTGACAAACTGAAGAGAGTTCTAGTGGAAGATGAAATCTAGGCAATTGCCAAGATTGCTTTGCCTACTTTTCCTTGATCAGACAACCTCATCTGGCATTACAACTCTCAAGGCGTGTATACTGTCAAGTCTGGCTATAGAATAGCTCTGCAGAAAGCTGGCAGCACCTTAGACAAGCCTGAATCTTCTTTCAAACCCAACAAGCACCTCTGGAGAGTGATTTGGAAATTACAGGTCCCCCCAAAAATTCAAAACTTTTGGTGGAGAGTGTGCAAAAACAGCTTGGCAACTAAAGAAAATCTGTTTAGAAAAAGGTGTGCTCCTTCCCCTCAGTGTCCTATTTGTAATGAAAATGTGGAATCAGTTGAACACTTGCTTACTCAATGCCCTTGGTCGAGACCGGTGTGGTTTGGTAGTGATTTTAACTCCATTGTGGCTCAGGAAAAGTGTCCCTCCATGCTCATTTGGACCTCAAATATTATTGATAGCAGTTCCAATCTCAAGGAAGTTGCTGGGACGATTGGTAAGGTGGCTCACCAGGCCTGGTTTATCAGGAAAGGGTATAATGACTTGGCGTTCAACCACTTAGGGGTTGACCCAATGTCTGCTGTGATTAGAGCGTCTAAGGCTCGTTCTGAATTTGAATTGATTTCGTCTGTCAGAGTAAGGTTTTGGAGCATCCTGATGTCCCCCCTCTTGCCTCTTCGGCATGGAGAAAACCTATCCCTGGCAGTCTCATGTGATGTTGCAGTTCCTATGGGCATTGCCAAGGCTACTGTAGCTATGGTGGTTCGTAACGACCCTGGTGAGATAATAGACGGGTCTACCTCTTCCTTTTTTTCATCCTCAGTCTTACATGGGGAACTTGGAGTAATTAGAAAGGCGTGTTTTATGGGTCTCGAGTTGAGGGCTAACCCGATGGTGATTGAATCTGACAGTAAGGTGGCTATTACGCAGTGTGTGTCTGAACTTGTGCCCCCTTGGGGCGTCTGCTCTGTAGTGATGGATATTCGGGAGCTTGCTCTGCAAAGGAACCTGAAGTTGGAGTGGGTTAGAAGATCGGGAAACAAAGTCGCTCATCATGTAGCAAAGTTGGCCTCAAAAGGAATTCTCAACCCTGGTTGGGTAGCCAATCCTCCTGTTTGTTTACTTTCTTTTTTTTCAGTAATTTTTAAAATAAATCCTTATTTTTTAAGTACATACTTTTTAAAAAATTTGAAACGAGGTGAAAGGGAAGTGAAAAACTCTGGTCTACAGCTACAGTTTGAGACCTACATATCTATCTTGATTTTTGAAAATGGCCAAAAGGGGATTGGACAACTACCATGCCACTTATATCCAGACGACTTTCATCGACTACATATTCGCAACTTCATTTTCTTTGGCGGAGATTGAATGAGTAGGCTGTTTTCTTTCTTTCTTTTTATTTTTCATTTTTTTTGCTGTTGGTTTTTCATTCTCCTCCCTTTGTGGAGTGTTACCCCTTCCATTGTGGGGTTGTTTCACCTAGATTTCATTTGTGCCTACTTGGCTTCGTTCTACAACTAAAATAAGTATGTATTTTTTATTTTTTAATTAAATGTGTTGTATTATGAGAAAATGACCTATCTCGTAAAGAGAGAAATAAGTACTTACTATTTCCGTTCCACAATGACAGTCCCACTTTTTCTCTCTTACCTCTTTTCAAACCAAAAAATTAACTACTTCCGTGAATAATTTTTCAAATTTTTTCGCACCGTATTAAAGATCTTGATTAGTACTTTAATTTGGTGCTGAAAAATTCAAAAAAATATATATGGAAGTAGTTGATTTTTTGATTTGAAAAATGGTACGATTTTTTATGGTGAACTTTCAATATGAAACGGAGGGAGTAAAAAATAAGAACCTTAGCCAAACGGGAACTTAATGATTTGAGTTGGGTTTTTGTAAAGATCCTCTACTGCCAAGTCTTTGACTGGCCCAATGCCCAACCTTATTGTTGGGGAAATTGTTTTTCCCCCCCCCCCCCCCCCCCTGACACACCCCCCCTGGCCCCATGTCCTTTTTCCCGCTTTACCCCCCATCTCTCTCTCTCTCTCTCTCTCGCTTTACCCCCGCCCCCCCCCCCCTCTCTCTCTCTCTCTGATTTTATTTTTTTGTTATAAAATTTTAAATGATAATAACTTTTTCTTGACAAATTGTTTTAAAATAAATTTTATATTTTTAAAATCTACTCAACGAAACCTATCAAACGAGCCTAATATTAATGGTGAAATAATGAAAAATGAAAAAACTATATATTTTTGTAGTAGTTTAAACTGTATAAAGAGATTGAAAAATTAAGTGTTCCAAAATTCAATCTGTTTGAATGGGTGGATTGATTTTAATTTTCTGATCATTTTATTTTAAACGATCATAATTAAATTTTGACTGTAGGGCTCTCGTTGATTAACCTTAAGAGATATTTGATTCTATGACTTTCTTAGGGTTAATCAACGAGAGCTCTACAATCAAAATTTAATTATGATCATTTAGAATAAAATGATCAGAAAACTAAAATCTTTCCACCCGTTCAAACGGATTGAATTTTGGAACACTTAATTTTCCAACCTCTTTATACAACGTAAACTAGCACAAAAATATATGTATAGTTTTTTCAATTTTTCCAACTTCTTTAATTTTGAGAGAAAAAGAAAGTCTTTTTCAATTTGTATTTTTTCCCCCTTTTTTTTTCTTCTTTCCGGTTTGCTTTTTTTTTCCGCTTTATTTCCTTTTATTTCTATCCAGTTTGAAATCTTTTTTTCTTTTTTTCTCTTTATTTCTTTTTCTTTCTTTTCAGTTTGAAATTTTTTCCTCTTTGATCAGTCTTGAACGAAGAAAACGCGTGAACCCAAGAGAAAAACAAAACTCATCTCGAAGCCCATATTACAACGATTCATATGGCCAATCTCTCTCACACTCTTGTTTATCTGTTTTCCACTCATACAAATTTTAGGCTAGCTCCCCGAGGTTTTGGTTGTGCAGTAGATGAAGTGAAACTTTACTCTGATAAAGACATTTGTCCGAATACAAACAAACGATATTAGTAATTTGCAAAGAAAATGGTGATTTTTTTTTTAATCAAAGAAGATGGTGATTTGAGTTGGTCGTTCTTCCAAACTTCGAAGTTTTATTTGATATGGACTTGGAAAAATCAGAAAGAGAAATTTGAAGTTCTATAGAAACATACACTCTACTAGTAGTTGCCCTTTTGTTTGTTTACGAGGAGTTCTTAGTCTGTCTCTATCGAAAAAAAATTCAATGCAATAGTTATTTGTAACGCTGTCACATGTGATCCCCACATTTTGTGAGATATGTATTATTTATAAACATTTTTCAAAAACTTACCCCGAATTGTTTTGTAATAAAAATGTTTCACAAAATTATTTGTTTTAAAATGTTTCTCTTTCAAAAGTTTCTTTTTTCGAAAAATGTTTTTGAATTTTTTTTTTTAAAAAATTATTCCTTATCCCATAATTAATCCCAGGACAAATAATCTAAAGACTATTAATCCTACGACCATTTAGGATAAAATGATCAGAAAAATAACATCTTTGCACTGGTTCAAACGGATTGAATCACTATTGAAAATTGAAAATCTTATTTTTGTAGCTATATTTTTTAATCTATAAAGGACAAAAAAAGAAAAATAAAACAGTCGGATAAATATGATCAATTGAAACACTTTTTTTTTCTCTCAATTACTTTACAAAACCTAGAATTGGACTTGAACCTATTATTAAAGAGAGAAAAAAAGAAAACAAAATTCAAACTGGGAAAAAAGAAAAGGAAATAAAATGAAAAAAAAAAAAGTAAACTGCAAAAGAAAAGGAAAAAAAAAAAAACAGAAGCCGGAAAAGAAAGAAAGAAAGAAAGAAAGAAAAGAGAGAGAGAGAGAGAGAGGGGGGTAGTCTGGGAAAGGGAGGTGGGGCCGGAGGGGGGGGGGGGGGTGGGGAAAGCACCTCTCTATTGTTGGTCTGATTTCGCAATACGTGTCATTGAGTTTGTTAGCGCATGTGCCGGTGTCTAGATTTTGGTAGTTTTTGTTCTTCGTATGTCTTGTTGTGATATCTTTATTGCCTTTGGGCTTTTTGGAATGAAATTGTCTTTTGTTAGGAAAAAAGACAGAAAAAAGGGATGCGAAGAGAATTTCTCATAAACTACCATCCAATTGCTATGTAGCATAGCAATGTATTTTCTGTAGGGGTGGTAAATGGGCGGGTTTGGGTCAAAATATGTAAGTTGCAAGTGAGTTGGGTCTTTAATAGGTCATTGACCCATTTAGAATCCATTAATTATAAGTTCAATTATCCATACCCAACCCGACCCATTTATCTGAAATAAAACCCGACCCGCCCATTAACCCAATTACATACTATATACTAAAATTTAAAATGACTAAAACACTAATTTACACTAAAATGACCATATTACCCCTATAAATCTAAATGACTAAAATACCCCTATATACTAAAATTACCATACAAATAGGCATGTGGACAATAATTGGTCTAATTACAAAGAAAGAAAGCTTCACTTCCCCCTTCAAAAACGAGTTGTCGTGAGCTAACCCGACCCATTTCTTTTTGCTCGTTGATTTATTTAATGTGAAAAATTAATTATGTCGTCACATCAATTTTTTTCCGTAATCGTCTGTATGCGTGCATGTCCGATGAGTAATTGTCCGGTCCGACTATGTGCCTGTGCTTGCTCCGAACCAAATCCATCCTCAAACTTTTCGGCAGAGAGAACACAACTCCCATTTTCCTCCTTAATTCACTCCCATCTAGACAACACAACAATACCTATAGGATTATACCCCTCATGCAATAACCCATTCCATTAAATATTCCCCTCCCTTTTTTTTTTGTTTCCCAGCAACTACACCTAAGAGAGAGAAGAACCAATCGTACATCCATAACCACCCGAGCAACCACCACCATTCCCTCCAGACCACCACTGTAACTCCTCCCACCTCACAATCGGCCACCACTCCACCACCGTAACTCTTCCCAAATGTAGTATTGGTTTGGTTCAAATCTTTGTCAAACCCGGACTACGGAGAGAGAGAGAGACAGAGAGAGGGGGGGGGGGGGGGGGGGAATGGAGTTGCCGTTCAAGGAAGACATACTAAAAGGGGAAAGTAGCACTGTTGACAGGAGGTGGTTCAGGAATAAGGAGATCGGAGGGGTTTTTTTTATGGGTAATTGATTAGCACCTAAGATTGTTAGATCGTGGTGCTAAAAGATCTCTCGCTCGTGACTTTCTTTATCTATTTTTGTCCTTTTGTTGATATTTTGCTCGTAAGGTAGTTCGTTTCGTATTTCAGGCGAAAGGCCCTTAACAGGCGTATTTTGTTGTCAAGCCGTTCCCCAAGTGAATTCAAGCAGTCGTGCCCGATGGAACCTGTGCTAAAGTGACTCAAGAGTGAAGGCGTGAGGCGTCGGGTGATCTTGAAGGCCGTCGGGTGCCAAATCTATGAAGCTGGCCTGGGGTGCCGAAGGAAACAAACCCGTATCGATACGGCTTAGAAGCGTATCGATACCAATTCGTCTCGTGGGGAAGCAGAGGATCCCGTATCGATACGGATTTAAGGCGTATCGATACGCGTTTGCCACGTGGAGAATGGCCTTTTGAGGAAAGTTATCCCGTATCGATACATTGCTTATTTCGTATCGATACGGAGGCTTGTCGGTCAGATAATTGTCACCTTTTTGGCTTTCCACTTGCCTTTTTAGGCACCTTTTTGGATATTTTGTAGAGAGAAGAACCCAATCTTGTATAAATAGGGGTGTCTTTCTCTCTCTCTTAGTAGCTAGCACATTACTTTTTATGTCTTTCCTCCATTAATGGAGTTCTAAGCTTTCTAGTCAATTTTCTCCTCAACTCAAGTAAGTACTCGTTGAATGTTCTTTTCTCGTTTATTAATGTTGTAGTCCCGGACAAGATCCTTTATAAAATCTAGTTTATTTTCGTTTCTATCGGTTTATCATGTTTTCTATTTTTACCATGCTTTCTATTCCTTTCATCATGAGTGAGTAGTCGTTAAGGCTTGGCCGTGGGGCGAATATCGCCTCGTGACTTATGTTTATCTTGCCTTTCTCAACTCTTGGCTCGAAGTTTGGTATGAAAAATGAGAAGGGTTCGCCTTTATGTAACAAAACTAGTCGATGTTAATCTCTGGTGATCATATGCTCGCTCGTATGGTTCCGTGAGCGATGTCTCGGCTTGTGTTTGCCAAAAGAACAAAAGAGCTCACTTGTTTTCCATACTTCAATTCTAGTCTTTTAATGATTTCAAAGCTAAATCCTCCGGTTGATAGCCTAAGCCGTGCGATTCAACCGAGTTTTCGTTGAGAATGGCTCGATGGCCTAAGTTACGGGCGATAGTAGTTCCATTGCCATGCCGCTTGTTTAATCTAGTTAAAACCAAGTTTCTAGTCTTTTCCATAAGAGTTTTCATCACTTTTCAAAGCAAATCGATAGTTGGCCGTCTTAACGCCAGGAACACTTGCTTCTACAAATCCTAATTAGCTATAGAGATTCTCTCTGTGGGAACGATTCCGGACTTTCCGGTATCTATGCTGACAACGACCTAGCCCTACGCTCGGGGTAATTCAACCTTATTGGAAGGCGAGGTTGGGACGAAGCAGTAATATTAGTGACTTATTGGATCATTTAAGTAAACCCATTAAGACCCAATTAAAACCCAATTAATAAATGAGTTGGACCCATTTTGACCCAACTAATAAATGGGTGGAGTTGGATTTATTTTTTAGTAGATGGATTTGAGTTTCTTAATAGGTTTGGGTTCAAATTGCCACCCCTAATTTTCTGTGCTTTTTTAAGAAATTCAAAATTTCACATGGCATCCTCCTATCCTTTCTCCTCCTCTCCGCCCTATATGATTCTATCATCATTGTGAAAAGACAAACTGAACAAGGATGAGATAGTTATGGTTTGTATACCTTCTACATAGGTTAGATTGGTCTCTCCTATTTTGTTTTGTATTATTTTTTGCCACCATCCCGGCATCCCCATTGTTAGTTTGGCAAGAGGAATGTGTGGGGTGCCAAATTATAATTAGACATGAAACGAGAATAAAAAAAATCCATAAGAAATCACATTTCTAAGCTTCTCTTTTTGTCATTTAAAGCTAAATAACTTGTATCTACCCTGAAGGATTACAGGATTACACGTTAGTTCCTCGGTCCTAATTTATTTATATCCTTTTTTTATTTTTTTTAAAGTCCCATATCGTTTGTCCAAATTTAAATTGATTTTGAAATACTCCCTTAATGCACTCTCTTAATTGGACACAGTGCACTCTCATCCAAATAAATTGGAACGGAGGGGGTGTATTACAAGAGATACCAATTATTCTTTCTTGAAGAACAAACGTTAGAATTAAGGATGCAAAGTTTTGGTGAAAGAAATAACAGGTCCAATTGGAACTTTTATGGAAAGAAAAATGAAAGATGAGAAAATTGTTGAGAAAGAAAGTATGATGAAAATATAGAGAGAAATGTAATGTGCTCGTAACTTTGTTTTCTTATTTTCTTCTCACCTCTCTTTACAAACCTAGGTAAGGGGAGAGAAACCCTTATTTTTCCTAAGAGATCCAAACAAGGCTTAAGAGCATCTCCAATCCATACTCTATATCTCTATTTGAGAGTATCAAACCACTCCAACCCATACTCTCAACCCTCCTCCATTTGAGAGTATTGAATTTTGATACTCTATATTTAGAGGGTGAGAGAAAATATAGAGGACCATCTCTAAAACACTATTCACCTTTTTAAAAGATATTTTTGTCCTTGTTTGCTTTTCTTACTTAAATTTTATTCTCATGAGAGTATAAAAAAAGGTTTTTTTTTTCATAAAGTGATTTTAGAGACAAAAATAGAGGGTTTGTGGTTGGTGTAAACATGAATAGTAATTTCCTCTATAATCACTTTATGAGTAAAAAATATTATTTTGATACTCTCAAATGGAGTATTGGATTGGAGATGCTCTAAGAGTGTGTATTGTGGAGCTCCCTGTCCCTGTGCCTGAGAAGGTGGAAGATGTCTTTTTTATTTAACTTTTCTCCTCCCTCTAATATCTATATTTCGATTAATTTTTGTTATTGTATTCATGTCAATCCATCCATCTATATTCTCTATCAGGCTTTAGAAAGGTATTTGCCGGACAAGAGACAACACACCCAGTTGTTGCGGCTGTCTAAAGAGTGGGAGAGAGAGAGAGAGAGAGAGAGAGAGAGAGAGAGAGAGAGAGAGATGAGATGAAATCACACCGGATGGATTCCTAACAGAGACCTCTCCATGTACAAACAAACTGGTACCCCATACGCACATAACGTACGCATACCTTGTCTCCAAATCTCCCTCAGTTTTCAACTCCAACATCTTCTCCCACTTCAGGTACATTCAAAAGTACAATGTCCTGTCATTCCCAACGTCTTATCCCCCAACTCTCTTTTTACTATCTTCTTCGATCTACTACTCAAAATGACCGATCTTTTTCGTTTTCCCAGTCTTTGTTCAAAATGTTGAAATGGGTATGCTTTCTCTCTTTGATTTTGCTTCCTCTAAAATTAGGGTCCGCAGTGCTGTGTCTTACTAGTACGGTAGATAAATCTGGATATAGAGATGTGGCCTTCTGGTTGGGTTTGTCATTTGTGTGCTCTGATTTTTCCATTCTGTATCTCCTTAAAAGTTGGGTTTCATCTGATGTTCTTTTGACCGAGAGTTGGTAAGCTTTCTTTGGCGATTTGTTATGTACAGTTATGTTTCTCTCTCTCTGATCCGAACTAACTTCTACCTATTTTAGTAGATGCATCTATTTACATACATGCGTGTGTGTGTGTGCGCTACCATGTTTGGAATCTGGGAGACTGGTGGGATTGAAATCCTTCCTCCTTTTTGTGTTGACTCTGGGTTCTGTTTTAGCCCTTAGGGAGTCCCGAGAATCTGGAAACTTGTTTAATTCGTTCTTCTTTTTTTTTTCCTTCCCTTCTCGCTCTCTTCTGAAATTGATTACCTTAAATGTGCTCTTGATTTGCGCTTCACTGCTGTCTTTTGATTTGGTGTGTAGGTTTTATCTGGGCTGTATAATCTCCTCAAATTTGGCTTTTAATTTTCTGATCTAGCTCTTATTTGTTTTATGATAATGCAATAAAATGGGTTTTTGATTTGGTTTCCTTTTAGGATCTGAGGTAACTTGTTTTTAGAACTCTTATCATATCAATAATGGAAGCCAAGAAATTCTTGCTTATGTGAGTCGAAAGGATGTTTTTAATGCAATTTGGTTTAGCAGTTGATGTATGGTTTTGATGTTTATTCATTGTGACTCACATTCATTATGTCTTTATTTCTTTATATGCTCATTTCGTGTCTTATAAGTTGGTGGAAAATGATTATTATGGAAGTTGAGATGTTTACCTCTTTCTTGGTTATCCATTTGTCCAGATCCCCTGCTTTTTGTTGTACAACAGCGCTCAAAGTTGGTTTTAACTTTTAACTACTGATCACTTATGGTACGACGAATCTTATTTTAATTTTTTCCTAGCTGCTTGGCATGTAGTAGGTATCCGGTTCACTGCTTTAGGTATCACTGCTTTATAAAAGGTTACTGATAATTGGGTTCAAAGTCATAATGTTTTTGGGTAATCGAATTGAAGTTTCAATGGTTCTTGAGTTATAAATGGAAAAATTGTTTCTCAGGTTCGTGCGTTTCATTAAAATCTGCCTGAAATTATTATCTGCTTTTACTGTGGTGGAATGTTGGCATGCTAAGATTCTCTCTGCTACATGTTGAATTCTGATCAGCCCTCCTTTCATGCTTTGTTTACAGCAGATTTAAGAGGTTTAGCAAACATTTATGAGTTGTGATACTTGGTTCTTGATTTGGTATTACATATTTGGAAGTTCTCCCTGGAGTTTTGGCTAGTGAATCATTGTTTGAAAAGTTTGTATTTCTTTCATTCTTGCGAGGGTTTTGAGGTATCCCAAGTCCCAACAATATAGTACAAGTGGAGTTTTCATTTTTCTGGCACACCGTGAAGAATCCTGATGGGTTCCAGATTCCCATCTCATCAGCTCAGCAATGGCCTATATGTATCAGGAAGGCCAGAGCAGCCAAAAGAAAGGACTCCGACTATGAGCTCAACTGCCATGCCCTACACTGGTGGTGATATCAAAAAGTCGGGAGAACTTGGGAAGATGTTTGATATCCCAATGGAAAGCTCTAAGTCGAGGAAATCTGGACCTATTAGTGGTCCTCCTTCAAGAACTGGATCTTTCGCGGGCGCTGCTTCACATTCTGGACCGATCTCTAATGCTGCAGCTAGGGCTAGCTATTCCTCATCAGGTCCTGTAACATCTGCTGGCGCTACTGGTTCAGCTTCTGTGAAGAAGTCGAATTCTGGACCATTGAACAAACATGGGGAACCCATCAAGAAGTCATCAGGCCCTCAATCTGGTGGAGTAACACCAGTTACTCGACAAAACTCAGGTCCTCTTACTCCAGTTCTCCCTGCAACAGGTCTCATAACTTCTGGTCCCATCTCTTCGGGCCCACTAAATTCATCCGGGGCCCCAAGGAAGGTTTCTGGTCCTTTGGACTCAATGGGATCAGTTAAAGTACAGGGTTCCTCCATCACTCACAACCAGGCTGTGACAACTCTTAGCCAAGATGATGACTATTCTTTTAAAAGGAATGTCCCAAAGCCAATCCTCTGGGCAATAATTCTGCTATTTGTGATGGGGTTCATTGCTGGTGGATTCATTCTTGGTGCAGTCCACAACCCTATTCTCCTCATCGTTGTTGTCGTTTTATTTGCCATAGTTGCTGCACTATTCACATGGAATGCATTTGGGGGAAAGAATGCTATTGTAGGTTTCATTGGCCGTTACCCAGATGCTGAGCTCAGAACAGCCAAAAATGGGCAATATGTGAAAGTCTCAGGGGTACGTAGTTTCTCAATAATGTCTAAACATTGTCTTTCCCCTCATCCTAACCTTTTTAGGAGGGTGCATGAACAGGGATCAATTTCTTTAGTCGTTTAACTTTCTTACATTACCATGCATTTAGGTTACTGGGCTCCAATTTATTATGGTTTTTAATTCCCAAATTAGAGGTAAAAGATTTTATAACAAGATAGGACTGTTAAATGTGCCCAGACCCCGCATATGCGGGAGCTTCGTGCACGCCCCTTTATGGGACTGTTAAATGCAAGCAAGTAAATTTGGGTCCTAATTGTGCACTAGATTATGCATGGATCATACGATTTTAATAGAATTCACGATCTGAATTGAACTTTTTTCTGGTTGGACTTTAAGAGTTTAACATATTTGACAGTAGTATCTGACGTACGCAGAATGTTTTCAAGAATTATGCAAGTTTCCAACATGCATGATTCCCGTGCCATTTCGGTCTGGATTTACCATCAATGCAAAGAAATGTTGCACAACCTTGAGTTCCGTCTCAGTCAGCTTACCGTACCACCCTTGCCTATTTTGTTAATTCCGGCAAGCTTTGGACAATTCCAGTGAGTTTGCAGCATATCGCTAGTGTCTGGTTTCTGTCCATTAGAATAAAAGACCCAAAGGAAATAAATCTTGAGGTGATTAATTCTGGTTCTAAGTTTCTAACAGAAGAGAGACAAAGGCAAAGGGGTGAAGGAAAGTTGTAGATCACCTTTACAGAAGAAGATGGTTGTCCATGGAGATGGATGAATGATATTGTTGTTATTTACTTTGAATGACATTGTTGTTATTTACTTAGATGTTGTGGCTGGTGGTTTTCAAAAGAAAGCACGAAAAAGAGGAGAGTGGAGAGAGAAGATGGACGATATCATTAATAAATGAATGTCTGAAATCGGTTGAACCCTTTCTACGTTTTCTCCGTATTGTGCGTTCTTTTCATATGTATTTGAAAAGTAAGAAGGCTAGTTGTATGGAGTCAGAGTGTGTGTGAAGTGATGAAGTTTTCAGGAAAAATTAAAGAGATAGGGAGCTTTTATTCTCTACACGCATACACAGATGGGCACATTGATGGTTTCTGATGTTTTCAACTCTTTTGTTGTATTCTATGGGTTGTTACAATTTTTTGTGCCATACAATCAATAGGATATTGTCGAGACGTTAAAGCTCTATCAGATCTCTTGTTGAAATATGTATATTGCTTATAGCAACAAATCCAAAATGGTATGCCAAAAAATTATCGTATTGGATTGATAACTTTGCTATCAGGGTGATTGGATGTTGGTTTTCATAACCCTTCAATTGGTCTTATTATTAGTCAGTACGGTGTATACATACGTTACATTGTTAAAGACCGGTCAAAATATATATGTACACCTATACCACCTCGTTATATATGCTTAATTGGCATCGATTTGAAGTGATTAACATATGGTTGCTAATATTCTTGAAGGTAGTCACATGTGGGAATGTGCCCCTTGAGTCATCCTTCCAGAGAGTTCCTAGATGTGTCTATACATCTACAAGTTTATATGAGTACAGAGGATGGGATTCAAAAGCTGCCCATGTTACTCATCGCCGATTTACATGGGGGCTTAGATCATCAGAAGTGAGTAACTGACTATTGCCTTAATTATTTTGTTGGATACAGTATCATCACCATGGATTCTTTCTCGATTCCTTGAGGTATACTTAACAAAATTTTGGATTTTGTAGTTGACAAACAACCATAACATTTCCTGTTGCCTTATTCATAATGGTTGAATATAAATCGATACAGATGGCAATCTCCTGAACACTTATTTAGTGTTTTTTGAAATTTTGCTTGAACACCTCTATAAGTTCAATGTGTCCTCTCTGGAACTGCTGAGTTTCACTGTTTTTTAACACAATTTTCTGTTCATTTTCTTGGCAGAGGCATGTGGTTGACTTCTACATCTCTGATTTCCAGTCTGGGTTGAGAGCATTGGTTAAAACGGGTTATGGAGCAAGGGTGACTCCTTACGTGGAGGAATCTATTGTTGTGGATGTTAACCCTTTGAATAAAGATTTATCTCCAGAATTCATGAGGTGGTTGGGAGAGAGGAACCTTTCTAGTGATGATCGAGTGATGCGATTGAAAGAAGGGTAAATTTGCTATTTAGTTGGAGACATCTCCGCTTCCACTCTTGGTAGTTCATAGACACTACATACTAAAATGACATTACATGCTGCAATAAGTCATGCTAAGAATTCATTAGGAAATAACAATGAACTTTCACCAGGTGTAGGAATATTAATGTTCAGGCAACCCTCATGTTTAGATGAGAAACCATCAGTTAAAAAGCAATAAATTGAAGATATTTTGACGGGGAGGATCAGGCCCGGCCCTGAGATTTTCGAGGCCCTAGGCGGAGTTTTGAAAATGGGGCCTTACTTTTCAGTATATTAATTAGTTGTTTGATAGAGGAAACCAGGCAAGGTTGTAGTTTGGTGGCAATGTTGTTGTACGATCCTTTAGAACCACCAGGTCTGGAGTTCGAGATTTCTAAGTGTCATTTTCAAAACCTTTTTAGGTTAAAGACTCCAAAATTTTACATTAAAAACGGAAGGAGACAGGAATCGAACTCACGACCAACCGTTCCAGTCACACGCGGCTCACCACCAGGCTACCTCATCCTCATTGCAAATTATTTCACATACTTAATATTTATTATATTTTACTATTTGGGGGCCCTATTATTTGGCCCAAAAGGGGAGGCCCTAGGCGGTCGCCTAGGGAGGATAGGCCATTGTTTAAAATTAAGAGTCTTTTGATTTCTGTTTTGTTTTGTTTTGTTGGGAGTCTAAGGGAGTGCAACCCTACATTAAATCAATTCTTTGAAATGTTAATATTGGGAAAATTAGCCATAAGGACGGTAAAATAGTTTTCATTTAGGGGAAGGACGCCAGCAAAATAGTTTTCAGTGGAGGTCCTTCAACTTTTTGAGTTTTTTAGCCATAAGGCCAAAACATTTTTAGGCACTTTCATAGGGTTTTAGGGTGCACTTTTCTATTATAGGGTTTTAGTGGTTTAGGCACTTTCATATATAGGGTACCCTAGGATTTTAGGCACTTTCATAGGCACATTTGTCCTAATGTTTGATTGCAAAAGGTGCTTGTCCTTGAGCTCAAAAAATGTAAATATGAGGGATTTTTGGCTAAGTCTCCCTTAGATATTTTTGGAGTTTAGAGTGGTATGTAGGTCCTTTTACAATTTGGCCTTTTCTTTTTATATCTCGCTTTCTTGTTTTCATGGGTGGGATCCCCTAGATGCCTTTTCAATAAATTTTGTTACTTATCAAAAAAGAAGAAGAAATACTAGAACTCATGAGTTCGTTCATAGTTGAAAACACAAAATACACTTGTAGGGTAATTGGGTGTATAAACTCTTCATCTAGAACTCATGAGTTCGTTCATAGTTGAAAACACAGAATACACTTGTAGGGTAATTGGGTGTATAAATTCTTCATCACCGTCGTCATTTTAATTGTGCTTTTCTTGTTTGGTCCAAAGAACTGATAATGTTTCGCACACTTTACACTTCAAAGATTGATCCGTAGGATTTCCCACTTTCCAGTTTTATGTCATCTTCGTATTGTCTTAGAAAGTGTTGGTTTTAATTATGTTTCATTGGGTGGCTTGTTTACCTTTGGAATGGCTGTTTGTGCTGTGCTAGGTACATAAAAGAAGGGAGCACGGTTAGCGTGATGGGAGTTGTTCAGAGGAATGACAATGTGCTTATGATAGTCCCGCCACCAGAGCCGTTCACCACAGGATGCCAATGGGCTAAATGTATACTCCCTGCTAGCCTTGAGGGTGTTGTTTTGAGATGCGAGGATGCTTCAAAAATTGATGTTATACCAGTCTAGTAATGTGTACTACTAAGCTATCTCAGGTATTGCTCCTTGAAAAAATAGTTTGTTGATAGTGGCAGTGGTGGTTGTAATGGTGGGTAGTGATTCGGGTGACTTAATCGTATTTCATGTGCATTTATGTTTGTAGATATTAGGGTTTGTTTTTGTTGGTTTCCATAGAGTTGAAAGTTTCGGGAGGTTATAAATTTTTTTCTAGTTCTAACGGATTAAACATTCTAATGTACTGGGTATACTGTGTGGTAAAATAGAACTTGTGGATTATATATGATTTGTATCTCTATGGCTCGGCATAGATTTGATCCTAGCTACAACTTCCTCACCATGCAAACTAATTGCTATTGCTGGGAATGTCACACACACCTCCAATGTTTTTTCAGATTCGCAGGTTCCGTTCTTCCTCACAGGGGCGGACCCAGGATTTCATTGCAGTGGGGTCAAATATCTAACACATGTAATTTCGTGGGATCTTCAGGGCAAGAATATTATCTTTTGGGGCAAAATTACAAAATACTCCTCAAAACTATACATACTCTAGAGGTATTTTGGAACTCAGGGGGGCAAAATTACAAAATACTCCTCAAAACTATACATATTCTAGAGGTATTTTGGAACTCGGGGGGGCAAAATTACAAAATACTCCTCAAAACTATACATACTCTAGAGGTATTTTGGAACTCAGGGGGGTCACGTGACCCCCCTTGCCCTATACTAGTTCCGCCCCTGCTTCCTCAGGTCGTTTGCTGCAAGTGAAGTTTAAGAATAGAGAAGAATTTTAGACCATCCAATTCTGAGCCAAACACTTGAATCATCTCCTTCAGTCGAGTAAGCTTGCGCTGACCTTTGTGTGGTTTGGCTGCACCTGCCCTCTAGAAATGATATTCGGGAAAGTTGCAAATCTTTGCTTCCTATTTTTATTGTTCTATATTAGTAGTAGAGGTCAATAATGTAGAGCATAATATCTGCAGATCACCATGAAATTCAAAAGCCAGAATGTAGATAGTGGGTTTTTCGGGGGTGTGTTGGTGTTTTGAATATAAGTTATAGCTTTTAGTAATTATTTTTCTTGATGAAGGTTGAGAACATCCAACAATATTTGTTACTCGAATTCCCGACATGAATTAAGTTATTAGTGCTTTTCACCACTTGAGCTGGATTCCAGGTATGAACAAGTGATTGCAGACATATATGGAGAAGCCAGGTTGGGTAGAAGTGTTTCAAAGGTTGGCGTGTTTTTTTTTGCCGTTCATATGTACAAGTATGAGCTATTCTAGAGAATTTCACTATCCTCTTGTAGGGAACACAAGAATTTATTGAAATATAATTGCAGCAAATATTGGCTTGTTACAAAAGTTTGCGATTCTACATGTTTGTTCTATGTGGCTTAACGTGTCAAGTGCGTGCTAGTGTGTGTCATCCGATCTATAATCAATTGTGGGTGGCAGATTCCTCATCTTTTAGCGTTGATTGGCTCGAGAACGGGTTAAATCTTACACTCATAATTTTTTCCACTTTTTAGAAGCGCAAGAGATCGATCAAAAAACTACTAAGAGGCAAGAGACTGTGAAGATGTTTAACCCGTTCCTCTTGATTTACAAAACCCTTGAATTTCCAACAGACGAAAGTCATACATCCACTATATTCTTCCTGTGCAAGAATATGCTGACGAAGGGTACTCCATCTTTTGCTCGTATTTTGGTTGCAAAAAGGCTATCATTATCCAGTCAAATCGGTTCAATAAAGCTATGTTGTTAACCCAAGACCTAATCCTTCGCATTATTGAAAAATCTCATAATCCTACTAGAAGCATACGTTCTAACGAATTTGTCACCTTCTCCTGTTGCTACTGCTAGTAGGAGTATCTTTTTTCATTGGATCCTTCCAACGACTTTAAATTGCAACCACAACCCTGCCACCAACTCCTCTTGATGCTTCATACTTTCTCCGTCTCAAATTATTGCTCATGTTTACTATTTGATACATCTCGAAAAATTAGTTAATCTTAATTTATAATGTTGTTTTATACTATCGAATATGATCTTGTTTGATAAATCTCAATAAATTTTATTAAATGGAGTAAAATTTTTTAAATCATAAAAAAATTATATATTGTGACAATTATTTGAGTGACAAAAAGTGAAACAGGAGTAACAATTTGGAACGTTTGGAGAATGTGCCTATAATTACAAGCACCCGATTCTCACATTTTATTCCCTATAACCACTCATTCTCCTTATTAAAGATTACTCCATCCGTTCATATTTGTTGGTCCATTTTCGGCATTCGTGTCATGTTTTAAATAGTCTATATCTTTCAATTTATGAGGTTTCATAATTTTGAAAATTTCGTAGACAATTGATTGAGATCTATCAAATAAGATTCATATTATATATTTTTAGAGATTCGAAATAAAAGATATGTATAATTTTTAAAAATGTGTGAAATAGTGAAAGTGGAGTAACAAACACAGAGGAAGGTAGTAGTAATTATTTCCCTCTAACGGACAGATTAAAGTAAGCATGTATCCATATACTACTCCCCATAGCCACAGTGAATATATTTAGGGGGCGACTATTCGCAATCCTCTATTTTCTCCCGTAGCCCGTTAAAATTTTTTGAAAATTATATTTCAGTAATTACATGTCGAAAATATGTTCAACCTTCGGTAAACAACTGCCGAACATACATTTCGGTAAATAGCTGTTGAAAATAAGATTATATTTCGGTAACTACATGTCGGAAATGCACAAGATACATATATTTCGGTAATTGGATGCTGAAAATGTATCTCAATTTCGGTAACTAACTGTCGAAAATGTATCTCAATTTCAGTAACTAACTGTCGAAACATATGGAAATTTTTAACGGGCTACGGGAGAAAATAAAGGGGTGCGAATAGCAGCGCCCTATATTTAAGGGCAAAGTAAGAATTACCTCCCTTAGGTTTGGACGTTTGGCAGATAACCTCCCTGACGTTAACTAATGACCACATAACCCCCCTATGGTTTTGGAGTAAAGTGCATCCCTAACTCCGTTAACAGAAAATGTTAAATGACTCTAATACCCCTATACTTTTATTTGGGATAAATTACCTATATATCTGTCTTCTCTTCTCTCTCTCTCCCTCTCCTTCCTCTACCTCTGTAACTATGTCTTCTCTCTCTCTCTCTCTCTCTCTCTCTCTCTTCTTGTACGAAAAACGTAAAGTAACAAAAAAATCAATTCCAGTAATTTTTTTTGCTAAGCAATTCTAGTATTTTTTCGGTGTGATTTTTATGAAATCAATCCAAATAATTGAAGATATTTTGCACTTCAAATCTTGATTACTTCCTGTTGTTTCTTCACCGACAAAGAATCAAATGAAATGAAATCGCTATCGATAGATCTCAATCCAAAACACCAAAAACGAAATTATGAAGCAAAGAGGACCAATTATGCTTCGAATTCTTAAATCAAAACTCTAATTATCAGCACAAACTAACTAGGATGTAAATATGTACATGTAGTCGGATTTGACCTTTCTTTGATGACGACAATTTCTTCAACCCCAAGGCCTTCTTCACGTTGCTTGCCGTCGTTGATGTCCACGATCATTGACAACGACCTCTCCGACGACGTCGGCGACATCCTCTGCGACTGGTTGGTTACGGTACCCGGCGATGGCAATCGCGGAGCAAGCGAGACGACGATCAGTGAACAGACCCGGCGACAAAGGAAAGCCCAACAACGAAGGCAAAAGATGTGAGATTGGAAGGCTTCGGAGAGAGGAGAGGAGAGAGGACAGCGGGAGAAGATGGGCGACGGCCGCCGTGATGGGCAGCAGCATTAGCTAGGGTTTCACGGGTTGTTGGTGGCTAGAAATGGTCTGTGGTTGGTTTTCTTTATGTTCGGAGTAATTTGTTGGAGAAGATGATGGAGAAGGGTAGAATTGTCATTTTACCCAAAACTCTACCTTTATTTAATTTTTTTTTCCCATTCTCACTCTCACAATAGGGGTGTGTGTTACACCTTCCGTTAGTTTGGATGGAAAATCTAACAGTTGCAGTTTACTCCAAAATCATAGGGGGTGGTTATGTGGTCATTAGTTAACATTAGGGATGTTATCTGCCAAACGTCCAAACCTTAAAGAGGTAATCCGTACTTTGCCCTATATTTAAAATATGTGGCTAGCTCATGATTATATTTATTGTTGACAATTAATAAAGCACGTACCTATCTAAAAATAAGTGTTGAGAAAACTTGAATCATAACAGCCACATGAAACCACAAATCCTATCCCAAAATAAATTACTCCAAAAAAAAAAGAACACTGAGAATCAAGTAGAGCGCTGAGTTTCCGCCCAACCCTCCTCCGGTTGATCATGGCAGTACCGGTTGGACTTGGACCTCTTCCGTTTGTTGCTCCAGACACGTGCGAGCTTCGACTCCCCGGCGGCGAATATCAACTTGGCCGGCACCCCAGAGATCTCCTCAAGCCGCTTCAACACTTGCCACGTGGACACCCCGCACAATCTCAAGCTGAACCAGAGCGACACCGTTAGGGACACCCGGGATGGCAAAACCCTCAACTGATCACTCGAACAAACAACAAATGCTTTAACGGCTACCGGCACTATAACTCAGCTTACCATTCCACTAAGCCCAAGTTTCGTACACCAACTTACCAGAATACCCTCCTCCGCCTTCGAATGTTCCACATTTTCAGTACTATTACTACTACTACTACTGGGCCACGATCGTAGAGCAGTAGTTATCACTTTCGATTCCCTAGTAGTAGTACTGCTAGTCTTGGCCTTCTTCGACGTAGGGGCAATACTAGTACTGCTGGATAGCCTGGATAGTTCCATAACAGAGCTTGAAGATCGGACGATTTTATCCATCTTGAGGTGATTGAGGTCAATAAGTATTGACGATCTTTTGGGAGGAGGAGTTGACGAGGACTCGGCGTTCGATGAACAAGAGGATAGTGAACGGAGGTCGTCGGCCTGGGAAGAGTCCTTGTGTGAGCACAAGCGACATACGATCAGCTGGTGGGGATGAGGTTGGATGAATCCCGAACCGGACATGTGGTTTTCGGTGATAAGACATTTACATTTGGAACAGAGAGGGCAGCGAACGTGACGGGCTACGAGGAAGTTGACCTGGTGTACCTTAGCGTCGCAGTTCCAACAGAGGTAAGCTGAATCGGAGGGGCAGTATAGAGCTGCTTCTTCACGAATGCACAAATCACAACCCGGCCAGCAGCCTTTCATCTTTTCCTCTGCAAACAAAAAGATACTAGGATGAAAACAATAATGTATTGAAGTGACACCTTCGGTCGATATTTAGTAATATGAGGAGAGAGAGAAGAAGAAGAAGGCGGCCAAGTCTTGTGGTTTACGGGTAAATCTATGGGTTCCAGATGCAGGAAAAACTATGGTTGGAAAGAAATTAGCAGGATTTTCTAGACAGGGAGAGGGAAGAAGGAAGATTGCAATTTTAAGCAATATATGCGTGGTTGATCTTTCAAAAAATATCTTTTCTTTCTTTGGTACCAAATGCGGTCACGTTGTCAAAGGCCAATTTTCTACCATAAATTGGAGCTACTCTCAAAAGAACACAACACGTGGCAGAATTTGACGACGTTGTAGTCTTTCATTTGGATACGCATCGAGCGATGTGAGGATATTGCTCCCGAGATTCTCTGTACCGAGCAATTGATGTATCTCTGTACCAAGATGTTTTGGATCGTGAGATCGTGTGAGTTTTTTTTAGTATGTTACTATAAAATTTTTATGTGATTTTAAGGCAGAAAATGCATTGCTACATAAGTGGAGAGAATTTCGGTAGAGGAGGATTCTATTCCGAGGGTGATGTGGTGGTACAGTGATTTGTCCAAAGACTAGAAATCTACAACAGCAACGTCCCAGGAAAGGAAAAACATGAGTGGTTAACAAAAAGGAAAAGGAGAATGAGACAGTTTGCTGCTTGCCGCGCGTTGATTGTAGGACCACAAGGTGTAATTTGTACGGACAGTTGGTGAATTCCCTTTGTGCTCGACCACACAAATGGATGATAGTTGGAAAGCCACACGATTAATCCCGGCAACCACTTACCTGAAATAAGGCGATGGTTGCTGGTGGCTTAAAGAAGACCACATACATAGTGCATGTATCCTGCTGCGGTGCTATGTGGTGGCCGGACTGGTGGTGGTTCACGAGAGTACGTAGAATTGCGGTGTTAATGTTGATTTTGTGCGCGCGCACACGCACTATGTGGAATGGGCCTTTTCCTTTTGCTTCCTACAACAGGAGTGAGCATGGCTTCTTTTCTTTTTTGGGGTTGAGGAGGTACTAGCATATATTAGAACTTAACCCGAGTCCGAGAGAATTTCTTCCCTACAAAGTCGTCATACATAGGCTGCTCAAGGCAGTTAGCTAGGGGAACAAGAAAAAACAACTAAATTAAATTGCTGCAAAGGAAGGCTAGCTAGCAGATCGGCGCAACGATTGGCTTCTCTCGAGCGATATGTCTGACTTCTCACTCCCAAGCAACTGGAGCATTGAACTGCATTAATCAAGAATCGCATTACTAAGATAATGATTACTTAGATTGTCCAAGTGAGCATGGCTTTGGTCTTTGGGAAATGGAATATGAGATCAACTGGGCGTCACATGTGAAACAACTTCGATAGAATATTTGCTTATCCAAAAAAAAAAAAAAAACTTCGATAAATTTATCCACTAATACGTACAAGTTATTGATCAAGATTTTCTTATAAAAAGAACCAATCAATCGTGTAGCTTATCACTAGCTACATGTCAGGAGATGTGGATTCTTGTTGTTAAATATGAGAGAAGAAATATTTTATTGAATTCGATTACACTATACAATGAGCTCTTCTATTTATAGAGGAGAGGGAGCCTAATTAAGGAAGAAAATCATACCAATTAACTATGGAAGAAAATCATCTTAATTACAATCAAATCTCAATCTTAATATCACGATATTATTTATTATATCCATTTATTCTAACATTCCCCCTCAAACTCAAGTATGTCGACTACTAACTTGAGTTTGAAAAAGCCCAGAGAAATCAGAAGTAACCAAGCCAAGCCAAGAGAAACCAGGAACAGCCAAGCCAAGCCAAGAAATCAGGAGTAGCCAGGAACCAGGAGAAGCTAGCAAGAAAACCACGAGAAACCAAGAAAATCCGAAAAACAAAGAAGCCAGTAATCAAAAAACCACGAGCGTTGGTGGAGAAGAGACATGGTGGGTGCAGAAAAGCGTGAAGGAGATTGACAAAGTAATTAACTAAGTGCCCGACGGACGGCAGCGAGCCTTAGGCCGCCCGCCAGGAGCGAATATCCATAGGGCTTAGATCTTATTGCTCTGATACCATGTTAAATATGAGAGGAGAGATATTTTATTGAATTCGATTACACTATACAATGAGCTCTTCTATTTATAGAGGAGAGGGAGCCTAATTAAGGAAAGAAATCATACCCAATTAACTATGGAAGAAAATCATCTTAATTACAATCAAATCTCAATCTTAATATCACGATATGATCACGATATTATTTATTATATCCATTTATTCTAACACTTGTAATTGTTATTTTTATTTTTTTGGCTAAGTTCGTGGATCCTTATTCATTTAGGGTATCTGGAAATGCCGTACAAGCAAAACACTTGGCACGGACTAAAATTTAACAAAAAGTCCACCAAAATCAAACTGTTGGCAATACATATTGCAGGTTTTCTGCGATTTTCGTTTTGGGTCTCAAAATCCAACTCTTTTCGCTGCATACGGTTCCCAATAATATCTATCTCCTCCGTTCATTACCCTAAAAATCTCTCTCAAAATCCAAACCGAACATATGTTGTCCACAAAAGAGGGGAAAAAAGCGCCCTGCTGAATAAATAAGTTGAGCAAACTGTGAGAGCTTGGTACATAAGGTCTTCTGTCCATTTAGCCATTCCTTAATACTCTCTCCGTCCTAATTTGTTTATCCATTTTTTTAATGTTCGTACTAGTTTTCAATTGCTTATATCTTTTAATATGGATATTTAAAAATATGTAATATGAATCTTATTTGATAATTCGTGATTAATCTTATAATCCAAAACTTTCAAAATTGTGAAAAAGATTATAAATTAAAAGTTATAATCAATTAAAAATAAACAAACAAAATAAGACGGAAGAAGTAGATCCAAGTGGTTATACATAAGTAGCGACAATTCCAGATATGAGCTGATCTGCGCTTAACCATGCTCTTAAATGGGTTGACAGTTTTTGGGCATGTCCAAATTAGTGTAAACTAGACTTCATAACTTTGGGCACATTTAAAAAATAGGTACTTTTTGGATTTATATGTTTCGTAATGTAAAAAAATAAGTATTTAAAAATAATAATCTTAACGGAAGAGGGACAGAAGACACTTATTTGCAGCTGCCTAAAACATGACTTGTTCAGTGATCTGCAAAGAAAATGGGAACGCATCATTGGGCATTTTACGTCGGGAAATTGAGCAGAGAGAGATGATTAGTGTTTGAGACTACAGAGCGAGAATTGTACTGCTCCAGATGGACAATCTCTCTCTCTCTCTCTTATAGCCGGTGTCAAGGGTCTCCGATAAACAGCAGTCTGGACCACTCTTGCCTTTGATCTTGGAAAACCCTAATATGTGCCCAAAACTCGAACCCTTCCTTATCTTCACGCTGTTTCCATGTAAATGCAGCAGAGGAAGAACATAACCAATAGGAAGACGTATCCATGCGAACGTCTCGCTTTCTTACTCGTCTTGCCCGCCACCACTCCTCCGCCCTCACCTCCCTATCTCCGCCCGCCACGTCCCTCCTTCGCTGCTCTCTTCTCTCTGAGTTTTGCGGAACATCTGCCACCGACGATCGCCCTAGTTTTCAATTCCATTCCAACACTCTACTACGCCATGGAGGACGAGGAGGAGGGTTCTTCACTTCTCCATTTCCATATCGAGGCCTTGTCTCAAGATATTGCTCTTCGCGACGAGCCATTTCATTGGCTTCATTTTCATTCGATTCCTTTAACCGAAGTACGCTCTTCCTCTGTATAAACAGGTTTGTATCTGTGTTTATGTGGACATCTGTGTTTGATATTGTTCTTTGTTTTTGCAGGTTTTTTCACCAGAGCTAAAGAAATAAAGAAGATAGAAGTTCAACATGATCACAGGTGAATTGTGTTTCCCCTTACCACTCGACCTAATTTGCACTTATTTTGGACATTGAATCTTGTGAAGCAAACAATAACTTTTATAGGTTGACAAGCAATGAATCTATGTGAAATGATCCCCTTGTCCATACACTTGCAACTCACAAATTTTTCGCGTCACAAAATTGGTTACAGTTTCCTTGGTAATGAATAACTTGTTTCTTAGTTCTTGGACTTAGAGAACTCACATGACACTTAATAGCCGGAGCAGGGAGAGTATACCGAGATTTTGATCATAATGGAAGTCTTTAACCAATGGTTGGAGATGAATGACTTGCATACAGCAAAATTGTAGAATCAAGAATTGGCTTTCCATGCACCTTCTATTTTATGGTTTCAGAAACTTGATTATCATGTCATGGTTCAAGCACGAAATTGTGCTTTATATTCAGATTAGTTGTCCGAGGACTTGAACCTTGGCGGAGATGTGGCATATTGGCATGTTCCCCTCATCAGATCCATTACATGAAGCATTATGTGGATGTTCTCAATTGGCAAGCTAAGGGCTTCACTGCTCTCGTTGGGTGTTCTTCCTTAAATTTTGAGCTAGCAAATCTGTGTGGTCTTTCTGAAAATTGATTATTTCCAGGTGTCTTAGTTGATTGGGAACTCAGGGTTTGGGGTTAGTAGCTCAGGTTTAAGCATGTATTTTGGACGATGCTTGACTTCCTGTTAGGGGTACAGTTGATTTGGGGATTATTTGAGTTCAGAAGAAATCATCTTCCCCTATCTCGTAGGTCCTCTTCAACTCAGGATTTGCTAGTAGCTGCCAAAGTTAATGTGCACACTTGTTGTGTTCTTTGAAAACAACTGTTGTGCATTATCTCTTTGACTACATCTGGGTGCCATAACCATGTTGTTTTCATCTAGAGTGGCATAACCATGTTCCCCAACAGGTGGAAATCATCATTTTCAATCTCACTCCACTGTGCATGTTCTCTTTCTTAAGCAATTTATGGCTGAACGAATGAGTAGTACTTACCCACGGATGAACTTATAACTGTGGAAACATTCTGTTCCCCAATTTATTAGTCAAAATTGTAGCGATCAAACAGATGTTGATAAGGGTGGCTATCGAACATAGACTAATAGAAGTGTGAATTTGAAATTCCCTATTGGCGGGTTAGGTAAGTTTGATTGCAAATAGCTTGTCCAAAAGAGAGAGGAAAATGGTATAAAACCTTTCTTTTTAGGTTTGGGTTTGACATCCATTGTTGAAATTGACAACTTTTTTGAGGAGTTGACCTTAAGTTCGTGATCTATAGTTGAGGTCCTAGAGGATGTGTCTGATTGTTCTGTTGCTAATTTTGCGAGATGTTGAGTTCAGGTAGTTAAGGATGTTAGGCTTCATTTGAAGCAAATTATAGTTAGGGGAAAGGACAAAGAGAAAGGGTAAGGATTTTCCTATTGAAAATTAGCTTTTGTATTCATGTCTGTGTTTGCATTGATAAATATCCTCTTCTCATATCTATGCCATGTCTTCTATATGATCAATGCTGCTAAATCTACTGTCCATTAAGTATAGTATCATACTCTAAAGGCTGCTGATTGCCCCTCCCTTTTTTTGTTAACTGTACACTTGCAGGGGAGTGCCGTTAACAAAAAAGGGAGTGGCAAAATCATTTCCCACTCTAAATTCAGGTTTTCCCATTTTTGAAGCAGGGCATGTTGTCTTAGCAGGATTATTTTAAAAAATTCAAAAACTATCCCATGAAAAATTGCATAATTTAGTGAAAATTTGAGCACCTTTTTTCAAACATCTAAACAATTTCTTTTCCCTGCTTTGTCCGACAACATTTTTTTGCTAGCCAGCGAGCCGTAACAACAGCATTATGGTGCAACCTCCTTGTCTTCTCTCTCAAGTTTGGGGTCTGGTTAGGCACTTCAAGCCATGTCATGCTGGCTGAAGTGGTTCATTCTGTTGCTGATTTTGCAAATCAGGTACACAGTCCTTTTGATCTTATTTCTCATCTCCTGCTGGCATAAACGTGCTTATGTTAGCATCATCATATGTCGGAACAGTGAATGCTGAGAATCTAATTCATGTTTACATTGTAGGCACTTCTTGCGTACGGTTTAAGTAGTTCAAGACGTGCTCCAGATGCCCTCCACCCGTGAGTGTTTCACAATCAACTGACTTTTGTCCAATGTTTTATATGCACAAACTGAACAATTCAGTATTTGATGACCGATTCCATCTGTAGCAGCTTATGCATGGTATCCAATTGGTTTTAGATGTCAAAAAAATGCATCTTCATGTGCGCTCTCAGCACCCCTCAAAATCTTCAGGAACCCTTTGACGACTTTTGGTGCCGAATTACCATTTTTAAATTTGCATTTGTTCCTTCAGTTTTATTTCTGGAACTTGATCTGGACCTGTCATTACTTATTTTGTTTCAGTACAACAATTGGGTTCAGCTCGATAAATCAATCAAACTGGAGTTCGTGATTTGGAGTAGAAATTATAGAAGTATAAACATTTGGATGTGGCGATGTGCTGAATCCTAATCTTATATGTTCGCAGTTATGGTTATTCCAAAGAAAGATTTGTTTGGTCCTTAATATCGGCTGTTGGTATCTTTTGTCTTGGTTCTGGTGCGACAATTGTTCATGGCATTCAGAACTTGTGGACATCGCAGGTAATCAACCAATTGAAATTCCTTTTTCCTTTTCTTTTTATCAGCATGAGAATAAATTTATTTTGAACAAAAATAACAAAAGATACAAGAAATGGGGACAAGAAGTCCACCAAGGGAAATAAACCAATTGAAATTGCTAGTGCCTGTTTTTTCCTTACATGAAACTGAGTTTTCGCGGTCTGTGTGCCTGTTTTTTCAGCCCCCTGGAAATATTCAATATGCAGCTTTGGTCATTGGTGGCTCATTCCTTATTGAAGGTACTAGTCATGGAATTATAGTTTTACACTTCTGGAGTTTCTAAATATTCCTTTACTTTTGGCTTTTCTGTTCATTTTCTCTCATGAGTAACTCTAGCCTTTCTTTAGGTGCTTCTCTTGTTGTGGCCATACATGCTGTCAGGAAAGGTGCAGCTGCAGAGGGTATGACAGTGAGAGACTATGTCTGGCGTGGTCATGATCCCACAGCAGTTGCAGTCATGACGGAGGTCATATTTCCGATCCTAGAAAGTTAATAATAATGTATCTCATGTAACTTAATCCCCCCCCCCCCCCAAAGGGGGAGAAAAAAAAACCGCTTGGGAAAAGAGAAATAGAAGATACTTATTGGAGTGCAATCAATAATGTGATGCTAGAGAAGGTGCATGTGAGCTAAAAGAACTACATTGATCACGTGTAGCATTTGCATAAACAAAAGCTAAAACAACCATACTGCTGCGATGTAGCTTATGTATTGCATGCAAATAAGGAGCTGGGATCTAATTTATTAACATTGGCTGTGGTTGTTGTAACTGCAACGTGGAAACAATAAAATTGAACAAGTTATACATGGAAAGGTAGTGCATGCTGCAATTCACCCCCCACCCCCCAAGTAAATTACATGGGAATTGTGCTTCCATACCTTCACACGACCCATGGGTTATGGCTTCTAAATCATGGCACTTCTGCTTCTGTCTTGGTTTTAGCCTCTCTTAAAATGCTCTAAAACATGCAGGATGGTGCAGCAGTAACTGGTCTTCTCATTGCTGGTGCATCATTGGTTGCTGTTAATACCACAGGAAATGCAATCTATGATCCTATTGGTTCAATAATTGTGGGCAACCTTCTTGGAATGGTAATTTACATGCTTATACTTCCTTGCCTTTAGTTCTTCTTATTCGTGTACTCTTAAGTCACTAAAATATTTCAAAGTTATGTTTGTCAGTTTTTGGCAGCTGACCGTGAATTTGACTCCAAAAGTACCCTCCGTACGTCAAACATTATGTTTGTCTTTAGGCCATGTAGCTTTTCCTCCACATACATACTGGTTAAGTACGTTTGCTTTGAGTGGTGCTTATTGGGGGATACGATTAATACTGAAAGGAAAAATTTAGAGAACAAGCTATAGAGCCAATATTCAATACGGGACTAATCTTTAGTGGCTAAGAAACTACATATAAAAAAACTTGGTGTCTTTGATATGAAGATGCTCTGATGGATCTGTGACAAGGCCAAAGAAATAGAATCTGTAGTAACTTCACATGTGAAATGGTACAATAGAACCAATTGATGATAATCTGAGAGACCAAAAGAAAGAGTTAATTTTGTTTTTTTCCCCTAAACTATCCACATTTTGTCCCCTCCACTTTCTTATTGCAATCTATTTCAGCCAATTTCTGTATTTTTATACTTTTCCAACAATCCAAAAATCTGTCCTGAATCTTGTAAAAATTAGGAGAAAACAACCAAAAAGTCTTGGTCAAAAAGACCCAAAAATTTAGGCCAAAGGGGGTCTAAATGCATTTGGGGGCATATGGCACTCCATCTAGCAAAAAAGCTACATGATTTGGAGTATACAGGAAAGTTGTTTGAGATAGTTTGGAAAGGTACAACAAAGGGAGTTGGAGAGTTAATGCAACAAGAAGCTAAATGACATTGTCCAAGCTGAAGATACCCAAAGGGCTACAGAAACTCCATACGATGTGTGTTGATGATGCAGTAGCACAAAACATGTGAGGATGTAGCTCAGTGTGAAGCCAAACGGAGAATCGGAATCCTTGTAGCAACCACGAGTTGTTTGGATGAAGGCCTGTTGAGCTGAGTTTTAGGTTGAGGTCTGTCCATCTGCAGCATGGAGGTTGAGGAAAAAGTAAAAGTGGGACACTGACTTGTATTTGTCAGGCTAAAATTCAGTAGGAATTGAAGGAATAACGATTCTGTTGAATTGAATTATTTATACCGTACAAACAGGGCCATGGAACAACTGTAAATCGGTAAATGTGAATGACAACTTCTTTTTCCCTAGTTGGGATGATATACATATAATTAATCTGTTGTCTTGGAATATTTGAAGGAATGAGGAGGAAGAAAGGAGAGCTCGGCTTTATTTGTGATTATAATCATTTGCCATAGGAGGGAGAGATATTGAATCAAATATACGCATTCAATTTTGTGCACACACGTATATGTGGCTTCTATCCCTTTTTAGCTGACTATAATTCATTTTTAACAAACTTTGAGCCTTGTCTTATAGAGATTTCGATGCAGGTTGCTATATTTCTCATCCAAAGGAATCGCCATGCTTTGATTGGTAGAGCAATTGATGATCACGACATGGAAAGGGTTCTTCATTTTCTGAGAAATGATCCAGTAAGATTGCCATTAGTACTCAATAAGAAGTGTTACGGTGATGTCCGAGTTAAACAAATGGAATTTCTGCTACAGGTAGTAGATGCTATATATGATTGCAAAAGTGAAGTGATCGGGCCTGGATTTTTTAGGTTCAAGGCTGAAATAGGTGAGCCTTTTTGTCATATCCTTTTCTTTCTGCATTTTCATAAAATTAGGGTCTGAAAGACATGAAGTGGATGCAAGTGCCAGTGGATTTTTATGCAAGTGCCCAACATTGTCATTGCCATGAGCATTTTGACCATTGGATTCTGTTGAGAATATAGATAATAAAGTTGCCCCTCTCAACTTAAGCTTTTAGATGAGTTGGTGGTTAACAATCTAATATTGGTATCAGAGCAGGCAATAGATAAAAGATCTTGGGTTTGAATCTCACCGCCTACCTAATGATTAAAATTTACACGTGTTCACCCACTTTTGGAGGAGAATCTAACTACACGTGAGGGGGTGTGTTGAGAATATAAATAATAAAGTTGCCCCTCTCTCTAACAGCAAGCTTTTAGGTGAGTTGGTGGTTAACAATCTAATAATAGATTCCATAGGTTCAAGATTATTCTGTTCTAAATGATTTAATTTCTTTATCACCTCTTGGTGTATTATGGTATCCTGTATCCCTTGTTGCAAAAGCGCCATTCATATCTCCCAGTATTTCTTGACGACTTGCGTGTCATGTTTTACGCAGACTGGATAAGTTATAAAAATGAATACATTGACTGGATTCACTTTTTTGCGTTAACTCGTAGCCTATCACAATGGCAACTCTTGTGTGGGCATTGGAATAGGAATTAGAAAACCTGTCCCGATCCGAATTAGAAAACTTGTCATCCAGTTAGATTTCGATACCCCTGTTCACTTATTTGTTAAACTGGAGAAAAAAAGAGTAATTGGTTCAACATTTGTGTGGCAGATTTCAACGGTGAGGCGCTGGTGCAGAATTATTTGAAAAGAACAGGACGTGATGAGTGGGCCAGACAGGTTAGTATTTCGTATATAACTTCTTATGGTTAGATATTTTGCTTGCTGCTTGTAAGCACGCAATTACATCATTAATTACACATGCTAGGAACTACTCAAGTAACCTTCACTACATTAATATGCCTTGGCAAACTACTCTTAGGCCAAGTTGTACATATGAGTAGTCGAAATCGGGGTGGGTGTGGTGAGAGAATTGTATTTATTTGCTTCATGTTTCACTCAGAGAGATTCCACTCAATAACCATTCTGCTGTTGAGAGAGATTCCACCACTCAATAACAGTGTTCTAAACAAGGAATTAATCGGTGATTAGTCATTGGCGCCCCCTATCCGATTAGGTCCGACTAATGATTAATCACCGATTACTAATTAATATGCACCAATTAATCCGATTTATCGCTCGAAGGTGGCTGACCGCCCAACTATCAGCCTAGCGACTTTTAGAACATTGCTCAATAAACATTCTGCTGTAGCATGCTTAATTATAAAAATCCCAAGAGGAATTGATGATATTGCCATGTTATATGTGTACAGTTTCGAGAAGCTGCAAAGGAGAAGGATAATACTGGCTTGCTCAAGGTCATGTCATGCTATGGTATGCATTGTCATGGATGATTTGCTTTCTGGCTGAATTGGGTGTGTTGCATGATTAGAACTAATCTTGCTTTCATTCTCACGGCAGGTGAGGAAGTGGTTACAGCTCTGGGGAGTGAAGTTGATAGACTAGAAAAGGAAATCCAGGAAATTGTCCCTGGAATTCGGCATGTTGATATTGAGGCCCACAATCCCATTGGCCCATCCCCATGATTCCCATTCCTTGCATTTAAGTAGTATTTTTACATGATTTTGGTATTGTAATTTACGCTCAACAAGAAAATCATCTGCAATGATTCTAAGCACAAAAGGATGGCAGTCAACAACTATGTATCCACAAATGTTAATAGTGAAGACCAAAACATATTGAAGACGTCAACCTGCCTAAGTCATGGCGGCGCAAAAAAGTTTTTGAGGGTTGAAAGCTAAGAGGTTTTATAAAAGAAAGTCCTCTGCTTAACATGAACAGCCATGGACAATGCCAGGGGTAGATTGGTCTGTGAAGAACTATTCCTCCCTCGCTACATTTCTTGCTTGTGTTGACTGACTATGTTGTACTGGTCACAAACCACTTGCAGCACACCAAACAAATATCAAGTGGATGAGAAACTGAAACTTGGAAGTAATAACCTAATTCAAGGCAGCAACTAAAGAAATGCAGTAAAGTTCAGAGTCATCAAGCAAAAGACAAGGACTTGTGAAGATTAAGCAACAATTTATGAATCTCAGCACAAAAGCGAAAACAAAATGGCCCATAAAAGCTGCTTGTTTCATGCTCCTGTAGGAGATTGCAAAAGTAACCGGTACGGAAAAAATAACCAGCAAGGAAAATAACCAGCAAGGAAAAAGTAAAAGTTCATAATCTAAAAAAAAATGTTTATAATCTACAATCAATAATCTACAGGAAAAAAAAGAAGAAAAAAGAAAGAAGTAACCCAAAAGTTGTGTATTACAATCGTTTCCCCTTCTTTGAGCAAGGGGTTGTGTATTACCAAGGTTCCCCATTAAGGTAAAAACATTGGATGTGTTTTTAACATTTCCAGGAACAGTAAGAGAAACTAAGGACTAGGCACCGCATAATTATATCATTACAAAACGATTCAATATTTCTTGTCCACGACAAACCACATCTAATGTACACACCAAAACGAGAGTTTTCATACAACTACAGGATGCAAACTATGGAAACAACTTCAGAAATTGGAACGTAATTTTCTCGTTGACAGAATCTAATATTTCTGATAGGCATCACAATAAATTAAAAACACTCTTAACAATCATTTTGACGATTCTGTGTTGGAACAGTTTGTTGTTCTCTTGGATAACCTCTAGAAAAGTACTCTGGTGCCTACTAAGCACAACAATTGAAGTATGAATGCTGCAACCAAATGATTTGTATTTTCACAAAGAGTGCTTGATCAATGAATTGGACATCCCTTTAACTGCTGTCCTCAGTTTCCTTCACATGCAGAGTCAGCAGAAACAAGAATAGGCCAGGTGATTCTTCTTTGAAACATAAGGGGATATGAAGTCTGCTGCAGAAGTAGAGCCTGGAACATTGGCAGGAACAAGTATCTGTGTCCTTCCGGAAGCAATTCTCTTACCAGCTACATTGGCATAGAAAAGGCCTGAGATGGCCGGTACAAAAATGTCACTCTCAGAACAAATGTAGAAGTCAATAGCCTTCTCAAATTCGGAAGTTTCCGAGTTGAGGTACTTTGCCTTTTTATCCTCTGGCATAATGCCTTCCTGCGACAGTTTTCATAGCACATACGTATTTAGAATACAATCATCTTTATCCAGTGTCAAATCTAATATTTAAGAGAAATATTTGTGTCTCTAAGCAGTTTCAGGGAGTATCAACTGTTATATAACGTTTGCTTCAGTAGTGAACAACGTATTTCTGAACTGCTCCGGTTTATAATGAGTGTATGGTCCGGTGTCCTATAAATCTATGACAGCTCTCTTGTTCTTTATACACCTTTTCCATTATTGGGGTCCAAATCCGTCATCAGAAGCTAGAGTAAGAACAGAGGAGCTTCTTTGCAAAGTATTGGAGTGTTTCCTTATGATACCATTCTTCGTTATGGCGTGCGCTTCATGTTATGTAAGTGCATGATAGGGCTCTTCCTTTCAAATGAAGAACAACTTTTTTTCCTTTTTATTTTGGTAAATAAGATGGTGAAAACATACAAAGATTGAACTAAGTGCACTTGAGAGTTCATCATCGAAGCAATCTCTGTTCTTGCAAGACGCTATAACCTGGCAATTTTTGTTACCCTCACCTTTTCTATTCAACTTTTGAAAATATATGAAGCGGTCTGGAAAGAATCATAGGGAGGCTAGTAGAAAGATTTTTCCAAATCCAGTCACCTTACTATGCCTAAATGATAACCTAGAGCTGAAGTGTAAAAATCCTGATTGAGAAAACTTTTCACAAAATTGAACTTACTAGAGCCATTGCAAGAGACATGATTAGCATGTGACGGAGGAAAGGAAGAAACCCGGTACCTTGGTATAAGTTTTGGGGAAGAAATCCTTCAGAGCATCGAGGCTGCTATCCCACCTAGATTGGGTCAAATATATGGTGGTGTCCTTGTTTAAACCAATCTTTCTCAAAAATAGTGCAATCTCTTCTGGACTGTAACAGCTTTTTGTTGAACTTTCTTGGCAACCTTTCTTCTCCAACATCTCAACCCTCAAATCCACTGCTATGAACTGACCATCTGATTTTCGACTTAAAGTTCTTAGCCGCTCAATTATTGAGTCCACCACTTCACGAACGTCAGGTTTTAACTCTAAAGTTCCGAACATAGCCAAGCATGCCACTGAATCAATGGTACTTTTATGTTCAGTTTTTCTCATATTCACTGAAGGAAAGTAAGTTGCCAGCCTGATGTTGCCCTTTCTACTAAATATTGGTTCAATATGTTCAGCAATGTGGTTTCCAGTAACACGATTCGGGACCCTCACAACTGCAAGGTTCCGAGCTGATATTTCACCAGGTTGATATTTAGCGACTCTGACCACCCCATTCAGACTTTTTACAAACTTTTCAACATCATAAATGTCTCCAAAGTTCCTGGAACATTTCAGCACGTCAGTATAGTTGTGTTTCACGGCTTAGCCATTAGAAGTGCATAAGGAAATTCATCTATGAAATCGGAATCAATTCAAAGTTACACCATATATATATAATAGCATGTAACATACACAGGAAAATACATAAAATTGCTAAGTGCAGTTTTCTTGGGAGAAGTTCCCCAAATATTATTGACTTCCACATGTTGAGAAAGCATGTTATCACCATCATTGTTGCACTATGCGACAAGATACCCATGATGTTAACACAGAAAGCATAAAACTGAAGGTCAATTTCATTCTATGTACCCCAAAATGGGATCTGAGAGCAATTGAAAAGATTCACAGAGAAACTCACCTCATCCATCTGGACCATAGTTTATAAGGTTGTACCCAGCCCCCTTGCCCGGAGAAAAAGAAAAACAATGCAAAAAAAAAAAAAAAAATGAAAATGAAGAAGCAGCAGCATTAGAAACCACTGTGGGGAAGATTGAGTCAAATCTCATTGTATCTTTCAGCTGACCTTTTGAGCTTGATGGTTGCTAGTTCACGGTATTGCGTAGGAAAAGTTTGTTATCATGCTCATATACAGATTGTGATCGACGCTGTGGTCATGGATGAAGTGACTTGTGGAATGGACAACTAACCTCTTATCACCTGGTTTGCTTCCCCTTACGTCTGGCAAAACAAGAGTCGCTCCTAGATATCTTGCGACTACAACTGCATCGGCAATCTGAAGACAAATCACCGAAAAATAACCAAATTAGGGATTCTGGCATATAAAGGTTACACATACGACAAGATGGAAAAGTACAATCAAAGGTAAATTCCGAGGATTCGAACACAAAATTAGGGACGACAAATGACTATAAAGGCTACAGACAAGACAGAAATGGAAAATTCTAATAATGACGCCCATCAGAGAACAGGAAACGATATAATATTGCAGACCAAGTATACCTACTTGAAGAGAGCGTATCTATCAATGGAGGAGAAGTAAAACAACTAAAACCTACACACCTCTGCTCACAGTGCCGACTTTTAATCATCATTAGCGGCGCATCTACTAGGAGATACTGTAATTACTAATTACTATCGTAGTCATTCACAAATATGGACTAAATAAATAGGAGCTTGTTTGACCATTTCCTATTTGGACAAGAAGAATACATGTGCAAAATTCATGAGGTAATCACAAAAGGATGGATTAAGTCTTGAGCAAAAGCTCATTGTTGCAATGCATGCATTGGGAGATTGAAGGAAGTTGGAAAGAGTTGACATCAAATTTGATATACATCTTATGAAAAGATGGTCAAAGAAGCTTGATTAAGTCTTGTACAAGCACCAAAACAGGAAAGCTTTTCAATGTTAATGAAGATAAATGCATAGAATTCGCACAAGTAACAAGGTACCATCAATCCAGGGACAAATTAACAAAAAAAAATATAAATTCCACAGCCCATTGATGCATAGCAGGATGGGAGAAAATTGGCGGCATCGTGTGTGTGTGTGTGTGTGTGTATATATATATATATATATGTAAAAAGTGGATGCTTATACAAGATTCCTGATAGCAGAGAGCAAGATGTGCTTGTGATGTTACTACAAGTCTGGCTTACATGCATCAATCAAACAAAATTTCTATACACGACAATCAAGGCACCATGAAAATTGTGAGGCATGGTTTTTGCACCAGCAGAATGTTTAAAGTTAGGTCTGCCAGTAAAGAGGCAAATGTAGCTCACTGATAGTTAGAAAGGTAAAATTGATGGGAAGTATTGATTTTCTCTGAGAGGAAATCTAGGATCAGAAACCGAGCATAATTAGAGGGAATTTGAATGGAAAGTAAATCAACCATTTTGCTATAATGGGCCAATTTTGTCCTGATGATAAAGCTTTTGGATTGAATCTCTTGGGTTTTTCTCAATCTGGACAAAATTACGTATGCTGCGCCTCACGGTAAAGTTTTCTGAATTTATTGAGAAAGGCAGACAAAGTCAGGCAATAGAGGCATAGTGTGCTGGGTACCTGTGAGACATGATACTCAGGGCCATTGGTTAATGAGAAGGTGACAAAACCTTCTGATTGCTGTCCCTCTTCTGTTAAGACATGTAACAAATGAGTAAGTGCATAAGAGAATGAAAGAGAATTGATAAATGGAAGTTAATATTAATGGAAAACTATATGAAAATTTCTGAATCTCCAATAGCCAAGCTGACTTACCTGAATCTGGTTTTGTCCAACACGGCTTTCGATTTAGAACATCCTCCTTCCATGGCCCATTTCTCACTCCAGGAAGTGTGACAGTGGTGCGCTCACTAGTCTCGACATCATCATAATTACCACTTGGAGATCCTGAATGGTTTGCCTTTTACAAAAAATGTTAGAGAAAAGAACAAACCAAAAAGGGGGATGAAGTAGGTTGACAGTAGAACTAATAAGTTTGTTAGGAGTTGAACAAACGCCAGTCCTACTTAAATTAATAAGAACTCAAATCTTCCTCTCAAACCACCAAGAACTGTACTAAAAAAAACATAATGAATTACAACAAGAAGCATACATAAAGAATACACACAGATACGTAAAGTCAGCTTGAGGAAATTGAGCGATAAAGCGTCTCCAATGGGTGGTCAAATTAATTGCTAACCTAGAATTTAGCTAGAAGATGTATTGCAAATTGAACTCCAATGGGTAGTTAAAACTCATTGCAAAGATGGCTTCAACAAATTTTTGGCAAATAAAGGAGCAAAAGGTCCGCTAAAAAGTGGTCCAACTAAATTTCTTCTCCCTATCGCTCTGTTAGCAATGGAGCAACATTGGGCACTATAGATAGGGAAACGCAATGATCATATGGAAAGACCTGTAAATATCATACTACTTACTGGAGTGCAGGGAGGGAAAGGAATTGGGGAAACGAGATACTAGTAGGAATGAAAGCGAGATTGAAGCAGGAGGGTTGAGGAGCAAATGAGTAAAACATGATTGAACAAATGCATCGAAAATGAGAAGAGAGGAGTAGTAGGTTGAGAGTGAATAATGATGATGAGATAAGGAAGAAGAGTGAGGAGGGGGGGGGGGGTTGGGACTTACTACTTCAACGGTGGTATCAAAATGGTCCCTCTTGATCATGTTTCCAAGCATTACAAACATGGTCACTGTTAAGAACCCAGCCAACACCTGCCTCGGATCCACTGCCATTTCCTCACTCAGATCAACAAACACTCAAATCTCCGCCGTCTCTCTCTCTCTCTCACTTGATCTTCTCTCTCTCTCTCTCTCTCTCTCTCTCAGACTCAGAGACAAATTGGGCAAATGCGGGGGAGCCGGGTTTTGTGTGAGGAAAGATAGGGAGAGCTACTACTACAGTCTACATACAGCGGGGAGGGAGAGAGAGAGAGAGAGAGAGAGAGGAAATTAATAGTAGTAGTAAAATGGTGGTTGAAAATCAAAGAAAGGGTGATTTTAGGTGTGTGTGTGGAGCGAGAAGAGAGAGCATATATCCTCTTCATCGCACCGACACGCCTACCCAGAAAACGATTGGGGGCCTTAATTATGTTTTAATTTCCTGATTTATAGTATACTATAATAATAAAGTCACAAAATCTGATAGAGTAGGAGTATGTCCGCAAGCAAGGAATGTCCCATTCTGCTTTCTTTTTAAAAAAAATAAAAAAATTTAAGCTCAAATATAATGAAAATAAAAAATGATTTTTTAAAACCGTTTAAAAGATTTCAATGAGATCTATCGACATCTATCAAACAAAATCTATATTGGTGAAAAAATTATTTACGTAAACACATAATTTTTAAACTTAAAATTACCTTCTTTTTTTTCTAAAAATTCTATTTTACTGAAACTAGAATGGACCTAATTGGTCTCTTCAATCATCCAAGTAGGATTAGGTACTCCTACAAGTCAAGTCTCCTGTCTCCACTAAAACCCAATAATCTCGCCTACATCTAGTCTCCTTCTCTCTCTCTCTCTCTCTTACAAAATTAGATGTTCTTGATGTGGGCAATTTAATTTAATAAAATCAATGTCACAAGAAAAGCAAAGTGCAGCTGGTAGCTGCATCTACACAATGCATGTGCCTCTCACGTCTTACTCGTGTGCCAGGGGTTATTTTATTTTATTTTTTAATTTGCATCATGTCTTCAATCAATTATAAAATACAAATTCGAGATCAATTGTGAGAGTCCACAAAATAATTACCAAGCGAAACAACTCAAACAATACAAGAAATAATTATATCATAATCAATTATACGTGAGAGTTCACGGGATAATTACTAAGCTCAATAACTCAATCAACACAAGAAATAATTTTATCATAATTAATAGTGAGAGTTCACGAGATCATTATCAAGCTCAATAACTCAACCAATACAAAGAACAACTCAGAAATTAGTCAATCATAGGGAAGATAAAGTCAAGATAAAGTCCATCTAATGAAAAAACATTCGCATGCAAATGGAGATGGAGAGATTCAAACTCTTGGCCTCCTAATTTTGATGCAAAGAGTTCTGGTCAACTGAGCTAGGTTTGTGGAGTAAATAAGATTAGTTGGATTAATTAGTCTCAGATTTGTTAATTAAGTGGAGTGTTGAACCGTCTGTACGTATAACTACTACGTACATACATTCGTTTATGATGTTATCAACTCATACACCCTACGATGGGAAAAGTTGTACTGTAGTAGTAAATTCAATCAATTACTCCTCCATTATTGGATTTTGAAGTACGTGACAAAATATATCTATCATCAGTGAAGAAATTTGTATTGGCTAAAAGAAAAGAAATTTGTCTTGGCGCGCAGTTTACAATTCAATCTTCTTAAAATTAGGCGTGAACCAAGGGAGGGGAGTATCTATGTATATTAATTGGCAGTTTAGTTACCTGGATTATTAGTCCAATTAACCCAGTAGTAATATTAGTTGAATTTCTAATAGGAAAAACAACAGGGAGAAAATATTACGAGTATATACTTGTCGAAGATGATTGATCAGTCCAGTACTTGGAAGATATGGAATTTTAGCCAGATGACATTGAAATTTCTGTGCGAGAACTTTGAGAGCCTCTCTGTCTACATTTTTCCTGCGGCTAGGGTTCTGCTTGAGAAGGGGAATTCTTTGAGAGTCTCTCTGTCTACACTTTTTTTTTTTTTGGGTAATTAAACCATTTTATAAAGCAAACCACGGGAAAGACCCAGCATTACAAAAAAGAGAACCAGGCACAACCTAACAACCACCTATATGCCCAGAAAAAGATACAAAATAAAGCAACAAGACTTTACATTTGATCAAAAAATCTAGGGCTAAGACACCATGTCCTAGCTACCAAACGAGTAGTATCACAAGGCTTCACACCTCGCCACGAACACAAGCAAGCTCTAATCTCTTCAATGATCAGAGTACTCAGACTCAAAGCAGAAGCCCCTTGCCCCTGAAAAATCCTCTTGTTCCTCTCTCTCCAAATCCAGTAAATGGAGGCAGCCAAAGAAAGTTTGTACACTGTGCATAAGCACGAATTGCCAGCTCTATGGTTGACAGCCCAAGCCATCTCATCAGCAAGAGTAGCACACTGTCTAGATATATTGTTCCTTTGTAAGAGTGTATCCCACACTGCACTAGAATATGCACAAGCAAAAAACAAGTGTTCATGTGATTCGTTTTCAACCTGGCAGAGCACACATCTTTGGTCACTAACCACTCCCCAGCTATAAAGTTTATCTTTAGTGGATAGTCTGCCTAGAAACGCCAGCCACTCAATAAAAGCCCAACGTGGCACATAGTGTGGGAACCAGACACACTTAGCCCATGGGACCAAAGGGAAGACTTGCCTCATTCCCTGCCATGTTGATTTTGCACTATATACTCCAGATTTACACAAAGTCCATCGCACACAGTCCGGTACGGAGACGTTAGGGATCAAAGAGGGATCAGAATTTGATACAATCTCCCTAGTAATAGCACTCCTTGGTCTAGGCCACTGCCAAGTACCATTATGAATGATTGAAGAAACCTTGGCAGATAACGGCCTACCCACATGGAAGTCCCCAGAATCGCCAAATCTTTTGCAAAGAGGACCCAAATTATGCCAGTTGTCAACCCAAAGATATGTAGACTTACCATCACCAATAATGTATTTGATCCAAGGTTGAATCTCCTCCCTAAGTTTGAGAAGTTTTCTAACAGTCCAAGAAGCCTCCCGAGGAATTCTAACAGTCCAAGAAGTTTTCTAACAGGCCAATAATGTTTTATGAGTGTGGATTTTATTGGAATTTCATTCGTTGGTTTTGGAATCCAGTTGTTGGAATGCTTCATGTGGCTGCCATGGTCGCGAGGGTTTGCCGGCTATCTTCGGTTCTGGCTTGTCTTCATCTAGGAGGTTGTTGCTGGTTGATGATCAAGGGATCCCCATATTAGTTTGTGAGGTTCTAGATTTTAAGACTTGTGTATCTAAACCTTTTGGTTATTGTCTCCGTTTGAATTTGATAACCCTCTCTGATGTATGTATGTATGCTTATTTCTATCAATGAAATCTCCTACCATTTTGAAAAAAAAAATAGTTAAGGAGTCTAAAGCAAGCGGACAGTTTTTACCACGAATAAATAATGAATCCTTTACCCAAATACAATAAGTTCTTGATCATTAATCTATTCAGCCCAAAATAACCACCTGTTAGTCTTTTCTTTTTTTTACATAGCAAATCCTACACTAGCTTAGCTCGGGGCCCGTTTGGATGCGGGGAAAGAATTGGGGGTATTAGTTAATAAGGGGATAAGATAGTAGGGGGTATTAGTTAATAAGGGAGGGCCCACATTGATGTGATGTTTATGGAGGGGGGATTAAATAGTAAGTTGTTTGGATGAGGTATTAGAGAATGGGGATTAAATAATATGTCGTTTGGATGAAGGATTAATAGGGGTATAAAGAAGGGTGGATGATGTAAAAAGCTGTCAAATGACCCTTTTGCCCTTTTGCAGTGTTAAGTTAGATTATTCATTAAATTAAATATATAATTATGAAATTCAACTTTTATTTTTTTTCCACACATGATTAATCAAAAATTATTTAACTAATATAATAATTATATAAAATAAATAAAATATTAACATTTCGTTTTTTAATCATGTGTGAAAAAAATACTAGTAATAAAAGTTGAATAATTTATTTTATATAACATTTCATTTTTTAATCAAGATTAATTAAACATGCACTTTCCTTAAAAAAGAAACAGACACTTTCATTTTAATTAATCTTGTCCTTTCTTTGTTCTTATCGCCAAGAGAGAGAGAGAGAGAGAGAAGAGAGAAAGAAAGAACGGCGGCAGCAGCCGCAACAGAGCAACAGCAGAAGGAGGAGGAGAAAAAGAAGAAGAAGAAGAAGAGAGAACAGCTCGACACACTCCCACTCTCCAATTCCTGGTGAACACCTCCATCTCTCCGATCTACTGTTCTTTTTTTTCTTCATGTTCTTGTTTTGCTGTTCATCAACAAAACTCAGGCGAGTTGGGGGTTGGGGGAGGGGGATAAGGAGGGTTAAAATCGTCCAATTTGCGGGGTATTGGGGGGATAACTTAATAACTCCTCCAACCCTGTCCAAATATAAGACCGGCGTTTCCCCTCTTCTCCGGTCTTACCGAAGGTGCCGGATTATGGAATACCCCTGCGAGTTGCCTTCCCAAACGAGGGCAAGAGATGGGCCCCAGGTCTAAAATGAGCGGTATTACTTATACCCCCTTCGTTTACTGCATCCAAACGGACCCATAAGGGGTATGGCGGTAGGGATGGTGGCCGGGAGTTGAACTCACAACTTGATATATAGATGGATCGATTCCACCGACTCCAAACCTTAGCTCATGACCACACCGTAAATCAGAGTCCCTTATATAGGTATTCCATCCAAACCTTCGTTTGCGCGGAAGTGGAATCGAAATTTTTTACCCTTAGTGAGAGTGGATATTGTAACTCATGCTTGTAAGAGCATGTCCAATGGGGATCGAAAATGAGTGCTACACATACAATCGTTGTGTAAAACACAACACACAACCAATTTCTATCCTTCCATTGTTGTAATAATTAAACGGTTAGGATTCGCTCAAATTTTTCCCTGAAAGAGTTTTTTTAAAATCTAGACCGTCCAAACATATCTGAATGGCCAGAATTGGGCGCACAACCAACACAACGGTTGTGCGTAGGGCTGCTCAAAAAATCCGGTGAACCGTGAAACTGGACCGGACCGGACCGATCCGTACCTTTTGGATTTTGTCCGTGGATTAATGGTCCGGACACGGATTGAAAAATTAAAAAACCGTGACTCGCGGTTCGGTCCATGGATTTTCATTACGAAACCGTGGATTAACCGAACCGAACCGTGAGAATTTATTATAAATAAATAAATATATATATATTAATATATATGTCTATACATAAACAATTTTCACCTATAAATAAATTTTTATACCAATTTTAGTATTTTACTTAATATTGGGATATATTTTAAGTCTGTAAAAACTTTAGAGGGGTAAATCGTAGTTTCTCAATAAGACATTAACCCTATTTCACTAAGTACTTAGTATAAATAGAAGCTTTGGGCGTCATTCCATATGTAGCTACGTATATTCTAGAGAGAGCAACAGAAAGAGTAAAGACGCCGCATTTCGGTATTTCCTAGATCAGTAGATCTGATTCTTCAAAGTTCAAAATAGTAAAGACGCCGCACACCTCTCTCTCTCGCACACCGCTTGGAGGTCTCGCTCGCACACCGCTTACTTATGTACCAAAATCCGTGGACAAAACCGTAACCGAACCGTGAGTCACGGATTGGATTGGATTGGATTGGAACCGAACCGTGGGACTTTTGGTCCGGACACGGATTTCATTTTCAAAAAACCGTGACTAGCGGTTCGGTCCTCGGATTCTTAAAAAACCGAACCGAACCGGACCGCGAGCACCCCTAGTTGTGCGCGTAGCATTTTTGAATGACTATAGTTATTTGGTCATTTTAACATCAAAAAGTTGTTAAAAGTTGGTTGTAAAATAAGACTCTCCCTTCTCCAATGGTGAGTTCTAAAATAAAACCAAAAGAGTCTTAAATGTTAAAGTAACTTTCCTTCCACCTTATTTCCCCCAATATATTTTCTCAACCCTAATTCAACTAAAACTTCTGTTTTAAAATAATTATCGTGTCCACCAAACGAGGACTTTAAAAAATATGTTCTTTAAAAAATTATATTTTATTTCTAACTTCCGCCACTATTTGATGTTGTCTTTGAATTTGTCTTAAATATTCATGATATTTGTTGCAAGCCTTTTTATTTGCCATCGAGCCTTGATATAGAAGCATCCGTTCATTACCACTTGGATCGACTAACCCTTCATTAATACTAATCTTAAGAGTTAGCAGACTGAGAATTTTCAACTAACAATGGTTTAGTGGGTATGCACTGATGCATTGATTTACTGTATATGGTTTATCCACAAGAGGTTGCTGGGTGATCAAGACATGAAATCTATAATTTTGCTCCCTCCAAAGTTAGGTTTCAGGTTTGAGATATCAACTATTGATGTGCTCAGCTCATACGGGACTTGACACCGATTTTAAATGGGCTTTCCGCTAATGGATGATAAAATTGATCCCTCAAAATTAATCAAAGTGTTTGCCTCGACGTCCAAGTTATCAGAAAAACTACTCGTGGAAGACCTAATTGTAGTGCGTCTAGGATCGGTAAACCAAACAACACTGACACACAACAAAATAGGTTTCAACGACGAAGGACTTAACAAAATAGTACTAGGCAAGGCAAACAAGCCCTCACATTGATGCTAAAAGATAGGCCGAAATAATATCCAAAAAAAAATCATGCAACAGCAAAAACGAATAGAGTTACCATTGTAGTATTGGGTTACTACTGCATGGCAATGGGGGACTAGCGGGACTGATTATCTGAATTTCATCGGTTTCGACCAGTAATGGACGCTCTTCATCATCAGTCGACGTGTATGTGGTTTTACGATTGCGATATTGTTGGAACATATTGGCCCAACTGAATATGGACATGACAAGTAGAATAAGAGCTGCCATGCTGAGGAAGATGGTGGCTATCAGATGCGCTGCAAATCCCCACCACTGATGTTGTTTGACTATGTCTATTGCGTGATTTATATCGTCCGTCACAATCATCCATGTGACTGCACCGGCCATGCATGCAAACACTAGAGCTTTCAGCACCGAAGGAATCTGGTGCGGTTCGTCGTCATCTTCTTCTTCCTCCATTCTCTCTTTCTCCGGCCAACTCACATAATTTTGCTTATATCTATGTGTATGCATGTGTGGATAACTGGCCGTGAGTCTACAAGTCCTTGAAGGATTTGGAGTATGCTAGCTATACACAGTGGCGGATTATATTGGGGGCACCTATTATTATTCACAATTTTTATAAATATTTCTTTGAATGTGTACCACTAAAATTCAACCATTGAATATTGATCACTTATTCTATTCGGCAACCGATTTTTCATAATCTTAGTGACAAACATAAAGTTGTTACTATAGGCTTAGGTTCTGTGCGGATTTGTGGAAAGAAGTGGGAAAAAAAGAGAGAGTTTAAAAAGAGAATCTCAATTCAAATTTCTTCTTAATTTTTCTTCCAGGTTTTCTCTAATTTCCTTCAAAACAATTATTTCTATTCTTTCCCGAGGTTCCAAACAGAGCCTTTGTTTCTAAGAGAAGGTTAAAAAAAAAAAAGTTCCAATGTTAGACACAAGAGTTGAACCCATGTTTTTCAAGCCTTAAAACATGTGTTGTTGCCAACTAACCAACAACATCCATCTTGCAAGATCTTTCTCAAAAAGTGTATACATCTATATATTGTCAACAGAATAATAGAACATATATGCTTCCACCAAAACTCGAACCTCTATCGCCAAGCTTTAAGGAAATGTTGTTGACTAGAGAACCCAAAGTAGCCTCCATCGGAAAACCTTCGTCAAAATATGTATATATATATATAAATTTTTATTATTAATTTTTTTTAAAAAGGCGCAGGGGCACGTGACCCCACGTACCCCAACGTGGGTCTGCCCCTAGCTCTCTCTCTCTCTCTCTCTCTATATATATATATATATATGTATATATATCTTCACAAATCTAGCTAGGAAAGACCCCTACTAATTAAGCGAAGTGTTGAAAAACTTGTACATATGTATGATCGAGTTCTAAGTAAATTTGGTTTTCTCGCTTGGTACGTACGTATTGGATAAGATGTGAAGTCCTAAATCTACAAGGAATGTAATACGTGTTTGTTTCATTATTCAGTAATTGTATGAAATCGGTCGGAATCTTAGATTTTGGCCCTTAATTATTTAATCAAACCATGCACCTTGGGCGTCTGGGCCTTTTGAGGTCAATGAAATCGAAGGCCAGAAGTGGCTGTTACCATAAACGGCCCCCACTTCTTTCTCTCGTGGGAAACTGCTTGTTTTGTTTCTTTAGATCAGTAAGTAACTCTAAAGATTAAACCAGGCGGAGACGTCCATTTCTTCACAAGCTTCCGCGGTGACTTAGCTTCCGCGGTGACTTAGTAGCTGTTGATCGAATGCCTCCATCAAATTATTCTTCTTTATAATTCCACAGAATAAAGGTTCGGTAATTTGATTATATCTCACTGTGACATTCACGGATCCACAGGCTACGTCCAAATTTGTTGAATGATCGTATAGGCTTTACTAATTTGTTCTAAATTCTCGGATGCAGTTTCAGTTTTTTGCTTGTGTATGATTAGATAAGAGTAGATTCGATTAGTAGAAAATGGAGATCGAAGCTAGCCTTGGACACACACTGCATGTTCATTTCACTTCGACCAAGAAAAGAACGCCAGCACTTGCCTCTGCAATCGAAGGACTTAAGCATTACAAGGGAACACCGTTAATTCATTTATTCCATGGACAAGGACTCCAGAGAATTAATCTATATCGATCACCACTCCATTTTGTTGTTTCTCTGCAAGAATTAAGTTATTATATGCCTTTTGCATGCGTGTGTACAAGTCATGCAGCGTCCTCCTAGCAACTCAATTCATTAGGGAGCGGATGGAAGCACTTGCAGCATTCTGCATCCATATATGTTTTGAGTTCATGCTCTTCTGCCTTTCTAAATTGCCATAATTAACAGGTTTAAGAAGCTTGATGCAATCTGTATTGCCTTCGGGCTTTGATATGAAATGGAATTGACATTTTCAAAAAAAAAACAGAAAAAAAAGAAGCTTGATGCATGTTTAGATGTAGTCACCTCCCCATAGGCATTGTGGATATATTTTTTCATTCTTTGTGCTTTTCGTTCAATACCCGAGTTCTAAACTTAAGATGCTCGCATGGTGCATTCTTGCTTCGATTCTTAATGAATATATGCTCATTACCTTCTTCTTTTTCTTTTTCATGTAGCAGTGAACACTGTTTTTCACGATAAGAAGGAATTTCTGTACTATCCCGTTATGTCCACAAGTATGAATTGCCCGACTCCACTGGAAGTGATTAAGAACTCGTTGCCCTTCACTATCTCCTTCCAACCACTTCATATATTTGGTTCTATGATCTTAGTATCTGCTTGATGTACATTGGCATCAATTAATTAATTAATGTCCAATGGCATCTCTGCTAGTTTGGTTCTCAATGGTCATCAATTTTTCTAGGCCACGTCTCATCATATTTGCTGGTTGCTAATCAGGTTGGCGTTGGAAGGTGTGTATGGGTTCCTTGCTGCTAACTTGTACGCGAAAAGGGTCTTTGGTACGTGAAAAGGGTCTTTGGTGATGATGCATTAGTAAATGCAAGCGTGAGAACAAGCAGATGGTAAGCTGCTCAGTGGGTACGTCAGAATAAGGAGGAAGACTTAAGACATTGTTTTTTGTCTTCAAGACAATTGACTTACCAAGCAATTGACCTTACCATCCAAGGCATTGCATTGTTATGGTCGTCATGGACCTAACTAAGACTTATCAAGCAATCGACCTTACCATTCAAGCGGGTATAGACTCGAATACACAATAACCCAGTACCATTTTCATAGGTTTTCTGAGAAAACTGTTCTCCCTTGTTCCTCTGACGTGATCTGCATCATGTTGGCACCAGCACGACTGTCACTTGTTACTTTTTAACCCTTTTTTGTGTCTCAACAATTTTCTTTTTGTAATACGGAATAGAACCAGTTTCTGCAAGTTTGTACGCGATTTGCCCTTCCTATTATAAATCATTTTGTGGTGATTTATTTCTCCGCCTATTGTTTGTCTTGGGATTATATGTTTTTCAAAACTGTTACTATTGCAATCTATTGTTGGTTTTGCATTCCATCTCCCATGCTGTCTAGAAGGGGATGTTGGCTATGAAATGGAAGATGTCCACATGATCTTTTGTAATGGATGCTGCATAAGCCGCCATGTTATTGGGAACCTGAGATATCTGCCCAATCTCTATCATCTTCAGTTGAGGATATCGATGAAAACAATAGATACTACTGTAGTATCTTTTTATCTTTGATGTTATTATTTAGACATGTACTTTATTTTGTCAAAATTGAAAAGCAACACCCAATTGCTTTCGGTCGGGAGGGAGGAATGACCCAAGTGCTTCCCTTCTTCCTTCCCCCAATTGAACTTATAAAGAGAGATCGGCAGTTTTAGCATTTTTGCAGTCAGGTTGGTTCTTGGTGGTTGGTTCAGGTTTTATAATTAAGATTCATTTGAAGGAATTTGGAAGTTAGGTTTGAAAATCTTAAATTTTGATATCATCAATGGATGAGATACTAATTAGTGACTTGGTGGAGGAAGAAACAAAGTGGAATGCAGGATAAATATTTTTTCCATTTGTGTATTTTATGCTTTATGTTCATTTACGGATCGTGTGCCTCGTGTAGCAGGGCATTGTTTGACGGTTGTGAAATGCAAATTTAGGCGGATGTTCAACTTAATTGGATGGCTTTACATTAAAAGCGTGGAGGGAGGGAACCTCCAAATCTAGCCTAGTCTACGCTTAATTGTTTCTTGGGACCATAGCCAAAAGTTGATTACATATGCTCTCCCTCAATCATGCAAGTTTGTTAATTGCTTGTACATTTATCCAATCAAGGGTTTCCGAGTTGAGGATTGAACGCATTGAAATTAGTAGTGTGATATGATGGAGGATTGCTTGTGAGAAGGTGGGTTAACAAATGTTGGGAGTGAAGTGAAGGTGAAGAAACATATGTTTATCATATTAATTAATTAATTATATATATATATATGTACATGTACTATATATTATGCATGCATCAAGCATATTCTGAGTCCAGAAATCTAATTGCTTGGTGGTTGTGGGTGTATCAGAAGATATTCTTCTTGTGGCAGTGAAGTTGGTTTGAATCTGGTTCTTCTCTTTTCACCTGATTTGGTGAGTTGTTGGAGAAAGTAGTAGTAATGCCAAAACTTTTACTTCAATCTACTCCATCTTATATGCATGCTAGTTTTAAAAACTCGGTTAACTTGATTCAGCTCTGTTGGAGTTCCATGGTTGACGTCTCGTTTGGAGATGGAAGAATCAGGGAGCTTTGAGAATCTTCTAGCTGCAAGGAGAGTTCTGAAAAGCAGCTTGGAGAAATCAAGAGAGCTAGCTTCTGAAATCCATAAAACCAGCTCGAGATTACAACAAGTTAACCAAAGATTGCCATCACTAGAAGCTGCTATCAAAATCATCGGGCACAAGTGCTCTCTTCTCGATATCAGAGGACACATCAAACACGCTGTGGGCCCTGCCACTGCAGTTGTAAAGGTCTTTGACGCGGTCCATGGCCTTGAAAATTTGCTTCTATCCGATCCATCTTCTGATCTCGTTCACTACCTTTCATTAGTGAAACAACTTGAAGAGGCACTGAGGTTTCTCACAGATAACTGTGGGTTAGTTATTCTGTGGTTGGAGGATGTCGTACAATTCCTCGAAGAGAGAAAAGTAGATGAGGATGATCGGTACCTCTCGACTCTGAGAAAAACTCTGAAGATACTCGGAGAGTTACAGGCGATGGAGGGGCGATCACGTCTCAGTGGAGGGCCTCTGTTTGATGCATTGGAGAAGTTGGAAACTGAATTTCGACACCTCCTGATGGAAAACAGTTTCCCAGTGGCTTTCTCATCAACCTCTGGTGGCCAAAAAGCCTGCGATGTTTCTGCATCATCACCTTTGGCAGTTCCCGTTATCCAGAAGTTGCAAGCCATTCTGGAAAGAACAAATGGTAACGATCGAATTGAGAGTTGCATAAATATTTATGTTGATGTCAGGAGTTCAAATGCAAGGGCTACCATGCAAGCTCTTGACTTGAATTACCTCGACATATCATTATCCGAATTTGAAAGTGTGCAAAGAATCGAGGAATCCATAGATCTATGGAGCAACCATTTGGAGTTCGCTATAAAGTGTGTACTTGAACAAGAGTACAGACTCTGCAACGACGTCTTCCAGAAGGTTGAATCCGATGTTTGGAAGAGTTGCTTTGCAGAGATTGCTGTTCAATCCGGAATCCAATCTTTCATCAAATTTGGTAACACTATTACCAAGGGTAAGAAGGATGCAATCAAGCTGTTGAAGTTACTGGATATATTTGCGGCTTTGAACAAGCTGAGATTTGATTTCAACAGACTATTTGGTGGGAAATCCTGTGCTGACATCCAAACTCAAACGAGGGATCTCATCAAGAAGGTAGTTGATGGGGCTTGTGAGATTTTCCAGGAGCTTTCTGTTCAAGTGGAATTGCAAAGGCAAAGTACCCCTCCTCCAGATGGCAGTGTCCCAAGGCTGTTAACTTTTATCACAGACTACTGTAACCAGCTGCTTGAGGATGACTACAGACCGATACTGATTCAAGTTTTGGAAATTCATCAGAGTTGGAATCGCAAGGAATTCGAAGAGGGAATCCTTTCAAATGAAATCCACAAAATAATGAGGGGGATTGAGCTGAATTTGGATACATGGGCGAAGAGATATGAAAACACTGCACTCTCCTGCCTTTTCATGATGAATAATCACTGGTACTTGTTCAAAAACTTGAAAGGGACCAAGCTTGGGGATTTAATGGGCGACTCCTGGTTGAGAAGGCATGAGCAATACACCGAGTATTATGCAGCTGTGTATTTCAAAGAGAGTTGGGGAAAGCTTCCTTCTCTGTTAAGTGAGGAGGGTCTGATTTTGTTCTCTGATGGAAGGTCTGTTGCTCGTGATCTGGTCAAAAAAAGACTAAAGGCTTTCCGCGATGCTTTTGATGAAATTTATCAGAAGCAATCGGAGTGGGTTGTGTCCGATAAAAGCTTGAGGGTGAAGACATGTCAAAATGTGGTGGAGATGGTTGTTCCTGTTTATAGGAAGTTTATGGGCAATTACATGCCTTTGGTTGAACAAGGAGGAACAAGTCCAAACAAGTATGTAAAATACACCGGGGAGAATCTGGAGAATATGATGGGATCCCTGTTGCAGCCAAAGCTGGGGAAGTTTGGCAACACCAAATGCACACACTTGATAGGTAAGATAAAAAATGTCGTCACCAGTCACTTTTCATCAACTCCTGCTGCTGCATGATCGTGTACGTAGTTAATGTTAATTTATAAGCATTCTGTTTATGGGCATAAATTGCCCTTTTGTATATATTTTTCGTGATTAACAGTTCTAGATTGGATTCGATGATTTGGCCATCAGTTTGACAGTGTTTGTTGTGACCATGGATGGAAAAAACTGCAATTAGTTCGGTTGTTTCAACTACCGTGTATGTCTCTCAACTATCTTTTGTTCCCATTAGCTATTAAAATGTACTGGGTTACATTGCACTATCAAGTATCAATTGATCAAAACTTCATATCTACCTTATTTAGTTTCCTCACTTCTTTCCTACTTGGTATCGAAGTGGATGTTTGGCAGTTGAACTGCTAAATGGAATCTAGTGAAATATAAAAACCAGCCTCTTAAGAAAGCCCTTTTCCGTCTTTTCATCTAACAATAAACATAAGCTTGTTCATAAGTCCCTGACTGAAGGTTCATGAAAGGAAATGCAGTAGCAAAAACCAATCCAACAGCAGTTCAAATCCAAGAAAGGGTAAGATTAAAAAATAAAAAATAAAAAATAAAAACTGTAGTGATTCTAAAAACGGTTGTAAACCTATGAATTCGAGCAGCTGGTTTCTCTTCTTGATTGCAAGCAGTCATTAAAGCCGGATAACGAATTAGGGTCCGTACCACATTGACTCAATAAAACCCTACTCCAGGTCTTGGAAAATGGTTTGGAGAACCTTTTAAAATCAGGGAATCCATACATTTGAAACAAAGATTCAGGAGGTAAAATTAAAAATCTTGGCAATAAACCCAAGCACCATAAACATTTGGAGTACAAAGGATCTGAACGGTGACTGATCAACCAAAATGAAAGCCTCACACATATTTGGCACCAGGTCAACTAAGAAATATTTTGGCCTCCCAGTCAATAGAAGGTGATCTCATTATCTTGCGAAGAAATGAGCAATCAAGATGCTAAATCTATGGCTCAAAAGATAAGAGAAAGGTTAACATCTATCCAGTGCGAAAATTAAAAGAAAACAAAGATACCAGTTAATGACCTCTGCATGCGATATTCTTCAATTGTTTCACCTTCTTGAAATCAGGGACATGGTAATTCTTTTCCACCTCCCAAGCAAGTTGGGACATCCCATTAAACGATGACTTTACACCCTTCTCGTCCGTTACTTCCCGAGGGAAAGGAATTCGGGCTTCAAATATACCGCTTTGGGGAGAGGTAAGACGCATGTCAAAGCCAAACCGGTCTACCCAAACTATTTTTGCTTCTGTTACCTGCAACATAAAACAATTTAACCGCAAGTGACAAATGATTCCTACCATGGGGCAGGACCTTTCCTCAAGTTAAATGAATATGCTACCGAGATTAAAAAAAAAACTGTGACTTTTATAGGCTGCAAACCTGGAAATCTACATCAACAAAGATGTTGCAAAAGCGATGAACATCTTCCCTGTTGTGTGTGTTAATCTCACTCACGATTCTTTCTGCAAAGTCCCGAAGTGGATCAGGGTTTGCCAATTTATAATCTGATGAGGTGACCCATACACCATCCTGAAAAGGTTCAAAACATTAGGTTTACAAGCCCAAATTATATGTTTGAACCACTAAACTTACTTATGATCATGCACAAAGATGTCCTTAAGTAATAAACATTAAATCTTACTTACGTGCTCAACAGAATAAGAAATGTAACAGCAAATAGAAAACACAAAAATCCTCTGAATAAAATATCAAACCTCTGTAAAATCGTCCATCTGAAATACCCTTTCAACAGCAACAATGTATATAAGGTCGTCATTCACTTCTTCTCCAAACCTCTTCTCCCATGTTGTACAAAGCTTCTGTCAAAAGAAGCAGCTTGAACAACCAAATGAGAAGCTAATCAAAGTCGTAAACTTTTATCAGTTAGAGAAGTAGAAATCAACCTTGTCATCTTTTATCAATGTGATATAAATAGATGAGAAAGCTTCTGCCAAAACACGAAACTTTAACAACCAAGTAAGAAGTGAATCGAAGCCATAGTCATTTATCATTCAGTGCAATAACAAGAAATCAATATCCTAAAACTAGATCAAACAGAAAACCCAATACAAATTTTCACTTGCTCTTGTGATATGATATTACAATTATTATCACCTCCTACAACAGTAATATTTTGTCAATGTGATAAATAGATGAGAAAGCTTCTGCCAAAATACGAAGCTTGAACAACAAATAATAAGTTAATCAAAGCCATAGTCCTTTATCATTCAGTGCAATAACCAGAAATCAATATCCTAATACTAGATCAAACTGATAAACCGACAAAAATTTCAACTTGCTCTGGTGATATGATATTACAATTGTTATCACCTCTTACAACAGTAATATGCACCTAATTCTGGAACGAGTGGCGAAATCGCAAGTGTTGAGGTGCCTGCATATGGAAAGCCTAGCCTTTGCAGCATTCTGGGATTTCAGCTTCACACTTGTTCTTTCAGGTACTTGGGAGCTCCTGTTAGTTCTACTAGGCTTAAAGCTTCTAAATTTTCCGCTTCACTGAAGAATTACTGCGAACCATTACGCACTGGGCAAATAGAATTCTTTCCTGCACTGGGAGGCTTTTCCAATTATCAAGGTTATCTGTTCAGCATGCAAGTTCTCCGGAGCACTCATTTTCTCTTGCCCAAGTCTATTTGTTCAGAAAAAGAGCAACTTGCTCAGGAATTTTATGGTCCGTCAACACTCTAATAGAGTTGCTTGGAAGGATATAAGTAGGCCTACAACTGAAGGTGGGTTTGGTCTAAGGACTGTTTGCTGTTACGCGTGAGGACTTATGGACTATCTATCAACAGTTACATGATGAATCTCCATTCACAGAACTAGATAAGAGTGATTTACCATTTTCAACCCATTAATTCAATCCAGTTGTGCAAAGACTAGATGAGGACTGTAGAAAGACTTATACATGGACACAAATAGACATCATTTTGAGTCCGCAATGAGTACACGATGATGAAACAGTTGCACTCATTTCATAGCATATCAAAGTTCCAATGGCATAGGCTAAATGGCAAAATGGAACTCCTTTACACAACACCAGTTTACTGCATCATCATACTCAAAGATGAATACATACCTTGAGAAGCATTCTGTCTTCTGGTTTGTCAAGGCTACCTTGAATTGTGCACTGAGGAGTCCGCAACCGACTCTGCTCTAACTGTTTGAAAACAGATGAGAAATATCAAAAAACATAATTAACTACCAAAACCCAGCTAGGTTCGGATTCAGGTTTATGAAGAAACATCAAACGCCCATTAGCTGTATTCCAACTTACTAACTCACTAATAAAATGTTTGAGGCGTATATAAGTAGCTATTATTATTTATATCTACACGCACACAGAGTCCCAACTAAAGTGGCTTAAAACAATCATAAAAAGGGGTGAGATTTTATTTTATATTGAAGTGAATTGAGTAGTGAAGGAAGCAGCACCTGGACATGGAGGCTCGACCTCCTATCCAAAGAGAATTGCCTGTTGGAGTCATTCAAGCAAAGAATCGGGGTGCCTTGTGCATCAACAGCAAATCGAACACCGATACCGAGGGGCCAAGCATCATCCTGGGTTAGAAGAGTAGAAAGAGTGCCCACAGAAGTCAACTCCATGATTGTTCTTGACACCTCAGCTGGGAAGGGTTTATGGTGGTTGTTCGTCGATTCCAAATGGGTAGGCTCTGAAACCACAGAAGAAACTGAGCATTTCAGAGTCTGGAACGAGGATTTCCGAGATGGGTATGATCTTCTTGAAGGGTTGAAATTGGGCTTGTCAGTGGTTTTTGAGAGAGAAAGCGATAGTTTGGAGGATTGGGTAGAGAGGAAGATCGAAAGCGGAAGGCGGGATGTGAGAGACTGGGATTGCTGAAACATCTGATTTTATGGAATCAATTGGGAGTTTCAAGATTTCTGACGTTGTCAACCAAATGGAACACTTGGTTGGAGAGAGAGAGAGAGGCGATGATGCGATGGTGGTATATCCGTCTAGTGCAGGTAAAATTTAGATGTGAAGGGTAAAGCAAGCTTGAGCTGAGGTCGATGAATTGGAGTTTGGTTCCTAAGGTTATACTCCACAAAACTTCTTGTAACGGCGTCCTTACCGTAATACGGTAAGGACGTCCATTTTCTGACTAATTTGTAATGATTCGAGCCGCTCAATGTGTGCAGAATGTGATTTTAAGGGTGCTCGCTAGAAATCAGCAAAAAAAAAAGACCGGGAAGGGCTTCATCCGAGCAGTTTTTGTTTGTATTTTATCTAACGGTTCAGATAAAAACTGCTCAAATCAAGCCTTTTCCGGTCATTTTTTTTGCTGATTTCTCGCGGGTACCCTTAAAATCACGTTCTGAACACATTGAGCGGCTCAGATCTTCAAAATTTGATCGAAAAATGAGAGAAAAGGGAAAACCCTTACCGTAATACGGTAAGAGCGCCCTTATAAGAAGTGGACTCTGTTATACTCTATTTAGTGCAGGTAAAATTTACATGTTGATACTCTATATTCTACGAAGTTGTTCAATGATAGTACGTTTTATCTTCTTTTTTTTCTTTGTGGTGTCTGATTATTGATACTGACATATAAATTGTGAGACCCCATGTCCCAAATCGGTAGGAAAAGTTTAAAAATATTGATCTTTTGAGTCATGTTGTTAGACCAAGGATTAACATGTAAGTTGGTGTGGATCGTTACAATTGATATCTGAGCACAACTTTGGTCTACATAGTAGGGGCCACTTTTAGAATTTGGTACGAGCCTGATTAATGTATTGTACAAATCTAAGTGCTACATCATGGCTACCAGGAAAGATTATTTGGCCAATGCAATAAGGACATAGCATCATAAGGTGGGGAATTTGGGAAACCTTATGTCCCACATCAGTGGGAAAAGTCAAAAAAGGAATTATATATAATGAATTCCGACGGTATAACTTGAGTTTAACCTTTTGAACCGAATGGTTAGGTTAAGGATTAGCAGGTCAATTGGTGCAAATCGTTACATAAATGGTGTTATTATTATTATTCTTTATGGATACTGATTTTCGCGCTCCAAGATTTACTGCAGGAGCTCCACCTTTTTGTTTTTATACTGTGATGTTGCCAACAACATCACAGTGTAAAAACAAAAAGGTGGAGCGCCTGCAGTAAATATTGAAGCACAAAAATCAGTGGCCTTTTTTATTTACTTCTTTGCAAAATTAGCGATGAGAATTGTTGATATCGAAACAAGATTAGGCCCCGTTCCAGAACGGGAATAAGCTCTTCTTTTTTGTCCAATAAGAAGGGGAGTTCCTGAAAAATAAGAAGGCTTGGAAGAATTTATATAGGTTCTATGAGGGCCGGTGGAGGGAAATCGGTCCGGCGGCCGCGCCGGGCCGTCTCCGGCCACCAGACGGCCGATCCGAGCCGTCCAAAAATTCTAAAAAAAAAAACCAAGGGGACTTACGCGAGAATCAACGCCATCTAAGGTGTGTAAGATGCTTGATCGGAGCACCTCTTTTTCGTGTATAATATACACGAAAATTGAATTGGATTATACACGAAAAAGGGGTGCTACGATCAAGCACCCTACACACCTCGGATGCCATTGATTCCCGCGTTGGCCCCCTTGGTTTTTTTTTTTAGAATTTTTGGACGGCTCGGATCGGCCGTCCGGTGGCCGGAGACGGCCCGGCGCGGCTACCGGTCGATTTCCGACCGCCGGCCCTCATTCTCATACCAACAGTCCTCTGTTTTGGTATACAGCAACTTCCAGGTCAAAAACAATAGGGTTACGCAAAAAATTTTCCTACCACTATGGATCTTATTTGATAGATCTCATTGAGATCTTTAATACGGTGCAAAAAAAATTTTTTTTTTTTTTTCATTTATGTTATATTTGAGTTTGAAAATGTGAAAAAAACTTTTTGTTTGGGAAAAATAAGAAGGTGGAATAAGAAGTTGATGAAATAAGTACTTATTTTTTAAGAAGGTTTCCGGAACGGGCAATCTTGTTTCCATGATATTTTTTTCCCTTTTAATATCGAAACAAGAATAGTCGCACTTTTTGAATTTCCTAATTAAAGGTAACAAGTGGTTATTTTTCAAAATATTTGGGTAAAAGTAAATTTTTTTTACTTTTCCAATTCCTCTCGTTAAAACGAATCAATAATCCACAAAAGTTGAGAGCAAAACTAATAAATGCAAAAAAAAACAGTCTTAGCTATTGTCAGTTCACTGGGCTGACAATAAATACACTATAAGACAAGAAAAACACGTATTTTTATGTACTCTTTACACCCTTTAATACACATTCACATATTTACTATTATCAGCCTATTGGGCTGATTTTAGAATTTTCCAAAAAAAAAGAGAGGACAAAACAACTTCATTTCTTGTAAGTTTAGAAGAATCCACCCTAATTTAATTCCACTAGTTAGGAAACAATGTTAATGCAATCTCAGTAAGTAAAGAAACTATATTTATGGAGGCAGATCTGCTGACACCTATTTTGACCCTTTCTGTTTTTAGAGTTTAAGTAAATGATCGAACCATTCAATGTGTTTAAAACATATTTTAAAGAGCTTCCATATAAAATTAGCTCATTCTGATATATGTAAGGCCTTGATCGACTCATTCATTTTATCTTGTCAAAATTAGGGATAAATACCGATCAATATCAAAATAAGCTGATTTTTTACAGAAATTCTTAAAAACATATTTTAAACACATTGAATAGCTCCGATCATTTGCTGAGACTTCAAAATACAAGAGGTGTTAAAAATAAGTGTTAGCGGATTCAACCCCTATATTTATATACTTATAATAAAAGGATAAAAAAGATAACTCACATATCAAGAAGATGTAAGCATAACCCCGAAAAAGTGGGAAAGATAAAAACTTACTTGGTATGCCCACTTAGGATGATTAATTTCCTCATTTTTCTATTGTTCCTTAGGTGCTCCTCTCGTCAATGATTAATTTTAGAGGTGGCAATTTGCAATCCGACCCATAAATTCGGTCACTTATAATCCAACTCAATCCAATCCAATCCAATCATATTGTATAAAATAGGTTGATATAAGTTGAACGCATATAAACCCATATTGGGTTTAAGGGCTCATTCGGCTAAATAAGCCAAATAGTTTTTTTTTTTTTGTTCTTATTCAATTTTTTTCGCATTTGTTAGTTTTTTGTCGATTTTTTTTGAGGATTATTGTTTTGTCATGATGAGATGAATTTAAAAAGTAAAAAATTACGATCGGAATTCAATTTTTTGTGAATAAAGAAGAAAAAATTGGTTTATTTTCGTCTTTATTAAAAAAATAGATTTCGATCGCAATTTTTTACTTTTTAGACTTCTCTTTTCATGACAAAGCAAATAATCCTCAAAAATCGACGAAAAATAAACAAATGTGAAAAAAATTTAAATAAAAAAAAACCCCAGAGGCTTTATTTAGCCGAACGAAGCCAAAATGAGTATATTTGGGTTGGGATTATGCTATAGTGTCCCCGGTCATTTTGGAGACATCGTAATTTTTGGCATAACTTCACCATTATAAGCATAACTAAAGCCGATTACAAGTATAACAAAATTCAAATAAGGCATAACCAAGAAATATCTAAAAAAATCAATCAAGGCATAACTAAACCCAACCAAAGCATAACAAACAAGTTATGTCTTGTTATGGTTCTGTTATGCTTGTAATGATTTTTAATAATACTCATAATGATTTTGTTATGCCAAAAATTACGATGCTCCCAAAATGACCGGGGACACTGAAGTCATTTCCATTTGGGTCAGAGGGTTGAAAATACGATCAACATAGGCTTATTCCAAGTTTCCAACTGTCCACTATATGACACGTGCACAACACCCACCTGGGCAACATGCGCCAACACTTGGGCTTCACCGGTCTCCTATCTCACTCTCTCTCCGGCCGCCGCTTCGCCCCGATTGCTCCATTCTTCAGCAGTCTCCATCGTCAGAGAGAGAGAGTCCTTCCGTTGCTCAATTCAATTCCCAATTCTTTCCAGATGCGAAAAGCTGTTGCCTTCTAGATATCCTCCAATGGCTTCGAATATACAGATCCTTCTCCTCATTCGCTTTCGACTTTATTGCACTGATGGAAATTAAACTGGTATCGTACATAGACAAATCCTTAGAGCATCTCCAATCCAATACTCTATTTGAGAGTATCAAAATACTCTATTTTATTCATAAAGTGATTTTAGAGGAAATCACTATTTCTATTTATTCCAACCTCTAAAATAGAGGAGGCTTGATAGAGGAGGCTTGATAGGATGGGTTGGAGGAATTCCATACTCTCAAATGGAGGAATAGAGCATGGGTTGGAGATGCTCAAGGATACAAATGCCATTTTAAAAGGTGAATAGTGTTATAGAGGAGATCCTCCTCCATATTTTCTCTCATCCTCTAAATATGGAGGATCAAAATCCCATCCTCTCAAATAGAGGAGGCTTGAGAGGATGGGTTGGAGGAGTTTTATACTCTCAAATAAAGGAATAGAGCATGGGTTGGAGATGCTCTTATGGGCCCGATTGGATGTGGGTAAATGATTGGGGATATTATTTATGAGGGATAAAGATGGTGGGGCGAAGTATTATTTAAGAAGGATGACCCACTTTTATGGAGGGAGAATTAAATAGTAGTAGTTGGTTTGGACAATGGAGATAAAGTTGGATGAATAATGTAAAAAGATGGCAGATCAAAAAATAAAAAAAAGAGTAAAAAGACGTGAAATAACTTTTTTGCCCCCCAAATAAATACTGTAGGAGTTTTTTTGGCTCTGAATAATACAAAAGAGACAAAGGAGTTTTTTTTGTTATGTGAAGCACTGGATCAAAACTCTTTGATTTTTCCAGAAAAATCAGAAGGCTACGGTTCTTTGTGATTCTGTGTCTTCGTCTCTCTCTCTCTCTGAACTCATTCACACACCCACCTCCTCCCATGGCGTCAAGAGCTCAAATGGCAATTGGCAAACAGTGACAGAGATCAAACGTTTTGTTCTTGCTGAAGACGACGATGGTCCGATTATGAAGATGGTTGATATTCAGACGATGATGGTCCGATTACAGGTCAAAATTAAAAAATTTCTTCCCTTCTTTCACAGATCAGTGGGGATAGTCTGTGTTTTTGTTTGTAAAACTTAAATTATTGAAGCAAATCAGAGTTATTTTTTCCGTGATTTCAATATTGAAGCAGATCGACATATTTTGTGTTTGTGTGTGTGTTTTTGTGGTGGTAATCTCTTGCTCTTCTTCTTCTTCTTCTTCTTCTTCTTCATTCGCTGTCTCTCTGAGCAGATCAAGAGAGAGAGAGCCGTTGGGTGAGGGGGATAAGGAGGGGTAAAATGGTCAAAATTCGGCTGGATAAGGCCAGATTATTTATGGACTGGGTTCAATCCATCCATATTTAATTCCCCTGGCCGGATTAATTAGTCCCAGGCATAATTTATCCGGGTAGGAAAACAGACTGCCAAACCAGGGCAAACCTTGGTTTCTGCCCATTTGGCACCTCTTTGACTTTGAGGGTTTGTTCCAGTGTTCTCGGGTCTTCGTTGCTTACCTTTCGGGATAAGGACTCGCAATTCTACTGTCGGTGGGGAACTAATATCAGGGGTACTAAGTACAAGTACTCGCAAACCTACTGTCGAGCAAAAAGTCTAAATTTTATGCGAACCAGCCCAAAACAGGTACCCTTCTCCTTACTGTGTGTGTGTGTGTGTCGTCTCCCTCCCTCCCTCCCTCCCTCCCTCTGTGCGTGGCAGTATGTATTCTTCTCCCTCTCGCTGTCTCTCTTTATTTGATGTTTTCTATAGGTAAATTAGATTCTTAAACATAATATGCGTGGGATTTACTGTAGTTAATAAACACTCCCCTCTCCGATCCACACACCAGAGTGAATAAATTTGCTGCAGATGCAGTAGTAGTACGACACAGTGACTTTCTAAGCTTCTGCCAACGGCTGGCTCTGGTAAATCATAGATTTTGTTGATAGGAGGAGTAAATCACAATCGAATGATTGCTCCCTATTACACATTAACACTTTGTGTATAGATATATATGAACTTACATGTTCCTTTGGAAATCTCTAACCCGTACTCTATTAGAGTTGAAACTAACAACAAAGAGTAATTTTATTAACTGGATAGAAACTTAGTACACTTGGGTGCACAACCACACTCTGGCTTGCACACTCATAAAGGAGAGAACTATAGAACAAAACTCACACTAGGACGCCTTACGTTTGGACACACTTGTTATACTTGACACACCTTACTTGCACTCAACACTTGTTTGTGTTCTCACTTATACTTCTCCACTTGGCTGATCTCCTTTATAACAGCCAAGGGGTGCCTACGTCACCACCAAGTGTTCAGGAAAGCATCACTTGAGTGGACATGCCACCAAGCTCGTGTGTCATTATATAAAAAATTAGCATACGCAATAAAACTTTTGTTTGTTCCGCTGGGCTGTACTCAACATCTATTTCTCTAGTTTTGCTTCCATTTTGGAGGAAAATAGAACTCCAACACACTCTCAATATTTTCCTCTATTTTGGAGTATTAAGTTTCGTAGTCCAAATATAGAGCATGAAGAATAGAATAGAGGATCCTCCAAATGGAAAGAGAAATTCATTGAATTGGGAATGAAAATACACGATGATAGGAGAAAAGTTTTAATATATTTGAAATGGTGATGAAAATAGAGATATCGAGAGGTATGGTTGGGGTGAAGTAGTAAAATCCTCTAATTTCACTTTTGAAATTTTGTTTTAATCCTTTCCAATAGAGATTTGGAGGGGGGTGGGTTGGAGATGCTCTTAGTTATTGACTTATTGGAGTATTATTGAATTTTATTTCTCACAATTGACAGATATGGATACAGTGTTTAAATTAAAGAAAAGTGCACGCTGGTCGTTGTCATCATCATCACCACCAGATTGGGCCTCTTTGCCGGAGGAACTGTTGGAGCTGATCCTTCACCGTATAAACCAACTCTCTGACTACCTCCGCTTTGCTGCTGTCTGCAAGCCATGGCTTTTGGCTGCCAACCATCAAAAAGATCATCGACGTAGAGAGATTCACAAACAGGTTAGTAGATTGTTAACCACCAACTCGAACAACTTAAGTTGCTAAAGAGATGGTAATTATACTAGTATTTATATCTTCAACACGTTTCCTCACATGTAGTCAAGTTCTCTTCCATAAACGGGCTAAATGCATGCAAATATTTTATTGACTAAGTTGGCAGTAAAGTTCAAATACAGTAGATATCTACTGCTCTTGGTCGTATACCATAATGGTAACTACCAATTCATGTAAAAACTTACGCTGCATGGTATAGAGAGGTAACTTTACTATTTATATCCTGAACACAGGTGGTCCCAATGTTGTTGATACACTCACCTGACCAGAAGACCGAAGCAAAGGAAGCAGGGGACGATCGCTGGAGATTGTACAGCGTTACTGAGAACAAGATTCTCAGTAGTTTGGAGCTTCGAGTTCCTTATCTTCGGCGGTGTTGTGGTTCTTCACACGGATGGCTGGCCACTGTGAATGAGGAGGACTTGGGCATTACACTGCTCAACCCCTTCTCTGGTAGGGCCCTGAGTTTACCTAAGGTGGGCTGTGAACCGTATAATAACAATCCCGCCAGGAGACATAATTTAAAATATGAGTATGACGTCAAAAAGGTCATTTTGTCATGTGGGGATCCCTCTGCGGATGAATTTGTGGTGGTTGCAATTTATGGTATGTGCAATGCCTTGGCCTACATCAAACCAGGCCGCAGCAAACATTGGATTAAAATAAGAGGGGTACACTATTCAGATGCCATATACCATCAGGGAATATTTTATGTCATGGACAAATTTTCTGGTGTTCTATATCTTGATGTTAGAGATTATAGCGAACCTAAAGGAAGATTGGTGGTAAATTATACTACCCGGAGGCATCCTTTTAAGGCTTACATTGTGGTGTTGTCAACTGGGAAAGACTTGCTCCTTGTTGAGAGGTTTCTTAAAAAGAAGGGTCGTCCGGCACGATGGGTGACTTCAAGTTTCAAAATATTTAAGTTGGGTTTTGTAGGTGGCAGCAGCATCAGCGGTGGGAATCAACAATTTGCAAAGGAGTGGGTTGAGATCAATAGTATAGGTGATGATGCCTTGTTCTTAGGTGATAATTATTCTCTATCCGTGACTGCTTCAAGTTTTCCTGGGTGCCAAGCAAATTGCGTATACTACACCGATGATGTTTATATTGACACCTCTGCACCTTGGTATCCTTACGGACCTCGAGACATGGGTATCTACTCCTTCGTGGATGGAAGCTTGGCCCCACATTATGAATTCAAAAAGAAACAAATGAAGGTGTCTATGCCGCCTCCAATCTGGATAGTGCCAACGCTGTTGTGATAACCTTTCAGGTATGATGTGAAACAATTACGAGGGTTGGTCTTTTGAGTACTGCTATTACAGTACTTTCATTTTTTTCCCCCTTGTGTGCAGTAAGATTTATGTGGCGCAAATATTGTTTACCACCACATGCACTTGGAAATATTTATAAAATTGTGTAACCAATGGATATATAAATTTAATGTGGATGTGCCTCCAAACAACTGAATGTCCTGACTGGATGCATTGACAGAAGGCATTGTCCATTGTTTTTGTACCCAAAAATGACAATCAAATTGAGCTGACAACTTTTCAAATACTCGACAAAGATGGAGCAATTTTGTTTCATTTGAGTTCCAAAATATTAAATATGTGGGAAGTGGATCTTGAGCATTATGTGCATGGGAAAGAATCACGGGACACATGGCAATTGGTCCCAATTTTTCTCTTCACTTAGTGGAGAAAATGGAGGCAAATCAAACGTGAGTTAGGCCTAATATTTGCTTCGGCAGTATAAAAGCAAGGAACATAGGAGGAAAAAGAGGTCCCCGACCACACTAACTCGGTCACTTTATCTTTCATTTCCTGCAACTCTATAGTTGAAACTTTTATTTTTGGTAATGGAAATCCCTAGCATTTTCCATTTCAACGGCATTTTTTATGTTTGAGCACCGCACTCATTTCTTTTTCTACATCGCTTGAGAAATTGTGAAGTCCTCTTCGTTGAGGCAAAAAAAAAAACAGTGGTGGATTTCACCTACTGCACGCAACTCATATGTCCGGAAGTTAGTCTCTCCACACTTGGACCAAACTGTGGCGAAGTCATTGTTTTGTTTTTAAAGGGAAACACATTGTCAACGACCCAATGACACGGTGAAGTCAATGTTGCACTTTTTGGAGGGAAACACATTGTCAACGATGGCCAAACTTAGATTGAGAAATTGTTTTGAGCGTTCTATATGTTGGTATTGCTTTAGGGTGCATCTCTGATACGAGCCCAAGAACCACTATGACTATCTTTAAAGCTCTGTGGATTATTCTGAAATTTGCTGAAAAGCTAGATATACCCAAGTGCAGAGACCATTATTTGTGGCTCCTCCATTCCTAAAAATAATTGTCAATCGCAAGTCTACTGTGTGGACCTCAATCATTCTTGTTTTCTGTATTTGAGGGACCGATTCAATGATGAATGAGCTACTTGTTTATACCTTTTAGTTGTGTTTGGATCTATGAAGCACTGACACTCCTAAATGTCAACATGTCCACAATTTTTGGATACTCAGGTATAGATTGTTCATTGATACGGAGGTATAGATTGTGGATTTTGCAAAGGATTTTCACCATGGGTTAGGAATAGAGTTAATCGAAGCAAATTGGATTGAGGCAATCGTGGCTGGTCAATTTCAAGTAAAGGAAAGGAGAGAAAACTAGGTCTTTTGGAAGTAGCAAAAGAGTAGGTGAGATGGATTTTAGGAGTGAACAGATTTGTCAACGATGAAGTGCGAGGGAAAATTTTGGGAGAGAGAGAAGACAAAAAGGCTGCAATTTGCATTAGTTAACACGTGGAGGGTAAAATAGTCAGCAGCTCCAAAATGTCGTGGCACTAAAAAGACTTCATCGTGGCATTATCAGTGTCCATTTTAATAAAAGCAAAGCAAAGCCAATCCTTTCAACTTTCTGCTGAAATAAATACTATGTCCAAAGAGTATTACAATGACAACGCATATTATGAGAAGCCCCAAAACTACATAACCTCAAGAATAAAAGGTAATGGAAATTGAAGAATAAATAAACAAAACCCATGTAGGATGGAAAAGGAGATGGAGATTCTACGTAAAATTGATTCCCTCACTTCCTAATTTAAAACTTATGTCAGCGGCCAAAAAATCACTTTCGTTCTCTCTCATCATCATTGCCTTCAACCAATATCATTTTACTCAATGAAAATCATTACTCCTATATTTTTTTTTGTCAAACAGAAATTGTTGCATGATTTTACTCAATAATGAAAATCATTATTGCCTTATGTACTCCATAAAAAAATTTTGAACGGTATTTTTTTGTAAGACCGCCTCCAGTTGTAAATTTAATACTAAATCAATTTTATGTTTTCATCAAAAATAATAAATTACTTAAAAAGTGAAACATCTGTAATCTTGGTTAAAATAAGTGATCTTTGAATTAAGACCTCTTCAACAATGAAATGTGACTTGTGGCAGTCAATCCACAAGCTTAAAAATGATGGGCTTATTGAAATATAAAAATATGCAATATGAATTTTGTTTGAAAGATTACATTGAGATCTTTAATATGGTGAAAAAAAATTGAAAAATTATTTTTCATTTACATTATTTTTGAGTTTGAAAATGTGAAATAAGTACTTATTTTTTAAGAAGATGTTCTGGAATGGGCTCTAACTCTGTATTGTGTTCGTGTAGTTTTTAACGGATTGTGTCCCGAAATCTGACCCCTAAGTACATTCGAATAGCTATTGATTATACAAAATTTATTTTGTTCAACTACATCCAAATAACTTGAGCACATACTACCATAAATTTTTCTGAGTTACTTATTTACTATTATTGGTAACAAAGTGTTCTTTACAAAATTATACAAAATCGTCTCGTCTCCAACTTTAAAAGGAAAACAAGTAAAGCAAACTGAAAATAATGAGTCAGTTTTTTTTAATTACCATTGCTGATAGAAATTGGAGGTGAAGTTCCGACCCGTCTCTTTATTTTCCAACTGAAGAGCAAAGAGAAAATGCAATAAAATTATGGGTACATCATTTGGTGTACACTGCCTTCTATGAGATCCAATTTGGGATCCCATACAAATGATTAGAACCACTCAATTTTGTTAAAATATTTTTTTTAAACATTTTTTAAGCATTTCTGTAAAAAAATCAGTTACGTCGGATATTAGTAAATGCTTGATTGCTTCCACGCCTAATTTGCTAACAGGAAATTGCATGTAGAAGCAATCAAACATTTATTGATATCAGACGGAACTGATTTTTTAAAAATCTTGTTTTAAAAAATACTAAAAAAAATTGAGCGGATTTAATCATTTGTATGAAACCCCAAAATGGATTCCATAGAAGGCAGTGTACACCAAAAATATTGTACCCATAGCAGGCTCGAGAAAATGGAGGTGAAATACCGCTTGTCGGAAAATCACACAGTGGAATCTAAGCTTGAAATAGGAGAGGCTGTTTTTTTGGTGCGTGCCATTATCGATTCAAGTCTTAACGGTCAAGCGCTTTATCCATTTGCGCATTTCACCCAGTCAATTTGTCACGGGTTAGGAACCGGGGCAACCCACTCGGCAGACACCAGACCAGACAGATGTGCTCAATAGTCAATTGTTGCAGATTCGCAGGTTTCGGTCGGATTACGGGTTTATACTTAAAGAACCTCCGATATACCCGACCCCGATAGAGTATTGTATTGATAATATGTCAACACGTATTATGTCCGGTAAGCATTCTCTCTCTCTCCCTCCAACTGAACCGAAGATCTACAAAACAAAATCAGGCCTTTTGTCATCCACTTCATCTGTCTCTGATAAGCTGGAGGGTATGGCGTCGTGGTTGGTGAGAGATTCGTTGAAGACCTCGTACCATAGAAGGCGTCGTCGAAGAAGTGACATCCTCTTTTGGGAACAATCTGGTTTGTTAGAGTGCTTTTTTTGTGGTTTAGATCCCTAATTTTGTAGGGTTTGGGTTCATGTTCCTGCTATTGTTCGGATCTCATAGGTTATTAAAGAGAAGGTGAGAAATGATGAGAAAAGAAGAGGAATGGTAAGTTTTTATTGGTGGTCTATTTTGTTTCTCACTACACCATGGTTTCAGCACATGTATTGCGCGGAATACCATAAACCCACGCCCCATTTCTAATCCGACAGCCTCTTCTTCTTCTTCTTCGTTGCAGACGCAAATATGCCGGCACTCGAATACTCGGAAGCCTGATCAATTAGGCAGTACCTGTGTCGTGATCGAGTGAGACGCACCCAATGGCTTCTGTGATGCAAAAAATCAAAGACATTGAGGATGAGGTATAATCTCCCTCCCTCTGTGTGTGTGCGCACGCGTAGTAATACCTATTTATTTAAACGTGCATATGTTTTTTTTACTATTTCTGTATACTTCAAAACCGTTGCTGCTTTGCAGTTAGCAAGATATCGAGCCACAGAGTGTTATTTTTGTTGCCTATTTTTTTTGTCAAATCTTATTGGACACTAATTATGTTCTGGTTTTTTATGAGGAACCGATGAAACCGTTAATTCACCTTTATTGCTTTGTCAATCACAAGGCAAAAAAAAATGCAAGACATTGAAACCAACAAGTACAACTGAGATGTGTATTTCTGCAGGGATTTTTTGATATTTATGTTTTCCAATTGAGGTACCTATCTGATGAAGTGGCGGAGCTCATTGAACTCTCTCAGTCGTTCACTATAAATGTGCTGGATTGTCATTGTTTGGTCCTTTATATATGTAGCATGCCTCTGTTGTGAGTCTTGTGACAGTGAGCCATTGAGTTGAAATGCTCTTATTCCAACTTTTTAGACTTATGGTAATACATAGGTACAAATTATAGCCTTGTTTGGAAGTGTGTCAGTTGAACTTATCGGGTCATGCATTGTGCTAGTTTATCTGTTGCAAGTTGAATGTCGGATCTGATTTTTCTTTGGGAGAAGTGAGTTGGTTCATATCTTATGGGGTTTGTTTCATCTTGATTTGCACTCAGTAAATTGGAAGGGATAATATAGTCTCTCTGCCTGATTTGTTTGTTCATTTTCGACAATCGTGCCTTTAGACCACCTGTATAGGCTGGGGTTGAGAATTTGGGGGCCTCGCGGCCTCGTCATTCTAAGCCTTGCTATGGGAACTGACACTTTCTGACGCTCTATGAAGAGCTCCAACCCTAAAGTGATGCAAACCAAGATACCCATAGATAATGTAGAGAGAGAAACTCCCAAATGAAATACAAAAGAGACTAGCTCTTGATAATATTTGTTCAAAATGATAAAAAGCTACCAAATAAGAGACTACAACACATATATATAGACCTCTTACTACTAAGAGCACAAAATGACATAGGTATCCTTACTACATACTACATCATACTCCCCTACTAAAAAGAAACTTGTCCTCAAGTTACGGTTGTAGTGCTTCGACCCAACACGACCCTCACAGCACATCCAATCAGGGTTTAAAGGCTTGGGTTGAGCAGATCTAGAGATTTGGAGTGAAATTGTGTCTCCGGCGAGATTTTTCGGTGCCGTTTTAGGGGTCCGGCGATATTTTCCGGCAAGGTTTAGGTTTCTGGCGAGATGAACGGTGGGGATTGAACCTCGAAGCTCTGATACCAAATGATGCAAACCAAGATACCCATAGATAATGTAGAGAGAGACTCTCAAATGGGATACAAAAGAGACTAGCTCTTGATAATATTTGTTCAAAATGATAAAAAGCTACCAAATAAGAGACTCCAACACATATATATAGACCCCTTACTACTAAGAGCACAAAATGACATAGGTACCCTTACTACATACTACATAAAGCTCCCAATTGCTCATTCTTACAACTATTTATTTGAAGCAGATACTAGTTTACAGTGCTCATTCTATAGATACTAGAAATGGAAAGATTCACATGACTAATCCATTCATGGAATTGTTATAGGCAGTTGCTCCCATTAAGTTGGATCAACAAATAAAGCATTAATAGTTTTTCAATTTTTTCCACCAATCAAAAGATATCAATTAATTCTTTTGATTGGTGGGGAAAAAAAATACAAAAACACGACTGCTGAAATGGACATATTAAGATTGGACGGAGGAAGTAGTCAATTTAAGTTGCTGTGATAGACTTCCAGTTACTTTTCTGAGCTATCATCGCCTGAATACATGCAACCTTCTATCAGGAATTTTGTGCTTTATACCTTTTTTGTGTTGTTGGTTTACATTTTAATGTTTGTCATGCTAGGCTAAGCTTGCTAGCTATGGAGGGACCTTCTTGCACCCCGATCAAAAGGAGGTTGTGGTTCTGGGGAAGGGTTTGATATTATGAAAAGCGGAGATGCCAGAGTTGGTCTAGTGGCTTTCCCTTCAGTTGGGAAATCAACACTAGTGAATAAATTAATTGGGACTTCTTCAGAGGTGCGTAATCCTCATATCTGATTTCATGCATGTCTCCCTAGTCCCTCCTTTAATGCAAATATTTCAACAACTCTATATTTCTTTGGGACGGATTATCCTTAATAGCTTATTGTTCATAGCGTTTATATGAATGTTGTATTTCAATTGAGACCTTGAGCATTTTATGTTGTGTTAAACTGGGAGGCAATATATATGTCTCATGTAGTCCAATTAGGAGGAACATCGGAGATAGTGTTAAACTGGGAGTCAGATCTTTCCTGTCTAAAGTTTGGTTTCTGTTTTTCCTTTCTATTAGATTTGTATAGGGTTCAATGATCTCTCTCTCTCTCACACACACACACACACATGCATGCACAATTAAATTCCAACTTTGAAGCCTAATAAAAAAGAATGGGATGCCGCTAAGGAAGATGTTGCAACATAAATAGTGGTGTACCTACCCACACTACAACCTTGGAGGAGATAAAAGCATCAATAGAGAGGTTGCCTGCTGTAGTTCTGGGCAAAGTTTTCTTTTGGAGAAGGCACTAGTCGAGTTTGGTTCCTCCAGACTCCAGTATTCTCCTCCTCTTTCTTCTTTTCTGCGCACATAACCCAAGTACTATTCTCTAGTTACTGTTTCTATTTCTTCTTAATACACTGCTTAGAATCAGATGTGCCCAAGCCTAAAATTCGAAGGCTGAGCTTGGAGTTATGACTTGTGCGTTGTGCTGGGTTGGGCTGCGCTTGCACCCATCTTATACCTTAATATAGTCTGGGTGGGCCTACATCTGGTTGGGCTTGGCCAATGGCAACCATTAAATTGGATGAAGGCAAGAGGGGACAAAGATTATAATTCTTGACCTATGCCGAAGAGCTTGTTTATAAGTGATGAAATGAATTTTCCTGCTGGGAAGCTGAAAGGTTTATTTGTTAACTTGTAATTTTTAACCAATGCCAGAACTATCTAATTGGTTACTTCGTCTAAGAAGCCTTCTTCTCTTTTGGTTTCTCATATTTCTGTTTTGAACTTCCAGATTTAGAAATTGCTTATGGACTTAGAGTTAAGGTTCTTCTTCTTGTTGTTTTCTCAAGACCTTAGGTTTCCATGGCCTTAGTAGCACGAAGCGGGGGTGGGAGTGGGAGCAGAAGCGGGAGTGGGTGCAGGGGAGCAGAGGCACCTAAAAGCTCCTAAGGTTGGGAGCGCCTAAGAAGCATATATAGATTTCATATAAATATGTACATAAAGTATCTTTAACTACTTAACCATTGAAGGAAAAGTGATTACTTTTGAGAATTTTCACAATCTTAAAGGGTACTTATAGGAAGCTAGATATTTTCAATTTGCAAAACTTCTTGAGTGATAAGATTTTCATATTTTTATTTCCACAATGGCATAACTCCCTTAAGAATGAGAGAATAGTTGCCTTAACCACCCAATAAGCTCCAATGTTAGTTGGGAGCGAGCTCCCGTCAAGCTCCCATCTTGGGAGCGCCGATTCGAGTTCCCGTCTTGGGAGCGCACCCATTTTAGAAGGATCCTGCTACTAAGTCCATGGCTCACTAGTTGCTTCCTATGAATTCACGTTGACTTGCATCCCTGGCATGATCATATACGAGGGAGCTAAAATTCAGGTCTATCATTCCGATTGATGTGTTGAAGGGGCTTATCCTGGTCTTTGGTGTAGTTTTCTGCTTTAGTTGTGGCAATGTACATAAACAACATAATTATATTGGTCCTTTCTTCTTTTCCTCTGTTGACTTGTGATTAAATACCACTTGCACCATATGATTCTCATTTTCCACTTGTGATGATTGACTATTTTTGGCAGTTGTTGGATATACCTGGTATCATCAAGGGTGCTAAGGATGGAAAGGGTAGAGGGAGACAGGTAAGCTATGGCTATTGTTGTCCGTCCTCTGTTTTCTCTTCCATTATCAGCTATGAGATTTTTATTGCCTTTACCTGAAAGACTTGTATTGGTCCTGTGAATGATTGCATATTTGTGTACCCATGAAAGTTGTGTTTGGTTCCCATGGCTCGACCAGTTTCCCTTCTGTCAACTACTTGGGTGACAATTGTTTTTTTGAAAGATGGACTCTGTTACTCACTGCCACTGCATTTCTATACTCTTCCGAGATGTACTTTGAGTAGACACTGCATTTCATATTCTATTGATTAACAAGAATTAGGCATATACACAGTATCAGAGTGGGCATATTCTGGCTGTTAGCTGTATGATCTTGAATCCTTGATGCATCTAACACAAAAACAGGCCAGCAGCAATGCTGAGTTTTTGGAAGATATGTTCTCGAACTTATTTATAGTTTGGCTCTAAAATGTTTGGCAATTTGTTGCTACACCGCCTAAAAATTTGAGTTTATCAATTTTCTAATTTCGCTCATGGAAAATCAATTGCAATATTAATCTAATGTAGGATAATCACATGCTATTATACAATGGACATCTGTATTTTAGAAAGCATCCTATCGTGTATTCCTTTGATGGGTATGAACATGCTTTTTGGTACATATTATTTCTTTATTATGGAGACAACCGTTAGCACATTAAAGATTGAATGTCTATCCTAACTTCATTTCAGATGTTGTTTATGTACATTTTCTAATGTTCATTCGTTGGATCAGTAACCCCATATGTTTTCATCACTATCCAGGTCATCAGTACTGCAAGGAGCTGCAACTGTATTTTAATTGTTCTTGATGCAATAAAGCCAATAACTCACAAACGTTTGGTAGAGAAAGAGCTTGGGGGATTTGGTATTAGGTAATTTGAACTTTTCCATCTTGAATTATGTTAGCTGCTTTTTATTCTAGACATTTAGCATATATCAACCTAGTTCTGTCATGTTTGTGAAATAATGCTCCTTTTTACTGACTGTTACCCATGGCATGGAGAATGTTTCACTTGATTTATGAGGAACTCATGTCTTCTAGAGTAAACAAAGTCCTGTAATTATTATTGTATAAATGTATGATTCTTTGTTTATGTGGTCTTTCATCCATGAGACCACGCAAGTAATTTCTTGCTTGCAAATCTTTAGCCTGTGGAGTATAAAAAAATTGGTTAGTGAAAACTCTTCTTAGTTCTGTAGAAAACTTGACAGTAATTGTCCCATGTTCCATTCTGTGTAGCGGATCTGCTTTGTCCTATGAGAGTGTTATTAGGAATCCACTTATCGGACATATACACACTGAATAATACAGACATATAGACATGGTTGATGTATGGTATTTCCAGATACAAAATGAAGTTGAATTGAATTGAGTTTACAGAGCAATCTCTCTATTTATTGAATTGAGTTTACAGAGCAATCTCCAGATGCAAAATGAAGTTGAATTGAATTGAGTTTACAGTTCGAATCCAGGTGCTGCTGCTAATTTTCTTCATCTGTCATCTGCTCGCCACCACCTGGATTCACACCCAGCTGAGCTGTAGGATTTAGTTTTGTGCCTAAATTCTGCTGAGCGATATCAAGATTTGCATTTGGTAGGATGTTTGAGCCTAGTAGTGAGTCAGCTGCTGTTGATTGTTGCTCCCATGGCCAGTCACTCCTCAAATTAGACCAGTTAGCACCAAAAGGAGACCCCTCGTACACTGCTGGTTGGTCTGCACCAAAATCAAATGGCAGTTGCATGGGTGGCGGACCTTGTGGTGCTAATGACCAGTCAGCACCAAAATCACCTAGCTGTTGCATGAATTGCTGCAGACCATGTTTTGGTTGAAACATTTGTTGATCATGGCTGATCAGTAGATTCACATTCTTTTCCATCTGGGGTTGCATGGGTTGCAGACCTTGCGGTGTTGGGTTCTCCCATGACTGGTCAGTGCCAGAATCACCTAGCAGTTGCCTGTGTTGCAGCGGATCATTTTGTCGTTTATACATTTGGTGATTCTGGGTTATCGGATATGGTTGCAGTAGATTCACATTCTGTACCATCTGGGGTTGCAGGGGTTGGGGACCTTGCGGTGCTGAGTTTTCCCATGACCAGTCAGTACCAAAATCACTTAGTAGTTGCCTGTGTTGCAGCTGATCATTTTGTGGTTGTTGATTCTGGGTGTTCGGACCTGGTTGAAGGGACTTCATCTTAGGTTGAGGGGGTGAAAGTCGCACAATGACCCAATCACCTGCCTGCAGATCAAGACATGGTGAGAGAGAGAGAGAGAGAGTGAGAGAGAGAGAGAGAGAGAGAGAGAGAGAGATTACATTTGGTGTGGGCTTGATCTTGATTGAGTATTCATGCATGTGCCAATCAGTTTTGACTGTTTTTTTCATCTTTCCTTCTAGAAAGACAAGCGTCCGTTTTTGACCAATTCCGTTGTTGGTATGGACGGGCACATTTGTTGTGGTCCGCCAGTACCCATTGGCAGCATCCCTTATAGCTTTAGTATGTTGCGGGTATTTTTCATCCCGGTGGGAAAAGAAAAACAAAGAATCTTGGGTTTTGTGCAATGGATGTTCAACTGCAAAAAGAAAAGATCAGTATTAATTGAAAAAAAGTTACATCCCGCCTGAACTATTAATCATTTAATCTTTGACTTTGTGGCAGTGGTGCTAATTAATTGGGAAGGTAAAGTGCTGGATGGCAGGACCAAATCAGTGAGAGTATCCTCAAGCTTGCAAGGTGAGTTATTAGCCACTTGTGAAACGTGCTTATTTTTAAAGGCTTTGGGGATCAAAGATGCAGAGGTAAAATCCGACAACAGGCAATCTATCCCCCTAAGCATTTTTGAAGTAGTTCCCCCATGGGATGTGATGGTAGTTATATTGGATGTTAGGTTCATGGCGAGGCAGGGGAATCTTTCTTGGCACAATATCGCTTCCGTAAGTGCGGTCAATTACTAATTTTTTCTACTAGTAATACACATTCAAGTGTTGATTAGCAAATAAGAACAAGATCAAGCATATGTCTAAATGCTTTCAACTACCAAAGAAACTGCCAAGAACTGCCAGAATTCATTACAGATTTCCCAGTTCAAGATTTCTATCATTTCATCTTTCGTAAAACACGATTTGCACATCCATCGCATGTGCCCGGCTGTCTACTATGTATACACACAAACATAAACGTACACAGAGAGAGAGAGAGAGAGAGAGAGAGAGAGAGAGACAAACCAACAATTACTTCTGGGTGAGTAGAGTAGTAGGTAGTAAGTTCAGGGATGTTGTTTGGTGGCAAGGCTTCACCGAGTTGTTTTTTGATTAAGTACTTGCTGATTAGCGTCTCATCTGAAGGGTGGAATTTGTATCCTGGTGGGCTTCTGTCTGCCCATGCTTCCCAACTTTCTTCGTTTCCAATTAATGGCATCAGATTGAAGGGAGTGTTTTCTTGGTTTTCAATTGATGGCATCAGATTGAAGGGAGTGTTTTCTTGGTTTTCAATTGATGGCATCAGATTGAAGGGAGTGTTTTCTTGGTTTTCAATTAATGGCATCAGATTGAAGGGATCCTCAGGATCCATTGCCATTTGGAATTACAACGAGAGAGAGAGAGAGAGAAGTGGGGAGGGAGAGCAATGCCGAGAGAGAGGGGTAACGAGAGTCAGAGAGAGAGAGAGAGAGAGAGAGAGAGAGAAGTGGGGAGGGAGAGCAATGCCGAGAGAGAGGGGTAACGAGAGTCTTAGTCACACAGGTAACGGGAGCAGTGTTGATTTTGTGTTATTTGCTAAGATATATACCAGAGATATTTTTTTTATTGCAAAAAAAGTCTTAAGTTAAATATCACTATGTAAAGTCTGAGTATTTACTTACCACTTACGTGGCATTCTGTTCCTGTTTTCATTGCAGTTAACGAGATTCCACAAGGCTCTCCACTCCTGGGCAGAGATCGACTCTCTCTCTCTCTCTCTCTCTCTCTCGCTCTCTCTCTCTCTCTCTCTCTCTGTTGATTCTCCCCTCCCTCCTCAGGAAAGAGATCGACACCATGAACCATTTGTCCGAAAAGGCGACATTTTTTTCCCACCGGGTTTAAGTTTTCTGAATTTCTGCCGTTTTTTTTTGTTTCAGTTTGTGATTTGTGCGGTTTTTCCTCTTGATTTTGTTCAGGATTTTGTGGTATTTGTTTTCCCTAGACGCTCATTGTTGTGTGTGTCTGAAGCTACTCTAGCTATGGTGTTTTGGTTGATTATTCTCTGTCTCTAGGGTTTTCCCCTTGTTTTCAACTCCGTTTTGATGGTATGTTCATGGTGTGAACAACTACAGCAACAACAACAAATCTATGCTTCAAAATATGGGGAATAGGGAGAAGGACGGCAAAGAGAGCTCGAAAGATGGATCTGCATCTAGGGTTCTGAGAGTCCGAAGGAATCAAAGTTGAGTCGGTGTACTTTCCTGTTAAAGGGGAGTCAGTGTAATTTCTTATGGTGAATATGTCAACATAATGATTGTGATTTTGTGTTGTATTTTGAGACCTATGAATGAGTTTGTATATTACAATTTCCTGTGCAGGAAGTTCTCCTAGGCATGGCAGTTTGCCAATTGCCCTTGGGCAAATAAATCCAACATGTAATCTTTTTCCTCTACCCCTGTCTCCACACTCAAATTTGGTTCTTAAGGTATACATAAGTACAAGCAATGGAGCTTTTTAGTCTTCAGTTTTTTTGTTGGATTTTTTAGGCATGAAGATCTAATTTTTTTTTTTTATTAGTATTCTTGCATTTTTTGCATTATCTGAAACTGAACGGTTTGCAGGTGTAGGTCAGTGATGATGTTCATCATGGAAGGCTCAATGTTAACATGGTGGATTATATTAGAGTATGAAGTTTTGATATACTGTTGTGGGATTTTAATACTATTTTCTGTATGTTATGAAGCTGCTTCAAAATTTGATATGCATATGTTGTGCTTTGTGGAACTGTATTCCACCTGTAAACAAAAGGAAATACCTTAGCCGATTACATTTTCTGGATGAATAACCAAAAAAAAAGAAGGAATAAATCAATTGCTTTAAGGGAAGGATATGGCTTATAGAATGTATACAATGGAGAGGTTTTAATTTGTAGAACAAAGCAAAAAGGAGATGGCAGTTGAAAGAAAGGCACATAGAGGAGCAAACGTGGGGATCACATAGGAGGAACTGACACATTCTATGTATAAATTTGTAGATATATGTTATAGTACTTGTTTTCATATGTATTACGTATAAATGTATAATAATTAACAAATGTATTATCAGTGGAAATCAGACCCAGTTCCCCACTGTGATCTATATTCTTTGCAAAAATAAACAAATATACGTAGACACGAGATAACAAAAGATGAGTTCACATTATTCGAAGTAGCATTCTTTGTCCTCATCTCTTTTTAATTTGCGATCTAGATGTTGCCCATCCAAGGTGTAACCATGATACTAGCTCGATGGGAGTACAACATTGTATTACCACGATATCCACCATTGTTATAGCAGTTCTCTTTTTTGACACTTCCTGATCAGCCATAAAGTTGGAGAATACAAGATAGTGAATTTGAATTTTTATTATCATGCATAATTTCTCAGACAGCACTAGGTCCATGAGGTACTCACCTTCAATTTGGTCCTCCCTTTGATATATAAAGGTGTAGGTCTTAAAGTTATATACATCAATGCTATGTAAGACTCTAGCAGAGTTAAGCTATATAGGTATGCGACAAGTTTGGTCAATTTTTGGTGGTCTCTGCTATTTTTCTCACTTACCGAAGAACATATTTGGGTTGGACTTACTAGCTGTTACTACTAAAGTTACTAGGCCAAAATATAATAATAATAATAATAATAATAATAATATAAGGACTGGAAAGAAGCCAGTGAAACTAAGCTTCTTTGAGATGTATTTCTATGTAAACATTTGCCTTCCAATTCAGTAACTTTACACCTCTATTTTTTCGCAGGTTCAGCAGTAGTTAAACAGGACAGAAGGAATATTTTCAGTAATATGTGAAGAGCAACCATTTTCGTGCATTGTAGTACCAAATGTTTGAAACCAATAAACGCAAATGAAGAAACTGTGTTTGACTACTTCTACTATGGTGCCAAAAAGGAGTAAAAGAACAACCAAGGTAACATTCAGTCCCCAAGAACAACTTTACTCATAAAACAAAAACTTCAGCATGGATAAAGTCATCGAGAGCAATGTTTCCCACTCCCGACGTAGGATATGCGTGATAAACTGATTTGGCATTATACACTTGATGGTATTTATTCCATGAAATCGGGGTACGAAACAGCTTTTTCGCTTCGGAGAAATGGGATTTTTGGAAGGAGAGCAGCAACTGTGAGCAAATGAAACGTATTTGGAGCAGTGTCTGGGCTCTTCTGGTTGTGAGGAAAGTAAATAATTTTATTTGGAAAGCTCTACTTGATATAGTGCCTACAAGGGAGGCTCTGTTTAAAAAGAAGATCTGTTCTACTCCCATTTGTCCGATCTGTCAAGTGGAAGTCGAATCTACATCCACCTGCTGCTAGCTAGATGTCAGTGGGCTAGGGGCAGATTCAGAGCAGACATGGGGGTGTGGGAGTGGTTGTCCGAGATGCTAGGGGCAGATTCAGAGCAGCTAGAACGGTTCATGTTCCAAACTTGGTTGACCCTTTGCTTGGGAAGCCATTGCTGCTCGGGAAGGATGCCTTTTTGCTTATGATCTGGGATTTGATCGAATTGAGCTCAAAGGGGATTCTAAGAAATTGGTTCAGTTGATCCAGAGGCAAACGGAGGAACATAGCAGAGTTGCCGTGGTTTTACCGCTTGCGGTCCTGTTTCAGCGAGTCTTCAGTGCGATTTGTTTGGCGTGGTGGCAATGGTGTTGCTCATTGCTTGACCCAGAGTGCTATGAGAGGGAGTTGTTCTCGTACTTGGAACATATTCCTCTGTCGTAGTTTCTGTCCTCCCTCCAAAGGATGGATGCCCTATTTGATGTTTTTTCTTCTATTCTAATCATGATCCTATCATTTTGACAAACAAAACGGAAAAAGAAAAAGAAAAAGAATTACATGAAGAATAATTTGCGCAATCAAATGGAGTAAGAGATAAATGAAGAATTGTTCATTCCGTACATTGAAAAAGTGCTAGTATTTGGTACCATTGATAACGAGTATGTGACTATGCAACGATTTCAAAGAATAATTATAATAGGTTATTTATTTTCTTCTTTTTGTGGTCAAACTTCTGAAATTAATAATATTAGAAGTTTGTATATTATTGCTAAATTGTTAATAGAGAAGTAGAATTCAGTTTGTTTTTATGAATACCCTATTAAAAGTTTATGGAGTCGCCACGGTCTAGATGCACGTGCTATAGGTTTTTTTTTTTTTTTTTTTTTGTAACTAGTGTTAGAAACACATTCGCGAAACCTCGTGTTCAATCTACCTTGCTAAAAGTTTTTGGAGCTGTCACTGTCTGGATGCATGTGCTATAGGTAATTTTTTGCTAGTGTAATGCTCCAATTTTTGAAAATGTTAATTACATATTTTTTTATTAATTTAATAACTTATAAAATGAATTACGGATTAAATTGGCATTTCAAAAGAGTTTAGAGCGAAAGTCTTAAATACTTAAATAGGAGTCCTGTCCCCTAGTGATATTTATATCCTCATCTTTTGTGTTTTGAATACTTAAGTCTCAATCGTGACATTCAAATAATGCCAACAATACCCTTCATTAATATGATTAGACCATTTATTGGACGGGTTTGGAAAATAGTTTAAATTTTTAATTGGGTAGGGTTTGAGATTATTAATAGAAGCCCGATTATTTATTTGGCAGGCTTGTGTATAAGCAAATCTTGTTATTATGTAGTACAAGCCCAGCTCGATCCAATGTTTGTGAAGCCCTAGTCATCGATACTTACCAGCTAACCCTGGATATGATTCGTATATTCCCATTTGCGACCCAACTGATATGTGAGGTTGCCTGTCGAAATCCAAATCCAAACTTGATCCAGTGGCCCAAGCCCGTTCAAAATTAGGACGGATCAGGCTCAATTTCAACCCGGGCCTAGACCCATCTGATTCCTATGGGTAGGTCTTGGGCTAAAGGTTTTGAAGCCTGACTCTACTCGAAGCCCGGCCTTGGGCTACCTTGTTAACCCAGTCCTAATTCCAGAGATTTCAGCCCGTAAAAAGTCCTATCCAACGCCATCATGAATGGTATGTCTACGAGAAATGCTAAGTGCAAAGAAAAAATCCTTAAAGTGTACATAAACGGCTCAGATTCGCTGCAAATTTGAGCCGTTCATGTACACTTTAAGGGTCTTTTCTTTGCCCATTTTCTTTGTCCCTAGCACAGTCCGTATGTCTATAGTTCAGAAATTCAAATATCAAAAGTAGATTACTCTTAAGACATTAAAGTCCAAACTTTAAATTTAGAAGAGTAGGGAACCCAAAATAATTGGTGTCCAATATGGGTGCTTGGTGGCGATTTTATGTGCAAAACAACTTTATCCACTCTTTTGTTATTTTATGAAAATGTGGTAGTTCATGGTTTTTTTAATAGAAAGAAAAACTAAATTCAATACTTTTTGCCTATTTTACTTATACAAATTATATTCTATGCATTTTGCGTTGTAATCATGCAATAAAAATTCATTAAGATAATGTAGTAAAAAAAAACCTGTAGTCTATTTATTTCTGAAGTAATTAAAGTAATACTACTTTCAAAAGATTAAAACTATACTCCAGTTTACTTCTACAAAAGAAAGTTGTATAAATATAGCCTTGTGTAGGTGGGGCTCGAACCCAAGCTCATAGCCGGAGTATGTTTGGGTTTATGAACTGGGGTTGGGCCTAGATATTTTGACATGGGCAATCTTTTGTAGGTTTTGTCTCAGCTTAGATGGGAAGGTTTGAGTGACATTTTTATATGGAATTAAGCACACAGCTAGTGAGTCTAATTAACTAGCTTGGATCAAAACTAAACTCGCTAGGCTCTTTTAGTGCTTTGCACCAATGACTCACACACCATGCGCCATGTGCAAACCATCCATGCTTTGCCGCTCGATCCAGTACTCTAAATTGACACGCACATTGTTGTGTGGTTCTTTTCTGTTTTACCTCAGTTGAACTTAGGCTCCGTTTGTTTAGACATAAAATATTTTTTGGTAAAATATTTTACCCATTTTCTGCTGTTTGGCTAGAAAAAAGAGGAGGAAAATATTTTCAGGGTAAAACATTTTACATCAAAGGGGTGAAAACGTTTTCCTCTTTTTTTTCCTGTAAGTCATTTTTGTTTTCGGTGCCAAAACACGTACCCGCCCCCTGAACTGCGGTTTGCTTCTTTTTTTCTGAACGGCAGCCAATGTTGGTTCTTAGTCCCTCCGAAATCTCACTTGACACCAGTCGATTGGACCCCTCAAATTTTCAGATTAAATGTAGCAGCAAAAAGCTGTCTTTTTGTTAGCATCACAGAATAATTTTTTTTACCAGAAGATTTTCACTTTCTTCTTTCTTTTTTTTTTGGACCCAGAAAAAAGTACTGTAGATCTAGGCCCACTACTACAATACAGTATCACCTAAAGATCACAGTTATTAGCCGTGATTGTAAGTCTTCAATCACGCACCCAAAACCGTTGTTTTTACCGGTGAGATCATAAGTCACTCTCTTTTGTCACGGTTATAAACCATGATTGAAACATAGCAAGAATCCCGGCTGAAATGCATGAATGTTTCTGGTAAAAATCCAGATGAAAACTAATTCCGCATGATCTTATGTGGTTTTTTTTATCTCAGATTTTTTTTTTGTAAAACCGTGGTTAAATGTAAACAATCACGACCAAAATGTGTGATCTTTTATGGTTACAACTGAGATGGAAAATAATTTGGCGTGATCTTTTTTGGTTTTAAATCTCGGTTTTCGTCTAAAACCATAGTTAAATGTCCTTACCATCATAGTCTAAGAACGTGATTGAAAGATGCATCTTCTTTTTCTTTTTCTTTTTTTGCACCTGAAAAATGCCCGAAGCCTAACATGCAACATCTGAGATCAATTATCTATTTTAAATATCAGATTAGCCATGGTATTCACCTGAAATCTTTTTGAATGCCAACATTAACACAAGACCGTAACAAATAATCTAACCAATAAATTTCGCTTTGCAGGCCATAAAGTCAAGTACTGAACTTAAAAAAGTTCACGTTTAAAATAAAAAAAATACTACTCCACAAGCTTTTGCATTATGTTTGTGTGGCCCGTGATCCTCCGGTCCTCGATCCTTCGTAGGTGGTTTGATGGTGGGTTAGCTTTCTTCTCCTAGCCTGCACAAGGAACGCACGACTAAGACCTGGCCGGGGGTTGTCCCGGCAAGGCCCTCCGGCGAGAGGATGAGTATAGCGCAGAGAGGAAGCAGAAAGCTCTGGAGAGGGAGTAAGTGTGAGTATTGAGTAGTGTGTACCTGTTAGGATTACCATCTCTAGGTATTTATAGTGCCTTCTGACTTGCCCTCCAAGTACCATCGCGTGCCTTCCACGGGCCAAGTGACATCATAATGACGTCGAGAAATAGATCTGATAACCGTTTCCAGGGCTGAGCTGGCACACCCATGTGCGCCCGTGATCATCTTCTGTTGTAACCGCTTCTGCACGTGGCAGGACGCGTGGCTTTACAGTCAGCCGCCGTCGGCTGCATGCCGTGCTCTGAAGGTAGCCGACCGCGGGAACCGCCGAGCAAAGCCATGCGTTCAATGAAGGAGGTAACGTCGCCGCGGACTCCGTTGACGGCACAATCCGAGCGCGGGTCTGCCCGCTGCCGAGCCTGAGGCGAACCGGATATACACGACGAGTCATTGTCGGCTTGCCGCGCACGAGGCCTGCGACCGGACCACGGCAGGTATGGTCCGCGTCATGCGAACAAACCATGTTCGGCCCGCTACAATAGCCCCTCAATTCCTGCCGATGCTGTACGCATGGTAGGGATTGAAGTTGAGCCTTAGGCCGAACTCGTCAAACCACCGAGCGTACATTTGTTTGATGAAGATAAGTTCCAGCCGAGCCTGAACCGTTTCATCCTCAGGAGTAGTCTCGACCGTCGATGAAGTACTCCAATGGTTGGACGCCAGATGTCACCTTGTGGCTGGGTACGGCAGGCGAGAGGTGGGCTGGCAAGCCCTGCAAACCGTCCTGTCAGTGCCACGTGTCATGCGCTGGGTGGCCAAAAGTTCGGCGGAGTAATGATGGGCGGGAATTTCGATTTCCCAGCCCTAATTCTATAAAAGGAGCGGAGTGAGGAGAGAGAAAGTCACATGCCCTCTCTCTCTAGAACTCCATCGCCAGAGCTTCGAAGCCCAACGGTTCGTCTTCTGGTCGTGATTCCCAGCGATTGAGCTATCAGATCTCGCTGAAAGTTACAGGTATGTGCTCGATTCTTGCCCCTCTTTACTTTTCTGTAGTTTTTCTGCATTCTCTAGTTTACTTTCTGGGTTTTTGGGGTGTTTTCTGTTCTGAGTGAATAGTGCTTTACTGGAGATGGACGGACTGTTCATCTCCATCTTCAACGTGTTCTTCCGAGCACAGAACGTTCATGGTGTCAGGGCTTTGGCCGACGATGGGGTTGGCCGAGCCCCAATTCTTGATGTTTCGTAGGATCAGACCGAACACAGATTTGGCCGAACCTTTGGAAACGATGATGGGGTGGGCCAATTAGGATGCCGAGCGTAGTGAGATCCTTGCTTTCTAGCAGATGCCGAGGTCTCATGTTTTTGTTTCTGCCTTTGTTAGGTCTGGCTCACCCAGTCATCATCATTTCATCCGACTCTGAGAATTCAGAGGACGACTCCGCCGACCTCGTGATCCGGAAATACGTAGAGAGATACAGAAGCCGACGTCGATCTTCCTCCATAGACTCAAACATGTCGGACTCTGGTGATTCAAATGCCGAGCGCGACCATGAGTACGGCGGTTTTAATACCGAACCGGAGATAACCTTTTCTACTAGCACAGAGTCTGAAGCCGAGCATGAGCTTGGGGCCGAGGCTGAATCCAGACTTCGTTCTCAGGCCGGGGCCACGACCTCTTCCCGTTCCGCTCCCGTTGAGACGTCTTCCGACAATAGGGAGTTTACCGACTTATTCGAGAGGGGGCAGGTCTGTCCACGCCCATTACTTCAGCGGACGTCCCGATGAGTATGATAATTTCTGCCGAACATACCACATCCCGGCCGACGTCGTAGTCCACCAGGTAGCCAGCAATAGGATAAGGGATAAAAGGGAAGACCGTCCCGAGCATATAACGGTTCCTCTGATGGCCATCTGCGAGGCTGGGCTCCGTTTCCCCCTTCATCCTTTTCTGAGGGAACTACTGGCCAGGTTCGGCATAGTACCCCATTTCTTTGCCATCAATAGTTATAGGATAGTGATGTCCATAATTAAGCTGAAAGAGTTACACAACCTCGAGTTCACCGTGGCCGACCTCTTTCACACGTACATCATGTCCAGGCACGGCGGGACCGAGCGCAGGTACCTGTCCACACGCAGTGGCAAAGAGCCCCTGATAGATGGGCTTCCCGACACCGACAAGTGGCTTCTACGTTGAAGTTAGCGGGAATTATGAGTTCGGCAGTCAGTCAGTGCGGCTACACTCTGTGCCGAAGATAAAAGACTTTCGAGGTTGGGTTTTAATTTTCTTTACGTCGCCGAGTATGGCTTATTTCTTCTTTGTGTCGTTTTGAGTATTCTGAAGATATCCTCTCCTTGCAGATAACCGAGCAATCACCAAGACACAGCATTCTTTGTCAGTTGAGGCAAACGTTGAGACGTTGAGGGCTCAAATTTGTCGTGACGCGCCGACGCTGCTCGACTACATTCCCTCTTACAAGGGAAAGTTGAGGAGGAAGAAGAAGGAAGCTGGGCCGAACACAAGGGGTAAAGGTAAGAAGAGGGCAGCCGAGGGTCAAGCGGGAGAAAGCAGACCGAGCAAGAAAGCGAAAGAGCCAAGGGTCAAGTTCCCATCTTTGAAGAAGTCAGCCGACTTCTGGTTCCAAAGCAGTCTGCCAGCCGACTTTCTGGGCATCAACATTCCGCCCATCCGAACCCTCATTCCCGAGTATACCGACGAGATGGGAAGGAGGAACGTGGTGAAGTTGAATCTGAGAGACGGGGCTGCGACCCGTCAGAAGGAGGCTGCACAGGCTGACCATCCTGCGAAGAAGCAGAAAGTCACCCAAGACTTTTTTCCCACGAGGCCGCCGACGCTACATCCTAAAGAGAAGGACCAAACTGAGTCTTCGGCTGCGGGTGGCTCCAAAGCCGTGGAACAGGCGGCCGGCTCAGGTGGGCGAGCGATTGTGCAAGAGTTCGCGCCATCCTTCGCGATGGCCGACGGCAGGATCGTTACTGTGGAAGATAGTGTAAAGGTTGAGCCTGGGTTGGCCGTTACCTTGCTGCACGGTCTCGCTCTGCCGAGGGATATGGAGAGAGTTCCAGGGGAGCTGCAGCCGAGCATCACTCATTTAAGCGCCTACCTTGTTCAGGTACTTGATTTTGTGCTATCCTTCTTTCCCTTTTGGCCGAGCTTGACCATCTTTCCTTTTAACAGGCTGGGCAGGCTGCTCTGCGAGTGTCCAACCAGGCCGATCTGTTGGCGGCCGAGAGAACGCGGTACAGAGATGATGCTAAGACCGAGCGTGAGAAAACTAAGGCTGTTAAGACTGCACTGAAGTTGGCTAAGGCAAAAGTTGCCGAGCTTGAGAAGGAGAGGGATGAGGCCCTTGAAAATGCTAAGACGGCCGAACGCGAGCTCGGTCAAGTTGTGAGGAGGGAGAAGAGGAAGATGAAGGAGGTGGACGCGAAGGCGTACCAGGCGGGATATGATCGAGCAGGAGCTGAGTATATGAGAGATGCTCGGTCGATGGTGAATGAGGAGGTCGAGAAGAGGGTTCCCGTTGCGTACCGAAGAGGATACAAGGCTGGGGTGCTGGCTGCTTGTGCTGTTATGCAGCTGGAGCCTGATATGAACTTGATGAAGACCATCCCTGCGGCCGTAGTGCCCGAGCTCGTACTGCCGTACACGGAGGAAGAATGTGCCCCACTTCCGCCGGAGGAGTTTTCTGAGAGCGAGGATGATGTTGACGATCTGACTGTGGCCGACGCTGAAGGTGGAGTGGGTGGTTCTGGTGATAGGACAGAGGCCGAGGTCGAGAACGCCGAGGAGGACGCCGAACAAGCAGATAATGATGAAGTGGTTGTTGGGGCCGAGGACAGTGCTGCTCGTCTTGCTGAAGCTGCAGCCGGTGGTGATCCGCCCCAACCATAGAGCTTCAAGTTTCTTTTGTGTTTTTTTTTTTTTTTTTTTTGAACTTCTTGAATTTTTGTTGGACTGGACGGCTCCGAACTTGGGAGTTTGCCGTGCCAGATGTAATGGTTTAAGGGGGGTCGGCACCGAACGATTTACTACGCCGTACCTCCTAGCTTAGGATCTTTCAAAACACTTGTCTTTGTTTCGAAGTTTTAGATGAATGCATGGCTTCTTTCGCAACGTCTCTATTATTGCCGAGCTTGTCTATTATTGCCTTCATGTCTTCATAAAATTCTTGTAGTTCTTGCATGTTTGTGAATGTGTAGTTGTCCGTAGCCCCCACTTTTGGTTTGGGTTCGGCAAAATAGTTGAGAGCATTTCGTGATCGAAATGGTTAAGTATAGATATTGCAGCCGAGCCCTGACCAAAGTAGTATGGCCGTAGTTGCTATAGGTCGCCGAACATCGATGTAATGTAACCTGTCATGATCCAGTCTTTGACTTAGTTTGAGAGTGTGAAGTGTCCCCCTTGCCAGTGGATGGGGCTCGGTCTAGGTGTTAGCCCCTGACCATGGTAGAGGAACGTTGGAGAGTAGTGAATGTTTGTGGGTGGTTTGCTCGCCAAATTGCGAGTGTAACCATTCGGTGGCCGACCATAGTGTCTTGCCAATCCGAGCCGAAGCCTAAGTTCCAAAAGTGTATTTCAGGCTCGGCGGACCATATGTCCAGTGATTGCTTCTCTGGGCGGTAAAATTGGCCGAAGCAATGGGCTTTTTAAGGAGCCGGTTGGAGGGTGTGACCGAAGTCATCGTTTGTGTACGGCTTTCTAGCCGAGAGTGGAATAAATGCATAAAATGATGTTTGAAGATTTTTGGATCAAAAAGGATTGTCATTTCATTGATATTTTTTGTTGAAGTACAGTGAAAGTAAGGAAAAACAGTAACAGTGGGTCGAAGCCCTTCTTTGAAATGTAAAGAAAAATGTAGAAGAGTTATGCCGAAGCTGAAGAAATAGAAACTCTGTATGCACGATGTGTTGGCCGAAGGTAGTTGTCTGATTGAAGTGTCACATGTAAGCCTTCCTGAGGTTTTGTGCATTCCACGGGTTGGTGAGCACCTTGCCGTGCATGTCTTCGAGGGTGTAGGCCCCTTCACCAGCAACCTTCACAATACGAAATGGCCCTTCCCAATTGGGCATGAACTTTTTCTTTTTGCTTGCTTGGACGACTTTTCGCCAAACTAAGTCGTCGGGCTTGAACTTCTTGATTCTGACACTTCTGTTGTAGCCCTTGGCACCAGTCTGTTGATACTCGGCCAGCTTTAGCCGAGCGTCATCGCGTTTTTCCTCAGCCAAAATTAGTTCTTGCTCGACGGCTTCGTCATTGGACTGAGGATTGAAGTTCTCCGTTCGAAGGGTTGGGAACCTTGATTCTAGTGGGATTACGGCCTCCATGCCGAACGCCATTGAGAACGGTGTTTGGCCTGTAGAACGGCGGGGAGTGGAGCGGTAAGCCCATAAAACCCTGGGGAGTTCCTCTGCCCATTTTCCCCTCTTTGAATTCAGTCTTCGTTTTATCCCTGCACAGACCGTTTTGTTTGAGGCTTCGGCCTGGCCGTTTCCCGGAGGGTAGGCTGGTGTTGAGTTGAAGAATCTGATGCCGAACTCTTCACAGAGACTCGTGAGGCCGTCCCCGACAAATTGGGTGCCGTTGTCGGAGACGATGGCGTAGGGTACGCCGAACCTTGTCACGATGTTTCTCCATACGAATCGTCGGACGTCTGCTTCTGTTATGGTGACGAGGGCCTCGGCCTCGACCCACTTGGAGAAGTAATCTGTTGCTGTGATCAGGAATTTGAAGCCCCCAGGTGCTGTTGGGAGTTTCCCGACGATGTCGAGCCCCCATTGTGCGAATGGCCATGGACTTGTGATTGGAGAGAGATTCTGAGCTGGCTGCCTGGGGATAGGTGAGAAGAGTTGGCATGGTCGGCACCTGCGTACGATTTCCTCGCAGTCTTTCTTCATGTTTTTCCAGAAGTATCCTTGACTCATCGCGCGCTGGCATAACGAACGTCCACCAGAGTGGCAGCCGCAGCTTCCGGAGTGCAGTTCTTCAAGGATCTCGGCAACTTGATTTGGGTGGACGACAAGAAGATAAGGTCCTGAAATGGATTTTCTATAGAGCTGGCCACTCTCAGAGAGCCAGTAGTATGCGGCCTTATTTCTGATTCGGAAGGCTTCCTTTTTGTCGTCGGGTAAGGTGTCGTTCCTGAGGAAGGCCACGATTTCATCCATCCAACTCGGACCAAGGTTGATGTTGAGTACCTCTGGAGTTGTATCGAAACTTGGGTTGTCGATGTTGCCAAAATTTATGGTTCGGAACTCAGATGCTTTTGATGCCGAGGCGAGGCCAGCAAGTGCGTCGGCGTGGGCGTTGTGCTCGCGGTTGATTTGCTCGATGTTGAAAGTTTTGAAGCGAGTAATGAGTTCTGCTGCTGTGGCCTGGTACTTCATCATCCGTGGGTCTCTAGCTTCGTAGTCCCCAAGTACTTGATTGACTATAAGTTGTGAATCACAGAATACGGCCAGGTTGTCAACTTTCATCGCGATTGCCGAGCGTAGGCCAGCAAGCAGAGCCTCGTATTCTGCTTCGTTGTTGGTGGCGGGTAAATCGTTGTTGTTGGCATTTTCGTGATGTGTTCCGCTGGGAGAGACCAAAACGACTCCGGCACCGGCTCCGTTGTTGTTGGAGGCACCGTCGACTTGCATCCGCCAAGTGTCTCCCTGGAATAGGAGCCACCGGTCCTCTTTTGGTTGGTGTTCGGCAAACTGTTGGTTGGGAGGATTGTGTAGGATCTCCGAGTCTTCCGGTGTGAGTTCAGCAATGAAGTCGGCGAGGACCTGCCCCTTTATTGCTGTCCTCGGTTCAAAACGGATGTCGAAGTTTGCTAGCTCGACCGCCCATTTTGAGACTCTGTTTGAGAGGTCGGCTTTTCGAAATAGGGCTTTGAGAGGGTGCTCGGTCAACACCGTTATGGTGTGCACCTGAAAGTATGGCAGAAGTTTCCTCGCCGCGGAGACCAGGGCGAGTGCAAGTTTTTCCAGTGGAAGGTACCGAGTCTGGGCTGGGAGGAGTGTCTTGCTTGTGAAATACACTGGCATGTCGTCGGCCCCTTCTCGCCGAACAAGTGCTGAGCTAATTGCGTGGCTCGAGACTGAAAGGTAAAGATAGAGATTTTCGTACTCTTTGGGCTTTACCATTAGTGGTGATGAACTCAGGTAATCTTTAAGTTCGGCCAACGCTCTGTCGCAGTCCGGTGTCCACTCAAAACTTCGTCGGCTTTTCCCTTTGAGAGCGTGAAAGAAGGAGTGGCACTTGTCGGATGACTTGCTGATGAAGCGATTGAGAGCCGCTGCCATCCCAGTTAGTCGTTGTACCTCTCTGATTGATCGTGGTGGCCGAAGGTCTGCCACTGCCTTGATTTGGTTGGGGTCGGCTTCGATGCCCCTTCGTGTGACCAAATGGCCAAGGAATTTGCCGGCACTTACGCCGAACGCGCACTTTTCTGGGTTTAAACGGAGTTTGTGGAATTTAAGGATCTCGAAGACCTCGGCAAGCTCCTTCAAATGGTTGTGCTCCTTCTGGCTTTTGACGACGAGGTCGTCAATGTATGCTTCCAGGATGTTGCCTATTTGTGCATAGAGCATCTTGAAGATCGCTCTGTTGAATGTTGCTCCGGAGTTCTTTAGACCGAACGGCATCACCTTATAGCAGAAAATTCCATGTGGAGTTATGAATGCTGTCTTCTCCATGTCGGCCGGGTCCATAGCAATATGGTGATAGCCACGGTAGGCGTCCAGAAAACTAAGCCGAGCATGGCCGGCAGTTGCGTCTATGAGCTGGTCGATCTTTGGTAGTGGAAACCAGTCTTTGGGACAGGCGTCGTTAAGATTCGTGTAGTCGACGCAGACTCGCCACTTTCCATTCTTCTTTTTGACGACCACCGTGTTTGACAGCCAGGTTGGGTACTGCACTTCCTGAATGGCGTTGTTGTCTAGAAGCCGGTTGACTTCGTCTATCACGGCGTCGGCGTGCTCTGGTGCCGAACGTCGAGCCCGCTGAATGACTGGTTTGGCGTCCTTTTTGATGTTGAGGGAGTGGCAGATAAAGTTGGGATCTACTCCTGGCATTTCCTCCGGGGTCCATGCAAAAACTTCAAGATTCTGTTTGAGGAATAGGAACATCTCCTCTCGGCGTCAGAAAGTGAGGAGCCAAGCAAGAAGAAGCGTGATCCGTCCTCGTTGATGGGCATTTTTATCAGCTCCTCCTCCGCTTTGTCCTCGGCTTTTAGACCGACGTCGTCAATGACGGCCATGTCTGGGACTTCAACCCATTGCACTTGTTTTGCCTTTGAGGAGCTGTGGACGGCGGAGACATAGCATTTCTTGGATGCAATTTGGTCCCCTCGCAAGTCCTCTTGTCTGCCTGTTGTACCGATGAAGCCGACAACCTGGTGGTATGTTGACGCGATCGCTTGCATTTTATGGAGCCAGGTTCGGCCGAGGATGGCGTTGTATGGGCTCGGCGCGTTGACAACAATGAATTCGACGGTTACAGTCTTTGAGCCGACGACGACCGGTAGAAAGACTCGGCCGATCGGCCATACAGGAGCTCCGCTGAAGCCAATGAGGGGTACCTCGGTGGGTTGCAAAGCCGATTCTGGTAGGTCCAACTTCTTGAAGAGGTCATAGTACATAACCTCAGCTGAACTTCCCTGATCGATGAGTACACGTTTGACGTCATGGACGCCAATTTGGATGGTGACGACGAGTGCATCCGAATGTGGGGTCTGAACGTGTTCAAGATCACGTTCGGTGAAGCTGATAGTCCATTTTGGTAGGTCTTGTGGTCGGGATCGTTTGGATCCGCAGCCGACGGAGAGTATCTCTTTTGAAGTTGAGGCTTGATCGATGTCGGCTCTGAGCGTGGTCTCGAATGCCTTTGTTACCGGTCCATGGATGACGTGGATCAATGGTCGTTGTTCGTTGGGGTTGGGATTTGTCTGCCGGGCGGGCGTCTTTGCTCGATCAATGTATTGATCGAGATGGCCATGAGCGGCAAGCTTTTCAAGGAGAGCCTTGTATGGTGCACAAGCAGTCGTGTAGTGGCCGAGCTCGTTATGGTAAGTGCACTTCTTTCTTGGGTTTTGATCCGGTTGGCCGGTGTCAGTCCCGAGCTTGGCCGTCGGCCACTCAAACCACGGTTGTCTCATTATTTCCTTCAGAAAAGACCAGATTGGTTCTTTGAAGTGAGTGGTTTCGGCCACGTGGTCGTGCTCCTTTGGCTGACGCTCCTTGCCCTTTTTAATGTTGTGCACTTGCTTCTTCGGCTGCACTTGTTGGGTCGCCGTTTGTACCGGCAGCTGGTGCACGGTTGAGGAGAACGGATTGTTAGAGCTCGGGATTCCCTGTGCGGCTCTGTCTGCATAGAGTTCTTCGAGAGCACAGAATCTTTCCACTACACGCATCAACTCACCCATGCCGTGCGGTGGACGGATGGCGAGTTCGTCTAAGATCTTGCTCCCAGTCTCCAGGCCGTTTTTGAAGGTGCGTGCGGCCCAGTACTCATCGATTCCAGGGATCTCATTAAACAACTGCCAGTAGCGCTCGGCATATTTTCTGAGAGTTTCCGACGACAGTTTCCTCATTTGGGACAGCGATTCAGGCTCTTTAGCCGTTTTGTTGCTTGTGATGAAGCGAGTGTTGAAGGCGCGTTCAAGGTCGGCCAGGGTCCTTACGGATCCAGCGGGCAATTTGTTGAACCACTGGAGCCCTAGGGAGCCGAGGCTGGACGGGAACGCCTTGCATTTCACCTCATCTTTACTCGTGCAGAGTTCGATGGTTTGTCTGAAATGGATGAGGTGAGTGTAGGCCTCACACGTCGACGGATCGAACTTCGTAAATTTGGGCAGGTGGAAGGTGGGCTCTGGCGGTGTGTTGATTATGTGGGAGGTGAATGGGGAGACGCCGAGATCTTTTAGCTGCCGTTCGAATCCGGGGCGCGGCGGTTTGCCGTGCTCGTCCGTCTTCGGTCGCTTTGAATCTCTTTCCTTGGTTTCTCTTGCCGACGTCTTCTCCGCTTCTTTTCGCCGAAGCTTGTCTCGCAGGTCTTTCTCTGTTCGGCGTGGGCCGTTGACAGTTTTGTCGTTGCGGCGTCGGGATTTCCTTTCGTCGTTCGCGCCTTCAACGCATACGTCTTTCCCGTTGCGCCGAGCGTAATGTTCATTGTCATTGTTTTCTGTCGGGATGTTCCCAAGGCGCTCAGAGACATGGGGTCTGGTTCGGGCAGAGTCTCGGCTACGGTGCGAGGCCGTCGTGCGAGAGAACTCTGCCCGGCCAGTTGAGTACGTGCTGGTGAACGACTCGGTGTCCCTTGTCCTGGTTCCATCGTGATGGCTTCTGGAACGATGCGTCCCAGATACTGTGGGTTGCTTATAGAGGATCATTCCCCTGGCGTCATCTTGTGCTGGGGTGAAGCCTAGGCGGTCTTTCACGGACCCGCGTTGGCCTCCTTCGTTCTGACGCCCTTGCGGTGGTGGAGGTGGAGGTGGAGGCGGTGTTTGCCCACCTCTACCCCTGTCTCCGCCAGATCGAGATGCGGCAGGTGTGGCGTCCTGCTGCATATGTCGCTTCATTTGGGCCACTTCCGCCCTTAGTGCCGCCAGCTCGTTGTCGCGTTCGTCGTCGCGACGCTGCAACAGGCGGATGTAGGCTGAAGCGACGTCCGAGACCGGTGAGAGCCCGGATCCAGGGGCGAGAGAGAGGGACATGTGCCTCTCGACGGTTGGCGTGGAATTGACGTTTCCACCTGCGTCTTTGGCCCCTGAGATGGTAGCGTCCGCTATGTCTCCGCCCATGGTGAGTAGTTTGGTTGTTGTCTTACGGAGGAGCGAGGGAAGTTTGGAGGATGAGAGGGCCGCTGAGATCAGAAGGGAGTTTCACGTCGGGTTCACCAATTGTGTGGCCCGTGATCCTCCGGTCCTCGATCCTTCGTAGGTGGTTTGATGGTGGGTTAGCTTTCTTCTCTTAGCCTGCACAAGGAACGCACGACTAAGACATGGCCGGGTTGTCCCGGTGAGGCCCTCCGGCGAGAGGATGAGTATAGCGCAGAGAGGAAGCAGAAAGCTCTGGAGAGGGAGTAAGTGTGAGTATTGAGTAGTGTGTACCTGTTAGGATTACCATCTCTAGGTATTTATAGTGCCTTCTGACTTGCCCTCCAAGTACCATCGCGTGCCTTCCACGGGCCAAGTGACATCATAATGACGTCGAGAAATAGATCTGATAACCGTTTCCAGGGCTGAGCTGGCACACCCATGTGCGCCCGTGATCATCTTCTGTTGTAACCGCTTCTGCACGTGGCAGGACGCGTGGCTTTACAGTCAGCCGCCGTCGGCTGCATGCCGTGCTCTGAAGGTAGCCGACCGCGGGAACCGCCGAGCAAAGCCATGCGTTCAATGAAGGAGGTAACGTCGCCGCGGACTCCGTTGACGGCACAATCCGAGCGCGGGTCTGCCCGCTGCCGAGCCTGAGGCGAACCGGATATACACGACGAGTCATTGTCGGCTTGCCGCACACGAGGCCTGCGACCGGACCACGGCAGGTATGGTCCGCGTCATGCGAACAAACCATGTTCGGCCCGCTACAATGTTATTGGTACAAAACAAAACATTAATCCTCCATTTGCATAAGATCACATGGTAAAGCTATTCCAAGTTGCAAAAAGTATTCAAAAGTAGGAGTAAAATTTTCAAAAATGTTGGTAGGATACAAGATTCTCTGTCCATATAAGAAAATGAATGGTCTAGATTCACAGTAAAGGAAAATGAACAGTCCAGATTCACATCACTGAAAATCTAAATTGTTCACTTTCGTTCATAGACAGTTTCATGGACCGAGAATCTTGTATTGTAATACCACTTGTATAAATATTTTCAGTTTTGGTGTATGGAATTAGAGACTTAAGAGAGAATGGTGTAGAAGGGAAGGGAAGTGGTGTGGACAAGGCCCACATGAGTTTGCACGGGAGGTAGGAGTTCAGTTTGGCCCACTATCATGCGTCCCATAATGGGGGATGGCGATTTGACGGGCCCACCAAAACTACCGTCACAGTCACGGCCCCCTCCCTCCATTCCCAATCCTCACCGTCTGATTCTCTCTAATCTAATCACCTATGGCCTATGGTTAAGCAGGGCCATCAACTTGAAGCACAGTGGTCCAGAACCAGAAAGGGGCTGTTATAACTTATTATTATTCCTCACTCTTCTTCCTTCACCAGCTGCCGACACATTTTTCCATTCCCCATTCAACCACAACTAGTAATACTAGTGTACATCTCTTTACTCCATTTAGTCAAAATCTACCATACCACAAACCAAACACAAAACATACTAGCATTCAGAGAGAGAGAGCGAGAAGACCAATCAAATGGGATTTTAATTATCTGGAGCACATTTACAGATGGTAACATGCGCTGTAATTTTGGCACACAACATAAAAGCTAATTTGACGGTTTTGTTTAAGTACATGACGGGAAAACCACGCCCAAGCTAGAATACAATGAATGAAGAAAGACCCTCTCCTCTGGTCTTACGTACATATGAATAACAAACAACAACAACAACAACAATAATTTAAAGAACCAAAAGAAGCGGAAGGAAGAGAAACAAGATTTATGTGGTGATGATGATGGTACAATGTTGAAGATTGGCCTAGGTCATAATTAACCCCCAAAAACTATAGCAAAGGAACAAGGAAAACCATCTACTATCAAGAAGACGAAAAATAATTCTATATGATTTTATTTTTAGTGGGAAGAAGAATTTAAACATATTTCGCAGGTCACCTGCCACCGCCACAGAGGCACTGATTGATTGGAACACTCTAAAAAATGCAAAGAGTCCATCTTTTTTTCTTCAATTAATAATTTATGGGTTCCCCCCCCCTTTCTTCAGCTTACTTGTTCACCGATAAGGTCAAGACCCACAAGGAGGAATGACACACCTTGGAATAGTAAGAAGTAGAAATGTACCCCTTGAGCTGATAGAAGGCTCCTAAGGGCAGCAGTAAGTAGTAAGAAGGCCAAAGCAAGCTCCTTCTTGTATATCTTGTTCATCTTCTTTGCAGGAGGTTTCGGACCTGATTCTTGATGTTCTTTAAATCTGTTGAGCTCAGAAAGCCCGCTCTCAGAAACACCCCTATGAAGTGGTGGGTGATTCATTGCCTTAGATTCCCTTTCTTCCGCAGCCAAAAGGTCTGGCTCTGATGCCCGGCCGGCCTTTTTCGTGACAACCCATTCATACGAGCTTCCTAATTGGAACAGTCCAGAGACCATGGCATGGAATTTGGTCACAGACATGGTGTTTTCGAATAGAAGGTAGGGGGCTATAAATGGGATGGATCTTGGTGCAGGGAGAATGCTTAGGAATGACATGAATACGGGAACATAACAAATAACCCACGAGGGTAGCTCAGCTTCAGGGACGAACATGGTTAATGGAAGAATGATGCAAAACAATGTGAATGAATAGAATGGGAGAATGAGTTTCCTCAGCAAAAAGAATAGTAGGATTAAGTTTGATTTCTTCCAAAATGATATCTGCAGTTCAGGACATCAAGTGAAAGTTTTGAGACATTAGAATGGAATTATGCATATAAATGAAAGCAACATGCAGGTGTACAAGGCAAGACAAACCTTGGAAGTTATGATGGCAGGAAGGCAAAACCGAAAGAGTTGCATTGGACCAGAATGCCAACGATGTTGCTGTTTCTTGTAAGCTTCATAAGATTCGGGAACTTCGCAAAGTGCCTGAAAATTAGTTCCACATACACACAACATTACTTATTCTGCTATGCAGAATTCTCCAGCTGTAAGAGATGCTGTAGATCTGCAACCAAGTTCTACAGAGAATAGCAACCTAAAACTTGGGGAAGTATGCCTACTGTTCATAGAAGTCCCAATTATTATGCCAAATCACCAAATGTGTTCCCCATTTTATAAGTACAGCTCCATAATTAAGTTCCTTCTTGAAATTCAACATACTTGTAAAATGTCCAAAAAAACAAAATTAAAATGGTCAACTTCTATTCAACAAAAGAGAAACGGCAAGTGATCAAGAACTTACCCTGACATCATTAAGGAAAATGAATTTCCAGCCATTAAGATGAGCACGAACCGCTATGTCCATATCCTCCACTGTTGTCCTCTCAAGCCAACCACCAGAGTCCTCTAGTGCTTTGATTCTCCACACACCAGCAGTCCCATTGAAACCAAAGAAGTTGAGGTACACTCCATTAACCTGCTGCTCCACTTCGAAGTGAAAGCACAAATTAATGTTTTGTAATCGCGTCAACAGATTTTCATCCTTGTTCACAAAGGACCACCTAGCCTGAACTAAACCAAGTTCGGGGTTGTCCTGAAAAACAAGCTGAATGAGTAATAATCCAGAACAAAGCCCCCCTATTTTTTGATAGGTTCACAAGAAGATGATTTATTCCCACCTTAAAATGCGGAACTGTAAGCTTAAGGAAATCCGGATTTGGTTGGAAATCAGCATCAAAGATTGCAACGAATTCATATTGCTTGACGTAATCACAATTCATAGCAGATTTAAGATTTCCAGCTTTATAGCCAGTTCTAACCAAACGATGGCGATAGATAATATTGACACCCTTTTGGCTCCATCTTAAAACCTCTCCCTCGATTAACAACTGAATGCTTTGATCATCAGAGTCGTCAAGAACTTGTATCAACAAATGGTCTTTCGGCCAATCCATTTGGCATACGGCTGAGATAGATTGTTCGTACACCTACAGAGGTCAATGCCAGAGTCGTCATCATCATCACCACTGTTGCAGAACACAACTCTAATTTCATTCTACTATCATTTTCTACTGTAGAGTAATTGTCACTTTCCTAACAACAAGGGTTAATTAAACATTTACCAAAAAGACAAGGGTTACTAAACACTGCAGCAGTGAGCTTAAACCACAGATCTTTTTTTAAAAACAAAAAAAGAAGAAAAAGAAAAAGACAGCCAGATTAAGTGGTGAAATCTACAAAGAGGATACTTTACTTACCTCCTTCTCGTTACACATTGGAATCTGGATAAGAACCATGGGATATTCATATCCAGAACCCTCCAAATCCTCCGAATTAAACAGATCTCCTTGAATTCGTGGCTTGATCTTTTTGAACTTGATCCAGAAGCAACCAAGACAAAGAATCAGCCTGTCGGCGGATTGAATCAGGAAGAGAACAACACAGAAGTTAGAAACAGACTGAATTGGAGGAGCAACGTAGTCGGCGCGAAATCCCAACCAACCCACATACAGCTTGTGCATCCATCCTTGAATCTCCCAAGTTTGTGGGATGTGCAAATTGTGGTTTTGGAAATAATGCCAGTCATTGAAGTGGGCAACCACTTCAAACCCCAGAAATGCCAAAGCGGTCACTAAGAATCCCAAAATGATCCTCAACAGTAACTTTCCCTTAGATTTCTCACTCTCCATTCCCACACCTTGGCCTAGTATCAGCCTTTTCTTGATAGTGCCAAGTAATGCCCAGAGGAAATTACCAATCCAAGAAAGGCAACCCACGGCTTGATGTGCTTTCAGAAGTAAAACCCATGTGAACTGTCTGGCATTCTTCCCTCTATCTTTGTCCACCGGCCGAAAAGCGGCATCAGGCCCATCAATTTCTACTACTGAGAAATTGGGGTTTTCCATTGTTACTACCACTGGTGTTCCCTTCCTTGTGTCTTTTCCCCACCAACGGGAAAATTTTGCCATATTTTCCACTCAAAAGGACAAAGTGTAAATTATATGCTCAATACAAAAGGGAAAAAAAATTATACTAGAAGCTTAACAGGAACAAGACATGTTTCAGACCCCAGAGAGAGATCTCAAAATGAAGAAACTCAGAAAACTTAACATTTCATTAATTGAGAACCAGATATCAAAATTCTAAAAGCAGACAAGAACCCAAGATCAGGTATGACCACATAAAAAACAGATCTACTATTAGGAGATTTGTTTTTAGGAACCCCACTTCAATTACCCTTGCATTCCACACCAAAATGCTGCAAAGAAAAAGCCAGAGAGAGGAGTGGGGTGTGCGTGTGTGGGGTTTCTTTCTCCCTGCCACCAAAAGGCTCTCCACAAGCTAACCCAACATTTTACAAAATTACCAGTATAGGACAGGGCCTTGTGCCCTTTGAGTAAAACCCTAATGCCTGTGGTCTAAATTGTCAAAAGAATCCAAACCCTCATACACTCAGTTCTAGATATGTATAATTCCCCCAAATTCTGTTCTGAGACAAGCAGAATGATTAAAAAGATTAAGAAAGTGTTTCTTATATATGGTCTTACTTAGTACTTTACATCTAACTACCACCAATAAACATTACATGACACTATTACACAGAGTACAAAAAAAGTAGGCGCCATTATTGTAAATGGATTTGACCTCCGCTTTTTCAATTTCAATCACACGAATCTAGTTTCAAGGGCGTCTAGTTTCAAGGGCAAAACAGGAAAGTAAAAGTTTTGTTTAGGCAACAATGATGCTCTCTTAAATAGTGGGATTCCCAAAGAGGGACAATGAATTAAGAACGGAGGGAGTAATACTATCTTTCTTGACATTCAAATACAATCACCGATCCACGGTAACTATCCGAGTTAGGAGGCAAGGTTAAAAAAAATAGTAATAATAAAAGAGTCTAACATAGCAAAAGGCAATTAACTAGGAACCCCGCTGACAAGAAGCTACCAGAGCATGTGAGAATGGTAAAAAGATTAGTAGTAACTACTCTTTTATCTTCTTAATTAAACAATGAAGAATTTGGTATGGGAGTTTTCAACTGTGGATCGAAAGTGGTACTCCACTACTTAAGAAGTTGCAGAAATGACAGAGACGGGTCATTTTCTTAAGCTAAAAATCACTAAAATAAGGTAAGCAACATTAATATATCAGCATAATAATACTGATCATTAATATATATTGGAAAAAAAGCATAGAAACAAACAATTAATGGAGATCCCAATACATAACCGACCTCGATCCTCTCCTATACGCATTCAACTCCTGAAATACGTTATACTCCTTCCGTCCCAATTTATTTGTCTCATTTTTGACTTATACATGTCCCAAATTGACTGTCCAATTTCAAAATTAATGGCTCAGATTATGAAGATTTTCAAATCAATGGATTAGATTTGGTTTCCTTAATAAGTTGGGAATCCGAGATTGGACAAACAAATCGGGACGGAGGGAGTAGTAAATTATTTGGAGTATATTCTTTTTCCCGTCAAAATCAGAATCAGTTCACTCTATGTGTACCCTAGCTTACTTCTATTTTTACTACTATCTTTTATAATTCAGGTGTACGTTTAGCTCAATTTATGAGATACGATGGGCCGATTAAAGCTCAGTAAGAATTGATAGCATTTGAGATGTATTAAACCTGAAACCTTTGGAGAAAACAAACCCATAAATATCTCGTCCTCAACCACCCGGCCCATGGCTTATGGACAGTTGTATGTGTGGAGAGAAATTCCTAGTTAGTAGTTAAAAAATTTATATATCTATTATCTTAGTATTATATACTAAGCACGTATAGATAAGAAGTGTCACTTCTCATACACCGTTTCCAAAAAAGAAACGAAAATTCTCACTCTTTGCCCCTATCCATTTACTTTCCTAGAAAAAATCAAAATTGATAGCCACACTCTTTCATCTCTCTAGCTATTTGCTATCCTAGAAAATCTCCAAATTGGTAATTCTCAAGTCTTTATTTGATAATTTACAAATTCCAGGCAAAAACCTTTAGCTGCAAGAAATCAAAAACACTAAAACAGTAGGTCTAAATGATCAGTTTTTGTTGGATAAGTTAGTTTTGAATTTCACTTTGATATGAGACATCCCACATGCATGCAAATAATGAGACACACACACACACACACACTTGTCCTTTTAAAATCATGTTAAAATATGCTATTGTCTCACTTGATCCTTAACTTTATGCTTCCTGCTTCTCATGATAATAACGAAGAGTTGATGTTTATGTTATTTTCCTATGGCCTGAATATTGAAATAATTAGATTCAATGATTGGAAAATGTGGAGGACTAAAAGTATGCCTAGCCTCCTACAAATAGATTAGCTGGTTCATTCAATTAATTTCTCCTCATTTTATTTTGACCGCCATCCCCTACCCCCTCACCAAAAAAATAAAAATAAAAATAATAATAAGTTGAAAGTGACCAGAGTCGGACCATTCTTTTTAGTCATTACTTAATTTGGTTTCATTATGTCCTACTCACAAACTATCTATATGTGTATATCATGAATCATGTTTTTTTGGGTTAAAAAAATAAAGGGGAAAATAAAGGTGTATCATGAGTGACTTGTAAAGCACATTGAGCTGATTCCATTTGCTAATAAACTTTCTAATTAATCGTGATTAGGTGCTCGATCAATGGTTAGGATTTTCGAAAAGCAAACCATTTGCTGGTAAAGTTGTACAAACTAAAGCTAGTTTAAAAAAAAGAAAAAAGTGGAAAGAAAATTAACAGATTATGTTAATCAGTTATCTAGTTGGTTAAATTCTTGTAGCCTGGCTAGATAGCTAATGCCCAGCACCTGATGCTGAATCTTCCTGATCAGAACGCGGATTAAGTAATTACTATTTCTATTCCAAAATATTTGTCCTATCCGTAAAACGATGACTTAAAAACAAATATCTTTTTTTTTTATTTTTTCATAAACTAAAAGAACTCATTGATATCTAGTAAATTGTTCAAATTTTTAACTTTTTCTTGAAAAAATTATACTATCATTTTCAAATTCTCATTTTGCGGATTAGACAAATATTTTGGACAAAAGGTGCAATTAAGAATGGTATTTGGAAGTATTGGATTCGGGTCTTAATAAATACTGTAAATACGACAGGGTGTGGCCAAAGGTATCTTTGAACTTGAAGAGCCACCAAGATTTAATTTGCACATTCAATATCTATCGCACATTCAGCATATATATAGTATGGTTCTTTGTCCAGCTTCCACGCCATATACCAAGATTTTCATTTTTCTATAGACAATTAAATTCTCTTCTGTTATATTTTCAACGAAGTCAACTACATTCCTATTTGATTTGATTTCTCTCCTCTTTACTAGCCTTCATAGCACAATTTAGCATTTATTTATTTATGAGAAAATTAAATAGGCATCCTATATGGGAGACTTATTTAGGTGCACATCCATGTGAATTTAAACACTTATGTTCCCATCCTGAAGTTGTATTATTACCCATTATACCCCTAATAATATATTTATCCATATAGATAAAATCTAAACTGGGATTTCATTCCCATAATTTCGGGATCAACACAGGAAACAAATCCCCCATAATACTGACTTTCCATTATCCCTTTCCAAAACTTTCTGTCGCCGACCCACCAACAAAACCATCTTTCTCATTCTTGCTTTTTACCCACCCTCTTTTTCTCCTCTCGGAATAGGCAATCCGGAACACTCTCTCTGGCGCCAATGGAAGCCTCACCGTCCTGGAGCTCGGCGTGCTCCTATGCTCCGTTGGAGTAAAACCCTCCGACAACCAGATCCACCACCTACCCGTCTCTCCATGGATGCCGACGCTTAGGTATCAGATTTTGGGGGATTAGATTTTTCTTTATTCTTTTTTTCTCCTGGGGTTCGTGTGCGTTTTTTTCTAGCTGTCATGTTTGGTTTTTGATCAAGTCTCAGCCACAAAAAGGCTTATTTCAGTTGGTATCGTGTTGTTCGGCCTCGTGTAGCTCTTCAAAATGGGTCATGTTGCGCTTGCCCACGTGCCTCTCAGTAGTTTTATACGTTTTCGAGTAGTTTTATATATTTAGGTTGTGTCACTACCGTTTCCGTCCTTTTAACCTTTAATCGTCACCGCCGTCGTTACCGGGATATCAGTTTTAGGTATTATATATATTTTTATTTTTGTCATGTTTGTAAATTGATGATGTTTTATTCATCTACCTCGATTGAAACATACAATTCTCAAAACTTGTCATGTTTTTTGATTTTTGTCATATTTTTTATTTGATCATGTTTTGTTACTTAGATCGAAACCTACACTTCTCGAAACTTGTCATGTTTTTCGATTTTGTCATGTTTTTTAATTGGTCTTATTTTGTTCATCTACTTTGATCAGGTTTTGCTTTGTTTTGTGAATTGATCATGTTTTGTCATATTTTTCGGCTTACACATTCGTTTCTGTAAGAGTTTTGTGAATTAATCATGTTTTGTCATATTTTCCGGCTTACACATTCGTTTCTATAAGAGTCGTGTTTTCTTTTTAGATTTTAGGGGAATGAAAATATGAGAGAGAAAATTAGGAGAGGGAAAAAATTCAAAAGATTAGGTGAGAGAAATGTTTGAAAGAGGAGAGAGAATTGAGATAATTAGAAAAGATAAAAAAAAGATTTGAAAAATTAGGAGAGAGAAAGGGTAGTTTAGGATTTAATTGAATTTGAGGATGAAAAGATAAGTATTTAAACACATTAGGATGAGCACCTAAATAAGTAGGGTAAAAAGGATGGCTAATTAATTTCCCCTTTATTTATACTCTATACAGGGTCGCTTCTAATGAGGGCAGCCTTATTTTCGTTATTTGCAGACTTCTGTTGTCAGCCATTGAATCGTGATTTCAATGGTCCGGATCTGCGGAAGGTTTATGACCGGTCACAATTAATTTTTCCCCAGAAAAGTTTCATTAAAATCTGAACCATTGAAATCACGATCCAACGGCTACCAGTAGTGACATTCGCAAATAACGAAAATAAGGGCGCCATTATTAGAAGCTCCCTGATACTCTATAATAACTTGTAACTACTGAAAAGATATTTGAATTTTAATTAGGGTGGTAATTACAAACAATATTTCAATATAGAATTAGAAATCATGCGATATTATATGTATGTCTTGGATGTTCACTTTTACCTTTCTGTTTTTGATGCCAAAAGCTGTGATTGTGATTGTTCGTCTCTGATGATCCAGAGAACTCCTACAGAACAAGCCTAATGACGGCTGATGTGGTCGGTCAAAGACCCTCCGACGATCAAGTTAGGTTATGTAGAGTGTTTATGAATGCTCTGTATTGAGCGGGAACAAAAAGTGTCTACTTAATTTTTATCATGGGTGTGTCCGGCCCATTTATAGAGTAGAGTTTGTGAACGGACGGAATTTCAAGGGATGGCGATCCCTTGACATGGAGCTTTACCTTTCTTGTTGATCGTAATATCGATCTACTTATTCAACGGGATATGGCACCATATCGGATCCATGAATTAAGCCTTCACAAGCTCTCATATAAATGCTATGGACTGACCAACTCGTCACACTCCTACCGAGCGGGCTAATGTGTTTGGGCCGAGCGAGCTTAGCTTCACATGACACTCGGTTATAACAACTAGTTGGAGGCGTCAAATTTATTTCATCACTAAGTATATGGTAATAACAAGCACTATATCAATTATGTGAGATCCGGTTATTACTAAATCAAGTCTAGCCTTGGAAATAGTTCATACAGAAAAGAAATAACTTAATTCTACTAAAAGAAAAGAGAAAAGAAATAACTCAACAATGAAAGACTAGCTCATATATATAATGGAAATACAAAACCATTACTGTAATATTTTATTTGTTGCCTTTGGTAATATTTGACCCCTTAACCGTGTAAAATGGTTGCATGCCAACTAGCTAGGACTAAGACTTTAGCCTAGTTGGTTGATTCACCTCCTACCTAAAACGAACGATACACTACTATAACTTGTTTGGGTTTTGCCACCTAATTAAGAGCATCGATCCGCTATGAAGATATTTTAAAATTCTAACCACGTCCACATATCTCAAAACTAAACAGAAAACATGTTTGGTAAACCTGTTTTTGTTTTTTCGTTTTTCAGAAACGTTTCCAAAGTTTATGAAAATTGTGGAAACATCAGAAAGGTGTTTTCCCCTGTTTTTAAATCTAAAACCGGCAGCTCAATTTTCTCGGACACGCGTCAAATCTCGGTGGCTCTTCAGCCTCTTGCACAACTTTTGATCCACCTCCTCACAAAATACTCCTGGGACCTACCAACCTTAACACCTTTTGCAGCCCTTCTCCATTAGTATTTATTTATCATCACTATTCACTATCCTTTTTTATGGTGTCGGGTGGGTATTCCATGGTGCTTGCTTGGCGAATACGGGCTATCCAAAAGTATTTTGGATGGTCCGGATTAAAAAAAAATCCAGGAAAGAGTTTAACTTTTTCACCACTCCGAAGTACTAATAACTAAGTTGAAAATCAGAACCGTCCAATATATTTTTAGACGGTTTAGATGTGCCGAGCAGACACCGCGTGGGATATATCCGCTCGGCACTGAATAATTTCTCATTTTCCATTGACACCACGTGTTCGTCTCTGTCCTTATACAACCATCTCTCTCTCTCCTCTCTCCCGCAGGGGTATATGATCGAAGTGAATTATAGGGGAAAAAAAATTCTACAATCACATACAGTCGCGAAAACACTTCACTCGGACACTGGCATTTTACGTTGTTTTTAATTTCTAAAGTTTACAGAAATTATATTACCAAACATGTTTCTTATTTTTGTTTTTATAAAAATATAAACCTGATTCTACTTCTAGTTTTTTAAAAACAAAAAATTGAAAATTAGAAAGGTTACCAAACGCCCCATAAAAGTTTCATTTTGCAGCGATGTGGCTGCGTGACTCACTATAACATTACAAGATCCACCTCAATCAATGCCCCCCCCCCCCCCCCACCGAAATAGTTTAGACAAACCTGTATTTAAAATAAATAAAAACTCCTACACACACATCTTGAGAAAAATCTTTGTGGCTCACTTTATCACTTTTTATGGTTCATTTTATGAAAATGTATACTGTACACCATTACGATTTTTGTGGCCCAATATATATGAGATTTTGTGGTTGTTTATATATGAATTTTTGTGGTTACTTTTACGAATTTTGTGGCTCACTTGTACGATTTTTGTGGTAAAAAAGACGGCTAAATGTATTATATATATATATAGAGAGAGAGTCTCCTTCCTATGAGGGCGTTCTCATTTTAAATAAAATGCGGACGTCTCCTTTTCTCCCATTTTCCGATCGAATTTTGATGATCCGAGCCGCTCAATGTATTCAGAACGTGATTTTAAAGATACATGATAGAAATCAGCAAAAAAAATAACCAGGAATGGCTTGATTTGAGCAGTTTTTATTTGAACCATTTGATAAAATACAAACAAAAACTGCTTGAATCAAGCCTTTTCCGGTCTTTTTTTTTTGCTGATTTCTTATAGGTATGCTTAAAATCAGGTTCTGAATATATTGAGCGGCTCAAATCATCACGAATTGGTTGGGAAAAGGACGTCCCTAACTTAATAAGTTAAGGGCGCCCTTATTGGAAGTTATATATATATACTAGTGCAAGCCCGTGCCTACGGCACTACGCATCCCGATTGGAAGGGGATGGCAGTTGTGTGATTTAGGTGAAAACCATGGGCACTTAACTGGGAAGTGCGAGGATGCACTACAACCTTTGGATCAAATGAATCTAAACCGTTCCAACAACTTGTCCCCACACCCTTCTGTTTTATAATAGAGATATATATATATATATAGAGCGAGAGAGAGATCAGAGAGAGAGAGAGAGAGAGAGAGAGAGAGAGAGAGAGAGAGAGAGAGAGAGTCCCCTTCTAATGAGGACCACCTCATTTTAATAAAATGAGGACCTCCCTTTTCCGATTGAATTTTGATAATCCGAGCCGCTCAATGTGTTCAGAACGTGATTTTAAGAGTACCCGCGTGAAATCAGCAAAAAAAAAGATCGGGAAGGGCTTCATCCGAGCAGTTTTATTTATTTTTTATCAAACGGTTCAAATAAAAACTGCTCAAATCATGCTCTTCCCGGTCATTTTTTTTGTTGCCGATTTCTCGCGGGTACAATTAAAATCACGTTCTGCACACATTGAGCGGCTCGGATCATCAAAATTCAATCGGGAAAGGGAAGAAATGGGGTAGTCCTCATTTTAGGTCCTCATTAGAAGATTAGTGTGTGTGTGTGTATATATATCCACAGGCGCCTATAAAGGAATGGAGTTCCAAATTGTGGCTTACACTTTGGTCATCTCCGGACGATAATGCCCCTCGGTTCAGAAACTAGCCAATTGAATTTATTTCTTTGGGGTTTTGGGCGTTTTCGTCATTTCACGCTTAAAAGTGGTGGGCCATAGACACTATTTGAGTTATTTTCGAATTACTTTAACGGGTTTTCGGACTTTCGATGTTTTCCGTCTGTGTCCCGATTTTTATACACTATTTTGTCCTTTAGTGCTGTTGGGCTGGAGGGCTTTTTAGTAAAATTGTGTACTCATTTTACTATACTCACAAAAATTGCGCCGGGAATTCCGCTTCTTGTCTCTCAAAAATCAACCACTTGCCCTCTCTCTCTTTCTCGCTCAAACGAAAGTCGGCCCAAAAAAAAAAAAAAAAAAAATCGTTACGTTCTCTGGACTGTAACGAAGAGAGAGAGAGAGGTGGTGGTGGGAGGACGACGAACTCACCACCACCATCGACCAACACCACCGACAACCAGAACTACCAGCGGCGCCTCCACCTCCACCTCCGGCGACCACCACAAGAGGCGAAATCTGGTTGGCTCAGCATTGGCGAATACAACCGACGACCACCACAACCGACGCCACATCATGGTCTCTCTCTGTATGAGGTAGATTTTCAGTTTCCCCATTATAACTTGTTCAACCCAAAAAATTTAGGGTTCCGTTTTGATATGAAATTATGGCTTTTGTTTGAAATTAGGATTCCAATAACATATGAATTGGGGATTTTTTTGAAATTAGGGTTCCAATAACCAAGCTTGGCTTTATTTTGTATACCGCGTGATATAGATGATCCCTAAATTTAGGATTTTTTTGAAATTAGGATATTTTGAAATTAGGGTTCCAATAACCAAATATTGCCTAAGAGCATCTCCACCCCTTACTCAGATCTTGACTCAAACTCAAAGTTAAGTAAAAATCACCCAAAACTCTCCTCCACTCCTTACCCAAACCTATACTAAATTTGAGTTTTACTCAAATTTAAACCCAAATTTGGTTAGACTCAAACCCTTACTCAAATTTTTGAAGGTTCACACCTTTAAATTTACAATATTGCCATTATTGAAGTTTTTACTCAAATTTGTACATATTTGTGCTTGGGTTTGAGTTTACCAGTGGGTTTGATTGTAGGTGATTTACAATAGGGAAACGGATATGAGTCGGGGTTTCGGTTTCGTGACAATGAGTACCGTTGAAGAAGCTGAGAAGGCTGTTGAGATGTTCAACCGATATGTGAGTATTCCCTTTCCATTTTCATGATTCCTTTTTTTGTTTCTGAGTGTGGCACTTCAAGTGGAAAAATTCTACGTATGGAATTTTTGTTTCATCGTGTGTGTGTTGTGGCAGATAGTTATATGCTAGGGATCTACCTCTCTCAATTGTAATGCTGCGTTTCTTCGAACATCAGAGTGGATTATAGACATCACATTTTGTTTTCTCCTGCAATTGTGGTTAACATTGTTCTCCAAAAATCACCGAGAACTGAATCTCTTACGTTTTCAAATCCTTCTATGGTATTTGATCAGTTAAAGGATGGAAATTTTAACTACATCAACCTCTTCTTTGTTGGCTCATGCTATAAAGGAGAACCTAATGTGATACAAGATAGATGAAAAATACCGTTTATTGCGAGGTGGCGACATTATTTAAGTCCTAACTTTTGCAGAATAATAGTCATTGGTTCTCATGTATATGCATCTTCTGTTCCACTGTTAAGTATAGGATAGAGAGAAGAGAGACCAGCTTCGCATATGTCAAGTTGAATCGTAAAATGTAGTTGACTCTGTGATTGTCGGAGTTGTGTATGAGAGCCTGTTTCCCAGTGTTGGTCATGTTAATTAAGCATTGGGGTATGGATCAGTCGTACAGTTTATGGGTGTCGTTCAATAACCCTCAATAACCATGTGACCCTTGCAACCTGCAACTTTGGTGCAGACAATATACTTAAAATGACATGGGAATATAGGATGAAGGCAACCAACTATGGAATGCTATGTGCAGTCTATGTGAATGACCAGAAAAGTTGATTTACTAGCTAATGTGAGCTCTTTGTTTTTCCAATCATCATCACAACTAGAGGATAAGACTTATAAGCGTCTAAATTTATGTATGGTTCGAACGGCTGTATCACATCTGTCGGACACAAGTATTGCAGGGAATGCAGCAGAGTCGCTGTGAGTATGCAACAGATAAGCTTCTTTCAGTCTTGTGGGAATCAGCTTGAGTATCAAGACCCCTTGATACACAAGCTGATTATTGAGGGAACCATTATTCAAGACCCCATGTTCCTTGAAGGGAACCATTGTAGACCTCATAAAAATGGGTATCCTGAATATCTGACTGACATCAATGATAGTAGGATTGGTATGTAGAGTTGTAAGGAACTCACTGTCGTTGTACTTTTACCTCATCTGAGTTCCTTGGGTGTCTCATTGATGTAAATGGTTCTGCTTCTCATGAATTCATTATTCCCAAATGATAGGTGATTAAGATTTGAAAATGTTCTTAACAGGAACTAAACGGAAGGACTTTGATTGCAAACAAGGCTGCTCCAAGAGGGTCACGTCCAGAAAGACTTCCTCAATCGTCTGAACCCATTTTCAGAATTTACGTTGGTAACCTCCCATGGCAAATGGATGGTTCTCGCCTGGAGCAGGTCTTTAGTGAACATGGTAAGGTGGTCGATGCCAGGGTAGTTTCTGACCGGGAAACTGGACGTTCGCGCGGATTTGGCTTTGTAACCATGTCCAGTGAGATAGAGATGAATGATGCGATTGCGGCTCTTGATGGACAGGTTTAATACATGCTCCCCCTTTCATATATATTCGTGAAATTCCTATTTGTCCTTGTAAATGAGCTCATATATATGAAAAGGACTATGTCCATACTCCAGACGTGGCCTAAGTTTTGCTGTACATTCTCCTAGCAAACCTACAGAATTTTTTAATGTACCATGAACTACGCATAGGGCTGCTATGTTGTGTGTGATATGTGGCACCTTGTAAACACCATCTACGCAAAGAAAATAAAAAGAAATACACTATCACATATGAATATCTTTGCCTGTTCCATGTCCTCGACATGGAAATTAGATGAATCAAATACACATATGCCCGTGCCTAAGTTCATGTAATGTGTATCTGTAAGAGAATCTGGACGATGTGAACAATTTACATTGTCACTGGGCTGCGCATTCAACATTCTACATGAGAATAATCCGGAGCTTGCCGGAGATAGACGTAGAACAGTCATGCGGCCGCCACAAGTTCTTCGTGAAGACACAAAGAAAACCATTTTTATTTACTTTATGGATCTTTGCAAGACGTATGGCGATCTTTTGGATTTCCTTCTGCATATTCCTCTTCTATTCTATTTTTGATAATCATAATGATGTTTTATGATGTCCATAGTCCTCATATTTGACTTGTGTCTGATTAGGTAAAATCCCATTGCATCAAGGATCTCATCGTCTTAGATTTCTTTTCTTCTTTAAATGATTTTATCTTTTGCTGCTGCTCTTGAGCTCTCTCTACCTTGTGCTTGGGGTGGCTTTTTCAGCTTTGTTAGGCAATCAACCTGCACAAATGCATGCTTGTAACTTAGTTCATGAATGTACTTGAAAACTGCTTCTTCTTTTCCAGTTTGTGTTTATTCTTTTGAGCAGTTGACTGTGTGTCCTTTTTTACTTCCGTCGGTGCTCCAGGATGCATAGGCAACCAGAGCATGTCATGACTTTCTTGCTGGCTGAATTGGGGATAAGTGGATCCCTTGATGGACAACAAAGATTGGTTGTGAAGGGTAGATTTACGCCTAAATTTTTTGAGGGAATCTTGCGGAGATATGTTAGTAAGATCCATCTCTGTGTTACGTGACAGTAGGAGTAACTAAGATGACTGCCTAAAGATCACAATAGTATTAAGAAGTGAACTCCTTGCTTGCTTGCTTGTAACTAAGATGACTGCCTAAAGGGGCTATAAACTGATTTCACATTGATTGGATTTAATTATTTCCAATTAAGCACATTCCTGTTGAGTTCTTTGGATCCTTTAATTCCTGTGTTGGTTATATTTTCCACGTTTTGTGCAGGCGAATATGTCATTTGCAATGGTTGCAAGAGTGCTTGCGACCTTAATGTGTGTTGCAATAAGAAAACCCCAAGCGTAGGGTTAGGTCGGTTGAAAGCATAATAAAACCCGGAAGTCCGGGATCGATTCCACAGGGAGCGCGTCCATATAGTTAACTTCGGAGATTAGCGAATGTCGAAAGTTTTAGCGTTAGGGCCGCCAACCAGATTCGGCGTTGAGGCGGCCAACTGACTGATTTTGGGAAGAAGGCTACTTAACCTAACTACGGCTTTTTAAATGGAGATTAACTAAAGATTAGGTTAAAGGATAACTAACACCCATAACTCAAGAGCACCCTTGTTCCTCTCTTGCGAAATGACTGGTAAACAGATTAGGGGTTCGGGAACATTTTGACAAACGCTCGGAAAGACATAGCCCTAAGCATCACGTGTGGCAAGGAATCGAAACCCTTGCCTACAAATGATCAAAGGGGTTAACATCTCCAAGCTTTGCTACGTAAAAATGCCCTAAATCATGTTTACTCTTTGAAAATTGATTTTAGAGAGAGAAGAACAAGGAATACTCTTGGTTACGGGACGTTAATCATCCCATAACCTAATCTTGCTACACTACTCAACCATAATCAAAGGGGAAGTGAGATAAACAAGGGTAAGAGAGGGTAAAAACGAAATCATGCTCAAATTAGAAACAAACACTTGATTAAGGAAGAACTCAAGGTTACTTACAACTTTAATGAAGTTCAACCACCCCTAAACCCACCAATCAATGCTCCATTAATGAGGAATTGAGAGTTGGAGAAGAGAGGGAGGTAGAGAGAGAAAGAGCTAGCTTAAAATGATCCAAGATGCCCTAAAAAACGTGCAAGGGGGGTTTATATAGTACCCCTTTTTAGTTACAAAAGAAAAAGAAAAAGAAAAAGAAAATAAAAATCTGCAGAAACTGGGGAATGTCTACCGGTAGACATTGCCATCTACCGGTAGAACGGCTACGTGGCAAGAACTGGATCTGCTTTAACTGGATTTCTACCGGTAGACATTGAACTCTACCGGTAGACATTGGACGATGTCAAATTGGTGCAGGATAGTGGCTTCACTGATCTGGGATTGAACCGGTAGACATTGAATGTCTACCGGTAGACATTGTATTCTGCCAGCCTTCTATCAGCAGCTCATTGCAGGCTTGGTTCCGGGGTTCCACGGCAATCCCCACGCTCCGGAATCGCTCCGATTGGAGCCCTCGGATCAACGGACGTTGTTGGAGCGAAACTTGGCTTTAATCAAGCCTTATTGACGAGAAAAACCTGTAATCACCAAAAACGCACCTTTCGCGCAATATCAATCAAAAACAAGGAATTATGCGCGCGAGCGTGGCAAAAATGAGCGAGATAAGCCCGGTTATTTACACTATCACGGGCTTATCACACCCCCCTACTTAGATTTTGCTAGTCCCTAGCAAACGATGCACAGAAAGGCCAATTACTGAATCTTCCCTAAAACAAGAGGTACGAAACATATGCTCGGAGTTTCAAAAGAGCAAAGGTTACAATAAACTTCATCCAACGGTGCAACAACTCATCCCAATCAACATGCCATGAACTATATCTATCAGACTTATGCAAGTGAAACACGTGAGTAAGCTGAGCAAAGCGAGCTTCGATTCCAGTCCTCACAAGGGCAACACTCCAAAATAATTACAACCCTCAAACAAAGCAAACGCATCCCATGCTTAGATACAAAAGGCTAAAGCGAAACAGGGCCCAAACAGTTACGCTAGCAGTCAAAGGAAGGCTCAAGAAGAAATAAGCAACGAAATGCAGAATAGACATAACTAACAGTAATAAAAAGATTCCGAAAAACATTGCAACGAGGCACCAGTGTACTTGACATCAACTAAGGACTTTTGGGGCTTGTAATGAGTTCGGTTCGTCACAGGAAAAAGGATAAGCAACATGGTTACCGGTCTATGCTAGCTCGGTATACTACCCCATGACCGGAACCACAAAAATACGAATACCCCCAATTAAAACCTTCAGTATGACACAACAAAACTAAAGACAGAAAATTAAAACAGACTCGATAAGCAAAAACAAGACTCTACCACCGACTCGATAAATAAAAACAAGGGTTACTCCAAAAACCACCACTACCACATACTACCACCAACACCATCACTGAGCTCCAGGGCCAAAAGCATGCTCGAACATCCCCGGATCGTACTGCTGCTCCACCTCCCGAATTTCCTCCTCATTGAGCTCATACCTCCTCCCCGTCTGCTCAGCCATCTGCTCGTAAAAGAAGCTTGCCTTATGGTCAGCCCTCCTTTGGTCCTCCTGAACCTCCGCCGTTCTGCACAAAAGCTGACACAAAAGCCTTTTCAGCGTTGACCCTTTCTTCTTCGGGGCAGAGCTAGAAGGCACATTGGACGGGCCAGCCTGAGGGTCCTCTTGGGCTTGAGCTTGGGCTTGGGCACGGGCCTCCCTCATTTTCATTACATTTGTCCGGCTCTTATTTTCCGAAGTGGCATTGATGATGCCCGGAGAGCTAGGGTCAAGCCTTTGGTTGTCCAGGGTGAGGCCATTGGCTAAGCACAGCTGGGTGATCATGGCGGGAAAGGGGAAGTTCAGACCTTTTCTATATTCATGTTTGAATTGGACGAGCTGGTCGAAAATCCATTGGGCAAAGTCCATGGTCTCATTTGGATTCATGAACACGTAGAGCAACTCCAATTCATGCTCATACGGGGTTTTCTCCATACCGCGGGGGAACAGGTTGTAGTGCAGGACCTTATTCATGGTCCTGTATTCGTCCTTTAAATCACCCCCTATCTCGGAACGCATCCCATCCTCAAAAACCACAGGGTAAATCACGCCCATATCCATCAACTCCCCACCAGGCCGAGGAAAGGTGATGGTTTCCCCCTCCGGCCTAGTATAGTCCAGGTATTCAGCAATAACATCGGGGGTCACTACTATGTCAATCCCACCCACAGTGGTCTCAATACTAGCATTAGCAATATCGTACTTCATACGAGAAAAGAAGTCAACGACCCAGTTTTTAACATACCCCTCTACTTTCTTGAAAAAGTGCTGCATACCTTTGTCCCGGATGATTTGAATGTAGGCATTCTCGGCCAAGCTGTGCTCGCAAACTTGCCGCTCGCACGTTACCTTTCGCCCCTTGAGTGTGTTCACCCAATCCATGTGTTTCTTCCTCTCACTCTCCTCCTTCCTCTTCTTCCTCCTCTCCTCATTCTGATCACTAGAGGAGCCCTCGCCCCTCTTCCTTGTGGACATGTTAATCACTTTCCTCCCCGCCTCAGCCTTTGACCGATCGTATGTACGCATTGCGCTTGACATGGTGCAGAGAATTTCGGACCTAGGGTTTGGAAATTTGAGTTTGGGGGTGATTTGGGTCTTTTCGGACAGTTCAGAACAGGGGTAGGGTTTCGATTTGAAATGGTGTAGAGAGGGGTAACGGATGAAATTTTCTGGTTCGATTGGCGGACAGAGGGGTAGGGTTTCGAAAAAGGGAGTAGACAGAGAGACAAGAGTTACCTGAGGTTTGGGGATTTTGGCTTGTTCCTTGCAATTGAGGGTTGGAACTTGAAGGGTCTTGAAGGATTCGAAGATTTTAATGGAGGGTTTGGGTGATTACGGTTGAGAATTGGAAGAGATGAGAGAATGGGGGGTCGTGGGTTTTGTGGGAAGAGAGAGAGAGAAATGATTTTTATGAGGATGGGGAGATAAAATGAACCGACGGGCTCTTTATACTGTTCTCGGACTGGTGCGATCTACCGGTAGAGATTCAATGTCTACCGGTAGACATTGAAACTTGCTCAACTGATGGCTCCTCTGATCTCGAATTGAACCGGTAGACATTGAATGTCTACCGGTAGACATTCCAAAAAAACTGAAATCTGCAGATTTGCTCAGAACACTTCCCAACTTCCAAAACTCACACCAGAAAAGCTTCCAACCTAAAAACACAGCCCCGACCATCCTCCAACCCACCGGTATCCTAAGTTTACAAGGAATTGGGTTTGGACACAGCTCAAACAAGGATCGAGGGTGATAATATGTGGTTTAATCATAAAAGTAATGCCTTGTATCATTTTTTCAAACAAACCTTAGCCTCGTTTGCAATGCATGACCGGAATCAAAATTACCTAAGTATGTACAAGAGAAAAGAAGGCCTAAACTACAGGTACGAGAAACAAGGACACATGGGATACAACAAAATGAATCTCCACTCTGTATGCTCAACCGACTCAAATGCACTTTGGAGATATGATACACACGGTTCATGTAAATGCATCCGGGATGAGTTGCACAAATTTTCAATGGTGTTTTCACATCGAACCCTTGCTACTTACGAACACAGACTGAGCATATGCTAAGTAACTCCATACAAGGGAAGATATCGCAAAAATTTTAAAAATCTACGCAAAAACGAAAACATAAAGCATAAATGTAAACTCCCCCCCCAACTTGAAATGAGCAGCGCCCTCGATGCACAAGGACGAAAAATAGGGAGAGGGGACAAAAGAATGTACCGACGGGGTGGAATGTCAACCACCCGATACCTCGACCAAGTTGGAGGATTTTGTGTCATTGCCGCCGTTCGTCCGTAGCAAAGCTTCCAAAGCTCAGTCCTGCAATTAGGCTTAAGAACCAACGAACCGGGAGACAAAAGACATTAGTACCGCCGGCTCGTGATAGCCCGGCACAAAAATCATTATGTACAGGTTAATAAACCACCGAATCGTCACGTGATTAAACGGGTACTACTTTTCTCCCCATGTTTCGCTTAAGGTGTCCAAAGCAAAAGAGACAACACCCTAGGCGAAACACAGGTGGCTATACCGGACCACAAAAGATTTGCCCTTACGAACCGGAGCTGGGTACACGACTTATTTGAATAGCGGCGTGTGAAGCTATAAACCCAAGTCGATGATGGGTACCCCCGAAGAGGCCGGGCCTTCCAAACAATTAAGTTCAGAAGTACGCAAAAGCTCCCCGTGGAAACATTTTTAGAACAAATTAGACCAGCGGACTATCAACATAAACCGGATTCTCTAATTTTTCAACCGTATCCTCCACCGCAAAGTTTTCTAAAAATGGTTTTAGACGTTGACCATTGACCTTGGAAATAAAACCACTTGCGGGGTCCAAAATTTCAACCGCCCCGTGTGGAAATACTTTATGCACAACATGGGGGCCCTCCCAACGCGACCTTAATTTTCCCGGAAAAACATGGAGTCTAGAGTTATACAACAACACTTTTTGACCCTCCTCAAAATTTTTTCTTTGGATGGTCTTATCATGAAAAGCTTTGACTTTCGATTTATAAATGTCAGTGTTATCATACGCATCCCTCCTGATTTCCTCAAGCTCACTGAGTTGGAGTTTACGGTGAGCACCGGCATCGGGCAAACGGTAGTTCAAAGATTTAATAGCCCAGTATGCCTTGTGTTCCAACTCAACCGGGAGGTGACACGCTTTACCGTAGACAAGCCGATAGGGCGAAGCGCCCAAAACGGTCTTATACGCGGTCCGGTATGCCCACAAAGCATCGGTCAAACGTTGTGACCAATCTTTCCGGTTTGGATTAACGGTTTTTTCTAAGATATGCTTTACCTCACGGTTGGCGAGCTCGGCTTGGCCGTTGGTCTGCGGGTGATAGGCGGTGGAGACCTTGTGAGTAATGCTATACTTCCTCATGAGGGCTTCAAAAGAGCGGTTGCAAAAGTGGGTGCCTTGGTCGCTTATGATGGCTCGGGGCATCCCAAACCGCGACAAGATATGCTCCTTGAGAAAGTCGACCACCACTTTGGAATCATTGGTGCGAGTGGCAATGGCTTCGACCCACTTGGACACATAGTCCACCGCCAAAAGAATATAGAGAAAACCGCCGGAATTTGGAAATGGGCCCATGAAGTCAATTCCCCAACAATCGAACACTTCCACAACTAGGATATTGGTGAGGGGCATCATATTCCTCCGAGTCACCGCACCTAGTTTTTGGCATTGCTCACATGCGCGGCAAAATGCATAAGCATCCTTATGAAGGTTCGGCCAATAGAATCCGCATTGAAGAATTTTGGCAGTGGTCTTCTTATGGGAGAAATGACCACCACACGCTTCGGTATGGCAAAATGAGAGAATCCCTTGGTGATCTTCGTCGGACACGCACCGCCTAATGAGTTGATCCGAGCAATATTTGAATAGATAAGGATCATCAAAGAAAAATCTTTTCACCTCACTAAGAAAGAGCCGTCGGTCTTGTGGGGTCCAATGGTTCGGAATTCGCCCGGTGACGAGATAATTTACGATGTCGGCATACCATGGGCAACTAGACACGGCGAAAAGTTATTCATCCGGAAATGTATCAACAATCGGGAGCTTTGAAGAAGAATCCCCGAATTCAAGACGGGACAAATGATCCGCTACGACGTTCTCCACCCCCTTTTTATCCTTGATTGTGATATTGAACTCTTGGAGCAACAAAATCCATCGGATTAACCGTGCTTTCGCATCTTGCTTCGTGAAGAGGTATTTCAAAGCGGCATGATCAGTGTAGACAATAATGGGGGATCCCACCAAATACGACCGGAATTTGTCTAAGGCAAAGACGACGGCAAGCAACTCTTTTTCCGTGGTGGAATAGTTCATTTGAGCCTCATTCAGGGTTTTGCTCGCATAATAGATGACGTATGGATTTTTGTCTTTCCTTTGCCCGAGAACCGCCCCGACCGCGTAGTCACTAGCATCGCACATGAGCTCAAATGGCAAACTCCAATCCGGTGTTTGCACAATGGGAGGAGAGATGAGACTAGACTTCAACTTTTTGAACGCTTCTTCACAAGCCGGGGTCCACTCAAACGGGGCATCCTTAGAGAGAAGGTGGCACAACGGCCTTGAAATTGCACTGAAATCCTTGATGAAACGCCGATAAAACCCGGCATGCCCGAGGAAGGAGCGGATATCCTTAACACATTTAGGGGTTGGGAGGGTGGCGATAAGATCAATCTTGGCCTTGTCCACTTCAATTCCTTTTTCCGATACAATGTGGCCCAAAACGATACCGTTAGTCACCATGAAGTGACATTTCTCCCAATTGAGCACCAAGTTTTTCTCTTCACACCTCGCCAATACCCTCTCCAAGTTTTCCAAGCAAGCTTCAAATGAGTCGCCGAACACCGAGAAATCATCCATAAAGACCTCGACGATCTTCTCGATCATATCACTGAAAATGCCCATCATACACCGTGAGAAGGTTCCGGGCGCATTGCATAAGCCGAATGGCATGCGGCGATAAGCGAACGTTCCAAACGGGCAAGTGAACGTCGTTTTCTCCTGATCGGCTAAGGCGACCTCAATCTGGTTATACCCCGAATATCCATCCAAGAAGCAATAATACGCGTGCCCCGCAACCCGTTCCAATATTTGATCAATGAAAGGCAGAGGAAAGTGATCCTTCCGAGTGCTAGCATTAAGCTTCCTGTAATCGATACATACACGCCAGCCGGTTGTGACTCGGGTAGGAACTAACTCGTTGTTGGCGTTGGGCACCACGGTGATGCCGGATTTCTTGGGGACTACTTGGATAGGACTAACCCATTTGCTATCGGCGATCGGATAGATAATTCCCACATCTAAGAGTTTCAAAACCTCCGCTTTCACCACATCTTTCATTATGGGATTCAAACGGCGTTGTGGTTGGCGAGAAGGTTTGATGTCATCTTCGAGGGCAATGTGGTGGGAACATATTGTAGCGTCGATCCCTTTGATATCCGCGATAGTCCAACCAATAGCTTTAGTATGCCGCTTCAAAAGGTCAAGGAGTTGGGATTCTTGCAAACTGCCAAGAGAAGAAGAGATCACCACTGGGTAGGTATCATTTCCACCCAAGAAAGCATACTTCAATGTATCCGGAAGGACCTTCAACTCGAGTTTTGGTGGTTTGATACTCGAGGGAAGGGTCTTGCACTCAAGAGGAGGCAACTCTTCAAATTTAGGAGACCATAAGTCCGTCCCGCACACATCGGCCATATCAAGCAAAGAGCACAAATACTCCACCTCCGGTGAGTCTAGAAATGTTGCTTCTTCGGTGGTAAGACACACCTCCAACGGATCCTTGCATAACACATTGTCCACATGTTCTTGGACCAATGAATCGATAAGATTGACTTCATTGATGCACTCATCGTCCCCCATTTGACTTCCAATATTGAATACGTTCACCTCCATCTTCATATTGCCAAAGGTAAGGTTGAGCAAACCACTCCGACAATGGATAACGGCATCGGCCGTAGCTAGGAATGGACGCCCAAGAATGACCGGAGTTGATGTTACCGCTTGAGAGGAGGGGACCGGGCAAACATCCAACACGACGAAGTCCACGGGATAGATAAAATTATCAACTTGAACAAGCACATCCTCCACCACTCCACGAGGAACTCTAATGCTTCTATCGGCCAATTGCAACGTCACCGGTGTTGGCCGCATCTCTCCCAAGCCAAGTTGTTCATAAACCGAGTACGGAAGCAAGTTCACACTAGCCCCCAAATCTAGGAGAGCTTTCTCAATCTTCTTGTCACCAATGGTGAGTGAGATGGTTGGACAACCCGGGTCCTTGTACTTCGGAACCGCATTGGTTTGGATAATAGAGCTCACTTGCTCCGTCAAGAAAACCCTCTTTTGAACATTCAACTTACGCTTTTGAGTGCATAAGTCTTTGAGAAATTTGGCATACGTAGGAATTTGCTTGACCGCATCCACCAACGGTATATTGATTCTCACTTGCTTGAACAACTCATAAATCTCGGCATTGGTGTTGGCATGGGCCGGCGCCTTCAACCTTTGGGGAAACGGGGCCGGTATTTGAGAAACGGGGGCCGTTGGTTCTTTGTCTTGAGATTTTTCCGGTTGCTCACCAACGGGAGAAGGCTCCGAGGTTGGTGAGTCAATAGGCTGATCCGGAACTTGCACAATGCTTGGTGTCACCCGTGGCTTGATAGGCTTGGGAGGAATAGTCTTGTCAACTTCCTTGCCACTCCGCAATGTTGTAATGGACTTGGCTTGCTCGGGACTAGGCACCGAAGAGCTTCCCACAAAATGTTGTCCTTGCGGATTTACTTGGGTTTGAGTCGGAAGTTTCCCCCTCTCTTGTTGAAGTAACCCCACCGTGTTGTTCAATTTGACCATTTGTTTGTTGATCTCCCCCAACGCTTGAGTGGTTTGGTCATTGAGCGTTGCTTGACTTTGGACAAAAGAAGACATGATATCCTCCCATGACCGCTTGGGCGGTTGAAATTGATTTGGCATTTGCCCATGAGAAGGTCCCGGCGGTGCAAACCCCGGTGGTTGTTGATTATGGGGAAACCTCGGCGCTCCTTGAGATTGAGGAGGCCGGAACGCTTGTTGTTGTGGTTGTTGATGTTGTGGGACTTGAGGAACTTGTTGAGGTCCGGGAGGTTGCGGGTCACCCATCGGAAGTTGGGATGAAACTTCCATGCCGCATTATATGTTGAAGAATAAGGGTCAAGCCGTTGATTAACGGCATTGACCTCCACCGGACCCGCTCCTTGGAGAATATCTTTGACGGCAGGGAGCATTTGGCAATCTCCCGTGGCGTGCCCTGAAACATCACAGATAAAACAAAATTCTTCCACCTTGCCCACCGAAGCCACCCCCGCCACTTTATTAAGTTGTAAATTTTCGATTTGGCGGGAGAGCTGGGCGACTTTGTGTGCAAGGTCATGTTGTTCATTGAGTTGGAATTTTCCGGGATTGCTCGATCCCGAATTAAGCATGTTTCTCTCGGAGGGTTCCGAGCAATCCCAGGACTGCGTTTTCTCCGCCAACTCCTCGAAATAATCCCACGCTGCACTAGGAGTTTTGGCCATAACTCCACCCTCAACCATGCTATCCATAAGGAGTCTAGTGCTCGGAAAGCACCCCTTTAGCAAAATTTCAACTTTTTGAAATGGTTCGAAGCCATGGTGGGGGATGGAGTTAAGCAAATCCTTAAACCTTTCCCAATACTGATAAAACGATTCCCCCTCCTTCTGCTTAAAAGTTTGGATTTGACTTATAAGCTCTTTCGTGAGATGAGGGGGAAAGAATTTTTTGTAGAAAGCCTTTGATAAATCTGCCCAATTCGCCAAAGATTGGGGCCTCATATTATTCAACCAGAGTTTGGCCTTGTCCTTGACAGAAAACGGGAAAAGTTTAAGTTTTGCCGACTCCAACTGGGCAGGCGTAGAAACTATTGTCGACACCATTTCCTCAAATGCCCGCATATGCGTGTACGGGCATTCCTTATCTTTTCCGTAGAATGAAGGCATTGAGTTTAGGTGATGCATTTTCACCGTAAAATTATTCGCCTCAGTCGCGGCCGGAAGAACTATGGTAGGAGCCGGCGTAGTACGTGCCGGATTAAGATAATCACTCATAGTTCTTTCAGCCGCACCTGGGTTGCCTCCAGCACCATTGCCTGCCATTGTTTCTCTCGGAGGGGATCTTATTACAAAAGGAGTTCTAACGGGTGGTGGTGTCCTTGCCCTAACCCGACGAGGGGTTTTGGGACGAGGAGGAGAAAAGGACCGGTGAAGCCTTCTAGATTTAGGACTCCGAAAGGCTCCCCGGTGACCACCGCGCATACACTTAGAATCCTTCCCAGAGAAACAACAGTTGACAAAACAGAATTAAGCAGACAAGAGGGGCTATGCCGCCGCCTCCTAACAACAACAATCAATGAGGGGCTATGCCGCCGCCTCAAAAAGTATGCAAAGAAAGTAAAAAGGCAATTTATACTTACACTAGCTTCGTTAAACCTCAGGTTAGAGACACGCTCAGGTTAGAGGTATCCACCAGTTTAAGCATAAACTACGCAAAGCAAAAGTTAAGCGAGATACTTACAGTGGTTTGGCGAACCTCCAATAAGCTATAATAATAGAAAGCGCTCCCCGGCAACGGCGCCAAAAATGCTTGCGACCTTAATGTGTGTTGCAATAAGAAAACCCCAAGCGTAGGGTTAGGTCGGTTGAAAGCATAATAAAACCCGGAAGTCCGGGATCGATTCCACAGGGAGCGCGTCCATATAGTTAACTTCGGAGATTAGCGAATGTCGAAAGTTTTAGCGTTAGGGCCGCCAACCAGATTCGGCGTTGAGGCGGCCAACTGACTGATTTTGGGAAGAAGGCTACTTAACCTAACTACGGCTTTTTAAATGGAGATTAACTAAAGATTAGGTTAAAGGATAACTAACACCCATAACTCAAGAGCACCCTTGTTCCTCTCTTGCGAAATGACTGGTAAACAGATTAGGGGTTCGGGAACATTTTGACAAACGCTCGGAAAGACATAGCCCTAAGCATCACGTGTGGCAAGGAATCGAAACCCTTGCCTACAAATGATCAAAGGGGTTAACATCTCCAAGCTTTGCTACGTAAAAATGCCCTAAATCATGTTTACTCTTTGAAAATTGATTTTAGAGAGAGAAGAACAAGGAATACTCTTGGTTACGGGACGTTAATCATCCCATAACCTAATCTTGCTACACTACTCAACCATAATCAAAGGGGAAGTGAGATAAACAAGGGTAAGAGAGGGTAAAAACGAAATCATGCTCAAATTAGAAACAAACACTTGATTAAGGAAGAACTCAAGGTTACTTACAACTTTAATGAAGTTCAACCACCCCTAAACCCACCAATCAATGCTCCATTAATGAGGAATTGAGAGTTGGAGAAGAGAGGGAGGTAGAGAGAGAAAGAGCTAGCTGAAAAATGATCCAAGATGACCTAAAAAACGTGCAAGGGGGTTTATATAGTACCCCTTTTTAGTTACAAAAGAAAAAGAAAAAGAAAATAAAAATCTGCAGAACCGGGAATGTCTACCGATAGACATTGCCATCTACCGGGAGAACGGCTACGTGGCAAGAACTGGATCTGCTTTAACTGGATTTCTACCGGTAGACATTGAACTCTACCGGTAGACATTGGACGATGTCAAATTGGTGCAGGATAGTGGCTTCACTGATCTGGGATTGAACCGGTAGACATTGAATGTCTACCGGTAGACATTGTATTCTGCCAGCCTTCTATCAGCAGCTCATTGCAGGCTTGGTTCCGGGGTTCCACGGCAATCCCCACGCTCCGGAATCGCTCCGATTGGAGCCCTCGGATCAACGGACGTTGTTGGAGCGAAACTTGGCTTTAATCAAGCCTTATTGACGAGAAAAACCTGTAATCACCAAAAACGCACCTTTCGCGCAATATCAATCAAAAACAAGGAATTATGCGCGCGAGCGTGGCAAAAATGAGCGAGATAAGCCCGGTTATTTACACTATCACGGGCTTATCAAAGAGTCCAGACACAATTCTCTCAAAGGAGAATCGACTCTTCTTTCTTAAATGTGAAAAGGTATTAGTCTTTAAATATCTGTGTGTGCGGCAGGAAGGCCGTGGTTTTATATATATATAAACATCTTCTTGAACATGCCCTGATGGTTTTTGTCGCTGTGCAAAACCCTTTAACATGAAATGATACAAGCTTATAGAACACATTATTGCTTTGTAGAAAGCTCGTTATCTTCCCTTTTTTCATGTTCTGAATGAGAAAGTGGTGGTGTTTTTCCTTGCTACGTATCTTCATCTGTGGCCTATAATGTTTAAGTTTTTGCCTACATTGTCTGATTCTATTATCAATGAAGAGGAATCTGAAGCTATTCTGAGGCCTGTTGATATTTCATAGTTAGTCTCCTGCATTGGAATCAAGAAAGTTAAGACAAATTGCATTTCTTGGGGTGAAGTCCCTTTTTGTTGAGTTCATTTTATGAAATTGTATAAATGCAGCTTTAAATGACAAACTTTGGTTCCGAGAAGCCTGTTATTTTCCCTGTTACTTTAATTTTCTTTGAAAGTAATGATACCTATTTACTTTTACTTATCTTTCTTCAAGGCCTACGATGGTTTAAAATTTTGCTTACATTATCCGATAGTGATATCCACGATGGAGCATTTTGAATTGTCCTGAGGCTGCATATGATAACGCCAACGACTGTAAGACTTGCTCAATCAAATCAATTATAGTCAAAATTCATTTTGCAATTTATAACTTCGCCGAATTGCTACTGATATTTTATATCTGCCAATGCAGCTGTAACATCTGCATATTCACCGCACTTGTTTCGAGCTTCAGGCCATTCTGTGAGGTGCGCTATACTGCTGGCATAAACAGATTTGCAGAGATTGGTAAAACACTTTCTATAACATACATTTCTACGCCCATTAATCTTCGACTCCTAACCTGGCCCGTTGTCATTTTCAGAAGCTATCTCAACACTTCAAGACATTATGTGATCAACATAATCGTAAAGAATTTATACTAATTTCAAAATCGAGGAGATGGACCGTCCAATACGTTAACGGATTCTTCAATGTAGTCGGATGGAAGTCATTTGTTCATGCACGCAAACTATCAACCTACCACACATTAGTACTCAATCCTAATGTACATGTAGAATTACATACCATGGTGTTTGATGCAAACAAATGTAAACGCATCTACTCTTGGTATTGATATCATTGCGTATGTCTTTTACGATTACTGTTAACTTTTATCTAATGAACGCCTGTATAAAAAATGATCAGCCTACATTTCGTAGCAAGCGTTGCCATATTTCAATCCTCAAAACAACAATATCACTTCGAACATTTTTAATGAGCACGCGATTCGTGCGGAGCACGTCGCGTGACACTAGTATATATATAAAAGACTGCTCTAGGTTACGGATTTTGCATGTGTTACTTTTAGGAAATTTTGTGGCTCATAATACGAAAGACATGCACACCGTGTACTCTTTTGTTTTGTTTAATTATTGTAGCCATTCTCGTAAGTCGCCATTCATTTCTCACTAGCTAGTCCCTTAGAGCATCTCCAATAACCTCAACAAAATTTTAAGCAAATTGACTAGAAAAAGTACATTTATCTCCTTTAGCTAGCTCCTAAATTTTTGCACTACCCAACAACCTAGCCTTTTTAGGCTATTCAAACCCCATTAACATTATTATATATATAAACATATATACACATCATATATATGTATATAATCGTACAATTCCCAAACCAGATCCACACTCACCGCCACCACAATTCCGCCTTCTCCGGCTCCGGCACCGACTTCTGTGTTCTACATGGAAGTGAAACCCACCTCTCTCTCTCTCTCACACACACACACACACACAACCGGATTTGGAACCAAAACCCACAAATCCTTTTCTCCCAAACTGAAAACCCACAAATTCCTCTTCTGTGAAATCTTCTCTCCAACTGAAACCAATGAAAAGCTCTGAAATTGGTTCCGCCGATTTCGTAATTAATGGTCCGACGAGATGAATTCCCTCCCGACGAAAGCTACAGCAGTCCGGCAAAGTAGAAAAGATTAAAATATTCTGGGGCGAGGGGTCCGTACCTCGCTGGCTTGGGCGAGGTTTCTGTGGCTCGCGGGCCTTAGCGAGGTGGGAAGCGAGGTTGTTGGGACTGGGATTTTAGGGCTTCACTCGGGGAATCAAGCGAAATGGAGCATCAGCCTAGGCTGATGGAGATGCTCTTAGAATGACAAAAACTTTGGTACATGTTAGAAGAGAAATTAATCTATTCTTCATTCTCAATTTGACAGTAGAAATACGACGATGATGATCTTTATGGGATCTTTAGGTGGCGTTAAAAGTATTCCAACTTTTTATATGCAGTTAAAGTGATCGATATTCAATTCTTCATTATTAATCTTGTCGTTTTTTAATCACTTCCCCTTAATTTCTTAATTTCTTAATCACATGATCTCCTACTTTTCTTTTTTAATCTTCATCTGCCGATGATCTTGTTTAATTCATACTGTACTTCCTCTAGCCCCCTAGACAGACTCGCTTCGTCTAACGTCTTCACTCATTTGCATGTTGTAACACGTATGTGCTCAAACCCATAGAGGATGAAGCTTAATCTGATCATGTTTCCCCTTTCTCTTTCGGTTGGTAGATTACCTGTCTAGGGAGAAGTACTTAGGTTTTGACCTTGACTCTATGTTAAAAAATATATATATATATTGTACTTAATTAATTGTTTAAGTACTAGTATTATTATTATACTTAAGTGTATGAATGTCTACTTATGTGTAACTACTACAGATCATGTACTTATTTGTAAACATCTATATAATATCTCAGTCTCTTAAAAAATACTATATATGCATTTTATTAAAATGAGGTGGTCCTTACGGGAGAGAGACTAATATATATATATATATATATATACACACACACATACACTTAGCTCAGTAGAATTTGACTAAGATATTAGATATATATATATATATATCTAGCTAGCACAAGATGGCCGGTTGCTGAATAATGAATTGTAGTTGTACTCCAGAACTCTATTAATAAAACAAGATGGTCAATATTCCAATGGGTCAACGACTTTGATACTAACAATTACCCAACAATTAAGGCGTATACTACTGTGTTCATGAACTCTACTTCACCCGGCCCCACTTCAAACCAAGTACTGTAGTAATTGGATTTCGGTTTTGCTAACCTTCGCCCACTAGGCGGAGGATAATATGCATATAATTCCAAACAAGTTCGGATATTAATGCATATCTTACGGATATTAATACACTTTCACAGATATCAATACACTTTTTACATATTATTCTATACCCTTTGGGCGGAGATTAGAATAACCATTGGATTTTTCTGTAGAGTAGGACAAAGCCGTCAGTATATTTCAATAATTAATTGGAGGAAGCCACAATTCTCTTCATTTTTATGCTTACCTATTTTTAATGAACTTTAAGATTTGTAATTTTATACCCCACCATCTTACCTGTAATTTCGGCACAATCAAATGAATTAATTCAGTGTATTATGAGCATACATATTTCAACTTGGTAATCTTCGTTATTGTCCCCTTGAAGTACCATAAGACTGACATTGTCCTGGTTTTTTTAAACCAACACCACAACTTATATTAAGTCAAAAGGAGTACAAGCGTGTGATAATTCTTTACGAAACGAGAGACTACCGTTTCTCTCCTATCCTTATACAAAGCTGATAACTAAAAGTCTGAGTGCAACTCTATCTATGTAAAATAAAAAAAAACAAACAAAAAAAAAAACCTTGAGTTGTTGGTTCATTTTTGGCTAACAAGTACCTCGTTAGCTTCCCAATAACAAAATATGACTTGCAACAAGGAGAACTCAAAAACTAGAGCCTGAATCTCCTGAGACAGCGTGCTTGAACTTGCTGCTTGCACAAAGCGTTGTACACAAATACTGAATCAGTCTCAACAAGATGAGCAAACCCGAAAACGACGGACAACCTACAATCCATCACGCACAAACCAACATTTCTGCCATTAGGTTAGAATTGATGTGAATAGGTCGTTCATAATCCAAAACAAAGTCACTCAACCAATTATGATTGTCTGTAAAAGGATGTAAGTAGAATAAATAGAGGTTGAAGGTAACGCTAGTTAGCACAAGAAATAAAACCACTAGTAGAACAGACAAAGTACAAAAGGTGGAGACCCCAAACTGACATGCCAGATCGCATTATATATAGTACTTCATGAGAGGGACGATTTAGGGCTAATTATTGAGTACTTTTGGGGTAACACACGATAGTCCCCGCAAATAAAAGATAGTCACGCGACGCAAATAATTAAGAATACCACGTAATGAGATAGTTCGGGAAGGATGAATAATTACTCCACACTCCGATTTGAGTGAAACAATGCCAAGGTAATTGTTAACAGTGCAGCCATTAATTAGCACGTGGGTTTTCCTCGAGAGATTGTCTCAATTCATCAATAGATTTGGGAATGACGAAATGGGGAAACTCGTTTAGGAAACTTGGTGGGGGAAAATTCATGCATACAGTAAAAGTAGAGTACGTACTATATATAGTTATGAGTAGGAAGGAGTAGGGGGAAAATGCCCGAATGTTAAAACTTTGATTTTGATAGAATATGCCACTAAACTTGTTGGAATACTAGCTCTCTCTCTCTCTCTCTCTCTCTAAAAGATGAGTGCAATTACAATTGTTGTGTCAAAATACATATTCTCTTTCTTGGACAATCCAACAGAAAAATTGTGGAATCAAAAGCCCTACGAGAATATACAGTAAGTGGATGCTTTTAATACTATATATATAATTGTTCAAACATCATACTAACTTGTTGGAAGACGAATGAGTGACATGGATCAAAATTTTAACAAAGTTTGTATTCCACTAACTAAATAAGTACTACTCCACTTATTTTTTGAATTAAAAATAATGTATTGTAAAAGATAATAAAGATAATGTATTGTGAAAGAACTATCTGTCTAATAAAATAAAAAATAAATACTCTAATATTTAAAAATAAGAACCCTTGCGAAACGGGGACAGTAGCGTGTACAAGTCAAGAATGTTCTCCAAAAAGAATACTCCCATGTTAGGCTTTAGGCCCACGTGAAATGCCCACTTGTAAGCCCAAACCCCCAGCCCAATACTAGGAAGTAATAATAAATTTGGGAAGGAAGGAACATATCCGTTCCCCACAATTTAAAAAAAGGAAACTACTCAGACCTCGCTGCTGCCTTCCTCCTAGGCCCGTAGCCTAGGGTTTCTTTTCATTCATCTCTTCTCTTCTCTTCCCGTTGCTTTCTCAAGGAGACGAGACGAGACGAGACGATTCTCTCAGTCCCAGCACTAGTAGCAGCAGCCATGGCGACCACTAAAGTCCAGAGGATCATGACCCAACCTATCGTAACCTCTCTCTCTCTCTTCTTTTACGTAATTATTTGTACTAATACTGCATTATTAGCTCATGGAGTATATGCTCTTTCTATATAATCATACTGGAGTAGTATTATTTACTGATTTGTAAAATCTTTTGCTTCATGGACTTATCGGCGGACGCTGATTTCAGAATCTCATTTTCAGGTTTCTTCAGAGTGTAAGCCGCTTGCTTGCTTCTATTTTGTTTCTTTTTTCCCTCCCGAATTCTTGTTCCTCGCATACATAGTTTTTTTTTTTTTAATTTTTTTTTCTCCGTTGGCTTGCAATTGTTGGTTTTCTAAACTCTCTCTCTCTCTCTCTCTCTCTATGAATTGAAACAGAAAGCTCGCATCCAGATATGGCTTTTCGAGCAGAAGGACTTGAGGATTGAGGGCCGCATTATTGTATGTTTTCCATATTTTTCTACTCTGTTTCTGTCGTATCTATCCAACCTTTTGCTTTTTTTTCTTCTTTTGGAAAAAAAGGCTGTTGTAGAAAATTACACAGGAAATCAAAGAGTCCGTTTAGTCCTCCATTTAGTTCAGCATGCATATTGGCCTTCGAAGTTGTTGGAAGATATAACCTAGTGCTTTCAATAGTTTTGTTTTGTACAACACCTTGTATGTCGTATGGCAGTGAATTTAACCACTATAGGACCCAACTTTGGCCCAATGTGGTTTTAGAAGGCCTTTAGGTCATACTGTAGTCTGTATGTTCAGTATAATATGGAGTTATGCTGTGGATTTTGCATGGTGATTCAAGCACCCTTCCCTACGCCTCCTCCGGGTGGTCATATTGCGGTTGAATTCTTTACATTCTTTGTTAGGGAGAAACAATGTTCTAAAAGTTGCTAGGCACTAGTCGGGCGCTCGGCCACCTTCGAGCGATTAATCGGTGCATATTGATTTGTAATCGGCGATTAATCATTAATCGGATAGGCCCAGCCATTATTTCTTGTTTTAGAACACTGGGGAGAAAGATGTTCCAAAATATCATTCGCTGGCGACCAGGAGCCTTAGGAAGCCTTTTGTTTTGAGTTTGACTCCCACCCACGTGCTATCAATTCCTCTGCTCGGTCTGTTTTACGGGGTCAGCCCCAGCTTTAATTGGACCTCCGCTAGTGGACAGTGGGATTCGTCCCCTGATTTATCAGTCCATTGGCTGGATACCAATTTTTTAAAATTTGTATTACGCAAACAACCAAAACACCAGGAACAATACTTACAAGCAACTAGCCCACCCTGGGCTAGCTAAGGAACACAGGAACAACAAGAAACAAGGTAAGCAAGCCTTGTCCTAACCAGCTAGAAGCAAAAACTACAAGGAAAAAAAAAAGCAGAACAACAACATTCAAACACTATCAGCCAAAGATCCTTTGACTGAGCTTCCATTCCCCAGCCAACATTTTATTAGCATCTGAGGCCTTAACATTCCTCAATGAGCAGATGCAGACCCTTACTTCTTGCACAACCTGGGTTATAAGAGAACAAAACAATAAGTTGTAAGTGTTAAACAGACATTGAGTGCATTTTGCTCACAAACTTGAATTTGTTAAAGGACAGTCCTGAACTGTAGTTCTTGTTAAAAAGGGCAGTAGCAGAACTCTCCAACATATGAAATCTGCCCTCAGAAAGTCTGTTTATCAGCATCAGCATTTTCATTGCAACGTGCTGTCATTTTTCATGTACTCACTCACTCAGGATTTTTGATGTGCAAGTATAGACTATAGAGGACCTTTGAGATATCAGTGCTTGTATTCTTGTGCATCTGGCACGGATATACCTATGCTCGACTACAGGAGTATTTCTGTCACTATTTGTCTTGGGATCAAGATAGAAATTACGTTCCCTTTTGTCCTGTCTTCGATCAATCTTTTCTTTTCTCAATCAGAAAATAAAGTGGTCTATTTGTTTGCTGTTTTAGGGGTTTGATGAATACATGAACCTTGTTCTGGAGGATGCTGAGGAGGTCAACATAAAGAAGAAGAGCAGAAAGGCTTTGGGTGGGTGTTGAATGACTCTAGAAACCTATCATTTGTTTCTTTGGATTGTTTTCTTATGATATGGTGTTCTCTTTTCAGGGCGGATACTTCTTAAAGGTGACAACATCACACTGATGATGAACACGTAAGTGATTATTATGATTCATTTTTCTTTACGTATTTGAATGCTCTTTTTCCACAAATCTCACAATTCCTTTGGTATCATGTACTTACTACAGGGGGAAATGAAGACTAGCTTTAACTGGTGCATGGAAGGACAGCTTAGTTTGCTGGCAGTAGTTCTAAAGCCAGATGTATTGAGATATCTGTGACATTTCTTCTTGCATCATTTTTATCCTCGAGTCTAAAACAGGGATATGATGCACAGCTTCTGTATTGATCTCCGTTCGGCTGCAAATTTGTACCTGTTGTCTATGTTAATTTTTCATGTCTACTCAGATTTTCGAGGCATGTTGGCTACTTTTATCAGACAAACTGTTTCCTCTTTTAATTGAGCCTAGAAAGGGGAGAGAAATAAGAAGATTCCTGTAAAATGCAAATTTCCTTGTTGGACAACCTTTGAATGAAAGTATAGTTACCAGTTTAAGGTTTTGGCCGTAATCAGGATGGCCAAAAAAAATTGGGGCAATCATTTACATCGAAAGCTTAGATGATGAGAACCAGCTTAACATTGCCAATGGCCTTCTGTCCTAAAAGAATTTCTCTTGGGCGTTGGATTTGAGATTAAAAGCTTACACTTCCTGCAGTTATCTAACAACTAGTGCCAAAGATCATTACATTTCAGCGCCTCAATCAAACTTGATCACATCTTGAAAACGTACTATTTTACACTCCTTTAAATGACACAGTACAGTAAGGGAACTGAACTAGAAATTCGAATAGCCATAAATGTTGCAGTAAAACCACTAGAATCACGCCGATCAAAAAAAAAAAACCCACTAGAATCACAACCTGCCAACAACAAGAAGAGGGCTTACAACAGAAAGGAGTTTACACACACTATCTGGATTTAAGCTTAGATTATACCAACCATGGACGGTCTGTAGGGGCAGAAGTCACTCCTTTATTTGTGAGGCAGCTAACTTTATTCTAACCTCTCACCCAAAAACACATGTATGAAGCCTATTGTTCCTCAACAATCATTCCAATTGGAGGAAGAATTTCGACCAACACTCTATAGTTTGAGAAACACAAACTCTTCAATTGCAGGTACCTCTCCTATTTTCTTGAGGGTGTTCTTATCTGGCACTTCATCAACACCAATCGCCATGATGGCCTTTGTCCTCTTAACAGTCCTCCCTACACTCATAAAGCTGACATTATAATTCTGTTCACCAAGAATGTTTCCAACCCGTCCGATCATCCCAGGTTGGTCCACCTGGCAACACAATATCAGGTTCCCTTCCAGACTCACATCCACACTGAAAGATCCCACTTGCGTCAGATGAGGTATTCCGTATTTCACTCTCCCCTCAATGCTAACATTTCCATGCTCTGACTCAGCACTCGCAAATTTGGACTCCGTATTGCTTATTAGGACCTGGATTGAGTCAATAGGGTTCTCAGGGGATGAATCAACCACCACTCTCTCCTCACTAATACGGAGACCTTTCTGCTTGGCAGTGAAATCAGCATTAACTAAGTTGACGAATGAGTCGGATATAGGCTCGATGATGCCCTTTATGATCATGGCACGGAGAAGTCTGGTGTCCAGGTCATCTGGGTCTCTAGCTGATCTGTAGACCACCTTAACTGATTTGATTCCGTCCCCTCCAGCCACCAACTGTACAGCTAGCCTACCCAGTTTCTCAGCTAGCAGAACGTAAGGAGCCAACTGAGAGAGAACCTACAAATGAAAAACATTAAATTAGCAACCTGGATTCTGATTTGGTTTCAGGTATGGGTATGTGTTAGTGTTGAATTCTTTTCATTTTCATTTCAAGACACGGGGACTCTATAATTTTGTATTCCTTAGCACATGGAGTATAAGTTATTTTCTAAGAAAAATAGTACTTACAAGGTACCTATACGTATTCAAGCATAATATAAGTTTTCTATGCATAACTTCATGAGAAATTGGAATTGCAAAACACGCCTTGCTAGATGAATGCCGAGCTGAACATGTTGAAAAGGGATGCCATATCCTTGTTCTACTGTTGAATGTCCGACACAAGTTCTTTATTGACTTAAAAGAGTAGGTGTAACATAGCAGCAGTCACATGGTGTTATATGTGATATTGTATACCTCGGCAGGGACCATGGGAGCATTGACGGCAGTTGCAGAAAGTTCCCCTCTCAACGCTCCAACTACAGCTTCGGCTATTTCTACAGCCACACCTTCCTGAAATACAAGATTTTAACATGATTGAAGTGATGGCAAAAGAAAAAATTGACAGCAAATGAAGAGCAGAAACCACTCAAGTAACGGTCACGGGATGCTTATACCTGTGCTTCCTTAGTGCTAGCTCCAAGATGAGGTGTAAGAGTGACATTCTCAAATTGCAACAATTTGCTGTCTGAGGGTGGGGGCTCCTCGCTGAACACATCAAGTGCTGCCTGTTACACATCAGTATCCAAAAGTCACTTTTTTTTTGGAGCTAGGTGGGAATTTCATATCCCCAAAGGAACCTTTTTCCATAAATTAGACCAAATACCATAATTTCAAATAAAAGGATGATATAAAGAGAAGAGTTCGTGTGGGATAAAACAGGTCATTTTTCTGTCCTACTCCATGTTTATAAAGGTGCAGGTTGTAACCTACCTATTCCATTTGTTTCTCTCCCTCTTAATCAATAATTTGTGGGGTGAGTTGGGGTGGGATGCGATGGAATTTTGAGATCCACTCTTAGCGACACTTTACCGTAAAATCAATCTTATTCAACAGGGCAATAAAAACAATGGTCATCTTGAGAAGGTCAAAAAAATAAAGAAACAAATATAGTGATCTTAAAAAGAAATCCCCAAACCACCTCATTTTGATCCTGTTTTTCCCCCTCAAAATGCTACAATAACGCATGAGCTGTTCAAATTCTACTGAATTCCTGAATTCAAAATCCAATAGGACAGGGGTATATGGTTGACAACACAATCATACCTGTGAAACTACTCCACTTTCAAGGGCCCTCACTAATGCATCTTCATCGATAACACCACCCCTAGCAACATTAATAATGCGAGCTCCCTTCTTCATCTTTGCAAAAGTATCATCGTTGAATACCTTGGAAGTGGTAGGAGTGAGGGGCATATGGAGAGAAATGAAGTCCGCAGTTGATATGGCATCATCGAAAGAGACCAAGTCCACACCAATAGCACGGGCTCTATCAGCTGGGGCATACGGGTCGTGCGAAATTACATGCATACCTAGGCCTTTTGCACGTCTTGCAACTTCAGATCCAACTTTCCCGAATCCCATTATTGCTAATGTTTTCCCGACAAGAGAGACTCCAATGTACTTGGTACGTTGCCATTTTCCTGTTAAAAAAGCATCCACGCATGAAAAAAATCACATAGAACATAAGCAAATATGAACAAAGAAGATTGGTTTTGAGTTCACGGGGGGAACAATTGTGCAAGGAGACAAGGAGTACGTGCTTAGCTAGTAGAAAACCATGGTTGGTAAGTGGTAACCAACTCCAGCAATCTCCAGGTTAGAGACCATATATACATATATATATATATATATGTTTATTTCCTTAATCATGTCTCGGCATTCTGCCTCCTAAAGCTGTTCAAGGAACGTGGTTTCAGAATTTTAGTCAAGAAAAGTGCACCACAGTTCAGTCAGTCGCCGAGTCCCATAAAATATCCCATGTTGATATCACTCCAATCACAATAGCAGAAATTTGGTCAATTTCCACTGGAAAATACGAGGTTGAACCCATCCTAGCAGTCGGTATCAAGGCAATGGCTAGGATGCAGTTCAAAAAGGTAGTGGCTGGGACGTTGTTCTATCTACCCACAATGAAACTACTGTAATAAAATGTTTCATTCTCAAAAAAAAAAACTACCATTATTGCATGTATAAGATTCACATTGGGGAGTGATTTTCACACTCCCCTTTTTGAAACCACACTCCCTTTTTTGTTTTTTAGTGTGGAAATCAATTCCCATTCACATTATGTATATGCCCCAGGATACACCAAGAAATCTCTACTATAAATTCATCTTTTGGCTGTTTTCCTGTGGGTGGGAAGCTGCCGAAATGAAAGTTTTCGACTACAGATCTCCATTCTCCTTCCCCAAATGCCACAAACGCGGGGTATTCTCATTTCAACAACCGTATTCCATCAGACAACTGGAACCAATTTTAAAACTAAAACAAACAAATCCTTGAGTAATACAAAATTTTATAATCTCCAGTCGCATGAATGCAAGTGAAGCTCCGCCCATGAACAGAGCAATTAATTAAATCCAAATCACCAACTTCATAAATTTCAAGCAAATCTGTAACCTACCATAACGGGCCAAGAAAAATCTACTACTATACTATACAATAAGACAAATATCTATAACACACACAAAAGTTCAGTCATAAATTTATAGTCTTGTCATTTGTCAGTTACTCAAACCGTATTCAATTCCACAACCAGAACTAATTTTAAAACCTGAACAAGTTCTTATCCTTGAGCAATTCCAAATTTGTATCCTCTTGTGACATGAATGCAGGTTAGCTCCGGCCAAACAGACCAACAGAGCAATTAATTAAATCCAATTCACCAACTACGTGTATATATATATAACTTTCGAGCAAACCTGTTACCTACCGTTACAGGCCAAGACAAATCTGTTAACATATATAGTAGTACGAAACTTGAGTCATAATGCGAGCACAACGTATATATACCAGATTTGACGGAGGCATCGGACTGAGCGACATTTCGAGCCATAGAGGCAAGCAGAGCAATAGCGTGCTCAGCGGCGGCGATGGTATTCGCGGTGGGCGCATTAACAACGAGGCATCCCAACTCGGTGGCCGCCTGCAGATCCACATTGTCGATCCCGACTCCTGCCCTTCCCACGACCTTCAAGCGGCCGTTGGCGGCCTGGAACACCTTTCGCGAGACCTTGGTACCACTCCTGACGATGAGGGCGTCGAACCTGGAGATCTCCTTGCACAGCTGCTCCGGAGACATGCCATAGAGGCACTCGACGTCGGCGAAGCTTCGGAGGAGGTCGAGACCGCCTTCTCCGAGTTTTTCGGAGACGAGGATTGTAGGTTTGGTGGTGTGGTCCGGATCTGTGGTTTTGGACAGAGAGACGATGTTTGGGGATTGGGCTGTATTCAAAGCAGCGGCGTTGGTGATGAAGCAGGGCAAGTGTGGTTGAGATCGAATTAGGGAGGAGTGAGAGAGGTAATTCCTAGGGAAGGAGGTGTGAGGGAATTTGGCGTTAGAAGCAGGAAGGAGAGAGGGTAGGGAAGGAGGTGGTGAGAGGAGAATGTGGTTTGCAGAAGAAGCGGAGGCCATGGTCTCTCTGTCTGTTATTCGTTTCCGGATTCTGAGAAGTAGTAGTTTGTTTGTTTGTTTGGGAAGGGGAGAAGTGATCGAAGATGTTTTCCTTTTGTAGGAGAGGAGACCGGAGAGAGAGAGAGAGAGAGAGGGTACATGTTTGAAATCCTAATCCTAAAATTGGGGGTGGGTGGGTGAGTGATTATTACGGAGTACTACGTACTGTATTACATTACAGATAATTAAGGTGGTGTTCCACTTTAAGAAAAAATGTTTTTTTTTCAAAATGTTTGAATTTTAAATTCAAATATAATGAAAATGAAAAATATTTTCTCAATTTTTTTTGCACCGTTTAAAAGATCTTAATGAGATCTATCAAACAAGATCCATATTGGTAGGAAAATTATTTGCGTAAACACATGATTTTTGGGCTTGAAATTACTTCCGTTTGAAAAAAAAAAACTTTTTCTTAAAGTGAAACACCACCTAAATACGCTATGTAGAGTCGCCGTAGCCAACTTGTATTCTCTCCCTCCCTCCGATTCATCAATTTACTTATATGCCCCCTAATTTACATGCACCTACATCATTAATCTCAAAATAAAATAAAGTACGGAATGGTGATACAGAGGGAGCAAAATCCTATCTCGCAAGTCTTGATTAATTACCAAGACTTCTTTTTGGCGTTCATGCTTGTTCAGTTTATTACTCCCTACTTATTTGTTTATTTTTATACAAATGATTAAACGAGATCAAGGATAAGTACGTATTTTTTTTTATTTGACTAACAATTTTTTATTAGCTACTAATTACTGTGATTTCTTTGGGTTTTGTTTGATAAGCATGCAATTAGGTCATCGTGCCAATAAACGAGTAAGCAATTAAATAAACAAAGCTATTATGAGTGCCCATACGATAAAGGTGGTGCATGTTCATCATCAATGAGTTACCTATATGTGTTTAGTTAACTTTTGAAAAAATTTCAAAATCTTGCCATCATAAATTGTCGTTGATTTTCAAAATAGGAAGGGAAAAAAAAAAAAAAAAGGTACTCTGTAATCGGGATGGGTCTGGAAGTAATTTTCGAGGGCAATATACTATCACTTATAGAAATTTCCTTAATGTTTAGAAATTTGTTTTAAACACACACAAGTTTAGAGATTACTCCATTTTCACACTGCACTTTTAAACTTGTTTTAACCTTTTCTTAATTTGTTCTTCCAATAGGAATCTCCTGAATGGAGTGGGAGTAAAATGTAGTAATTGAAAGGGTGTGGGTATCCGGGTACGTAGCATTTCTATTCGAAAGAGACCAAGTCCACACCAATATATTATTTTAAAATTTATAAACATTTTTCTGTATTTTTTTTGGGGACCCGGAGTGGACGCTACAAAACATGTAGTGAATGATGGTATAGTGATTGGATGTAGTGTACCTAGACTTATTAAAGTACTACTACAAAACAAGGGTATTCCGCCGTGTGCGCTTACGTGTCCTGAGGCTGCCTCAGCCTGCCTGAGGGTTGGTCCCTAACGTCTTCCTGCCTTTGTCCCCATCACCTGCATTTTCAAGTACTACTACTACTACGACTAATAATAATAATACTCCATAATAATAATAAAGGCAATAAACTTTCACTCATTGGGTCCCATTACTTCATGATTTGTTAAACGTCGAGGGAAAAGGGAACTGGTGCGCTTCCTTCTCCCACCATTTATGACTAGGTCCTGTTCCACAACGCAAAAAAAAACTTTATTTTTTAAGAAGACAATTTAAAGTACAAAAATTATAAGTTTATTAAAATTTAAAAATATGCAATATAGTGCAAAAAAAATTGAAAAATTATTTTTTATTTACATTATTTTTGAGTTTGAAAATGTGAAATAAACTGTTTATTTTTTATGAAGGTTTTTGGAACAGGGCCTAGCCACCGCCAAGTGGCGCATTAAACTTTTTCTCCATTAGTACATTAGTAGAGATGATTATCATCTCGCCCGAACTATTAGTTAACCGGATTGCACGGAATCGTTTGTTGTGGTTATTAACTGAAATTTTAATTGTAGTTGTGGCGTCGGTGCCAGTCATTGAAAATGGCGTGGGAGTTGGAGAAGTCTTGGTCCTCCTACTCCTCTCTCTCTCTCTCCGAACCAGATTCGTGTGCTTTGGGGATTTTGAATCCCCTGCGTTTTGTTTTGTTCGTTGTGTTAAAACGTGGGGCCCATCGTCACGTCAGAAAACAGAGGGTAGAGTGGTGAAACAAAGGAGTGAGCGTAAACTTATTACTTATGTCCCCTCTCTGTGAAATCACAATTGGAGGAAAGAACCTTTTGAAATAACCTTCTTGTTATAGGGCCCTTTAAATAACCTTTTGAAATAACCCTCTTATTACCGGGCCTATTAATAAATTACCTTTAGCGCCGTTCATTGCCCTTTTATGGACAATTTCATGGATACTTGTCATGTATTCTACCAATTTCAAAACAATAATACTTTGGTGATCATCTACTATGTTTTGGATACCATATAATGTGTTACTAATGTATTGGTACCCAAAACACGGTCAAGATGGTCCCAATAACATTGTTCTCACCTAAAATACTATTTAGTGGAAATAAATTGACTATTGTCATTGACTTGTAATCCAATAATATAAGAAAATCCACCATAAAATAAAAACCACGGATTTTTAGTTGCATCTGTTTGTGTTATATAAGATAGAGTGAGTTGTATACAATTTACTTATGGATTAAAAAAAAAAAAAGATGAGCGACAAACGAACAGAAAGTTAAGCTAACCCCACTGAGACTTAAGATTTACTCCCTTCTAAAGTCTCAGGTTCGAAAATCTATTGACCTTTGCTCTGGCTTTAATTAGAATACCCGCAAGTGGATGGTGAGATTGATCTTCCAAAACTAGTCAAGAAATACATATGCTGATTCGAACACTTGAGTTATAAAAAACAAACAAATAGAGAAATCTCATTTTCATATATTAGGTTTTTGTGCTCTGATTTCGACATGATGCAAATCATGACTCGCTAAATCATTGGGTGCATTAAAAGCATTAAATACTTACAACCCCGATAGAGTCTACAACTACCAAATTAACAAAGGCAAATGCTAACGGTTGCCCTTGGGGCACAAGGAAAAACATATTAAATGAGCTAAAATGTTGGTAAACACCATTTTAACTTGTAAAGATAATTAATTGCATTGGTAAATGAGGAGTTCTCCAACTACTTGTAAATGGGTATTCTAATGATCTACACCCGTTTTTTGTTTCAAAAATTAAACTCAAGGTTTATGTTTGCTATATATTCATATATCCACATAATAAATGACTGAAATTTTCTTGGATAAATAAGAACGGGATAGTATTGGTGGGCAATTGTTTGTAACAATTTGTTCTTTAATGAGTTTGTTTTTTTTATTGAGCTCCTTACTTGTTTGGCCTATTTTTGCCAAATGATCCAAATGGATTACTTTTTTTGTCCTTGTTCCATTTTTCCGCAGTTGTTAGTTTTGCATCAATTTTTTGTGAATTATTACTTTGTTATGATGAGAGGAATCTATAAAGTAAAAAATTAACATCGAAACACGATCTTTTTTTTAAATAAAGATGAAAACAAGCTGCTCATTGGCTTATTTTTGTTTTTATTAAAAAAAAAAAGAGTTTCGATAGTAATTTTAAAGTTTTTAGATTTCTCTCATCATGACGACATAATAATTCACAAAAAATTAAAGAAAAACTAAAAAATGCCAAAAAAAAAATTGAATAAGAACAAAAAAAAAAATCCATTTTGTAAGGTTGAGGAGGATGACAAGGGGTAGCGCTCATCCCTCTTCTCTCTCTCTCTCTCCCTCTCTTCCTGAAAATTAAATGTCCTATTCTCTGATTATAGATTGCTTGTTTTTGTTTTTCTCTATTTTTTTAGTTTATCTTCCTGTAAGAAACTAGAACGGAACAAATGATATTTGAGTATAGGGGTACTACTAGAAACTACTCCTCAGAATGTCAATCACATGCATTTAAGGTTGTTTATTATCCAAAACTAATATTGTTGTTGATTAAACCATTAATGTCGAGTGTAGTAAATACAAGATTGATTAGCATTTTTTTTTTTTGATCAGCAAAAAGATAGTTTTATTAACTCATAAACACGAAGTTTACAGAGGTAATAGGAGCTTGGATACACCGGCCTGACCATCCAAACCCCTCTTCTCCAAGCCACACGGAGGAACTGAAAAAGGCCCAACAGGCTGAGCCTAAATCAGGAAAAACACCAATTTGGACAAACCTACACCTAAAAGGCCTAAAAGCCCAAATCAAATCAATTCAGCACAAACCTAACCCTAAACCCAACCATTGGCCAGCAGGAATAGAAATGCATTAGCACCTACGTCTGGCGAGATCTAAACCTAGCAGGACCCTGGTGGGCCACCGGGCCCAAACAAACTGGCCCAACCGAAACCCATCACCAAACTGGGCAAAGCCCAAAACCTAAAGCCCAAACACAACCCTACCCTCCTGCCATCAGCAAAAACACCCATCGCCGCCGTCACCCACGCCCACCTCAGAAACACCTCAAGAGAACACAGCCGCCCAAAATGAGCCCCAACCACCGCCCATCACCAACATCTGCCACCGGGATGGGGCCGAACACCAACAGCCACCCAAACCAAACCATACACCACAACCGCCCAGCCACCCAAACGCCACCGCCGCCGCCACACTCCGCCGCCAATCTGCCAAACAGAAAACACAAACAGTCCACAGTTCCGCCCCTAATCAAACACAAGCACAGCCGCCCATATAACCTCCAACCACCACCCGCCACAATCTGCCGCCACCGTCATCACCGATTGGGGAAAACCCAGCGGTTCCGCACGCACGCTCCTAACCGCCAAAGCAAACCAAGGTAAGGCCGAAAACACAGATCTGAGGCAAGATCATGAACCGCAGTGCTCATCAGCAGAAACGGGAGAACCCCCGGCCGTTAGGCGCAGAAACCAGTCGGCCCAGATGATACCAACCGGCGGGATTCAAACCGTCCCAGCCCACCTCCTGAACCGCCGCCCCACCAACGCCGTTAAGCATGAAACCGCAACCACCCAGGAGTGGATCGGTCGGTAGAAGACGTCGAAACCAGAAAGGGGCGGAGAAAAACGACCACGGAAAAGCAACCCGGCGAGAGCAGTCGAGGAAGAGGACGATCTAGTGCAGGGTAGGGAGAGGGGGAGGAGAAGACAAAGCCCGGGGGGAGGAGGGGGAAGGGGCGCCTCCCCCCCCAGGCGGCAGCAGAGAAAAGAAGACCAAGGGTTTAAAGAGAAGGGAGAGAGTCTAGAGAGAGAAGTTAGCTACCATTAACTAGGTACCGTAAAGATTGATTAGCATTACTCATGAGAAGACAATCAATACAAAGCATATTAAGGATAAGCACATCATTTATAGTTACTAAACTAATGCACTAAACTTATGCCCCAGGGGCACTTGTTAGCGGGACCGAATTAACAATACAACTAGGAATGGAAAGATAAACAAGAAAGTTCCCAACAGGGATCATATCGATGGGTGCATCCATCGATCCTTTGTCAAACCATCTGCAAATTAGTTCACCTTGCGGTCAGGGTCAGCATATGCTTGATGGTCAAGCTTTCAAATCTTTTTTTTTTTTTGGTAAAACTAGGTACATTAAATAGGAAAATTAAGAGTCATACAAGAGTCTAGGGTATTCCACCCCATTTGAGTCTTCGCATAGTTGCGAATTAATACAAACCGGAGCAACATCAAATAAATGAAAGTCTAAGTCGTCATCAAAGGACATATTAGCTAGTAAGTCGGTACATTTGTTTCCTTCACGGTAGACATGGTCAATCTTCTCCACTCCCAGCTGTCTCATCAGGCATCTGCAATCATGTATAAGATTATTAAGAATGTGTCGGGGTTGATTTGGACCCAAAATCAGTTGGATGGCTGCTTGAGCATCTATTTCCACACAGAAGGGAGCAAGCTGCTTATTTTGAGCGAGTTGAAGGCCATCTCTAAGAGCCCATAATTCTGCTTCCAAAGCTGTCATTTGGCAAAGGGCCCTGTGGAAGCCCACTATCCAGCTTCCCTTTTCGTCTCTAATTAAACCACCTCCTGTGGCTTTCCGAAGGTCCTTCTTGTATGCACCATCTGTATTTAATTTGAAGAAAGACGTGCCGGGAGGGCACCATTTCACAAGCACAGTATTCCGACTTCGAGGATTCAAATTTGGAACTGCAATATGGTGCCATTCAATTGCCAGGGCAATTGAGGATGCCAGGGCAATTGAGGATGCGATGGTGGAATCCAAGAGTTCTCTGGCCCGAGAAGGTTCATTCTGGAAGATGGTTTTGTTTCTGAGAAGCCAGATGTTCCAACAAGTAAAAGGGAAAACAACACTCCAAGGGACTCCCGAACGGTGGAGGGCTTTAGAATCACAGTTTAGTTTTAGCCAAAAGGGGAGAGCAGAGGAGAAACAGGAATGAGCACTGTTATGGATACCAACACCTTCCCAAACATTTGAGGCCACTTGACAATCCCGAAGGACATGAGTCACGTTTTCACTGGCAGCATTACAAATCTCGCAGAAATCATTTGGGGTAATATTTCTCATGAAAAGAAGATTTTTTGTTTTGAGTCTATTTTGGGCAGCGAGCCAAAAGAAATTTCTGATTCTAGGATTTGTTTTAATTTTCCAAACCCAGGTCCAATTATCAAAGGGGGGGGGTGCAGACAAAATTCCTAGTTAAAAGCCAAGCAGTTTTGGAGGAAAAAATGCCGTTGGGGGAGGAAGTCCAGACGGTGGTATCCTGTTGGGGATCAAACAGCTGGGGTTGGACGAGGAAGATGTGAGTGAGAATACTGGGGGGAAGAGAGAAGGAAATTTTTGAGAGATCCCAAGCACTTGAACCCCAAACATCTCTAACCGTAAGATTAGGTTCATCAAAGAGAAGAGGTCCTGAGATCAGAGATCTCAAGGGCCCGAGACCAGTCCAGTTAAGGTACCAAAAGGAGGTGTTGTTGCCACTACGAATAGCGACCTTGGTGCCGGAGTTATAAACGTGTTCCCCTTTGGTCAAGCTTCTCCAAGTGGGAGAGGGACGATTGTAAGCAACGGATCGGTGCTTATATTTGGATAGAAGGATACGTGACCAAATTCTGTCTTCCACATTGACTCTCCAGTTTAATTTGGCCATGGCAATAGTATTTGCTTCAAGAGAGGTTTTAATGCCAAGCCCTCCAAGTTCGGTTGGTTTAGTGACTTTCTCCCAACCTACAGCATGAATTTTTCTCACTTCCGCGGAAGAGCCCCAGAGGAAATCCCTATTGGCTTTGTCAATGGCCTTATGGACCGATTTGGGAAGCATGATATTCTGCATAACATAAGCCGGGATACTACAGTTGACTGATTTGATGAGGGTTGTTCTTCCCACCATGGGGAGGACTTTGTTCTTCCATCCAGCAAGTTTGGAGTTAATTTTGTCAAGAACAGATTTGAAGTCCGCTTTCCTGGGTCTCTTGTCAAGAATGGGGCACCCAAGGTAGTCTCCGAAGGAGGCGGCTAGGGGCATTTGGAGGATGTTGGCAAGATTCACTCTATCAGGGTGGGCAACATTTTTTGAGAACAACACTTTTGATTTGGAAAAGCTAATGCGTTGACCAGATTGCGAACAGAAATCGGAGAGGATGTCACGGATTACGTGACAGATGTCAGGGGAAGCTTTACCAAACAAAACTATGTCATCAGCAAAAAAACAGTGAGAAAGGTAGGGACCTCTATTAGCAACTTTGATGGGCTTCCAAGCTTTTTGCTGAAGGGCCTCATTTATACGCGAGGAGAGGTACTCAAGGCAAAGGATGAACAAGTAAGGGGAGAGGGGATCCCCTTGCCTGATCCCACGAGAAGGCTGGAAAGATTCCGTTTTTCCACCATTGAAGAGAACAGAGGACGAGGAAGAAGAGATGCAAGACAGAATGAGATTTACCCAAAGGGTAGGGAAGTTAAAAGACAGAAGCATCTTACGAATAAACCCCCATTCCAAACGATCAAAAGCCTTTTCAAGGTCAATTTTTATAACCATATTTCCCACAGATCCTTTCTTATGACTGAGGCTATGCACTACTTCCTGCACAATAATCACATTATCGATGGCACGACGTCCAGGGATGAAGCTTCCTTGGAGGGGGTTGATGAGATCGTTCAACATTGGTCTGAGGCGGTTGACCAGGAGTTTTGTAACAAGTTTGTAGATGGTGTTGCAAAGGCTGATCGGCCTGAACTGGCTAATGGATTCAAGGTTTTTGGATTTAGGGATGAGACAAATAAGAGTTTCATTGAGGTTTGGAGACATCTTACCCGAGGAGAAGATCTCGCAGATGGTAGTATGGATCGAGTTTGCCACTGAGGGCCAACATTTCTGGAAAAAACCCGGATGGAGTCCATCAGGGCCAGGGGATTTCCAAGGGCCGAAGGACCATAAAATGTCTTTGATCTCACACAAGTTGGGAGTCATGCAAAGGCGGTCATGTTTAGAGATGGGAATTTGAGGAACATGAACGGAAGGGGGTTGGAGGAGGTCGAAATCCCAATCAGTGGTGAAGAGGTTTGAGAAGTGGTTCCTAGTCAAAGTATGCAACTCATTTAAGTCAGAGATCCACCTCCCAGAGCTATCCTTAAGACTAAGGATTCGATTGGACCTTCTACGGTTAATCGTGGATAAGTGAAAAAATTTGGTGTTACGATCCCCGTCAAGGAGCCAATTCGTTCTGGATTTAACCGCCCAGAAATCTTCCTCTAATTTGAGTAAATCATTAAAATCTTTTGTGAGATTTGCCTCAAGGTCCAAGAGGAATTGGCAAGGGTTTGAATCAAGAGCTTTTTGAGTTCCCAGAATGCGAGCTTTTAAGATTTTTTTCTTTTGAAAAATATTCCCAAAATGATCTTTGTTCCACACACGAACTTTTTCTATAAAATTTGCCGCCAGTGAACTAAAGGTATTAGAGTTATCCCAACAGTGCTCCACCAGGGGAAAGAAGGAAGGGTCCGAGAACCACATGGGTTCGAGTCGGAAAGGATGGTCAAGCGGAAGAGAGGGGGGGAGGGTTAGAGTTCAGCAAGACAGGGCAGTGGTCCGAGTGGGCCCTCACAAGGTGTTTAACAGAAACATCCGGGAAAGCTAGAGTCCATGTCGCGTTAGCAAGGCATCTGTCTAGTCTTTCTCTAATGAGGCCACCAGGTTGCCTACGGTTGGTCCAGGTATAGCGAGAGCCAGAGAAACCAAGGTCCACCATACCGCAATGGTCAATACAGTCCTTGAATAATGAAGCCCTACTCCAGTTAATAGGGCGACCACCACTTTTTTCAGAAGAAAACAAGATGTCGTTGAAATCGCCCATCATGAGCCAAGGCTCATTGTGGTTATCCGCAAGCAAAATAAGGTTATCCCAAAGATCTTTTCTAATATCAAAATTTGGACTAGCATAGATGGCAGATAAAAGAAAAGGAGTGAAATTAGGGTGTACCTGAACCGAGGCATGGATTTCTTGACGGGTACTATTCAAGATATCACAACGAAAGATATCGTCATTCCAGAGGAGCCAGATGCCCCCAGCAAAACCCACAGAGTCAACCACGAAAGAGTTTGTGAAACCCAGTTCCTCACTGAGTTTTTTTGCACGGGGCCCCGCAATTCGGGTTTCCATAATGATGGCAAAATTTGGGTGATGTTCACGCACCATATCAGCAAAATGGCGACGAAAGTGAGGACTGGCAGCGCCTCTACAGTTCCACATTAAGATTTTCATTGAGGCATTGTTGAGGAAGTGGGGAGGTTGGCTTTGCTCCTCCTCCGCGTGGAACGGCACGACTTCTTTTGGTTCTGGATCCAAGTAGAGAGGGTTTAGCAATACTAGGTGTAGAGGTGCTGCGAACCCTGGCTGGTTTGAGGACTCGACTGAGACGAAGAGTTGGTTTGGGGTTTTCAACGCTGTCAGAAGATGAGCCACATCCAGCTGTCCCGGGATTCGAAACTCCCTCGGGATGTCCTCTAGGCAGTGGAATTCCATCTTGGGGCAGGGGGTCAGAGGAAGAAGGGTTTGGGCTCTGAAAGAGAGTGTTGTTCGGTAACAGTCGAGTGGCAGGGATGGAAATCTGGTTCAGTTGGATGGATTGTGGAGGAAGATCTCCGGAGACGGTGTAGGGGCTCGAAAGGTAAGTTACCACTACCTGGGAGTGGGGAGATGGGGGAACAGGGGTTAGGTAATAAGGGGAGATGTTTTCCCAAGCTTCTGCCAGGGCTTCCTCCCAAAACCCCCATACATGATCGGGGTGACGTTGAATGAACGGGAGGAAGTGCTCCGACAGCGGTATCACAGACTGGTTGTGGAGGAGGTACCAGCCCGGGAGGGAGTGATTTTCCAGGTGAGAAATTCTGAAAGGAATCTGAGGTTCGGGGGAAGGGGATGGAGGCTCGCTGTGGGGATTTTTCAAGCGCCTGGGGCGATTGGGAAAGCGCCAGCGGGGGTTGATGCGTCGGATCATGGTTCAGGGAGGAAGGGATGGTGGAAGAAACAATGGAGGAGGTGGGGGAGATGGAGCAGGGAGGGGATGAGGAGGAGCTAATTTTTTGGGGGTTGCAGAGGGTTGACTGGAGGGATTGTTTTTGTATGTCAGAGAGGGACAGGGATCCATTCGGTGAAAATAAGGTTTCAGAGCAGAGGTTCAGAGGGGAAGCAATGACAGGTGGGATAGTATCAGATGACAGCACAACAGTCTCAGAGGTGGGAGCAGGAGTCAGAGTGATCAGAGGCAGAGTAGGGGAGGTCAAAGGTTGGAGGATAGTGACAGGGCAAGGGATTTCGGGAGAAGGGATAGCAGGGGTTGGCTTAGGAGAAGAAACTGGTATAGTTGGGAACTGACTAGACGAACTAGCCCCGTTAGGATTATGAACCCTTGTCTCTTCAACTCTAGGGTTTCTGAGATCCCTACGTTGCCATCTGTTCTGAGCGGAACCCTTGACTGGTTTGAGCGTCTCCGATGGAGGGGGATTCGGCTTACTTTTACCCTTGTTTCTGCTAGTCACCAGCATCCATTCCCCAAATTTAGCATCTTGGGATGGTGGTGGAGACTGGGTGACAAGAGAAACAGGTGGGCAATGTTGCAACTTGTGACCCGAGTGGCCGCACTTGAAGCAGATAGAAGGAATTCCTTCATAACTCACCTTCTGAACATGATTTCCTACCTTAACTTTGGAGGTAAGGGAGGAAGATAGGTCCACTTGAATACACAATCGAGCGAATCTGGCCTTCTCGTTGTTTTCAGTTCGAAAGTCAATCTTCAGTAGTTTACCTATCTTGGCTCCTATTTTAAGAAGCATGTCCTTGTCATAGAACTCTATGGGCAAACCTGGAAGTCTCACCCATATAACTGACGTAGAAATTTTGGCCTTAGAAGTGTCGAACTCAGGTTCCCATTTTCGAACGGTAATGTAGTGTGGACCTATGAACCATGGCCCTTCGTTAAGAACCTTTATCATGTCTCCAGGGGACTGAAACCTGATAAGCACGAAATGGTCCCCCAAATCCAAGCACGTCATTTTATCAGACGGCTTCCACAGTGTCTGCAGTTTAGATGACAAATAGTCGTGGCCAAAACTTCTCCCTATTACTCGAATAATAATGGAGTGTGACCAGGGTTTTCTGATACGATCCAGGTCTTCATTAGTGATGCTGATAGTTGGGATACCATCTTCATCAACTTCTGGAGCAGAATCAAGGTGCTCCAAAATCTCAGAAACCTCTTCCACTTGGGCAGTAGTGGTGCCTACTGATAGAAGTGCATCCTTGAAAGAAGGTGGAGTGGTTCCCTTCTTCGTCTCTATGTCTTTCATCTTGCGGCTGTGCCTCTCCAATAGATCAGCTTCTTCCTTTGTGGTTTCCGTCAGGGCTGCTGCTGGGGTTTTGCTGGCGTCTGACTCTCTCGGAGGATGGTCTCTTTCGGGATGTCTGGCTAGTACCCGTCCTTCCTCCATGCCCAGCTCCTCTTCAAGCTCTCTCTCTCTCTCTCTCTCTCTCAAGCTTTCAAATCTGTCAATTAGTAACTTGCAACCATAGATATATAATACGTATTGCTAAGAGGGTGATGTTCAAGAGTTTTTGTTTGCGTTATAACCAAAGCATCCACTTCTATCTCCATTTTCTGTAAGAGCAAGTTGGGCTAGCTAGCTATTTGATTTGGCTCCAGCTAGTACTGCTTTCTTCACTATATAGATAGATCTATCTCCACTTCACTTCAATAATATGGGTGTACTCCATAAAACAAATTGGAGAGAGACAGAGAGATTGCCTGCTCAAGTATTGTTAACACTAATTAATTAAGGTTGAATATAGTAGCTGATTCGTTTATCTAGTGCTGATCTCGGGGGATGGAGTTCAAGAAATGCGATTTTCCATAACAATCTTTTAATTACTATATGATGATAGTGAATTTAAGATGAAATTTTTTTACCGGCATTGGCAGCAATAGGGGAGGCGGCAAATTTCATATGATAGTTTCACACCAATGGATGAGGAAAATTGTTAGAAGTTTAATTACAGGGAGAAATTGCATTTTGTATTTGTTGGGGATCGGGGATCTCACATACAATACATACACCGAAGTTTAGCGTGGTTTGGCCGAAATGTCCGCTCCACGGAGACAACACTATTTTAGCACGTCAGTGGAAATAATAAAGGTACAACGCTCAATCTCACACCCATGGTTTTGGATTTACCCTCTCTGCTCTCTTCCACACGCCATCTCTAACCCTATATGAGTATGGATGCACAAAAGTGGGAAGTAAAAACTAGGGAGACCAGTAGTGACGAGACTTCAATTAACATTCAAAAGCAGGTACATTTCACTCTTACAATCACGTACTCCCAAGGTTTTTTATGAGGGACAATTAATCTCGCATGGTCAATAGTATTAAAGTAAAGTAGAATATTTACACATGATCATCGACACACATACACACACATATATTACTCCTATGAAACAGAGGGTGGAATGTGATCAAATTAACTAAATTTAAAAACAAGAAAGTAAGCTAACTACTAGTATGAAAATACAACATATTATGACGAAAATAAGTCTCCATTACAGAAGGCAGACGACAATCAATAAATAAAAGGAGAGAAACCAAAATTTCCCTTGGTCGTAGGAGGTAGATCAATTTGAATTTCCAAGGAGTTAGAATAGAATTGCATATATAGAATAATAAATTATTATCATGTGGATTAACAATAAACATATCATCATCAACCTCCGGAGCGAAGAATCTGATTTCCTGGCGGGCCAATTTTGGCATGATTTTCCAATTGGGTCCCTGGGTGGGAGAGGCTCCAGTGCAATGGACAGGGGCATTTGCGTCTTTTCGCCTGTTTTGTGGTGGGGACAAGACACTGTTTGGCCAATTTTCAAATTACTAATTTGGGTTTTCGGACTTTTCAACAATTCCGTTTGTGTCCCCAATAAAAGTACACTATTTTGTCTTTTTTTGCGTCCGGTATTCTAAGGTTTGTCTAGGGTTATTTTTGTCTTCCTACCTTCTTATCTCTGGCAGCTCACGTGTGCCTGTCTCCCTCTTTCTGTGTGTGCAGAAGACCCCAGCTCACGGGTATTCTGTGTTCTCTGCAAAATACTAGAGCTTTGCCAGAGCTTTGACCGTCACTGTGCCTTTCCTTTCTCTCCCTTTCTTGCAACGTTGAATATTTCTGGACTTCTGTTTCTTTTCTTTTTCCTTGCTTTATTATCTCTCTTTCCAGTTGAGTTGGGCTTTCTTCAGCCGACTTCAACAGCGATGGCGACTTCGTTTCCAGCGATGTCGATTTAAACGGTGACTTCGACAGAGTTTCAGGAGATTTCAAGCTGGTAATTACTGTTATTTTCTAAACTAGGGCTTTTTGGTTGTGTTTTTGATTGAATCTCTGGATCTGGTTCTTTCGTTTTCAATCAATTATTGGGCGATGGAGTGATCGATTATTGGTGATTATGGCTTGATTTGTGGGTTGTTTAAGTTCAATTTCAGAGACACTGCTCCGACGTCCACTTTTCCGATTTCAAGAGGCTAGGGTTCATGAATTAATAAATGGTATTTGGGATTTGAATAGCCCAATTGCTTGTAGAGGCTATCTAAACTACCATTTCGGCCTTTTGGATAGTCTCTTTGCCTAGGATTGGCTTGAGGCTATTGGAGATGCTCTTATGCTTATTTTTTCCCTGTAAATACTGTAAATTGGACGTACTAATGTGTTTTGTGAGTTGCTTCCTTAGTCTAAAGAGTTGATGAGTTTTTCCTTAATTTTCCTTTTTTAAATAACTGTAAATAACAAAGTTCGGTTCTCATAAAATGGGACTGTGAGGGAACAGTGGGCTCCCAATTTTATTTCCTTTTCATTTTGGGCAAATGGAAACTAGGATATCATCTGAAGCATTTATATTTCGGTAACTTGGTTTCCTTTTCGATTTGTTTGTACTGTCATCCAAGGCTGGACATATATTTTTTCTCTACTATTTTAAGTTCTCTGTATATGTTTCATTTATGAATCGGTGTACATAGATTTGGTTGTTATCATATTTGTTTGCTGATTAGGGCTTTATGGGAAAGAAGGAAATTGACCAAATAAAGAGGTCTAAAAATTGGTCTTGTGTTACTGGCATGAGTTCACCATTTGCTTTAAATGTAAATGGAAGAGATTACAGGTTTGAAGTTAGCATTTTGCCTCAAGGATACAATTACCTCCTCTAATTTATCTCGGTGCCCTATTATGACAAGTCTTTTCTTTAAGATTATTCTAGCATGTTGTCAGGCTTAGTTTAGCTAAATCTAAAATACCTGGTGTTTATAGTTTGGCGTTAGGTGACTGGAGACTTGCGTTTCCCCTTGTTAGGATGGATTTTCTGTATGGAATTGTCAATTTTGGATAGGATCGCTATTGATGTACCAGTTTCTTAAGGGAATGGAATGCCAACAATGGGCCATTTTTTGAGGACACATGTATGTACCAACTTCCAATGGGCCTTCTTTTGAAAGATAGATAGCGCAATGCCCTGGAAGGAGAAAAGGAAGCAAAAGATAGAACTGTGAGAACATGTACAGATAGTATTTGATTTGGTGGACCAATTGAATTGATGATGATCCTATGTACAATACCATGGGCTTGAATATTTGGGGTGCTTTCATGAGGTCTTTGTGACCGTAGTGGACTTTGTGTTTCTATGTAAATCTACCATTCCCAAGCAGGCTTGGAGGATCTGGCTGAACAATGTGCTACGTACTGAGAAATTTAGATCTGTAAGAAAAGCATTTCTGGCTTGGGGGAAGTGATCATTCGAACACTATGCTCATGTATCTGTTTCAAATGATCACTGTACATCAAGGCTCGATCGACATGCTTGAGTAAAGGATTTGGGTTCTGAGAAATTGTTTGAATGTTTAAAGTGAGTTGGATGCTTTGATGTACACTGTGTTCTCTTTGCATCTTCAGTTGAGTCTTGCTATTGTTGGGTTCAATTGATTTTGCTTCTACGTGATTTCTGGGTGTGAATGGTTTGTGCGTTTACTGATTTGTTTTTTTTAGAAGATGGGTGTTTCTGTGTGTCTGGAGTTATGTTGAACAATTTTTTGCTTTATTTGGTTTTGTTTGCTGGATACTTTAGTTCTACATTTATATAGCTATGGATTGCTTCAGATATTGAAATATTTTTTTCCCTTAAAAAGATTCCTATATCTATATTGGACTCTGTAAAATAGGAATTTATAGTGTGCATTTAACAAATCCCAATATCTAAGCTTTGTTTTATTGATTGTTTACGCTCGGATTGAGGTTGCCATAGAGGGTTTGTCTTTTTGGTTTCAGATCGTTCTAGTATTTTGTAATAACTCTTGCTATGACTCAGAGTTAGTGTATTCTGTTCGTTTGTATAATTTACGTAATTTATAGTTTTTATGTATGGGTTTTAACGATATAGTTTGTTCGCTAGGGTTTGTATTCTGTTCTGTAGTAGATGATTTCTGCTTGACAAAATTATTTATAGGTTTTGTGTGCTTTGCCATGTAATTTGCGTAACTCTATATCTGTAGTTTGAATTAGCAGGTGGTGCATGCGGAAAGAGATTTGAAGCAGGCAGTAAACCAGTAGTGAAAAAGCCCCAAACTCATGCATATGCCACCGGAGCTTTTAGTCAGCATTGAAGTGCCTATATCTATTATAAAATCACTTTACTTGCTACCATCAATAATACATATAGTGAAGTCTCTACTATAGTTATCAAGATCTTCCTTTCCTGAGGATTTGTGTTCCGATTTTGAAGAATCCATTCAGCGGTTCTGGAGAATCAAATAAGTGGTTTCCAATGCTTGTATTTGGTTCTGTTTCATCCACTTTCTGCTGTTTATTGGGTAGTGGGTTGTGGTAAATTCTTAATTTTCTTGTTGGGGGCTCCAGTTCAGTGCTTCCTTGATCCAATTTGAGTCAACGTGCATCAGAGATTAGTTCTGTCTGTGGGGAATTGTGGAGGAACCAACCCAAGATGCGGTGGTGGTCGGCTGACTACCCCGCCCAAAAAAGATAATCCGTAATTTCCCTTGTTTTACAACAATCTCCAAAAACAACCCAAATAAGCCAAAAACTTAAACAATAAAAGCTAAGCACATTTGATTATTAGACCGACGAAAATGACCGAACGTGCGTAGCACGTTGCTAACACCCTAGTACTTATAATCCATAAATCCAAGTGTGAAAGCAAGTATATATAGTGATGAATAATTCGCGCATGCTCTAGAATGTGGAGTATCCAAATATGACATGGCTAGCTAGCTAGGTAGCTTCCACGCGGGGGTTACCCATTCTTGACCGGAGCCTTTTGGCTTGTGAAACGAAGGTGCCACGAAGATTATCCAATCTTGGGAGAGACCCAAGTTTGGACTGAGAGAGAGAGAGAGAGATTGATTGTGTGAGGGGGCGGGATGACATCGGGTCGGCTGGGGGTGATGACTTCTTTTCTTTTTTTTTGTACTTCGGTATATAGATGACTTTCTTGTTTGTTACTGCAGCCACCCTCTCTAATTGTTTGGTAATTAATAACCCTGCTGTTTTTTTAGTAAACTAGGTTCTTTCTTCGTGCACAGCACGAATGTTTTGCCCGTTGAAGAGAGCGTGTTAAGAAACGGTAGATTCACCTTTTTGTAATTTTAGAGCTGGAAGCAATAAAAGAGTATGAAAATAGCTAGGAATATATATTACATAGTTTGATCAAAATAGCAAAAGCATTAGATGATTTACATACATACCACATAGAGCGTAAGTCTTTGAACTTATTTCACCAATTCCAACAGTTGTATGGTGAAATCTTTTCCTAGAATTTGGTTTTATTCCTGTTCGATTAAAGGAAAAGGAACTTGACAACAAATTTTGTTGCTTTTGGTTAATTTTCGTTACACTTGCAATAAGAATTTGATACGCTTTCGTCTCTTATCTACATGGGCAATTAGTTTTGGGTTAAACGGTTTCAAAAAATGGATGAACAAAAACTACGATTATTCCGATAAATATCTCCTTATTTACATTTTAAATCCAAATTGTTACGTATTTAATTATTAAATAATTACTACATAAACTATGATTATTGCGATAAATTTATTAATCGCACAATTTTTCTACACATGAATTTCAATACCACAATCCACCATAACTTCTCATCTATGCAACAATTAAACCATCCAATTTAATCTGCCAAAAACTTTTCCATACAAATAGGACTAAAAGTTAATGGAAACAGAACTAAACATTAATTAATAAATAAAATTTAGGTCACCATCTAAGCTCGGGTAAGTGTTGCACGGTGTTCGTAGATTGCTGTGGTGGTTCCGAAATCTTGAGGCGGTGCCCGCGGCAGCGGCGTGGGTGTGAAACCCACTGTTGGTGGCGGTTCGGCGGAGAGCCGAAGGACGGAAGAGATGGTGGTGAGGCCAAGAGGAGAAGGTGACGGGTGGTGGAGCTCGGTGGTATGGGGAGAGTAAGGTGGTGGTGCCACGGAGGAGAGGGGAGGTGGGTGTTTTGGGTGGTTTTGGGCTGGAGGTGACGGTGGAGGCGGGGAGGGGCATTATTGGAAATGGCATCCCTAGGCAATTGGTAAAATGAACGAAATTAAAGGGCAAAATTGTCCCAAATTAAAAATGGCAGGCCAAAGTCTAGGCAAACTGTGGGGCATTATAAAACGTAGGCAAACTGTAAATTGTCCGAAATCGAGGGGCAAAATTTGTAATTGAGAATTTGGCAAGGCTGGGCAATTTGTGAAATGGGCCAAATCAAAGGGTAAATTGGTCCCAAATTGAAAAATGGTAGGCTAAAAACTCCTTCTTATTATATAAAAAAAAGAAAATGCTTGGATATATATAAAATAATAATAATAATAATATAACCTTTGAAATATAATAGTAATAAAATAATAATATAAAACCTTTGGATCTTGTAAATTTTTCGAAATCGAGGGGCAAAATTGTAAAGGAGAATTTGGCATGGCATGGGCAATTGGTAAAATGGGTGAAATTAAATGGTAAATTGGTCCAAAATTGAAAATGGTAGGCCAAAAACTCCTTCTTATTATATAACCTTTGGAATATAAAATAATAATAATAATAATAATATAACCTTTGGAATATAATAGTAATAAAATAATAATAATAATAATAATAATAATAAAGTAATATAATAATATAAAATCTTTGGATCTTGTAAATTTTTTGAAATCGAGAGGCAAAATTGTAAAGGAGAATTTGGCATGGCATGGGTAATTGGTAAAATGGATGAAATTAAAGGGTAAATTGGTCCAAAATTGAAAAATGGTAGGCCAAAAACTCCTTCTTATTATATAACCTTTGGAAATGCAACAAATATACTACTCCCTCCGTTCCAAATTGGATGACAATTTTTTATATTCGTGTCAATTTCAATTTCTTATATCTTTCAATATGAATCTCAAAAAATATGCAATATGAATCTTATTTGATAGTTCTCGAATAGTTCTATTATACACAGTTTTTAAATTCATGAAAAATATTATAGATTGAAAGATACAAACAATGAAAAATAGCACAAATTTCAAAAATTGTCATCTATTTTGGGACGAAGGAAGTAATATCAATGATCTAAACTCATCGTGTACATATAATACTGAATTAAAAACTTATTGCACACAAATAACACATCCAATTAATAATCCCGTTGTTGATGTCATTAAAGATTAGCTCCGCTTGCTCGTCACTCCTTACGAAATGTGGATCACAAAAAGGATGAAAATTGGGGAAGATCTCAAAAAGATTATTGATGTCACGTGAAAAATAGTATTTTAAAAGAAAATTTTAATTTCTTATACAAACAGACATTCCTATTAGAGCATCCACAGTGGAATAAGCAAAATAAAAGGTTGTTAAAGTTAGCAATGTTTGCTCAAAAAAGTACTCACATTGGAATAACCAAATTTAACAACCTTTTGCCAATAACCAAATTTAGTGATCTCCATATTTTCTCAATCAAGTACACCCATCATTACACAAAAAACTTCCCTATCTCAACAATGTTTTCAAAAAATAATTATAAAAAACTATTCTTACTATTCTTTTCAGAAACTTTTTCTAAAAAAAAAAAAGCGTTTTTATATGAACTTTTAAATTTTTTTTTTATAATAAAAACTGTTTCTTCAATATTTTTAAAAAAAAATTGTATTTACACAAAACTGTTTTTTTTTTCATAAACTATTTTTTTTATCCAACTGTTTTTTACTTAAACTGTTTTTTTTCTTCCAAAAACTGTTTAATAAACTGTTTTTTTTTCAAGAACAAATATTTTTTTTATAAAAACTGTTTTTAACATAAACTAGTTTTTCAAAAGATTTACGTGAAATGAAGGAGAAAAGTATGGAGAAAACTCAAGGAAGGAAGCAATGGTCCCATTGGTTTTGATTATGAGCAAAAAATAACCAATGTGAGACTTGACATTGTTAACAACCTCTAAATGGATAATCAAAATCTGATGTGGCATGTTTTGATTATTCGTTTTTGCTTATTCTACTGTGGATGCTCTTATACCGTAGGAGTTTCAATATTTTTAGGGGAGCGGGACTTTTAATAAGTTTGGAAATGAAATCTAATTCTAATAGTAACCCATCTTTTGAGCTGGGGAGGTAATATATATTTGTGAGAATTGAATCAATAATCAAGATCATCTAACCAAAATTATTTGACGTTGTATTAATAAGTTAATTTTCACGTAAAAATTGTAGTGATGAGCGGTGTAAAATGAAGAATTACATTTATTACGGGCTTAATTAATTGTTACGGAGTACTATTTACAAGCTCCAATCCAAAGTAAACGGGGGTGGACAATAGAGGACTGGACGAGAGCTTCGCTTCGCCCACCTCTATCTCCGGGAAACATCCTCAAAATCTGATGCTCCAGTAATCCCCCATCCCTTGAGTCTCTCTCTCTCTCTCTCTCTCTCTCTCCTAATCGAATATTTCATTTCTCTCTCTCTCTCTCTCTCTCTCTCTCTCTCTTCCCCCACCCCTTCTTTGGGAGGAGATCCTTCTTTCTTTGGTCACAAATCGCAGATCACACCACCACCTTCCTTTTTTCGTCCTTTCTCCACCACTTTAACCTTGTCTCTCTCCCTTCTCTCTAACGGGAAACTGCTTCAGCTTCCACCGTTTGGATTGGATTGGATTGGATTGCTTATTCCGATTGAGGAGATCATCATCAATCACCAGCAAACGTTGCTAATTGCCTTATTGGTTAAAATACTGTAGTAATTCAGAAGAAAAAGAAAGGGGCAATCAGGTCAAGGGAAGCGCCGAGCCATGAGGGGCAATCAGCCACCAGTCCCCACCGCCAGTCCCCACCGCCGGCGTAAGACCAACCTAACCTTACCTATGCCACCACGGGTCCCTTCTTTAGCGGTGCCTCTCCCTCTCCCTCCCACCTCGGCGCCCTCATCATCTCTCCCTCCCACCTTGGCGTCCTCATCATCTCTGGAAAGACTCAACCGAATCGGCAGCGGCAGCGGCGGCACTGTCTACAAAGTCATCCACCGCCCAACCGGAAAGCTCTACGCCCTCAAAGTCATCTACGGAAACCACGACGACACCGTCCGAAACCAGATCTGCCGCGAAATCGAGATCCTCCGCGACGTGGACTACCCCAACGTTGTCAAATGCCACGACATGTTCGATCACGCCGGTGAGATCCAGGTCCTTCTCGAGTACATGGACGGTGGGTCCCTCGAAGGAACCCACATCCACCAAGAGCCTTCCCTCGCCGATCTCTCCCGTCAGATCCTTTCCGGCCTCCACTACCTCCACCGCCGTAAAATCGTCCACAGGGACATCAAACCCTCAAACCTGCTAATCAATTCCAGAAAACAGGTCAAAATAGCCGATTTCGGGGTATCAAGGATATTGGCACAGACAATGGATCCTTGTAACTCTTCTGTTGGGACTATTGCGTACATGAGTCCGGAGCGAATCGACACCGATATCAATCAAGGCCAGTACGATGGGTGCGCGGGAGATATATGGAGCTTTGGGGTGAGCATCTTGGAGTTCTATTTGGGACGGTTTCCGTTTGCGGTGGGAAGGCAAGGTGATTGGGCGAGTCTCATGTACGCAATTTGCATGTCGCAGCCGCCCGAAGCACCGCCCACGGCGTCGAGGGAGCTGAGGGACTTCATCGGGTGTTGTTTGCAGAGGGATCCGGCCAAGAGATGGACCGCCGCCCAGTTGTTGCGCCACCACTTCGTTACGCAGAACATGACCGCCAATCAGGTTCCGCCTCAAGCTCACCAGCTACTCCCTCCACCTCCACTTTTCTCTTCTTCTTGAATTTTTCTTTCATTTTTTTTTTTGTTTGTTTTTGGGGGGGGGGGTTCTCTTTCTTCATATTGTGTAATTTTTATGTGATTGATGATAAATGATAATCGGGGGGAAATGGAGAGGTCTTTTACTTGGAGCAATTGAGGTTTCTATCAATCAACCATGTATAATGTGATTATGTGTACCAGAAAAGGAAAAATCCGGCCAGTCTTTCAAGATTGACACCAAAAATCCAACCTTTTGGTGTCATCATTTTTCTCCCTCTTTTCATAGCAACAAAATCACGTATTGGATTTCTGGGTGGTAATTTCTTTTCAAGTTTTGCCTAATAATTTTCCTTACAGGTCTGATTTGTTGAAAAGCCAAAAGTGGTAAATCTCAAGCTATCGTACTCTTGGTGGATTGTATTGGATTGGCCTCGTAATGTCAATGCATGAAACTCTAATCCATCACCATGGTTCTAGTTGTAGGATTTCATGTTTTTAGCAAATAGCAAGACCAAGTTTGTAGCTTTAGTAAAGGTTTGGTTTTACTTGGAAAATCTGGTATTCAGATTTGGAGAAGTGCATTTTTAGTTATCTTGTTCGATCGGTTGTTCCTTTTATGGAAGGACATGCCAAGACTGCAGGCGAGCAAAGCCTTTTCAGGTGAACAAAAATGGCGTATTCTCCTCCTTCCGCTAAAATGTGGTCATTCTAGCAACCTGTCCCTGCATTAATTCTTGCTAGACTGGAATTAAATTTTTGGATGATTTCTATGTAGGCTTGGCAGGGAAAAAGTGGATGTGATTAATGCATTTTGTTGTGGTTTGGTGTACATACATTTTGTAAATATTCGTGGCCAGCCATCGTTACTACGAAAAACTCAGCCTACGGGTAGTGCTTTTGTTTCTGTCATATTCTTATGGAAAGGTACTTTTGAAAACTTTAACTAGTTTTTTTTTTGATCCGCCTTTTAACTAGTTAAAGAGTGTTCTGAAAGCAGTCTGCAGTGAGAAAAAATTTCCCTCAATTAATTTTAGGTATTGCGGTATTTTCCCTCAATTAATATGTGTGCATTTTCGCAGTACTGAACTGAATAACAGCCAATTAGCGACTGCCATGCAAACTGCGGTTTATGCATCATAGATGTTGCCTTATACTGTAATAGGGTACATGCATCGTGTGAAGTTGCAGCCTGGGGTGGATTGCTTGCTGCTCCACACTCTGTTTTTTGGGCATGAGACGAGATTTGTAGTGGAGTACTGTACTAGTATGTAAGAATCATCATCTCTTATACAGTAGTATTTCCGAAATACTACTGTTTACTGTGCTGTCTGGTCCGGTCAGTCTGTATTTATCTTTTCTTGTAAATTTCTTTTTCTTCCTCGTTTTGTGTGGGGTTTTTTTCCAGATTCGCGTCATATTTTTTGAATTAATCATTCATTAGTGAGAAGAATCTAAAAAGTATAAAATTATGACGAAAAGGGAAAAAAGTTTACTAAAAACGAAAAGAGTATCAAACAACTGTTTTATTTATCTAAAGTGTCGTCTTATTTGAATTTTTTCATCATCGATTCATATCTTATATTTTTTCGATTCGTCTTGTCGAGACGAACAATAAACCCCAAAAAATCGATTCCTCTTGCCAAGACAAAGATAAACCCCAAAAATTATGATGAAAAATTAAAAAAAAAAAAAAGTTACGAAAAATTAAAAATATCATACTTATAGATTTACAATAGTAACACACTGGGAGAAGGACATTTGTTAATATGCCATTGCTTGTATATTGTCATCTCCATTTGTCAAGGGTATTGATAATGCCACTCTCTAAATTTATAATACCACTTCCTAGGGAAGTGGCTAAATCAATTCTATATAGGGATTGATAATACCACTCTCCATATTGATAATTGTACTCCCCTTTGAAAGTGGCATTATAAATTCCCTTTGTCAATGACTTCGTGGAAATTGTGGCACAGTTGAGCTCAAATTGCAACATGACATCTCACTCTTAAATTTGCCCTTTTAGCTTTCTTTCTGAGTTCATTTGTGGATGGTTTATTATGAAATTAATTACTACAGTACTATTTGTTTTTCCAATTAGCCTGTCTGAAATCAATTACTCTATTATGGTTTATTGGCGTCGTTGGATCTGGTGTTGCTCATTCCAGATGAAGGTCAAGAGGTTGGCTATGTCACTACCAAGTGAGAGTGGTCCCAAAACAAAGGAATTAATGGACTGAGTAACATGAGGCTTGATATGGTCCATGACAACAAAATATGAAAGAGTCTATATGAAAAAAAATTGGACAGCACTGTGAATATGAGTTCTTTCATTGACACTTTCATGTTTTGTTGTAATGTTGTCAACAATTTCGGAATAATATAGCACCCTTTTGATCCTCAGAGCTTTCAGCAATCAATTATTCTACTGTACTTCCCATGGTGTGGAGCTACCAAACTTGTTAAGTGTGCATTCGTGTGTGTAAAATAGGCATAGACCCCGTTCCACTAAGAACTTTTAAAATTTTTAGGACGTACTTTTTTTGTTTTTGTCATTATTCAATTTTTTTTGGAGTTTGTTAGTTTTGCGTCAAACTTTTGTGAATTATTGATTCGTCTTAAAATAAAAAATCTCAAATATTTTGAAAAATAACAACTTTTTAACCCCAAAAAAAAAAAGATCAATTTTTTGACCGAAAAGGAATGAATTGTCAAAAGAAAAGTGTGAAAATCAATTCCCTCTTGATTATTACATTAATTGTGGATGCCCTTAGATGTGTACTTTTCCCCTATTTCCTCGTGTCATGTTGTGAGTACAGGTAAATGATCCAAGCTAGATTAGAATCCTTGTGATGAGTGGTGTCGTGTGAAACAAATAATGCCAATAGAATCAATCAAACTGGAAGAAGAATTTGATCCAAAGAAAGAAAGAAAGACAAGAGAGCTTTAATACTCATGTCACATCACACCACACCACACCACACCACCACGCATTGAAAATTTGATCCAAAGAAAGAAAGAAAGACAAGAGAGCCTTAATACTCACACCACACCACACCACACCACACCACGCATTGAAAATTTGATCCAAAGAAAGAAAGAAAGAAAGACAAGAGAGCCTTAATACTCATGTCACACCACACCACATGCACCACACCACGCATTGAAAATTTGATCCAAAGAAAGAAAGAAAGACAAGAGAGCCTTAATATATCCTGTCACGTACGTAGCTACTACTCCCTCCGTCCCTTAATAAGTGTCCATTTTGTAAAGTTAGTGGGTAAAAGTTGGTGAATTGTCTATTTTGTCCCTAAAAGTAGATTCCATTTTGAAATGTTAGTGAGTAAAAGTGTAATGATGATGGGTAAATAGGGAAAGTGGATGAAAAAATTGATGTGAAAGGTATAATGATGATGTCTTTTTAATAAGTTGAAGTTACGAAGCAGGACATTTAAAAAGGGACGGAGGGAGTATATGATTGATTGATGCTACAACTTACCAGCTCCCAGTCCAAATAGTGTTTAATTCGATCATTGGATATTGATGAAGTCACTAATGACGTTCTCATATACTGTATATTTTCAGCTGAAGAAGGAAAAAAAACACCCTACTTCCCCTGGCCTCCAAAGATAAACATAAACAAGTACTCTATTACCTATATACCATGTGTAAAAGTTAGAAATGTGTGGTGTAACCGACGACTAGGGCTGCAAACGAGACGAGTCGAGCCGAGCCGAGTTTTACCGTGTCGAGTCGAGCTCGAGCCGAGCAGGCCTTGGCTTGACTCGAGCTTGTTCACGAGCCTTAACGTACCAATGAAAAATGTATATATATCCTTGCATAGGCCTAATACAACCAAAATTATTTTGATTGTGAAGGTATATATCTTTCATTTTCTTATACTCTACATGAAAATAATCTTAATTTTAGAATAATAATAACATGTAATATGTTTTTGTAAGAATTCTACATCAGGGTATTAAAATGCTAATGCTAATTGTAGTAATTAACGTAAAAAGTCTACTAACCCCGGTTCGCGAGCCAACTCGAGCCGAGCTTATCCTAGCTCGAGCTCGGCTCGTTTACAAAACGAGCTATTAACGAGCCGAGCTGCGAGCGGCTCGGTTCGTTTGCAGCCCTACCGACGACCGAGTTGTGCGTCACGTCATTTTAACTTGCATTTTGATAAAAACAAACAAGCATCTAAAATCTTTTCGGTTTATTGTTTGTAAGTTGGAACTACAAGAAGCTAGTGAATTGTGCATATCTAGTTAGTTGCCGCTAAGAAAAAATTGTGGAGTTGTCCAACATCTTTTATACTCCATTAATTTTGAAGTAATTCAATTACACTACTAGCTTTCGTAGGACAATAACTTAATTGTTGCGGTACGTAAAATTCACTCAGAGAGTATGTGTATCATGACTTGAAAATCTACGTGTATCTCGACTGACAAGTACTACTTATTATTAGTATTAATTTCAACAAAGACCTCAAAAAATGACATCTAATGGCTAGCTAGCTTGTCAATTGAAAAATGACATCTACGTGTATTCCGGTTGGAAGGGGATGATAGTTGTGTGATTTAAGTGAAAACTATGGTCACTTAACCAGGAAGTGGGAGGATGCACTACAGCCTTTGGATCAAATGAATCTAAGCCGTTCCAACAACTTGTCCCCACACCCTTCTGTTTTATAATAGAGATATATGTTGTATCGTACGTCCCAAGTAACTTATGCTTGGTTTTTTTCGCGTCAAAGTAATAAGGAATGACATGCAAATCCATTTTATTCTCACATATATAAGCTTGTATTTGCTACTACACTGATCATGATTGAAAGTTTACTGATATTGTGGGTTGGTATTTATCTAGTTCTCTGTACGTACGTGGTTGGATCTGATCAGGTTCGGACCTAGAATTAACGAAGCTCTTCCTTCCTTCCTAACTTAGATCTGCAAGACAAAAATCACATCTCTTATACAGTAGTATCAATAAGTAGAAAGAAAGAAATTAGAACAGAGCTCTGAGGGCGTGTATGAATAGTGAACATCTCTTCTTATATAGTACAGTAATAAGTTTGGATCTGTACTTTAGATACTGATGATAGAGTGGCTTTAGCTTAGAGGCCGGCTCTCACAAGCCAATTCGGCAGTCTTTGACCCGGCCAGATCAATTCGGCCCAACTTCGTGGATCCAGGTGGTTGGGCTTAATTTACACTTGACAGGCCACTCTCGTGTGCCGGTCCAAAACGTACGTTTGGGTCAGGTACGCGATTCATTTGTGGGATATCTCAATCAATAGAGGTTAGGTCCAAGCCCAATTGGTGTGCTTCTCTCTGTTTTTGAAAAAACTGACCCTACAAAATACTAGGAGTATTAGAGAAACTGTGTTAAACCGAACGGTATGTATATGTAAAGATAATTACTTAACAGTATAAAACTATGGGAGTAATTGTTTTTATCGTCTCGGTACATTCTTTCATGAAAAAAGATGTTTATAGAGAGAGAAAAAAAGAGAGACAAAATTGAAGGGGAAGCCTACAACTAGGCATGTCAATGGATTGGATTGAATCCGGATCCGACAACGTTCAAATCCGATCCGAATATGAATCCGTAAAATTGGATATCCAATCCGAAATTTTTTTTACTTCAAAAATTTTAGCAAAAAAAAAAAAAAATTATTTTCCAAAAAAAATACAAGTTTAAAATAAAAATACAACCTCTTTTTTTTTAATCCGATCTGATCCTATCCAATCCAAATCAGATTCAGATCAAATTTTTCGAATCGAATTCAGATTGAATCCGGTCCATTGACAAGCCTACCTACAACTAGTATAATATAATGCTGTTTTTCCTACCTTACCTACCATACTATTCTCAATTCCTTGTCCTTAAATGCGATCAGCCAACATAAGTCTTGAAAAACTAGCAGAATGTATGAGATAAATTGAATAATTTATTTATTTAAGTTAAAGCTCTTGGAATAATATTTCTATAATCTGATTCAGTTTTACCTAAAAAATGTTACTAGTACTCCCCGATTTAGATATTTTATTTGTAAGGAGAGATACTAATAAATAAGCAATGGACTCGTGGGGGGACCACTGACCAGCTGCATGTCTCTTTTTTTTTTTTTTTTTTTTGTCTAAAATAATACGAGTACTCCACTACAAGTCCCCTCGGATTTAGTAGGTCGAAAGCAACAGCTGTTGAAAATTAAGCTATACCATCACAAGAACCTTATCAAGCTCTACTTCGCAGAACCTTCCCAGAGTCTCTCTCTCTCTCTCTCTCTCTCTCTCTCTCTCTCTCCGGTTACCCGACGCCGTCTCTCTCTTCTCGAACAGGCATTAAGCGCTCCTCCGGACGGACTTTCCACTTCTCTTCCTCGCTCCTTCATCTATTACTACTATTTATATTCTCGCTTTTGAATATTCCACAAAGTTCCAGGTGTATTAAACTGACTGACTCCTGCCCGAGGCCGAATCGGTCCATCACTTTTTAGAATAAAAAGTGGAGCCTTTTTTGATCCGACTTGTAATTCTAGGTACGTAATTCTAGCCTTTTTATCATCTTTACTTCTTAACTTGTAATCACTTTGTGTGTGTGTGTGTGTGGTTGATTCGTGTTTCAGCAGTATACTATTTGTGTGTCTAGCTTCAGTCACGTGAATTGTTATTTCTTCTTGTTTTTGTTTTCCTGTACGTGAGCTAATCAGACTTATAGGATTAATATTATGTTTTGTAGTTTCAAATTGTTTGTACACTTGCTCTTTCTAAACCGATCAAGTGTCGTGTTTTAGGCTTTTAGCTGCCAAATAGTGTGTTTGAACGTACTCTTTATGTTTAGATAATGAAATTGGAGTAAATGCTGGAAGTGGATGATTTACAGCTCATCTTCGATGCCCAAACGGGCTTTAGAAACTTATTTCCTAGCTTTGTTTGGAAATAAAATTTAGTTCAGTGAATCACAAGACTATTCAGACCGTTCTTGGCCTAATGCCTATTTCATATGGTGAAGTGATATGGACCTCAGGGGCAGAGCTAGTTGGTGGGGCTGGGTGGCACAGGCCATCCCGGTTTCAAAAGAAGTTCTATTTTACACTCATGAAATAGGCACTTACCAGTATCCAAACAACTTGATTTTCTTTAAAATATGAATGATTCAGATCATAAAAAAAATACCTCAAATGACTTTTATTTAAGGACCACAACAGAATTGAATTAAGCGTTTATTTTATGTTTTGACAAAACAAATTCCAGGACAGGGCGTGAATTTAAGCGTAACCTTCCTCTTCCTATTTTTAGTAAAAATATGCAATAATACAAGTATACTCCAGTTAAACAGCGCCACTCCGAACCTAAATTCTGACTCCGCCACACGATACAGTGACTTCCCCAGAATCACCACTTATTTCATTGGTGTGGAAGATTTAAAATTGTCATTTGATTTGAATTTTTTCGGTTGGTAAATTTGTTATAATTTGACTATCCTAGCCATAGGTTGTGATGGTAATGAATTGCCAATTGAAGCACAACCATTGACGATGACTATACAAATTATGTGACTATTGAAAAATGCATTGGAAATGTGGAGAGGGTTATAATTGGAAGATTGATTTATTTTGCATGCTAATCAAAATGAATTCTCTAAGCTGTTTTGTTATACGAGATACATAGATAGGATGCAATTTTACTTTCATCCGTCAAAATGGTCTTAGCTCATCTTCTATTTCAAATTTTCAATTCACATCACACGTTTTGTAACTTCTTTTACTGGTGATGACTTAGCATGCAACAGGAATTTTGCCATCTTAATGTGGTTGACCTTATGTTAGATTTGCTACTATCCTTTCCCTTGTTGGGGAGAAAACATGGCATGTTCCATGACAGTATCTATTGCAAGGTTGGCGGCGGCAGTTGCTTGCCCAACTTGACATACAGCTGTTCTGCATTTTCTACTATTTTGAGATTGTTTTCAATTACCTCCTGTTCTCGTAGTCAGATCATGTGCTTCCGGTTGACTCGATGCATTGAGGTTGATTCTTCCATATGTAGGGTCTTTGAGGTGATGGAAAAAATTAGAAATTGATTGAACAGTGTAAATAGGTCCTGTGTTGAGCTTGCATTGCTTTATATTACTACTTGGGTGGATGAGTAGTATTTATTGGTGTATGCAGATGGGACATGTGGAGGAGAAGATAGACCCCAAGTCTGATGAGGTGGTCCCCTTCAACTCATCACAAACTAAGAGTAGTTTTTATTTGGAGGCCCCTCAGGTTGGGTCTCCTTCCACTTCATGGGTTGAGCAGATGCACTTCAGACCTCTCAGGAGTGTTTACATCGTCTTAATAAAAGCAAAGATTAACGTGTTGCTTCCACTTGGGCCCCTTGCAATCTTGCTGCACTATCTTACTGGAAACCATGTAAGAAGTACAGACTTCACTTATCGTTTTCTCACTCGCATTATTCCTTTAATTGGAGAGAAATGTGGAATCTTCGTAAAGATAGCCCTTTTTAATTAAGAATGAAGATTGAGCACCCCAAAGGTAATGTATGGTCATGGGGAAGTTGTTAACATGTGGTGTTAATCATCGGTAATTTGTGAGGCCTATCCTCTTGATTTTAGTTATTTGATGGTTGTTATCTTGCAGGGATGGGTCTTCTTCTTCAGTTTGTTGGGTATTGCACCTTTAGCCGAGCGTTTGGGTTATGCAACTGAGTAAGTTTTGGCTTCTCAAATTATGTTTTAACAATTCTTTGGTGTTGTTGACTCCCCTTTCTCTTAAACACAACTAATATACTTCTCAATGTTCTCATTGATCACTGTCGTGCAGGCAGCTAGCATTCTATACGGGACCGACAGGTATTTTGTAGATTTTGCTTGTTGTTCAATCTGAAAAAACAGATTTGCAAAACTAGACTGTTAAAATCAAATCATTGATATCTTGATACAATAGTACCTTGTCACAACCCAACTGCTTACAGTTGCACCCTTGACCCCCAGTCCCCACCCCCTGCATCAAAATAAAATAGAAATATGACTAGAATGGAAATGTGCAGGTTGCACTAAATGTTTTTTCGCATTGTGGTTTTAAAGTAGAGAAGGTTGAGCTTGTGGCTTGTTCATGCCGTAATTTTCTTAATTCTTTGAATTTCATCATGACTAACAAAAAAGACAAGTTCTTCTCATCCTTTTATTTACCTTGATCTTGTTGTCTGTACCTTGATGTCATTTTTCCTACTGAATCTGCAGTTGGGGGCCTTTTAAATGCTACATTTGGCAATGCGACTGAAATGATCATATCAATATACGCTTTGAAGCATGGGATGATTAGGGTAGTTCAACAGTCATTATTGGGTTCTATCTTGTCAAATATGCTATTAGTGCTCGGATGTGCCTTTTTCACTGGTGGGATCATTCATAATGAGACAGTGCAGCGTTTCAATAAGGTAAATCTCGATAATGGATTGTACATATCTCAGGACATATGTAATGTATTTGAGTATATTTTAGAATTGTTCATCCTTTCCTAATGAATCAACATGGGGACAGCCATGAAAGGCCATGTAAATACCAACTCCCGACACTCCATTGGATTTATGTATGTAGATGTATGTATATGATGAATTGGTTCGTATTCACACACACACATGTATGCATATATATATATACATACATACATACATACAAAGAGAGAGAAGGGAAGCTGATTTCTCTTGAAATGTGTTATACAGGCAGCTGCTGTGGTGAACTCAGGATTGTTGTTGATGGCTGTTATGGGAATATTGCTTCCAGCAGTACTTCATTTCACACACACAGAGGTGCACTTTAGAAAATCAGAGTTGGCTCTTTCTAGATTTAGCAGCTGTATAATGCTGGTGGCATATGCAAGCTACCTTTTCTTTCAGCTGAGAAGCCAGCACAAGTTTAATGATTCTCTGGATGCTGTTCCTGTTGAAGTAAGTTCTTTACCTGTGGCTCCTTCGATGTTCTGGCATTGAATTATTTAAGGTGCAAAGTCGCAGTTGCTGGCTTGCTGCACGATTCTTGTTTTATTTAGCAAGTCGGGTTTCTCCTTCTCTTATCCATTAACATGAAATGGCTTAAGTTTCGCAACCTACATATTTATATGCCACAATATTTTGTGGCATTAGCTGCCTTATATCGCTCATGGAGCTCCAAAGCCAATTTTCTTCGTATGTACGTGACTGCACTTTCTGGTATCTTTTATCTTTAGGGTTTGGTAATGATCTTCACCATTGAGAACCTTATTCGATAGAACAATGAATTTATTTCCCTCTTCTTTTTTTTTTTTTGGGGGGGGGGGTATATAATTTTTTTGTCCTCTATTCTGTGTTGGTATTTATTGCAGGAAAGAGACAGTACAGAAAATTCTGATGTAGAAGAGGTTGCTGATATTACTCAATGGGAAGCAATTGGGTGGCTTTCTATTCTGACTTTGTGGGTGTCTGTACTATCTGGATACCTTGTTAATACTTTGCAGGTGAGATCTACTTTTCCATTCAGCGCCATGATTTGGGGAAACTAGTATAAGCTTGTTAGCTTAAATGCACCTGTTAACAGATCAAAATAGGGAAAAATATCAAGAAAAGAACGGCCTTGTTCGTTTAGCACATTTGGGTATTTTAGTTTTGGTAGTGGGTGGAGAGAGAAATAGGGTAATGATTGGAGAAAGGGGTAATGAGTGGAGAGAGATAGAGAGATAAATGAAATTAATAATTGGAGAAATAGGATAATGATTGGAGAAAGATATAGGGTAACTTCTCTTCTAATTTCATGACACTTTGGAAGTGATTCTAAAGGATCTGTCCTGGCTCATGGATGGTATTCTTTTCTATCAGCAGATCATTAGCGTGATGAACTTGTATCTTTTTCTGATTGGCGAAGAACTTGTATATTTATTGGCCATATGATCACACTGGAGCCAATTATGTAGAATTATAATTTCATCGGCCACGGAAACGGTAATCTACGTTGAGTCTTGCGGTCCGTACACTTGGTAACTAGTGTCATTGGGCTCCTTGCACATGGTAACTGGTCATTCTGAATCAGGAACTTGTACCCTCCGTCTCATTTTGTTTTCCTTTTTTGATGTTCGTGTGAGTTTTCAATCGCTTATATCTTTCAATATGAATCTCCAAAAAATATGCAATATGAATCTTGTTTGATAGTTCTCGATTAGGTCTATAATACAAAGTTTTCTAGTTTACGAAAAACATTATAGATTGTGACATATAAGCATTTAAAGAACGACCCGAAAAACGAAAATGGACAAACAAAATGGGACGGAGGGAGTATCAGTAATTTTCAAGGATGGATTTAGTTGTGTACTTTGTTTTGTTTGACAGAGGATTTCTGCTTCATGTTCATTTTGTTTGTGGTTTTAAAGTTGTTAAACCTCTTTAAAATGAGAGAAATATTAAGGGAAGCTTTGCTTCTTTTCCCAACTTCAGAGGTTTCATTTCTATTGCTAAACAGAAGCATTATCTGGGAGTTCTGGAAGAATCGAAAGTCAATCTTTGCTTATGTGTAACATGGAACCCATCCTTTGTTAGTGAAGGATCAATAAGATATATGTGACTATCTGAAGCAACCACAATATAAAGTGTGCAGTTTCAGCATCAGTCCACCCTCCTTCAGCGAAATAGGATTAGGAAACCTCTTTTTTCATTGAAAAAGCTCGAGGATTCAAAATCAGTGATCATGCTAGCAAACTGGCTTCAGTTCAGGCTGCATCTTAGAGCCCAGGCTCATCAAGTATGACCTGAATGTATAGTTCACGTTGACTTCTGGACAAGGATTTCTTTTGGCTAAATACTGGACAAGGATTTCACTTTGGACTTAGAATTTAGCAGCCTCCCTTTGGGCAGGAATTGTCAAGCGACTCAAGCTCTCTTTTATGCTGCTGATAAACAAATAAAGCTCTTTTCCGGATCTGAGAATTGAGGGGATAGTCAATTTACACAAGCAGTTGATGGTTTCATTGTTTTGATGTACTTTTTCAGGGAGCGTCCGACTCATTGAACATGCCTGTGTCTTTTATTAGCGTTATTGTGCTTCCAATTGTGGGGAATGCTGCAGAACATGCAAGTGCTATTATGTTTGCCATGAAAGACAAGCTTGTGAGTGCTCGAATTTTGGACCATCTGTTTCTTACTTCTGTTGATTGAGCTAATTTACTTGTTTTCTTCACTAGGACATCACACTGGGAGTCGCCATTGGATCATCTACGCAAATATCAATGTTCGTTGTAAGGCCTTGATGCTCACTGCAATTTTTAGTGCTACATGTTGACTCTGGAAAGGCTTTCCTATTCTTGTTGAATTCACATGTTTGTGAGGAAAAAAGAAGAAGAAGAAGACTATTGGCATGCCTTTTACCAAATTTCCTTCTCACCTGTGCTTGGTGTAATTTGTTTTGACACAACTGAGAGATTGAAACCATTTCTCTTCTGGGTAAATAGCCAAGTTCCTGCATACGGCTTAAGGGCTTATGAATCCTGCTCTTCATAAATGCAGATTCCTTTCTGCGTAGTGGTTGGTTGGTTCATGGGAAAGCCAATGGACTTAAACTTCCAACTCTTTGAGACGGCTACACTCTTTATCACGGTATTAGTGGTGGCATTTATGCTGCAGGTTGGTCCATCTATTTGTGTCATGTACTGATTATCTAATGCACTAGTTCTATTTATAGTTCTCACAAAACACCTTGTAAAGCCTTTTACTGCATATTTAACAACTGCCTTTTGTCTGTTTTCTGTGATTTTGATGCAACCATAACTGATTCATCTTTGCTTTATTTTGTTATCCTGATTTCCTGGATATAAGAAAACTGAATGAATTGCATGTAGAAGAGTTGTCATTTCAACTTAAAATTCCTATCCTGGCTGAAATGTTGCTTTTGAATAGACAAGTTTGTAACTGTTATTTTCATTATTACAGGAAGGGACATCAAATTATTTCAAAGGCTTGATCCTTATTTTAAGCTACCTCATCGTTGCGGCCAGCTTTTTTGTACACGTCGACCAATCTAATGGTGAGCCAAATAAACTGTACTTCAATACATTATGTAGTCGGGCATTTGGGTCTTAATGTGTTATATACTAGTAAAAATAAGTCATTACTTTTTAGCTTTGCCTTTGATTTCGTCGGTTTGACTTTTGATGCAGATAACCAAGTACCTGGGGGGTGAATGGAGAAGACAGATGCCAGATGGTACATATGGAATGAGTTACACTTTTCTTGCGTCTTCCCAGCATTGTGAGAAGGATGGAACTTTTTTGGTCTAAGGCTGAAAGGCGATGAGGATATTTCATTTTGTTACCGACCAAGGGGAACTGGGGGATGTATAATTTACTCTTCTTGATATTTTTATCCAAATTTTCTTGAAAATGACTGGCCATGGTGCCTTGCTTGTGAGATCAAATGTATTGTTTGCTAAAGTTATTTTTCCACTTCTGCATGAATAGAAGTCTTTGTATATAAGTGTGGAGGGTCATTAATTTTGACCTTTCTCTTGTGTTTTAAGACGGTTGTTTTGTCTTTCATTAGAATCAGCAGATTTTTTTAGGCCTAATAGTAATTCTCTTCTTTAGCTCGAACGCAAGTTTCACGCCTCCTTGAGGGTTGAAGAACATGATGGAGCTAACCATTAAACTTCACAAGAAATCTAAGAGGGCTTTAAATTTGACTGACGCAAGCAATTTATCGGATAATGCAACTACCATTATCCTCCAAATTAGTGTGATTAGGCGATTCTGGCTTTGATAGTGATGAAGATTGAAACTTCATTTAATCCAATATTCTCAACCCCTACAATTTCAGCTCTTTTGTTTTTCTTTGCACTTCTCCTAAACCAAGCAAAACCAAGATTTTTTTATAGCTGTAAAAAATAGGGCTTCTTTCGTTCAATTAGTAGATATGAAGTCCATATATCGATTGCAGAAATGCAAGGATAACTTGCATAAATGTGGGATACCTTCACCTTAACCAACCAATTGAACTCGTAAAACATTCTCACGAACTCTAAATTTCAAGAACAATATATTCAGTTTCAAAAAAATTCGGCCATTTGGTAAATCTGACATTAAAATATAACACAACTCATATCATTCAGGCCACAAATACTTTAAATTAATAGCGCAGTGTGGCATTCAAAATTTAAAATCCTTGCACAAGCAGCATAAAACGTTAATATACCTGTAATTGATGGTACTGTCACTCTAGGCATTCCCTTAATGTGGCAAGGTTCATACATCTCTTGACAATAGAATTCTACTTAAATGAGACCAAAGCCATTGCCTATTGATTCCGTTTTTTTGGCTATCAACTTTATGTTCATGAAATTGTTTTGGTGGACAGATTAAGATTATGTAATTAACAGCTAGAGGAAGATATTTAGGAGTTTCACATGAATAAACAATGATTCTTCAAGATAACTTCCAATTTGCAAATGAGATCAATTTGCAGCTTTGGAACCCTGTTCTTTTTTACCATAAAAAAAGAAAAGAAAAAAGAATATGCTCTCAAAACTGTTGAACAAACTAATAGAATCCCCCATTAGTAAGCCATAAATCACAGGTTATTAACCTTCTTATTCATACAATCGGATACAGATGAAACTGAACCTTTGCACATTGCACTTCAGCAGTACCACAGCATGCAAGAAGGGAAAATTATAGAGAGAAAAATATACATCACAGAGCCCTTGATACACTTTCAAAAGAACAAAAAAAATGAAAAAGAGAGAGCCCTTGATACATTGTTGAACCCTACTGATGCCACCCTTGATACATTGTTGAACCCTACTGATGCCACCCTTGATACATTGTTGAACCCTACTGACGCCACAAGCTACCTTCTCAGCAATGTTGAAGATGTGATGAACCCCCCATGTATGTCAGCCTCATCTTGTTGCTGACCAGTACCCAGTTTGGTAAAAAGCAGTGAAATGCAGCCAATAAACCTTCTTGTGTGCCCAAAAAACCCAAATGGTAAGTCACCAATAAGGTCAAAAAATAGGGACACACATGAGGAGTAGCCACAAAACAACCAGACCAGTTTTAGGCGTAATGGACAAAAGCCAACAAGAGGGGAAATAAGTGGAACTGAATTGGGATTTGTAAATGGATCAATTCAGGAGGGAAAAAGGTAGAAAGAGGGAGGAGCTAAGCTAAATGGCTAATTTAGTCGTCTCCTTGAATGTAGGAGCAGAGAAGCATGGTGGCGCATCGGCGGAGTATGTAAAGTCTAGCTCTTTGTTCCTTAACCAAGGAAGCACACTTCCTTGTGAATCCATTGCCCTTTCTCTTTGAAGAGGCATTGGATCTTGAACTCTTTGACTGTTGTCGCTTTAGCTCAGCCATGAGTGAAAAAGATGATCAGAGAATGGTGTAGAAGAAAGACAAAAAGTTTGAAAGCTAAGGAGAAAAAAGCTCTCAATTTTTGGAGCTAGACCCTGATGGGGGGGAAAAGTGTAGGGTAGTGTAAAGTATTTATATGCCAAAAAGGGTTGACTGGATTTTGAGATGGGGAATGGGGGAGTGAACTGAACATGGTCAGGTTCGAAAATTGAGGCATTTTGTAGCTTTTAACGTTAGTTTTTTCTGAGTAGAGGCACCCTCACGTGGGGCTGGATTTTTATGAATTACTATAAAGCAAGTGCAGTAGCGCAAAGGAAGGGATGATTGATTGGGTTTTTCCTTGTGGGATTGAGTGCAAACGGAGGGTTGTACTAATGAGGACAAAGCAGGAAAGGGGGCACAGGGGAACAGAGTGTCGGCTAACTTATCGCTGTTCTGTGGTGGATTCGGGGGCAGCTTCAAAACCCCAAGCCTTTGATTCCTCTCTCTCTCTCTCTCTCTCTCTCTCTCTCAAAACACACGCACACCCACACACAGTCACATAATTAAATAAAACTACGAGAAGATTAAGGTGTAGCTAACACCTGGAATAGAACATAGTCAGAACATAGTCATAAGCTCCTTCCAACATCATGTCCATATTAACGATGGGTTACCGACAATCACGGGATTCATAGCGTAAGATTTGATTTCTGATATAACCTTCAAACTTCAAACCTTGGCTACCCAAAAGGTAGGCATCGAATAGAATAAATAGGTGAGTTGCATTCAATGAGAATTGTAATAAGTTCATTTTGCATTGTCGTATGAGATAACTAACTTTGATTGGCTGTGTCTCTAGGTGTCCCCTGACTCGAACGTGTGCCCCAACAATAGGAATTTAGGTTGGATAACACTTGCATGAATGCAGATTTTTTTTTTTCATAACTAATGGTCCCAATGACTTTTTGCCGGCAATAGAAGTGGAACATGCGAGTTTAGGGAAGCAAACCCCTTGCTGCAATGTCCTCCCTGACCAACTCCTTGGGGTTCAAGGGTTCACTTAACCTTGAAACCTGAAGATTGCATTGCAATCAGGGTATTACTTCAGTAGAATCGACCATGTTAGGACGGCGGTGGGAAAAAAAATTCAGTGTGATATGTTCACGAGGACTCATCCATATCCATATCTGTCATCTTTCCAAAGGTGGAACCAAAAGCAGCAATTCCCAAACTGTTGGAGTAAGAAATTAATTGCAGAAAGTGTATACCACCACTGTAATTGGGGAGGGCAAATTCAATGAATGAAGTGAAGGGGTTCCACAAACACTCCATTCCAGTCTACAGTTAATTCATCCAAGTACAGTGCATCTCCAAGAGTGTTGCATAAGCTAATAAATACCAGAACACTAGTTCAAGAGAAAGATAGGAACTAGAGAAGTAAATTGAACTTCTTCACTCATGTATTTGGTACTCCATAACTGAGAGCATCACCCTACAGCACATTTGTAGGAAAAGATCGTTCCCAAATCTCCAAAACGGTAGAGGTATCTAATTCCCCTTCTGTGAGTTGGTAACGAATCGCTTCATTTGAAACAGAAATGAGTGTACAAGAAGTTTAAAAGCATATAGCATTCCTCTAAATTTGTAACATTTTCGCCAAGCATCAAGAGTGTGATATTTTTACAAACCTTCTCCTAAAGTCGACTGAATTTACAGTGCTAGGGCACAATCATGTATACAGATTACAGTGATGAAAACAAAAATAGCTAACTTGCACTCTTAGAGATTCGCTGTCAAATAGCTTGCTGTTGAATAGATGACTGGCGTGTATTTTTGCAGCATTTTCCTTGCCCAAATACCATGTATCTGCAGATCCTTAATTTCTTCATGCTTTCTGGGTAATCACAAATTTGCTTCAGATTTGCATTGTTTGTTACACCAGACTTGCCTCCGCTAGTTTTTGCTGGCTCCGGGAAGCAAGCAATTCGTAATCCTACATAATTCAATACAGAATTGCTGAAATATTTATGTACAAAAGCAGATGCGCCACTTTTTATTATTTCTTTGTTTAAAAAGTTTCACTGAGTTTTGTTCTGTTTTTATTTTCCTTTCTTCTTGTTTCAACAATCCAAGACGCAATAAATTGTTCAAGCCAGGGTATGGAGATGCGCTGCAACCAGAAACAGACTTTACAGGCTGAGCCAGCTAATATATATGGCATAAGCACCCAGAAAGTAATATCATGCTAAACAACTACAAAATCTACCCCATTAGTCAAACGTGATGCATAACCATAAAACAAGCTTTCTCTTTCCTGATAGTATTGTGGGTTACGTTGCCAAGAAGTAACATGATGTTAAGATTCCGGATATTCAAAGTTCAGAATGGAACTCAACTAGGATACTACTAGTTCAATTAGGAAAAATTAGGTTCTTTAGCTACTTTTTAACGAAATAAGAAAATGAGCATAACACCCTTGACAAATATCAGTCAAGTCTGCCTGTCCAGTAAGAAAAAACACATACTACATCCAAATATAAATTACCTGTACAATAGCTTGTGCACAAAACTTTCCTGAAAGAACAGCACCTTCCATTGAAGCCAAATATTTTTGTTTTGTGTAGTCACCGGCCAAATAGAAACCTTCCATTGGGGATCTCTGTAACGGACGGCAAGGTTCACAGTCCGGGACAGTTTTATAAACAGACCTGAACAAAGAAATAGGCTAGTTTTAGAAAATAAATAATCTAAGCAGCGAAGAGCTACAGCATGTGGCGTATGGGTATCTTACTTCTGTAGGATATTTTATTTTATTTTTTCCTTTAAAATTGTAATGGCGTATGGTGCTTGTATTGAGTTGCATGGGGATTACTAAATCTACATAGATATATGTTCAAATCAATATCAATATCAATTTTGCTAAATTGAAGAACAAAGCTAATAAAAGGAAGTCTACAAAATATTTTTGACAGCAGTAAGTCATTTTTGCAAGCTGCTGTTTAACTACTACACCATGGATGAGAATAATCCAGCTATCCACCTGTCAAGGACTAGAGATAACATTTTTACTCGCACTAACCTTCACTCAGAATGCCCAGTAAAAGTGAGATTCTAAAAAAGAGTGGATTCCAACCTTGGTGTTTTAACGACATGGTACTTCAATATTTTTGCTTTACTCTGATCTGCAGAAATTTCATCAGGAAAGAGTTTTGCGAGCTCCTTCATAGTAGCGTCAATAATTTCTTGATCACTTTTCGAGATCCATTCCTCTGCAGGGGCGAAAACCAATTCCAGCATAGAGCGATGCGGGTCGTAATATTCCTACACAAAGAAGGCAATAATAAGGCACACTTTTGGGACAAGTGAAGGATGATGACTTTTCAAGTCTTCACCAGATATGGACGTACAAGAAAATTGGATGAAGGGATATTGTTAATGCTTGAAAACCAATGTGAAACAAGTAATTGATCTAACCATCAGAATTCAGTAAGTTGCAAATATTTTTCTTCATTTGAATAAAATTTCTGCAGCCCCAGCCCCTATATGTTCATCATACAAACAAACTGCCTATTTGTACAAGAGACAATAAACAAAAGCTACCAAAACCTGGCCATTTGCCTCATCAAATTCCAAAAGTTCTTCCCATTCCATGTAGACTCTACTATGCTCGTAGTAGCCAATTAAGGTCACAATACAACTTCAAATGCCTAAAATGTGATGCTGCTTCATGTCAATGACACAAGGAAATTAGGAAAGTAAACAATAACCATAAAAATTAGTTGCATGAGTCCGATGGGGCAGCTCATATTGGCATTCTTTTGGCCAAGAATCAAGATATTGCAGGCATTATAAAAAATTACCTTGCATGTAACAGACATGTCAGCATACACACTGAGAAGGTGACTTCTGCATGAAGAAAAATCAATTGGTTACAATAGATCTTTTAGAAGCAACATTTATAGAATCGCATTTGGTCAAAGGGAATACAAATTGGGAGTTGAAGAAGCACTCCTCACAATCATTGACAAAATGGAGACAACCATAACAAGGAGGATATACTGAACGATATATCCAAACACAAGAAGAAAAGAAAACAAGAAGGGGAAAAAAGAGGGAGAGAGAGAGGAAGAAGACAACGATGACTGCCAAAGGTTAAATTTACCCTCAGTGTTCAATCTTGATAGTCCTATTAGTACTCAGTTAAACTCTTTTGGGAAATCTTCCACTGAACAGGCTGCTGTTCGTGTGTTAGAAGAACAAATTCTGTGAAATTCAAATATTGGTATCATAAATGCGCAAAATCACTTGAAAGACTATAAAGGAAGAACAAATAGAAGATAAAACTGACTTCCTTAATTTTCTTTTAACAATTAGAATATTCCTATAATACTCACTAGCTCCCTGTTTTATGAGATTTGAATTGAAGGGCATACCCTTCTTGCATAATCTTAGTTTCTTCAATAAATTCTTGGTTACCCCCACCCCCCAATAAAAGGGGACAAAACTGATACCGAAATGCATGAGAATGACCTGCTAAAAAGTAGATGATCGTATGTGTTCCTCAGTTTCCTGTCGAACCTGCAATTGAAGTCAACTAAATGTCAGCAACTAATGAGCTCACAATTCAGCTAGGCAGCTACCACTGAGTAAGTTATACTGTGAATTGTAAACATTTACTGCCACCCAAACAAGAAAGAGAACTCAAGATTGACGAAAATGAAGAACATGCTTGAGAAATGCAATAACAAGAATGTTCTTATGTTTCCTCCCTCAATCAAGATTTCATGTTTACCAGGTCACACCAGTTGAACAAAGAAATCTAAACATTGTCTGTCAGTACAGGCCATACAGTCCTTATTTTGCATGGATAGAATCACATACATATCAAGCACAAAATATTACAAAACTCAAGCAGAAAGAACCATACTAACCATATGTGAACATTTATGACGGGAACTCCAACTAATTTCTCCAATTTCCTGAAGTAAGGAACCTTTTTCCAGTCTTCGGGCAAAAGAAGCTTCAAGATATCGACTAATTGGAACCAAAGCATCAGGAATCTTGAACTGTTGAGTTAACAATATTGAGTCATTCAACAACAAGGAAGTAGATAGTATACCTGGAGTGGCAAAAACGTAAACATCTCCTTCAATAACATTACCATTCTTTAGCAAAAAGTTCTTCACGGTTCCATCTTTATTCAGCTCAATCTTTTGAATTCGAGAATTAAGTCGGACTTCACCGCCTAGTGACTGAATATGATCGACAATCGGCAGGCAAAGTCTCTCTGGGGGATTACCATCCAAAAATGCCATTTTCGAACCATGCTTTTCCTATTTATCATTAGCTTTTCAAAGTTAGCCAGTGCTAAGTAAAAGAAACATGTTTCATGTGACTCCTATAAACAGCAACTTGAAAATAAAATACAAAACATGAAAAAGAAATTATGAAGAAAAGCGAATTTTGTAGAAAAAAAGTGCAAGTAGATTGGTTTCCAATCACATACATTGAATCAAATACTTCTCCACAAGTACTTTCAATGACCACCATACCAATCCTATGCGACAATATCCGAAATATAAATCATCGGACACGACGGACAGGAACAATATCGAACCTGAAGAAACCGGTTTAAGGCAATCAAAATACACTGCATGGAAAGTTCATCAGGGTTTATGAAGTTTAATGCCTTTGACATGGCAATAAACACCTCAGTAGTTACTCGATCTGGTACACCCTACAAGGATTAGAAAAATAATAAATTGATTAGTAACTTGCAAAGTTGAGAAACCAGTAAAATAGGACACACACACGTGCAAGCGCGCGCACACACATTACAAATTACCCCAAATATTCATCCTCATATGCTAACCCAAGGAATAACTCTTGATCTACTCAATTAGCTTCATTAGTTGAAGCCCTTAACAATCTTCATGCAACATAAACCTGGTTAGGGAGTGTAATAAAAGACTACCATACTTGTTTCCTCATCCAGTCTTTCACAGTTAAACCATCTTGAGCTTCAACATAAGCCTGTCCACCCACCATTGCTGGCAGTAGTCCAATTGCAAACTTTACTTTCTCTGGCCAAGTAAGCATTTCATTGTTCTTTAAGATAGCCCATATCCCTGGATATCACAGTTATATGGAATGTACTCATCAAACCTTCCAAGGTAATTAAACAACAGAATCTCAAAATCTATGATGTCAAAGTGTGTTTATTTTGTACATGCAAGGGCTGGGATCCGCTCTACTGCTCACACCGCCCCCATAACCCACATCCACTGCAAAATACTGCCTTCCACAAACCATGCCAAATCACGAAGAACGAATACCCCACTCGCAATGGTGTTTGTATTTGATCCTCCCGTTAGCGAGACCACCATCCTATAGCATGTTGTCACTAGAAGCATAACCAAGGTTTTTCTAAATGAGTTGGCATTCAAGATTTCAAGCAGTTCTTGCGTTTTCCAACTTCATAAATCCTATTTTGGAACTCTCTTTGAAGCTAAGTCATAAAACCTAAATGACATTTAGGAAGTCAAAAAAAGAAAAGATGAACATGCTTTGGTTCTCATAATGTTAGTGCTGATTTCTTACCGTTCAATGGTGCCGGTAGAATGTCAAGGAAGTCAAATCGACTGAACTCCCCTGGCTTGTTTGGCATTGCAAATATCATAGAATGTTCTTTCCACTGCAACCGATCATTTATACCAAGTTCTCCAAACAGGTTCTGGACATTTGGGTAGGCGCCAACTTCAGGCAAAGAAACAACCAAACTTATTTAGCAACACGTATATAAAGTTGTAACACCCAAAGTAAAAGATGATCAACCAGCAGGAGACAAAAATATGCCATTTATATGGAAGATGACAAGGAAGACAATAAATACAGTTGGCCTATTAAACTTCCGGAAAGTTTCTGAATGAACCCTCAACAGACAAGATGTCCTGAGAGACACGCAGGAACTTTAAGACCTTCAATGTAAACACATCCCAAAGTAAGATTCCTCAAAAGAGTTTTTAGGGAAAATGACGGTTAAGGACATGTTTTGATAATTAATACCCACCAAGGACATTTTCAGCATTAACAAATGTTCTCAGCATGTCCTTAGCGGGTATTTATTATCAAAACACGTCCTGGACCGTCATTTTCCCGAGTTTTTATTGGATCTCTATCTACCAAAACTTTGATTTCTTGTTCCGGCGACCAAATAATCATTGAGTCGTAAAACACAAAAGACTTACAGAATATATGTAAGCCGGTCTCATACCAGTCTCCATCATCATCTTTCCACGCAGCCATCTGGACCGAATAAGGGCCAATCATTACCACATAACATGTAAGTTATAACCCAACCAAACCAAACAGAGCCTTAAGTCCCAATTAATTGGGGTCGGCTACATGAATCTTTTCCATTGAGTTTTGTTGAGGGCATCGTGTTCCATGATATTCAAAAAACAAAGATCCTTTCGAACTACGTGAAGCTAAGTTATCATAGCTGATGTTGCTCCATAAAAATATCACATAATGAGTTCTCTGAAAAAGTATCACATCTTTTCAGCTACTTTGTGAACGAAATACCTATTCAAACTTGATTTTACTTTTTTCTCAAATCAAATCAGAAAGTCTTTGATTTGGGGATAGAACTCCACTATCACCATACACCTTCCCCAGTATTTTTGCAGAAAAATGAGCAGAAATTAAATCTTCTTCTAGTTGGTAACAGAAAAAATCCATCTACTCACACTTTTCAGTAAACAAAAAATATATATTCTAATTACTGACAGATCAAAAAACAACAAAAGAGTTCACTTTTATGGTATAAGAATAGGAGGAACAAATGAGAAGACAGGCAGCACCGCAGCAGCTATGTCTTTTGGTTATACGAGGGATAGAAATAGAGCATCTCACAAACCTTTCCACCTAAAACATCTCTTGCTTCCAACAATATGGGTTTATGGCCTGCATCTGCCAAATATTTTGCAGTTGACAAACCAGCCAAACCTGAAAGGATGTGAACAAAATAGTAAATTAATGTAACAATTACCAACAAAAGAAGACATCGTAACATGATTATCTTTGAGCACTAGAACAAAACCAGATAGACTCAGCACATCATTAGGCGGCCATTGAAGGTTTTGGTGCATCAAGTGGCCAAATCCTGAGGTTGGTTTCAATGTCTGGGACATTCCCACATACACATATGTACGGTTGAAGGACAACACATACACCTACATATGGTTGAAGGACTAAGTTTGAAAGAGCTATTTAGGATCAAATTTCATAACCTAATTATAAACGCTTAGGAAACTTAAGCTGAAGAGTTAAAGCACAAGATCTTAACTCCAGCATCCCAATTCAATCACGTGTTCGTAAAAACATGACTCATAGCACTACTCAGTAATTAAACTATACAGTCAAATTAGACCATTAAAATCAAGTTAAGCACCGCATAAAACAGGTTTAGAAAATGGGGTATGTAAACAATGAAAAATAAATATTTACCTGCACCAGCAATTACGACCTTTAATGGTTTATCTGGACGAGGAGAAGTACGAAAGGATGAAGATAAGTAAGCAGCTTCCAAATAATTGACAGTACTCTCAAGCTCTGGTCTGGGATAGTCCATGCAAACCACCTTCAACACAAAGAACTGATTAACTACTAAATAGATTAGCAACAACCAAACCATCCTATTGAATTTGTAAAGCAGACCTGCAAAGGCTGCACATTCTTCATTGGTCTGGTTCTAATAGCATAGGCATTTGATACCCTATGACCCAATGAATCACTCCCTTTAAATGATAGCGCATTGTTATGCCTTGAACTAATGGGACAACCACATCTCCAAGTATACCTTGGGTTCCACAAATTAGTTGCGTTGTGTTGCCCAGTCCAATATACGGCAGAAGCATGTCCAAATTGAGACATTTTATCAGACACAATACGCAGTTCAGATTCGGGAACCAGGGCTAACTCTTGGGAAAAATTTCAATGACTGCAGCAATAGTACCCCTGCCATTAAAAAGTTCACATAAGACATAACTTGAGCTTCCACATTAGAAAGAGCTTCGTCATACAAAATTAGTAGTATGCTGGAAGTGAAGTTAACGCTGAGCAATTGACCATCAAAGAAGTGTAAAACTAGCAATGCACCCGTAACAGAACTTGTGTTCTCAAAAAATAAGAGCTTCACCATTGCTAAATTAGTGTATCGTAAGTGAAATTACTGCTGCAAAATCAAGAACTAGACAAAAGTAGAAAAGTGCACCATAATTAAGAACTACACAAAAGTAGAAAAGTGCACCATAGCTTCAATTTTACAATCAACAGCTGTTCTTTGATTATGCATAAGAAGAACTTTCACTTTGTCCCCCAAATACTAGAGATGGAATTCGAAGAGTTAAAAAAAAACCCCACAAAAGCGCAAAATGGAATATGAAAAAGAACTCAGATTCAGTTAAAAGAGCCCAACTATAGAATCGAGAGTGAAGCACCATAGGGTTATCAGCTAGAGTTGTACGAAAGTAAAGTAACCTACTCGAAAGTAAAAACTAACCTCTGAGAAGGGTTCGATCAGAAAGACTGTATATTTCAGCAAAGTCAATTCAAGAGAACCCTTCACGTAAGATGCGTTTTACAGCCTGGAGATGAAAAAGCTTCATGAGTTGGTTTTACCTCGGGGCAAATAAAATCCGGGCTTGAGAAAGCTGAATTATGATCCCTTCAAACTGAACGAAAGAGATAATGAAATATTCTAAGGGATGGCGGAGAGCAAACTTGGCACAAGGGACTGAAGCAGGGGGAACTGTGGCCTTCTTTATGGTGGTGTTTTGGGAGTTACCCACTTAAGAAATGGTGGGCAGAGAGAAAACGAGGGGGTTGTTACTCCACAGTCACATAATAATGCGTGATCGTGAAAATGACTTTGAAAATATTTGGTGTTAAGAAAATAAAGAAGAGTATGCGGAAGAAGAAAATAATTGTTCTTGGTTGTTTTCTCATAACTAAACTCACGGCACAATACAAGTTATATAGGAGAGGTTACAATAATCAAGAAGGAAAGAAAATAAAAACTCTCTAATAAAGGAATAGAGATAAGAGAAGGAATGGGAAAGAGATAAGTGAAGATCCTAAAATCTTGCCGTGCCAAATATTGTCCCGATCTTGGTGGAGTTCCGCTAATACTCCCCCTCAAGATGGAGCATGGAGAGACAGAATGCCCATCTTGGACCGTAGACGATGAAAATGGTCAACACCTAAAGCTTTGGTGAAAACATCGGCCAACTGATCAAGAGAGGCAATGTGGTGAAGTTGGATGAAACCTTGCTGGACCCTTTCACGAATAAGATGACAGTCGATCTCAATGTGCTTGGAGCGCTCATGGAAAACAGGGTTCTTAGCAATGTGTAACGCAGCCTGATTGTCGCAATAGAGAGAGACTGGAGAGGATAGGGGAACCGCCAAATCATGAAGTAGGGTGCGTAGCCATAGCAGCTCACAAGTAGTGGAGGCCATGGCCCGATACTCGGCCTCGGCAGAGGAACGGGAAACGACACTTTGTTTCTTGGAACGCCAAGAGATAGGGCTGCCACCAAGAGTAATGAAATAACCAGTAGTTGAGCGCCGAGTCATGGGACAGCTAGCCCAATCAGAGTCAGTATAAGCGGTAAGAGTGAGAGCCGCCCCTGTAGGAAAGAATAAACCATGGGAAATAGAGCCTTTAAGATACCGAAGAATCCGAGTAGCAGCATCCATGTGAGGAACGCGAGGAGCGTTCATGAACTGGCTGAGCAAATGGACGGCATAGGTGATATCGGGCCGTGAAATAGTAAGATAAATTAAACGTCCAATAAGCCGGCGGTAGGAACTCGGATCAGAAAGGAGCTCACCAGAATCCGCCGCAAGTTTAAGATGTTGTTCCATGGGAGAAGAAGCTGGGCGACAGCCTGATTGACCGGCATCAGTGAGGATGTCAAGAATATATTTTCGCTGATTGATAAAGATTCCGGTAGAGGAGCGGGCAACCTCGATCCCCAAAAAATATTTAAGCTTACCAAGATCCTTTAACTGAAATTGATCGGACAGGAACTCTTGTAAGCGGCAAATGGATGCTAAGTCGTTGCCTGTAACAAGTAAATCATCAACATACACGAGAACCACAATAATAGTAGAACCAGATTGCCGAACAAACAGGGAATGATCAGCCTGGGACTGTAGAAAACCAGCAGAGATAAGAACTTGGGACAGTTTGGAATACCAGTTCCGAGAGGCCTGTTTGAGCCCATAGAGCGATTTTAATAACCGACAAACACGGGTCTCCCCCTTTCCTCCATATCCCGGAGGAAGAGACATATAAACATCCTCGTCAAGATCACCATGTAGAAAGGCATTGTTAACGTCTAATTGACGTAAATGCCAACGGCGAGCAGCGGCAATAGCTAGCACACATCGAACGGTGACCAGTTTGGCCACAGGTGCAAAAGTGTCATGAAAATCCAAGCCCTCAACCTGAGTATAACCTTTGGCGACTAAGCGCGCTTTATAACGTTCAATAGATCCATCTGCGTTGAATTTTGTTTTGAAAACCCATTTACAGCCAATCGGTTTTTTGCCGGGGGAAGGGGAGAAAGAACCCAAGTTTTATTTTGGTCAAGAGCATGGAGTTCTTGGGAAATGGCATCACGCCAGTGTTGGTGCAAAACAGCTTGACCATATGAGGAAGGATCATGAGAATTAGATAAAACGGAAAGGAAAGCAAAATGTGAAGGAGAGAGATGTGAATAGGAAATAAAAGAACTGAGGGGATGAACCGTAGTACCTGAAGACTGTGGGGAAGCAGAGGTGGAGGCAGCGGAGGCAGAGGGAAAAGTAGGACATATGTAGTCACGAAGGTAGTTCGGAGGTCGATGAGCTCGGGTTGGCCGGGAGGAGGCAGGTGTTGGGGTTGCCGAAGTGGGGAGTGGTTCGGTTGGTGGGGATGCTGAAATGGATGTTGGAACGGATGGAGTAGGTAGCGGGTCAGTTGGAGCAACAGGAGGGTCCGATGGAGTTGGCATGGGGGCAGGGGAAGGTGATGGAGGGGGCTGAGGGGGTTGGTCGAGGATGGTAAGAGGCGCATAGGGATATAGGGAAGGGGAACTCGGGTTGGGATTGGGAGGTGGTGGAAAATGGTGAGGGCTCTTGTCGTGGAACGGGAAAATGTTCTCAAAAAAAGTAACGTCCCGAGAGATAAAAAAAGTGTGCGTATCGAGGTTGAAAAGGCGATAACCACCGTGGCGGGGAGGGTAGCCCAAAAATACACATGGAACACCACGGGGTTGAAATTTGTCTCGACCAACACGAGATGTTTGCCCATAGCATAAACACCCAAAAACACGTAAGGAGTTGTAATTTGGGGGGCGTTGAAAAAGCCGTTCATATGGTGAAATTTTGTTTAAAGTGGAAGAAGGTGTCCGGTTTATGAGATAAACGGCGGTAAGAATGCATTCACCCCAAAATTTGATGGGAAGGTGAGCTTGGAAACGTAAGCAACGAGCCACATTTAATATATGACGATGCTTACGTTCGGCCACGCCATTTTGTTGCGGTGTATCAACACAGGTGAGTTCCTGTAAAATGCCATTCACATGAAATAATTTGAGAATGTCATTGGACAGGAATTCTCTGCCTTGATCAGAGCGGAAAAATTTTAATTTGGCACCAAATTGAGTTCGGACCATGTTGATAAAAAACTCGATTTTAGAAAAAGCATCGGATTTTTTTTGTAAAAGGTACACCCATGTAGTACGCGTGCAATCATCAACAATGGTGAGAAAATAACGTGCACCCGAAGTGGATGGAGTATGATAACCACCCCAAATATCAACAAATATGCGATCAAACGGAACAGTACTTTTATTGAGAACAGTGTCAAAAGGAAATCTAGTATGCTTCCCACGCAAACAAGCATCACAAGGGCAATTTTTATTGGAAACTGAACTAACAAGAGAACGGGGTAAACTAGCGGTGGACGGGTGACCTAATCGGCGATGCCAGAGGGTGAAGTCATCAGTGGTGGCTATGAGGGCGGTGAAGGGAGACATGCGGAGATAGTATAAGCCATTGCGTGCCTCACCCGCTCCAATCACAGTCTTCGATTTCAGGTCCTGAAAGAGACAAAAAGTGGGAAAGAAAAAAACAACACACTTTAGGTCACGAGATAATTTTTGCACAGAGATTAAATTAAAACGAAAGCTAGGAACATGTGAGACATCAAGAAGAGTGATAGAAGGAGTGACAGAAATTGTTCCCGTGTGCGAGACAGCATGAATGGAACCAGACGCAGACCGTATAGGCAAAATTTTATCAGTTGCTGTATATGAGTTAAAAAGTGATAGATGGGGCGTCATGTGAGAAGAAGCCCCACTATCGAGAACCCAATCATGAGAGAGAGGATTTGTATTACCAGAAAACAACGCAGAGGGATTATCGAAGAAATCACGCGCTTCGGATGCCTCAGCTGGACTCAAATAAGAGTTGAGATTCATGCCTGACGGTTGTGCCGCATAATTGGACTGATCGGATGGCCGGTTCGGAAGGCGATTATAGAACCAGTCCGGATATCCAATTAATTTGAAGCAGCCCAACTGTTGGTGGCCCGGACGATTGCAGTGGGTGCAAAAAAGGGTCGGATCTCTGGTGGTCCGAGGGGTGGAGTTGGGTTGTGGTAGAAGGGGTGGCTGTCGGGTTGGGTTTGGACGGGCAGTGGGCTGTCGGGTTGAGTTTGGGCGGGCCGTGGGCTGCTGAACAGAGGGTCGGGCAGTGGGCTGTCGGGTTGGGTTTGGACGAGATTGATGAGTCTGAAATCTTTGACTCACCATGGCTGCATCTTCATGAATTGGTGGAACATTAGTGGTGGTATTGGGATTTTTTGTATGTTCTTCGGAGATCAACAAACCAAAAACTTTTCCAAGGTCGGGAAGTGGGTCCATGGCTAGGATTTGAGTGCGGAGAACATGAAACGGTGTATTAACTCCCATCAAAAATTGATAAACACGTTCATCCGAAACCCTTTTTTGCCATACCTTAGCTGTGTCACACTTACATGCCGGAAGGGGGTCGATGCCATCAAGTTGATCCCAAAGAGATTTTATGGTGTTATAATAATTGGTAATGTCGAGATTACCTTGTTCCAGATTGGAAATTTCCCTTTTGATTTTGAAGACGGTAGCATGATTGCCTTGAGTGAACCGCGACTCGAGTTCTTGCCATAGTTCATATGGCGTGCTGCAACTCGCGAGACTTGGTGTAATAGAGCTGCTAATGCTGTTAAGCATCCACGAGAGGACCATCGTGGAGACGCGTTTCCAGAGGGGCTTGAGATCTTCATCTGCAGGACATGGCACGGTATTGTCAATGAACCCTAATTTATTTTTGGCACAAAGGGACATGGTGATTGCACGACTCCATGACCCGTAATTGGTGTGGGTCAAGGCGACGTCGACGAGAGGGGTGCGTGGGTGGTCGGCGGAGTGGAGGAAATACGGTGAAGAAAGGTCAGAAATTAATTTCTGGATTTTCTCTTGGGGGTCGGCCATGTCGGTAAAGATGGTGGATAAATCGAAGGTTTTGTGTTCCTCCAGTTTTGTTTGGTAGAGAGAAAAAAAACACGGATCAACGCTCTGATACCATGTTAAGAAAATAAAGAAGAGTATGCGGAAGAAGAAAATAATTGTTCTTGGTTGTTTTCTCATAACTAAACTCACGGCACAATACAAGTTATATAGGAGAGGTTACAATAATCAAGAAGGAAAGAAAATAAAAACTCTCTAATAAAGGAATAGAGATAAGAGAAGGAATGGGAAAGAGATAAGTGAAGATCCTAAAATCTTGTCGTGCCAAATATTGTCCCGATCTTGGTGGAGTTCCGCTAATATTTGGAACTATTAATACTGTATTTATTATAAGAGCGAAATTGAAAATGAGAATGCAAAGCAAGAATTGAGAGAAAAACGAATGGTCTGTTGGAAGATTATGTGATTTATTAGCTCCGTACTCCTAAATGGGAGGGTGGGGGGTTTTTGCCAGCTTTTGGGAATGGGGTTTGCCATCAGTGGGTTGTTCTATCCAAAATCTTCACTTGTCGAACAAGTCAGATCAGGGGCAAAAAATTAAAGTCGAGCAAGTCGACTGGGTAATCACATTTCTTTTTTGAATTTTAGTATTGAAATTGTATGTATTCTTTTGTTGGGAGGCTTAAAAATCCATCCTCATTCCTCATCCAACTTAAGTATTCATCCTTCACTTTTTGAACTATTATGTTTTCATCCTTATTTTTTTTAATACCAACAATGCCCCTAATATATATATATAGCACCGGAAGAGCGGGACCAAAACATATCCTCCCCGTCCTATCCCGTGATTTCCGTTGATTCCCATTGATTTCAATCCCGAAATTTTTGGGAGATAATCTAACCTCCCAAAACCATTTAAACCCACCCCCCACCCTTCCAAAGTCTTCCTCTTCCATTTCCATTTGCAAATTTTGACCGCAGCTAAATCATCCATTTCCATTTGCAAATTTTGAAGTAAAGTGACGACGACATGAATCCCCCAAATCCTAGCGAGGGGCAAGCTTCGAGCGGCAGCGCATGGGGAAGATGCACGGATGGCGCATGGGGAAGATGCACACCAAACCAGTTCAGCAACAGTTTGGCAAAAGTCCAAGGAAGAAGCATGGCACGGTCACGATTGCGATGGCGGCTACGATTAGTGTTGATGCTAAAAGGCTGCGATCTGGGTTCTCTGATTTCGGTTTTCCGATGGCGGCTACGATTAGTGTTGATGCTAAAAGGCTGCGATCTGGGTTCTCTGATTTCGGTTTTCCGATGGCTGTAAGTCCAAACTATCCCTCCTCTTTAGACTCTTCACCATCAGCCACGTCCGCTACTCCACCGCTGGTGCCTCCATGGTCAAGAACGTCTAGCCCTTCGTCGCCCGCTAGCAGTTATATTGGTTTTATTTTTCATGGTAAATTATTTGTATCATTTACCATGAAATATGTTTCTCTGTTATTTTCATTTGATAAATTATTTGAACCGTTTACCATGAAATATTTGTTCGAATCATGGGATATTTATCGTGTTCACGTTGTAATGTCATGGTAATTTAACCATTTAACCATGTAGAGGTTTGAATATGTCATGTTATTTCTTTTTTTTTTTATGGTAATTTAGCCATATTCTGTGTAATAAGATCAATGAAAAATATGGCTTTTTTTGTCTGGTTGGCAAACTTGAAGAATGAAGAAAAAATGCAAAGATGTGGTCAACTTATCATTTTATATTCCTAAAAATATTGATTCCTCAAATATATTCCATGATAAAAAAAAAAAAAAAAAGAAGTAATCAATCATATTGAAATTTACCAAACCCATTGAATTAGGAAAAATAATTCAATCCAATCCCACTAAATTGGGAAAACAATCCAATCAAATCCCACTAAATTAGGAAAGCAATATAACATAATATATGTATATCATAAGGAAAAGGGTAAGAAATGTAATTCACACATTAAGAGGATGAAAACATAAACATGAAAAAAGGGCGGGATGAATTCTTACATGGCATGGATAAGGAGGATGGATATTTAAATATTCTTTTTTTTTTGGTTAAAATCCAAAAAACGGTGTGCGGATATAATAAAAAAAAGAGAGTGTAAAAATCATTTTCCTGGACGGATCGCCAATTCTATTATGGAGCAAAGCTATCTTTGATTAGAGCATCTCCAAGGAACTACTTCTATATTTTTATTTGAGAGTGTAGATGTGACATAATGAGGGGAGATTCTTTTAATTTATTCGCTATTTTCTTCAACTTTTTTGTTCTTTGTTCTTTATTATGAAAGAATATTAGAGGGACCCGCATCAGCTGAGCTGCTAACCATGTGGCTCAAAAGATTAAGGCTGCTGATTTTGCCACTCTTTTTTTTGTTAACGCTATTCCCCTGCAAGTATATTTTTTTGGTGCAAAAATACATTGCAGGGAAGTGGCGTTAACAAAAAAGGGAGTGATAAAATTATTTCCCGAGATAAATCTCGATTTATATAAAAACTGCTCAAAAATCTTTATGTACCAACTCATGTTCACCCACCGATGCGGGACTACTTTGGGGTCTCACAGAGGTATGGAATGATTGTCTTTTGAGTTTGGACGCCCTTCTTGAATTTCATGAACTTCTCTAAATAAAATGAAACCTATGACCAAAGTGAAAATAAGATAAATAAAAGTATGTCTTTTGTCAAGACATACTTTTTTCTAAGTATATTTGAAAATGAAATTAATCTTGAACAGGTGATATTAAACCTATGACCAAAGTATCGGGCCGAGCGGATCAAAAAAAAAAAAAAAGTATCGGGCCGAGCCAGACTAATGTCACAAGGAATCCAATTCCAACAAACCATGATGATGTTATGGGCCGTATGGACATATCTATCCAATCCAATTACAAGACTGAGGGCCCACGCAGTCCACCCAAGCATTAACCAACCATTGGACTTGCAGGTCTTACAGAGGGTTTGAGGCCCAAATAGGAGAAAACATAAGGGAAAATGACGGCTAATGACGTATTTTGATAATTGTCAAGAATATTTGCAGCATTAACAAATGTTCTCTGCATGTCCTTGACGGATATTAATTTCCAAAACACGTCCTGGGCTGTCATTTTCCCAAAACAATTATGTTTTGGGAAAATGACAGCCCAGGACGTGTTTTGGTAATTACAAATATTCTTGACAGATATTAATCATCAAAACATGTCCTTGGCCGTCATTTTCCCCTTCTCTTCAAAAATTATGACTTTAACACTAGTATTTTCAGAGATATCCAAAAAAAGTCAAAAAAATTGAATTTTTGATCTTTTTCTTGGATATTTTCCAAAATACTTGTGTAAAAGTCATAATTTTTCTTTTTCGATTCCTCCCGTCGCGAAGAACCAATATTACATAAAAATTTAGCGCAAAACTAACAAACGCGATTTTTTTTTAATAAGGACAAAATCAAGAAGTTGTGATTGAATAAGGACAAAACCAAGAAGTTGTGATCCACAACTTGTTGGTTAGTGAAAACTTAACAGATTCTTTCACCTCATCTCCACATTTATTTGAGACTAAAACCTATTGATTTGCTTAACATAAATGAAAAATTGAGTGCTTATTAATAAATCTGTAAAAAAAAAAAATTAATAGACTTCTAAGAAATATATTGAAGGCATACAAAATATTAATTGCGTTAAACTCGAACCAGTACCGAGATACAGACCGATACCGGTATGTACCACTCCAGTAGAGAAAACGATACGCTGATCGATACAAGATTAATAACTTTGACAGAAACTGGAAGGCCGCCTTTGGTACTGTGGCAAGAGATAGTGGTGTAAATGCTCAGTGCTGGTAGTGTGGCAAAGTGGAGGCATCATGAGCTATTTTCGTTGAGGCATGGGCACCGATCGAGGAAAGTTTGGAGACTCTGGACTAGGTCGTTGGATACGAACGGCTTGGAAGCAATTTTTGAGTTGGATTGCAAGACAATTATTGACTGCGTTAATGATATTACTAATGCTGCGTGCCCATGGGAGATTGTTGCTACGGTGGAGGATATTTGATTCTGGGCTTCATGTCGTAATTGGTCTTTTGTCTCATAAGGCTAGCTACTCACAGGCTTGCTTCGAAGAGGTTGTCGTCCAATTTGTTTTTCAGTTCATGTTGTATCCCGCTTGAGTTAGAGGTTCTCATTGTTAGAGACCGTGATTCTTAGTTTTTTTTCTTTTTCTTTTTTTAAGTACTGTGAATCTTAGTTTGTTCATAGCATGCATGTGAAAAAAGTTTAGTATGAGGGTTGACACACATTGTCATACTGATTGAGTATGCCTCAATGAGTCAATATGCGCTATAACTACAGAATTTCATTCACAGTGAAACATGGTTTTGTCTAATAATGAAAGCACAATTATGTGATTAATTTTTAGGAAAGAATTGGAATTGAAGATCATCATCATAAGAAAATGAAACTCTTTTAGAATCACTATAAAGTTGGAAAGTTCTTTCTTTGTCATTTTTAATCATCAATTTTGTTTTCTTTGTGGGAGTACTTGCTTCTCTTTAGTTCAACGTGGGGTGTTGTTTGTGAGTTGGTGGTGATCCAACTCGTTAAGTTCTTCGAACGCTTTTATTGGATCGATCCTGACCGAATAAAAGTTTTGTCTCGGAAAAAATGATCGGATAGGGAGGTGTGGGGGGTTGGTAATTGTAAGGGGTCCTTTGCAGAAATTAGGGCTCAGAAATTAGGGCAACTCAGAAATTAGGGCAAAATCTGATCGACACTTCAAGATGTGTAACAATCGCAAAACCCCCAAACATCACAATACACAGATCGACAATGGCATGTTTGGGTGCCAGAGATTACGGCAAAATCGATTCGCAATCCTAAATCAGTTTGCAAATAGTAACAATCTCAAACCCCCAAACACCACAGTACACAGATCGACAAGGCATCCTTCACAAACCGAGATGAATAATACCTGAGTACAGAGGAGGAAGACGAGGTTGAGAGTAGCTAGCGTACGTCGGAGTACGGCAGTGGAGTCACCAGCAAACAGATCGGCGACCTCCTACTCCTCTCTCTCTTCTCTTCGTTTTGTTGTTACAGATCGATATGGGGAGAGAAAAAGTAGAAAAAGACACCTCACCCGGATTTGTGAGGGCAAAATCGTCCCAAACCCACCTGGATTAGCTAACGATAGGGGTACCCCCCATCGTTAGAAATCCACCCCCAAGCCGGAGAAGCAATCCATCGGACTGTATATCCACCGGCGCAGAAAGAGAGCCAAAGACAGGAGATGGCGTGGGGCCTGGATTCCAAATCAGGGCTCTTGCCAAATCCACCCTTATATCCGGCAGCCAAACGGGCTGTAACTCTGTCCACCGTAGCTAGCTAGCTAGCTTGCACAGGTAGCAAACCGTTAGTGTCAAATTGGTCAGAGGCCAATCGGAAGGGCGCCGTCGACGGTCTAATAAGTTGTGCTCAAGAGAGAGAAAGCACAGGACTAAGGTTAAATTTAGAGCAAAGTAGAATGTACCTCTTTAGAGTTTATCACAATAACTCGTGCCAACCCAACATGACACTTCGTTGAAGATAGTATTGTGTCCCAATTGGGCACGGTGTTATCTGAACCGAGGTGTATGGGTCTCAGGACCCGAGTACATCGACTGGGAGGTTGGACCTATTATTCTGGCCGAACGACCTCTCGACGGCTCCAGTGTCCGAACCCTAATATTTTGGCCCACAACAGGAGGCTAACGACATTCAATAAAATTTGATTTTGTTCATGAACAATACAAACGACATGCATTAAAAAGTTAAAGATTTGAATCTCTAAAGTTAAAGAAATTGGTTTTTCTTAGCAATAGTTAAACTTGTCCTCGTAGTTGTAATATATATATATATATATATCTGATTACATTAAGCGATTCGGATCATCAAAATTTGATCGGAAACTATGAGGTGTTTTTTTAGGTGTTTAATTAGTTTCTCCCGAAACCGCCCCGCGCGCGTGTAGTAATTCCCTGTTACTAATAATATTGGCAACAAAGTCTCAGGTGCAATTAATCAACAGGATTGCATCATGCACGGAGTATCAAAAGTCGTCCTCTCTCCTTCCAAAAAGAAAGCTTGACACGAAATCCATGAAAATCTGTCCACTACTCTACCTAATTACTACTCCACTACTGTAGATCGATGGAATTGGATCCAAGTAACGTGAATTCATTTATTATTTACTCCATTACTCTCTATTAATTATAGGATAGGAATAGGACGACAAACTTCACTTTCATCCTTCCTTGTACTTCAGGCTTGTTGCAGATTGTCCCACTTCTCATCTTCATATATACCTACCCACCCAATTAACAACCCTCACTGATTATCAAAAAAAAAAATTAACAACCCTCACTTCCATCCACCACCATCTCTGCCCAATCCTCCTACTATACCATAATTAAAAACATTCATGAAAACCGAGACACCTTCCCCAAGGCCATCATCCTAGATAACAATGTATACAAGAATGACGTCGCTAAAGTAATCAAACTCACTCAAAATCTATGGAAATACCGAGCCCCCCCCCCCAAATCATTTTCAACCATACTTTGAATAGGAATATGGCTTACACACTTATTTTGTGTCTCACATAAAAATGTGTAATGGGAGGAGGCCTTGAGGCACCGCCACGTTGGCGGTACCCCAAGGGAATTGAATAAAAAAAAATTCATTAACATGTACTACTACTAATACTAGTACTATATACTCCTAACTCTTCGCTTTGGTCCATAGACTACACATAGGGGACTACTACGTCCTAGTTTTGAAATGTCAGGTGAACAATACGCACAAGTCCAAAACGCAAGGGGTGAAAGTGAAGTTTCCCGTTTTACTACTCCATTGGATTGGATTGGATAAGCAGACAGACAGACTGTCCTCCCCTAGTCAGTCTAGTACTACTACTCCCTACCACGTGACGAGATGAGATGTGGAATCATGAGATCCGTGCGGTGGGAATTACGTGGCGCGAATCGTAGACAGTGGACCGTTAGGTTTGAAGGTTAGGTTTTGAAAGACGGTTATACAACTGCCCTTCTTCTTCTTCATTTACTTCGACTGCGTTTGCCAGCCCCATCAGATCAGATCGATGGCTCGATCTCGATTTCGATTTCAATCTGGATCTCGGCTGTCAGTTCCTTACGAACCACCTACCAGTGTTCAACTACCCAATCCATGTACTTCTTCCCCACTGCCTTTTATTGGTCCACCTGCTCATTTTTCCCTATTCTCTTTTATACTGCAAACCCTAGACAACAACAACATATTCCACAGAATATTGGTTACACTCCTCCTATCACTCCCAGGCACTAAGCCTTCCTGCTGTTTTTCCCTTAAAAGTAAGTCTTTTCAACCAAACTATATAATATACGTATTATATTGTGCTTTCATTTTTACGTAACAGTATGTGTGCTAAGTGTAATTACTCGGGGATGCCTAGATTGAACTAGTTTGAGTCTGCTTTAAGGAAAACAAAAAGCTAAGTGATCAATGAGGAAAAAGGATTTTTCCGATAGAAATGCGTTGATTATTATTTTTTGTTAGAATCAGTGATGGCATTGTTATTTAGTGTTACTAAGGGTGCATGCCTTTCGATTTTTAGTAGTAGCTTAAAGTGATTGTTAACACAAATGCCTTAATTATACAAGTAAAATTGTGTGATTACTATGTTTACCGGTCGGAACTCTGCAGGCAATTTAGAACTGTTGAGGTTTTATTTTGGATTGGAGGGAAATGTGAAAAGAATTTCTACTTCTAACTGCATCTCGTTGGATGAGATGAGATCAGTTGGGTTGAGGAAGTGGAGTATAAGAACCTTCAAGCATTTGAAGTTGGTTGGGTCACAGTGAGTAAGTTTCATGTGGTCTAGGTTCATGAATCAATTTAATTTCCTCTGCTGAGCTTTCCTTAGTTTGAGGTGATTAGTGACGTTAATTTCCTTGCTTCACTTCTTTTCTTCTTCCGGGTTGAGATTCCTTTTCGACTTCAATCTTCTTTCAGCTATGAGATTCAATTGGGGTCTTATTTAATACTAGTCATTCCAAGTCCTTCAATGGTGCTTGAATTTAGATTGCGTGCTTGAAATCAGATATCCAAAATGTGAAATTAGAGTCAATGGGTTTAATCATGCCCCGGCTGAGAAATGGATGTGATGTATCATTTATGAAATGCTAGCTTGATGCTTTGGAGAACACTAAGTCCTGTTTTAATTCCAGGCTTAAAGCCTGAAAAATGGGTGAAGACCTGGAGAAGCCACTGTTGGGTCCTGAGAATTTCAATAGAGAAGGAATTGATCTGGTAAGAGAAGAAGCAAATGCAAGTAAAACTTTGGCATTTTGACAATTACAAATAATAGTATGCACGCATGACAAATCGATCTGCATGAACAGGAACGCTTACCGCTCGATGAAGTTTTTGAGCAACTGCGTACGTCAAAAGCAGGACTTACATCTGAAGATGCAGAAGCCCGATTGAAGATATTTGGCCCAAACAAGCTTGAAGAAAAGCCAGTAAGCATCACATTTCTGTTAATATTTGCTTTGCATTCATTTATCATCAGCATTGGAAGCAAATAAATTGACACCAAGTACGCCATAAGATTCTTGTTATTGATGATAATGGGAAAGAAACACATGTAGTACTTTCTAAATTTAAAAGCAGGAAGAGGAACTAAGAAACTGATTTTGGGTTGTGGAGGCTAATCGGATTGGTCACGAGACAGTGGAAACTTCTTAGGACAATGGATATTCAACAGTTTGAAAATCATTTCTGAAGCTCTGTCAAGAGTTGAAGGTTGCTTCTTCACTAAAGAGGCAATAGTTTATTCAACAAGGCTGAGATTGCCTTTCGAATAAAGACGTACAAAGAACAAATAGTGAAATAGAGATAAAAGTCGTTCAGCTGCAATATATTGTCTTAGCAAACACGTCAGACATCTTGTGAATCTAATTTGAGCTCAGGCAGTAGGTGGATATTTGTTTATAATCGGTTTCTCAGATTAAGTGGATGTTATCTGGTCTAATATCCATATAAATTTCCAAAATTACATGCATACAATGGTTCCTTGCTTCCATTTGTGAGTCCCCATTTTCCTACCATGCAGGAGAACAAATTTTTGAAATTTCTCAGTTTCATGTGGAATCCCCTGTCTTGGGTTATGGAAGCAGCAGCAGTGATGGCAATTGCCCTTGCTAATGGCGGAGTGAGTTTCTTGAACCCTTACTGCGCAATGCTAAATGGCTTTCTGTATTTTCTGTCCCTCCTAACCATATTATTCTTAAAAATATTTCAGGGGCAGGGTCCAGACTGGCAGGACTTCGTAGGGATTATTTGCCTGCTTATAATAAATTCAACAATTAGCTTTATAGAGGAAAACAATGCTGGTAATGCAGCAGCATCCCTCATGGCTCGTTTAGCTCCAAAGACAAAGGTGTGTATATTGATTTGAACAGTGCCTTAGCCCAATAAACACTAAAAATAGCAAGAAATTTGCTTGAAAAAAGGCAAAACCTCCTTACTGAGGAACTGACCGTCTCTATGTGCAGGTCCTCAGAGATGGCCATTGGCAGGAGCAAGATGCTGCTGTTTTAGTACCGGGAGATATTATTAGCATAAAGCTTGGTGATATCATCCCTGCAGATGCTCGCCTGCTTGAGGGAGACCCGCTGAAAATTGACCAGGTAAAGTACTCTTGACAAACTGAAGAGTGTTGACTTTTCTATGCATTATAGTTTTGGCAGTTCTGTATGTTTATTTTAATTGAATACGTTTTCTTGGAATTGCAATTGAAATTACCTAAATTACAAGCGGTTTCACGTGGTATAACCATCTGATAGTTTTTCTTTCTGCGCAGTCAGCTCTTACAGGAGAATCTTTGCCTGTCACCAAGAGGACAGGCGATGAAGTTTATTCTGGTTCAACATGTAAGCAGGGAGAGATAGAAGCCGTAGTGATAGCAACTGGAGTTCACTCTTTCTTTGGGAAAGCTGCACATCTAGTTGATTCCACTGAAGTTGTTGGTCATTTCCAGCAGGTGATTTAGAAATCTTCAATCCTTATTGGAGTACTCTAAGTGTCTTGCCTCATCCATGGGAACTGAAAAAAAAAATGGTGCATATTGAACTTGTAGTTAACGGCAATAAGGTTTTGTCAGTTCTATGAGAAACTGTTTTGATTTTGGTGAATTCCTTGAACAGAAGTGCTCAAGTCCTACAAAAATTTAGAATAAATCACAACACATTAGGAGAAGCTGTTGTTTTTCTGTCATATGAGAAGCTGTTGTGGTTTTTTTTTTCCTGCAGGTTCTTACTGCCATTGGGAATTTCTGCATTTGCTCCATAGCTGTGGGGATGATTCTGGAAATCATTGTCATGTACCCCATACAGCAGCGTTCATACAGAACTGGAATCAACAATCTTCTTGTTCTTTTGATTGGAGGAATACCCATAGCCATGCCAACAGTATTGTCTGTTACACTTGCAATCGGTTCTCATAGACTCTCTCAACAGGTACAGCCCAGGATTGTCTCAAACATCCAATCAATTTACTTACCTTTGGATGATCCACTTCATATTCTAGCGGAAGAGTCTCATGCTCTTTCTTCGAAATATTTCATTGCCGCTGTACTAAGTATTTCTCACTTTTTATTTGTTATTTCACTTCTTCAGGGAGCCATTACGAAGAGGATGACGGCAATTGAAGAAATGGCTGGAATGGATGTCCTATGCAGTGATAAAACCGGAACACTTACCCTGAATCGCCTAACTGTTGATCGGAACCTTATTGAGGTATGAAAGCTGAATTCAGAAGGGCTTCTATTCACCTACATGCTTCAGTTTTTTTTTCCCCCTTTCGGGAGCAAAATACTTGCTGATCATAGTACAGACATGACCAATTTGATTGTGTGCATTTTTTTAATTGATCCAGTCCTGAAGTCATATAAATGTATCATCTATTGTTCATAGGTTATTTAGCTAACAAAGTTCCTCTGTAGGTTTTTCATAAAGATATGGATAAAGATACGGTTGTCCTGCTTGCTGCAAGGGCGTCAAGAATTGAAAACCAAGATGCTATAGATACAGCCATTGTTAACATGCTTGCTGATCCAAAGGAGGTAGATTGATTTATATAATTTTTCTGCCTTTGAAGTTTCTTGTTCGTTTTCTTTTTTTCTTTTATGTTAATGTGAAATTCAAGGAGGGAAAATCTTTGTTGATAGGCACGGGCGAACATAACAGAAGTGCATTTCTTACCTTTCAATCCAGTGGATAAACGCACTGCCATTACCTACATTGATTCATATGGCAACTGGTATCGGGCCAGCAAAGGAGCTCCTGAACAGGTATCAATTATTATGCAGGAACCATCATTGTGATTATTTAACACAAGGTAGCTGGCACCTATCACTAGGACCATCTGGGAGAGAATTGTACACCTAATTTTGTTTCCAAATATTTAGGAGATGAATAATTTCTTGTAATAAAAGAGAACCTAATCCTTTAAGGACTACAAGAAGGAACAAAATATTTCAACCTAACATTCAGATAAATCATTTTGGATACTGTAATGGAAACAAATTTTTTGGAATTTACATTTTACAAGTTGAGGGCCCAAATTCAAATAGCCTTTTCATGGCATATTATTATGTTTTTACTTGTGCTTGTGTGTATCCAGAGGTATGATGATCCTAACTCCCACTTGCATTGGATTTGAACTAGTATAATAACTGGGATTTATTTTCTTGTCCTAAAGTGAATCTTACATCCAGTTGAGAATATCTGTTGATTCAAGTTATAGTGCAAGTTTGTATGAGAACAATTTTCATAAAGATCCTATTTTGACTTCTTAAGAAAAAGTACAGCCGAAAAGAGTCCACAAAAGTTCAACTTTGCAGTAATGATCGTTTCCTGCTCTATTTCTTTCCCCTCAATTTCAGATTCTGAATCTCTCCGAAGAGAAAGAAGAGATTGCTGGAAAAGTGCATGCCATTATTGACAAATTTGCTGAACGTGGCTTAAGGTCTCTTGGAGTCGCTATTCAGGTATGAAGCCTTCACTGGCTTTCTTTATATTGTTGCTGTTGGGTTGAAGGTGGAATCGGTGGCAAGGATAGAACCATAATCTTAGTGTCTTTTTCGCACCTCACTAACACAACTGTGGTTTGATAAAGTTCCTGATTGAAAAAGGAATTCAAATGCAAGACTCGACTATGTTTGGGTAAGAGAACATTACAGGCATTCTATAACACCGGTGATCGCTAGACAGAATGATAAAATTCTTTGTGCCAAAGATTTTAGGGTTTTTGAAACCGAATAATAAATTTAATAATTCACTCTGGAAAGTAAAACATGCTAATTTGTTAAATAATGTACACCAGTTTAGAACTCCAATTCTAGCCAATTTGCTGATTAAATTATCCTTTCAGGAAGTTCCAGAAAAATCGAAGGACAGTCCAGGAGGTCCTTGGAAGTTTTGTGGGTTGTTGCCCTTGTTTGATCCTCCAAGACATGATAGTGCTGAGACCATTCGTAGAGCACTGAACCTTGGGGTTTGTGTTAAGATGATTACAGGTAAATATTGCTCTCCACTTGCAATCTAATGATCGTTGGTCAATTATCTCCAACTTGCACTAGTGATTGTTTCCATTGATGCACACTCCAACCAGTACCTATATTGTGGAACAGTCCCCTTCTACTATCCAACATATATGTTTATGTTTTGGAGTCTTGGACTCTGCAGGCATGCTAGAATTCACTTAGTTAGAGATAATCAGATGCCTTCTGTCTTCTACATGTTGATTATTTATTTGAGAAAAAGTGGGGATATCTTGTTGCTGAAAAAAGTAACAGATAGTCAATCAATCAGATTAACTCAAACAAGTCTACAGAGAAAGATCTCACCATCCAATGATCTGAAAATGTACACCACTTATTCTCTGCATGGTATCGTAGAATCGGAAGATTGACAAATGAAGAGAATTAGTGACTCCTCAAAAGTTACGAGAGTCCAGTTTTAAGTGTTGTGCTCATGTGCTTATAATAAGGTTGAACAGGAATCTCTTGGCACTAAGTATTGGTCATTCAGTATGAGCCCAGGATTTTACTCTCTTTATCAACAAAACTAGGTTCAACTGTCCGCAGAAGATTTTAAAATGGTATTACATATGGAAAGACTTCAATCTAGAAGGAAACATATGAGCTCCTCAGGAAAATAAGTTTCACACTGAAGGGCGGAAGGCAACAGGTATAAATCTGAAGAGCCATTAGCAAGATAATAAATAGGAGATGACTGATGAGCCTTTCAAAATGAATATAGGAAAGACTATACTCTAGATTTATTTCTGAAGGAAACACAAATACCTGGAAAAAATATATATCCTTGGAAAGCCTTTTTGACAGGTGACTTTTTTGTTTATTCATATAGGGATTTTACATTATTTGAACCAATAACCTTAGTACTGATAGTGAGTTCATGATGCTTCTGACTGGTCGTATATAGTGGCTTTTGATTGATTCCATTACATACATTTTTTGTTTTTGTTTATAAAGAAGCCTAGGGCACAAACAATAAATAAAGAAATAGTTTTATTTCTATATAGGTGATCAGTTGGCAATTGCGAAGGAGACAGGCCGACGACTTGGCATGGGAACTAATATGTACCCCTCTTCATCATTGTTGGGGCGTCAAAGGGATGAAAACGAAGTTCTTCCAGTAGATGAGCTCATTGAGAAGGCAGATGGCTTTGCTGGTGTATTTCCTGGTACTTGAATAAGTTCCTTCTTAAATCATTGTCTCTGTTCATTTTTGCTTCAGGGATTAATAGTTTTTCTCAGATTTGGATGCCTGGTTTCCTGATTTCAAATTATGAACTCCATGCCATTTTCAGAACACAAGTACGAGATCGTGAAGATTCTACAAGAAAAGAAGCATATTGTTGGAATGACTGGAGATGGTGTGAATGATGCACCTGCTTTAAAGAAGGCAGATATTGGAATAGCAGTGGCGGATGCTACGGATGCAGCAAGGAGTGCTTCTGACATCGTCTTGACAGAGCCAGGCTTGAGTGTGATTATCAGTGCTGTTTTAACTAGCCGGGCTATATTCCAAAGAATGAAGAACTATACAGTTCAGTATTACTCTTTTCTATTTGCTTAAATGGTACCATAAATTCTAATAAGGTCCTTACATGCTTATTAGATAGCTAAGAAGTACATTCACCAAAAGTACATCTTAACCTTATAGTGACCCTTTTCAATGAAACTAGTTCCCTACATGTAGCTTTCAATAAACTAATTCTGCATGACTTGAAAGTCCTAAATTTATGTGTTCGAGGGGCTAGATATGGTTCTAACTGTTGGGGAAAGGAGATGTTTTAGCCTTATGCTTAATGGACAAGACCAATAAGCATGCATGACCTAAAATTCCTAAGGTTTGAATTTTTCCCTTGTTTCGATACTTATTTTGGTTACTTTTGAATATGCAGATATATGCAGTCTCCATAACCATTCGTATCGTGGTAAGTTGGGAGAATCCTATGCATACTCCAAGCTTGTTTCGAGTCTGACATAACCTAACTAAGTGAAGTTTTGTTTGTTTTGGGTATTACATATTTGAAGAATTTATGATTTGATTTCTATTCCTCTTGCAGCTTGGTTTTATGCTCCTGGCATTGATTTGGGAATATGACTTTCCGCCTTTCATGGTCCTTATTATAGCAATACTGAATGATGGTAATGTTCCAAGCTGCGATAATCCATTTTATTGATAATAGGAAAATAAGAAGAAAATAACAGATGAAGTGACATTAACATCTGAATTGAAGCCTGTGCCACTAAGCTTTTTGTGCATTGATATAGGAATGAACTGAATGGTGTCTGTTTAGAAAGAAAAATGAAAGAAAGCAAACAAAGAAAAAATGTGTACTCTTGGTTTGACTTCGTCTTTCCCTTTGTGGTTCAGTATTAAGGTCCTGTATATAGCCTTCTGCAAATTTATCCCATGTGTTCTACGCATATACGTTTACTTTTTCCCCTTTTCTTTTTAGTTTGCCTCCCCTTTCATCCCTCATATAGATACTTCAAGCATAAAAAAGCACAAATTATATTGTGTTAAAGCTACCGTACCTTCTATTCAATGTTTTGTTGGGGGCAAGTGGCAATGTACCCCTTTTCAGCCAAAAATAAAACAAATAGTTCTTACTGTAGTTAAGAACTCACTCCCTACAAGAACTTCATCTATGCTGGATTTTTAGTACACCGAAAGTGCGAGATGGCTGTTTAGACGACGTAATTTTTCTTTTCAGTATGCAAAGAGGAGGTAGGATTGTGATCTTAGCCATCTAGGACAATGTAACTTGGTTTAGAAACATGATTAAATATGTACTTTTTGTTTGTCTTTGTAAACAGGTACTATCATGACTATTGCCCAAGACCGAGTGAAGCCATCTCCAAGACCCGACAGTTGGAAGCTTAATGAGATATTTGCCACCGGTGTTGTCATTGGCACTTATCTTGCTTTAGTTACTGTCTTGTTTTACTGGGTTGCAGCAGAAACAACTTTCTTTGAGGTACCATAATAACAAAATATTTTGCTTGTTAACAAGTGCTGACTGAATAATAAAACATAAAAGCATGAAATATTTATTCGCTATTCCTGATACTGAGCTCATCAATTTACTAATTTGGCTGCAGACCTATTTTGGGCTCAGTTCCCTATCCGGAAATAGTGAAGAACTTTCATCTGCTGTATATCTGCAAGTCAGCATTATCAGCCAAGCTCTTATATTTGTTACCCGCAGTCAAAGTTGGTCATTTCTGGAGAGGCCTGGGACCCTGTTGATGGTTGCATTTGTGGTGGCTCAATTGGTAAGGGTTACTCTAACTTAGTAAGAAGCTCCACACAGACAATGGTAATCATTGTACTATCACTATGTTTGCCACATGTTTGACCTTTACACGTGTCTATTTTTTCCTGGTTCTTGACTCTAAGCTGGTTTCTCTTCCCTCGTTCCCTCTACCTCATGGTCCTCTTAGTCAGTAAAAGCTTGAACAAATTTAGTTTGGTTTCCCTCGAGAAATTCAAGTCATTTTACCTTATGCTTTTAATTTTGCCAATTTATTTATTAACAATACCTTATAAGTATATGGGTGTTTGGTTACCATAAAAAGGAAACAGAAACCACTCTTATACAATGGCTATATAGAAAAGCCAAAAAAATAAAAAATAAAAGACAACGGTGATTTAATATTAATTTGCGCACCCCTCAATTCTTGCTGGCTGGCTTCACTGGTGTCATCCCATCAACTTATCTGCTGTGAATTAAAGCTCAAATTCCACCACTTTGGCTAAAGATTCGACTTGATGTGGGACTTAGCATGTTGTAGGACCTACTCTTAAAATATTCAAAAATAAACGCTGATAGTGAAAACTTCTATTTTTTTTTTTTGACAAAAAAAAAATCGTTGAATGGAAGCGAATAGACAAAGCAAGCAGAAATCAGATAATTGATTTATTTCTTTCTTCCATGTACTTATTTCCTTCTTTTGCCTTGTAGGTTGCTACCGTGATTGCAGTCTATGCAGATATTAGCTTTGCTTCAATTAGCGGCATTGGTTGGGGCTGGGCAGGGGTTATATGGTTATATAGTTTGATCTTCTATATTCCCCTAGATATCATCAAGTTTATAGTGCGCTATGCTTTGAGCGGACAAGCTTGGAATCTAGTATTCGACAGGAAGGTATCCACAAAGTTTTCCCTTTCCATGTTTTTGTTCTCTCGTGGAGTAATCTTCAGCTAAGAAATACTATTTTCATGCTTTGTTTATCAGACGGCTTTCACATCTAGAAAAGACTATGGGAAGGAAGATAGGGAGGCCAAATGGGTACTTTCTCAGAGAACTCTACAAGGGTTGATGTCTGGAGAGTTGGAGATCAGGGACAGGGGGTCTTCTATGCTCGCCGAACAGGCCAGGCGTCGTGCTGAAATAGCTAGGTGTGTTAGATTTTCACTCACAGAATTTTCTTCATATGGACTTTTCATTTGTTGATTTTGTAGTTAGATATCATATACTTAAACAATAGTCAATTTTTTCATACCCGTATTGGATTGCTGAAAACCTGGTAAATGACCCTACTACTTTGCAGGTTAGGAGAATTACACACTTTGAGAGGACATGTAGAGTCTGTGGTGAGGCTTAAGAATCTTGACTTAAACATGATTCAGTCGGCTCATACCGTCTAAAGACATGAACTGAGAAGATCGGCTAGTACAATTTTCTAGCGAAAGACAAACGGTTGGTGGAGCAATGAAATTGGGAACAATTTTGGGGAAAACATGCCTTGGTGTTGCTGGAAATGATGTTGAGGGTCTTTAAACTTTCATTCTTCAATTTATTTTCGTATGCCAGAGCGTCCATCTGGAATGAGCTTTTTGCAAATAAATCATGCATTTTCTTAGTATGTATTGATATTTTTTTCTTATAATAGATGACTGGAATGAAGTTTGGTATTTTTTTTCATTTTTCGGAAATTTAGTGTCCCATTGCACAGACCTGTTCTGGAAGTTCTAAAACTTACTCACAAGATGGAGTTCCTTATTCTAGATTCTGGAAGTAATTAATCTAACTTACAAAATGGAAATCCTTTTCTAGATCCACCTATATTGTATGGCATCAACAAGATTGTTCAGGCCAGGAACTCAGGGCTCGTTTGTTTTGGAATTGAGACTGAAATTGGATTTGGAGATGTAATTCTGTCATTCCTAGAAAACCTGTAGTTGGTGCCCCGAAAGTTGAGATGGGATGAAACCCATATTCCCCTCTGCATGAGATTCCCATTTTTGTGGAATTCCAGATCTCCTCCCCTCCCCATCAGTATACAATTGGCTGTTATTCTATACTATATGAAAGTTGTGATTTACCTTAGGACGAAATGTAAAAGGCATGCCAAAAGCCCAGCCAAAACAAATGGAGTACCAAAAGTTTTCTTTCACCATTCATATGCTGAGCTATATCCCAAGAGATTCTATATCCATACATATTCGGTAACTTTTATATCCTCCATTTATATCTAAACAAAAAACGAGGACTTAGATTTCATTCTAATCAGATAAAGATCCCCACGAACAACATTAGAAGGAGAAACCAACAACAAATTGAATTCAGCAAGAAATGCGACTTAATTTCTATTGAATCACAAAACAGAACAGAAACACAAGAATAAACGCCCCCTGTAGTAACTTGTAAAAAAATTACAGTTTCTCACTGATATTGTAATCGAAAGAAACTGAAAAGCATAGATAGGCAGCCATAACACAAGCAGTTCTCGCCTTCTAGGTGCTGCAAGAGGATGAATAAACTCAAGTAGATAACCACACGACAGTTGCATTTGTAACCACAAGCAAATTCTCTTTTAGAAGGAAACAAGAGCAGCTGAGTCAATTGTAGACCATGTACTTGGGAGTGGCACTGAACTTCTGGTACCCCTTGATGACTTCATTCACAGCATCAAGGAAGTCTTTCTCAGTTAGTGTTTTCCTCCGTGCCCGAATCGCATACATTCCAGCCTCCGTACAACCACTCCTTATGTCAGCTCCTGAATGAGAAAATTAATTAGTTAGGCCAAATCTTAAAAATCGTCTTTCTGACCTAACATGATACAGCAGAAAAATTTATAATGCTCCATTTTAGAGTGTGGGATCATATTTACAATATAATTAACAAAAATTAGTATCATTTTACCGCTTCTGTGGGAAGTGGGAAGTCCAAAAGAGAGGTCTCTAACATGCTGTTGGAAGATGGAAATCCCACCAGTACCATAGAACAAGATTCTGAAGCAACAGACTAGGCCAAACCATGAAGTGTGGTTATCATTTGATAATTTATTTTCCCGAGGACCAGTTTGCATGCACGCACAAAAGAGGTACACTAATCAGTAATCAAAACAAACAAGTACGAAATTGCTTTTGAAAAAAATATCAATGGAACAACGGGTCTTAAGTGACTTGTATTTTGGTGTCCATCTCACATAGAAGTAATCCACACAAATTATTCTACATAACGCGCAGACCACTAAAGTGATCAACCCAAATAGACTGCAAAATACACTGGGACTGCTGATAACACCTTTATCCCCCTAACATAAATGATTTAAACAGCACCAGTGATGTAATGATGAGAGGTATAGTAAAGATAAACCAGACTGTCAGTCAAGCAATGATACCGGTGGAATTTGGGCAGAGCCGAGCCAGAAGCTCAAAACGGATGTCCCTTTCACAGTTCATTGTTCTCGTATGGATCTTAAATATTTGTGTCCTACTCTCCAGGTCAGGCAGGCCAAACTCAACTTTACGATCTAACCTTCCAGGACGTAACAGCGCTGGGTCCAGTGTGTCAAGTCTGAAAAGCAACAAAAGAGCACAATGTAAGCAAGCAGACGCTATCCAAATAAAAAGGCAACAAAAGCTAGCTTAATCACCAAAAGAAAACTTCATGGACCATAAATGAGTCTGGTTGACTAGGTGGTAACCCAGAAACTAAACTCAACATATTCATGCGAACTTCCCCTCCTTCCATACTTCTCCCCATCACACCCTGAACAAACATCTAGAAGGGTCACAAGAATAAATCCTGCAGACCACCTCCAACCAACCAACCAACCTATATAGTTCTCTGTCATCCCATGATGAGCTCTGAAAAGGGATAGGCCCATAAGGCCAGAATCATCTCAATCCGATAACTATAGGTGCTCGATCCAATCATCTAACTTTTCATTATCCAGAAATCTAAATGAAAATTTAGATGATTGGATCGAGCACTCATAGGTATCGAATTGAGCTGATTTTTTGCAAGGATCCTTGAATTATTTTTTACATTTAATGAATAGCTCGGATCATATTTGTGTGAGACCCGTGGTAGGCCCCACAACAAAACTGTGCACAGATTGTCTGTGTGGTTAGCTGTTTGGAAAATAACCACTTTTTAGCGGAAAAAGTGAAATAAGTTGACTTATTTTGCTAAAAAGTGGTTATTCCCCGAAATATTTGGGTAAAGAAGTAAGAAAAAAAATTACTTTTCTCTCATCGAGACGAATCAATAATCCATAAAAATTTGGCGTAAACCTAAACCTAACAAATGCGAAAAAATTCAAATAATGACAAAACCAACTTATTTTGAGATAAGTTTAGGAGAACTCACCCTTAGTGGAAGAATTCAAACAAATCAGGAACAATACTGGTGAAAGCTTTCGCTTGTTTTGAGGGAAAATGACGGCCCTAGACGTGTTTTTATACTCCAATTAATACCCGTCAAAGGACAAACTAAGTACATTTGTTAATGCTGAAAATATCCTTGGCGGGTATTAATTATCAAAACACGTCCTTGGCCGTCATTTTCCCTTGTTTTGAAGATGTCAGACTCTGTCCCTTGAGTATATGAGCTTTTTCCCTTTTGGTGTTATGTCCAATCTTTTATTGAACGCTCGATGTATCCTTTATCTGAGTTTTAATTAAAAAAAAAATTGCCCATAAAAAAAAGATGTCAGACTCTTGAAATTGGGGTTGTCTACCGTACAATTTACCGATTCCTTGAGAGTAAGGGAAGGGGTTTGATTACTTTCATTAGTAATTAATAATCGCGAGATAGGAGGATAGATATGGTTCCAACTCCAAGTAGAGAGAAACATAGGATCGAGTCCCATGTTTTGTACACTAGTAGTTCTGAAACATAGGATAGATATGTTTTGATTACCAGATTGTACTAGTAGTTCTGAAACTAAACTTATTAATCCCACGTACACGAAGCTCTCACTCTCACTCACTATGCGTACGTCCAGATTTAAAACCAATTTAAATGTGATGGGATACTGTTAGGAACAACTCTAGACTACGTTTTTATCGATCGATCATACTACTACGGTATAACTCATCTGGATTATGAGTAATCCCATCTTTTGTCTCATTCATGATTTCATTATTATTCCATGGTAGGAGTATTTTTTGTCCCCTTTCCAAAACCACAATAAACCATTTTTCCAATCCTTTCCCTAACTTAAAATCAGAAAATCAAGCAAAAGAGTTGCATTTGCAGGATTCTCAAGAGTATCGCTCTTTATTTCCAGCCAGTTTTGAAACTGTCTAGCTGCACGGACCTGCCTCCTACTTGGTGATGATTAATATAGACATAGACAGACTTATGCGGAACTCAAAAAAATGAAGCACAAACACAATCAGTCAATCTTGTCACATAAATAAATGAAATTGATGACTCAGTTCGCACGAAAGGCCTTATCATGGTTGGCACTCTATCCAATAGCATTGCCCTCACAAATCGTTTCTTCCTCTGTGGAATCCAATAATACAAGACTCTTAAGTCTGTTCAGCTATTTCTGAGGCTGAAATCACAGAGCAAATAATGAATCAAACAAATAATACTCGACCATGGCTTTAAAAACAAACGTTGTACGAAACACGAATGCAGATGCTATCACACAATAGTATACAAGTTGACAAAAATCAGGCTGAACAAACCATGATCAACCGTGGACCATCCATGGGTTGAAATTGAACGAAGATAAGGCACTATAACTAGTAAGGGGACTCCACATCTCTTTATTCATCGTCTGCAATAAAATTTGGCAGTTCACCCTGGCAAAGGTGTTCATCACAAAGTGACGCGGATCCCCAGTCCTTCCGGAGCCGAAGAATATCCTCTGTGAAAGTGGATCCGGAAGATCCAATAAACACCGTCGACATAGCACAAATTGTTTTATCCAGCATAGCTTCCACCTTCAAGATGAAAATTGAATTCCTCATAAGAATATGAAGTTTCCTAAAAAAAATTGAATTGTGCAACAAATGATAGAACTTATATTCTAGAATGCAGCGGAACATATCATTATTGAGCAGCCGAAGGTATATGGCCTATGGCAGAATAAAAAACTGAGGAGCCTTATTGAGGAGGAAAAATGTTCCACATTTTTTTTTTGAACGGCGAGAAAAATGTTCCACATGACCACAAAAATATACTCCCTTCATCCCGATTTGTTTGCTCATTACGGGAATTCTCCCATTTTTTTGACTCAAAGGCTTCGGGTTGAAAAGTGTATAGATTCCCAAAAAAATACCCTCTAGAACAATACAATTACTTTAATAGTTGTGTTAGAATTTTACACTAAAAAGGGTATAATGGAACTTTACCCTTTCGGAGGTTTCTAATTATGGAAAATTGCAAACAATTTGGGATAGCCCAAAAAGGAAACGTGAGCAAACAAAATGGGGTGGAGGGAGTAGTTCAGAACTGGATGCCCGTCCTGTATCCAATTTTGAATGATACTTTTTGACCTCTGTGACTGTCAGAGGGCTCAGGGAACTAACATACTGTATTCATTTCTTCTCCATTTTCCTGGTGAATAGACTATGGTATCAGACCAGAATAATACACTTCTACCTTTTTTTACCACATATGGACCATGGAAGCTCCAATTAACCGCAATCCAATTAAACCATTAAGAATTTAGACTAAAATCTGTATGAGAATCAAGTCGTTTACGGGGATAAGGACGTATAGAGTAAACATCCTATGGACTAACCATGTTACTACACTTGAGCAGAAAGCAAACCAACGCCAACGGATAAGTTTAGGTCAGTGGAGATACAAGACGGACCATGTCTTGAACCATATACCTGAAATGTCAAAAAAGTCATAAACCAACCTGTGGGTCTCCGTCAAGTCCATGTCTGTACAACAAAGCATCCCACTTCTCAGCAGGATTACGAGCTGGCCGCTTAATAAGTGGCACAGCTTTCCCGTTTACTACAACTAGTGATTGCAATATACTGGTTTCACTTTCTGCAGCATCCGTAGAGAGATATACAACAGGTGTATTGGCCCTCTCAACCACCCTAGCAATACAGTCCGCAGCTTGAGGAATTGGAAAAAAGCAACTAGGCTTTTTAGCATTGCTGACAACAATAGAAAGATGACTGTTAGGGTTGTACTTTAAATGGAATATCTGCATGAAGACAGAAAAATAGTTCTATCTGTGAGGCCAAACAAGAATGCACAAACACAAAATATTCCCTATGACTGATGTAAAGCTGGCAACCAAAGAGCCAGTAGGACAGGAAGTCTCGGTCGTTAACGAGCGAATTGCCAAAGAGCCAGTAGGACAAGTAGTCCCAGTTGTTCAAGAGCGAGCTGCTAAGGAGAGAGTAGATGGAGATAAAAATGAATGGGTCGAGGTGAAGAGGAAGAAAGCCAAAAGAACTCCTTCGGCCATCTCTTCTTCATTATGTGGTTCTTCTACAGCAAACGAAGTTGGGAATCTAGAGAGATGTGAGGATTCGGGTGCCTCCGCCGTGGTAAAAGTAACAAACAAAGATGATGCAGGGACTGTGCCTCAGTCGGCTGTGCTTTATCATGTATCTTGTGACACTACTCCGGTTGTCCAAGGTCAGGGTAGCAATCAACAAGAGCTTCCCCCCGTGGCTCTCCGTCGATCAACACGTTTTCGAGAGCCTCCAAGGATCCCTTTGGAAGGCGATTTCATTGGACCTCATCCGAGCTTGAATAAGGTGGAGGGTGAAACAAGAAAGAAGCTTCGGGAGAAAATAAAGATGTTAACAGCTTCAAGGAGTTAAGGCTTGCTTGTCATTTGTGTTGCTTTCTTGTTGTGCTTTGAGCGTTATTGGATATCTGCTATGTGTTATTTAGGTTTTTTGTTTTCTCTTTTCCTCCTGGGGTATGCCCCTTGTAGGCTGTATATTCGGTTAGCCTTTTTTCTATTTCAAGCTAAGTTACCAAAAAAAAAAAAAAAAAAGCTGGCAACCAACACGTTAAACATGCCTTCAGTTAAGGGTAGCAAAGATGTTTCCCTTGACTTTTGGATTCATCAGTCCATGAAGAAGTTGCAGCATTATTTTGCTAGTGAAGCATTTTCAAAAGCAAAGGGGAAGAGGCCATAGGTGATGCACAGCTATACAAGACAAAGATTTGTATAACAAATCGCAGGTTTTCAAGTGAACACATATACGTTTACATTTCATAAAATTAGCCATGCTAATTGGGAATTTTTCTGTACAGAAATCTCAAATTCATAGCACATTTGAGCGAAAAAATATATATTGGAGTGTACAAGGATTAAAATGCAATAATATAAGCTGTTACTATTCCATACTGATGATGCATAGCTACAGATTTATGTGTTTCCAGACTATGAACCCTGAGATGCTAGTCTAACGTACTTCCAAATATCAAGGTTGGAATTTGGAAATAAGGAAGAGGAGTATACCAGAATATCAAGAAGCCATGACGCCGGAAATGAAGAGCAACAAATGTCTCCCCCAAAAATGTTTGAATAAAACGCTGAGCTGTAAGCAAGATAAGCCGGCTTGGCTCAATCAGAGTCTTGCATTTGTGAGCAAGAGGACCACCGGGCTGCATCACCAAGTCTCGCTCCACATCAGCATAGAAGACATCTCCAATAGCAATAACGTTGTCATTGGAAGAAAATTTTGCTGTTACATCTTGCATTGTTCTTTTAGTTGGCCTGTTAACATCCTCGATCCAAGCAGCCTCGAGCTTATCCATCGAAATCCCCAATGACTTTAATTTCTTAACATGGTCATCATCCATAAAACAAGGCTGCGGCAATGAGAAATAACACATGAACTTGTTAATGTGCAAATGATTCTTCATAGCTTCTGCAAACTCATCAAACTCGACAACTACTTTTCTTCCAACGCATTTATTTATCCGATCAATGTCCAGCACGCGATCGAACTGATAATCGACTTTGGGACTTGGAATAACCAAAATTCGGTTGAGTAGAGCAGCAAAGAACATGTGCTTCTCTAAACAAATCAAATGATTCGACATTTGCCCCGACACACAGATTGCAAACAAGTACTTATCCGGCCTTGGATTCCACTCAATTGTTTTCCTCTCAGACAACTTTTGATCAACCTTTCGACACGTATGAAGACTGGCAAAACCGCTGAGAATCGGATCCGTTACATTATCAGCCAAATCCAATGAATTGCCCAACTGATGGGACGACAAAAGCACTTGTTGGATTTGTGTATTCAATGAAATCTGAGTTACCACTGTAGATTTGAGATGTAAATAAGAGTCGAAAGGGTTTAGTAGGGTTGAATTGGAATCGGCAATTGATGCATTGACAAAAGAAGTATGGTTCCACAACTTGAAAAGCCCTAATTGCTGCTGTCTCAACAAAGACAAAGCTTGCAACTCAGAGTCGCGCATACGATTGACGAAAGAATCAAATCTGGGGTCGGAAACATTACTAGTATTAAATCGGAATAGGTTTTTGATGTCGGTGGTGAAAAAGAGGAGGAGGATGAGAAGTGGGAGGAAGATGGCGAAAAGGTACCTCTTTTTGAAAGTGAAATTGGCATTGGCGACCCTGTCCTTGAAGTGATCAAGGTGGAAGGTGGAGATAATGGGAGGATTGGATTTTGGTAGTACTAGTATTTCGTTCTGGTCGATTAGATTTCGGCGATCTTCTTCTTCGTCTGAAGATGATTCTCTGTCCATTGATTTGATAGCACCAGAAGAGACCGTAAAAGCTTGTCAAACAGTCGTCCAATCGAGCCTTTTTAATTTTGAAAGAGTTGATTTTGGTCTGTCTGTCTGTCTGTCTGTCTCTGGTAGTCTCCTGGTTTGACAGAGGCAGGCAGGCAGGCAGGCAGGCACAATGTAGCAGAGCAGAGCAGAGCAGTGGGTGCGTGAGATTGGGATCTGGGTGGGGAAAAACAATACTGTGCTACGACTCCAGTACAGTCCAGTCCAGTAGTGCAATACTAAGAGATTGGATGTAGAGTAGGAAGGTCTGGTATAGGGTGGTTGGTTGGTTGGTTGGTGGGTTAAGCTGAGCTTGAGACTGAAGCAAGCAAGCAAGCAAGGAAAGAAGTAGTCCAGTAGTAGATAGAGGAATAAAAGTGAGATTCGAAGATCCCGTGGCGTGGGTGGAAGGAAGGAAGAAAATGACTCCCCCGCTGCCCAATTCGAACCCGGTCCGCACTCCCCAGTCCAGTAGTTACTTATGGAGTAATAGAGAGTGAAAGTTAACTCCTCTGTTCTGTCACGTGTCACGTACGACTCAGTCCAAAACTCCCCAATTTACTACTCCAGCAGCAGATAAACTTTTAGGTATGCCCGAGATATCAAGCCCCATAGTATCTTTTTCGGTACGTTTCTCATTTTTCGGTTATTTTTTAATCGCATTTAGATGATCGACTCCGTTCCTTTTGTAGAGTTCGGCGAGGACTATAAACTAAAAATTATGTTCATCGGACTTTATTTGATAATCGGCACATGTGAAAATTAAAGAAAACCAAAACTGACTCCAAAAACACATTGAATTAAAACCCAGTTTTATTTTTTTTTTTTTTTTTTTTGCGATTTTCATGTGTGACGATCATATATCAAATAAAGTTCAATGAACACAATTTTTGGATTGATTATGGTCTTCGCCGAATTCTACAAAATGAACAGAGCCGATCATCCAAATGTGATCGAAAAATGGCCGAAAAATTAGAAATGAACCGAAAGGGGTGCCATGGGACTTGGTATCCCCGGTATAGGCGCCTCTCCTTCCAGCACCAATGCTATGTGCAGGGGAGGGTAGAATCAGATATATGCATACAATATATAAATGTGTTTGGATTCGCCCGGTTTATTTCACATATAGAAATCGCACATATCAAAGTCACTAGTGAATACTACGTACATCTTTATCTAGATCTGTAAATCTCTGTCGATGTTAGTTATGTTTTGTTACTACAAAGTAGATGTATATGCTTGTACCTTGTAGCGGACCAAACCAAATGATTCGAGCCAACCGAAAAGTAGGCCGCGATCGAAGACGATGGCCGTACGTCATTCCACGTTCGGCAACAACCGAGGTCCGGGAGCGGGCACTGATTCGTCTTACCGACGGACGATCACCGTTGCCCACGTTCGGCCACCTTCAAAGAAACTTCTCAAGCTCGGCCACCCACCGGAGGCCGGTTCATTCATCAGACTCCTTCCCACGGGTCGCCGCCATGTTCGGCCACATGTGGGTTTCAGCCGAACGCTGGGTTCGGCCACCCGTCAAGACACGTGCTCGGCCACCTGCGGAGCACGGCTGGCTGCTGACGACGGCTGGCTGCTGAGTCACGCGTCCCCCCACGTGCGGAGGCAGTTATAACAGAAGATGATCATGGGCGCACATGGGTGTACCAGCTCAGCCCTAAAAACGGTTACCAAATCTATTCCTTGATGTCACCGAGACGTCACTTGGCTCGTGGAAGGCATGCGATCGTACTTGGAGAGCAAGCTAGGAGGCCCTATAAATATCCAGTGATAGTAACCCTAAAGAGGTACATGCTACTCCATACTCACACTGATACAGCCTTCTACTTCCTCTCTCTGCACTATACTCATCCTCACGCCGGAAGACCTTGCCGGGGCAACCCCCCGGTCTGGTTTTAGTCGTGCGCTCCTTGTGCAGGCTAGGAGAAGAAGGCTTAAACTCACCATCAAACCATCAACGGAGGATCGAGGATCAAGGATCACGGGCCACACATACCTTTTTCTTCCAACTTTTAATTTGTTGTTTTTCTATAAGGTAGAATATTTTGAATGAACGACATTGCTTCATGAGCTTCAACTACTACAAATTAAATTGATGCCTGCTAAAATCGCTAGTAATCCAAATGCAAGCTCAAAGATAACATGTAGGAACATACGTTTATACACCTCATTTTCACACATACCGAAATCAAAATATCTATTTGCTCACAAATAGAAAAATTATGCTAAAGGTACAAATGAATAATCTGTATCAGCGTGCACAAATCAGCTTTGGGTCCGTTTTAGTTTTTAAAAAAATGATCGGAGTCGCTCATTTTGTTTAGAATATCTTGTTTACAATCCCTACAAAAAATAAATTCAATCCAATATGGGTAAAGGTGTTTACAAAATATTCAACTTTGCTTTAGAATTCAGGCTTGAATTCTGGGGCAAAGTTGGATGTTTCATAGATGCCCTAACCGATACTGGATTGAGCTTATTTTTTGCAGGGACCGTAAACAAAGTATTTGAAACAAAATGAGTGGCTCTGATCATTTTTTTAGAGCCCAAAAATGATTTGTACGTGTTGGTACAGATTATTCATCTGTACCAATACCACCTCTGCAAATAGAAATAGGTATAGAGTTTCTTTCCTTATAATTTCACCCTTTTTCATTTTGTTTTCTGTTTTATGGGGGTGATCTCTATGTTAAAAAGGAAGAAATGGAGAGGGAAATGATTATTACGAGTAATTTTTTTAAAGGCATATCTTCAATTAGAAATTCAAAAAACGGAGCAGAGAAACAAGTAATAACCCAGACAAAGGCCCGCATTCAGTTTTCTACACTTGCAAGCACCACGAGCTAACATAGAGACAAACTCAAAGCAAATAACATCACTAAACCATCTGAATCTCTAACAAAGACAGCAAGAAAGGTTGACTTATCCGTGTACAGTTAAATTTTCAGTAATCGTAAAGGGTTTGTTGTAGGAATCCCTGATCATTATCTTCCCGTAATAACGCACTGGGTCATTCGCCTAAGAATAAAGGCAAAGAACAGGGAAATTATTATTAAAAGGCAAAGAATGTTGGAAAACTGGTCTTTAGGGGTCTTTAGAATGATGAAAGTAATGGGATCGTCTCTTCAAAATCGGTTGCCGCAAATTCTGAACTGTTGGCGAAACTCTACAAATCTTTAAATACACTTCGAGTCACGACTATGTCGCTTTCCTAAAAGACAGCATTTGCCCCCACCAAATGGTATGCAAAGGGTTACAGCAAATCTGCCTTCAAGATAAATCGAAGCCCGAACTCGAAGTTCTTTCCGTTTGCGTTTGCACTAACGAAAACGGACAGAATATCCACTTAGCGAGTGTAAAAGAACCAAAGACTGATATTCTATTTTTGTGGAATAATAAAATATCAGTTTATCATTCTAGAAAGAGAATGTGTAGAGAGAAAGAGAGAAATTCAGTATGGAATTTTCTGGTGTCCTGAATGACTTAACCAATGGCCTATTTATAGATTTATAGGCACCCTTATGTGAAAGGTTGTGTCTTTAGAAGAAACACACATTAGAATAGTCATGTCTATTGAAGAAATTTAATTAGAAGTAAACATGCCTCTTGATAGGCACCCTTTCATGAAACATTTAATTAGAAGGGTCATGCCGCTTGGAAGCACCCCATGTTTCACATCCTTTCCCAAACGAACACACCCTAATTTAACGGGTGCTACAACTTTTACATAAAGTCACAACTCATGTGAAAAGGTGTAACAACCTTTCACAAAAATCTCACTCAACACCTTTCCGAAAATTCCAAACTAAAAATCCAATTTATTTTGAAAAACTCCAACAAAGAAGAGAAAGAAAAGGAAAGGAAAGGAAAGGAGAGGAAAGAGATTGAGCAAGACGTGTACTCTCCCAAATCAACCAGTCAGAAGCGTCCAGGGGGGTTGCCCTTTGGAGGCCATAGCTCTCTTGGTTTTGTGCGCATCAAGAATCAATTGGGCCAAATGTTGATCCAATGTTTATGTTTGGGCTTACCATTGGGGTCAGAAAGAAAGAAGTATCCAAATCCAAGGCCCCAGCAAATTCATATCTGGGCAAAGTTTTGCTTTTTCTTTTTTTTTTTGTCACAACGATAACTGGTGATATTATTACTTCAAAACCAATACATCAAGAGGAAACTTCATCTCTAGACAAAGGATCAAGAAGCCAAACGGGGGGAGACTCAATCCAACGACTATACCCCAACCCAATTAAACCCTTACTAGCCAACAAATGGGCAACTGAATTAGAGGATCTATGGCTATAAGAAAAAAATACAAGAAGCGAAACATCTACTCAGAACCTTGATATCATCAGTAATAATCTTCACTTCTTGGTTCACCACTACCAGACCGTTAATCATATTGATAACCTCTTGTGAGTCACCTTCTATAAGCACATTTCTCAATCCCAGATTTTCACCCAATTGGACCCCCATACGAAAAGCCAATGCCTCCGCAGCCATGGGGCTTGAACACCAATCCAATCTACCATTTGCAGCAGCTCTAAAAACACCTAACTCAGTCCTTATTATTACCCCAAAAGCACCCAGCCTAGAACCCTTTTTCCATGCTCCATCCACATTAATTTTGAGAAATCCTCCACACGGCTTCTGCCATCCACCCCTAACTTCGCCAACTCGCACGCCCATAGCAGCAGTAGAGGATCTAGTTGCACATTGAAATTCACTCAGGCAACCCACCGCTCTAATAACCACCACTCTGGGAAGGATAACTTTACCATTGAAGGGCGCTCCATTCCGACCTTTCCAAATAAGCCACAAAATCACAGCAGCTAATGCAAAGCATTCATCTCTATTGACTCCCATCCGCCAACGAGTTCCCAAATCATCCCAAAACGCAATAAAAGAACTGAACTGGTTAGTCCCATAATCCAAGAGTAGAGGAGATCGAGACCGAACCTGCTGTGCAAACGGACATGAAACAAATAGATGGATAATTGTCTCTCCCTCCATCCCACACACAGGGCAACTCGCCTCCATCGCTACCTTCTTCAGCATGAGTTCCCACCTAGTGGGTAAAATTTCATGGAAACACTTCCACAAGAAAAAAAGAATTTTTCTAGGGATTTTTAGCTTCCACATATGACGCCAACGCTTCTCATCATCATCCTCATAACTGCTTAATTTGGAAACTTTCTTTTTCATGGTTCTCTCCTTTACACTTCGGTTTCCAACTTCGAAACTAGACCCACCTATGTTTAGAAAACAGTGAGATTGTTCAAACAAGTGAGAGACAGATAAATAATCAACCTTGCTACGGACACCGACGGTGCACCTTTAGTCAGTGTCTTTAGAATTTCTAATAAAAAATATTTGACAAAAAAGTTTAAAAAATTGGGACCTAACTCTACATGATCAGTTTGGCTACTCATATCGCGACTGCTTAGATTTTGTTCATGCTCGGCACGGTTTGTCAATTCCATTAAGACACAGACAAAGGCACAAAGCTATATAGACTAGAAGCGGGCTATTTTCGGGTTGGTGCTGTGCAGTGAGGTGCACAACACAATGCTGCGCACCTTTGAGCCGTCGGATCGTGCATCCGAGGGCTCGGATCTCATCTTGGCAACCAACAATCGAGAGCCGTTCATTGTCGAGATGAGATCCGAGCTGTCGGATGCACGATCCGACGGCTCAGAGGTGCGCAACACGGTGCTGCGCACACCATTACATAGCACCATCCCCTAATTCAAACCTTCTTGTTTTCTTCCACATGTTTTACTAGTTCAACAGAACATTACTATGAGTACACTTCGAACAATATTTGATCTTTTAATGAAGTTTTTTCTCTCTTAGTTTAAAGTCCAAACCATTTTTTTCTTTTTTGAAAGCCATAACTGATTAATAAAATCATTGACGTGTTCATTTTGATGTGCACTAATCTAACAATACATTAACCTATCAAATAGTAGCACAAAAGGTCGATGTGAGTGTATAAAAAAAAAATGCAAACAACAAAAAATTTTATTTGGAGCCAAAGAATCACGTTTCAAAATGAAAGAAAATCTAGATAAATGTGAACAATTGTTTTTGAAATCTCCTTGGTGCGAATTTGGTGCTTGATTTGCCCCCCTCTCGATTCAAAATTCTTTGTTGCGTGTGGTCTTCTTTACAAAATTAATGAACCCATAATATTAGTTGTGTAAAATTAATCAGCAAACTGTCCATTGTTTTGTTTATGAGTAACAATATTTACATAGTTTTCAAGAAATCTTTTTAATTAATTAATGACCCCTCTCTTTTAAGTTTGAAGTCATAGCGCTGACCATTAGAATATTCAACAAGACTTACTGTAGATTCCAAGAATGTGTCATTCCAAATTAGTGGGGGATTCAGAAATTGAAACAATATTGATCAAAGATGCCTAGCTAGCTAATAAAAGTCTTCCACTACTAAACCGGCCCACCATCTGTGGTTGAAGCCTGAAAGGGGACGACTCACTGCTAGCTACTTAGTGGAGTACTTGTCAAAGGTGAATTAAATATCTGGTTTTGAATTAGTAATTAAAACAGTTCTATATATATATAACTATCATAAGTACATACTGTGTGTGTATATATATATATATAGTATTAGTATAAACGAATTGATCCTTCCTTGGACACACGTAAAGAAAGACTTGGTAAATTAATTTCAAAGTTGATCGTGCAACTCTCCTCCCCTTCCCTCCATAGTTTACTAGGTTAAAAGTTATCAAACCATGTCCCACCCACACCTATACCTAATTTGAAGTTTGCGCCCTAATCATAGCAATAGCATGATGGTAATCAATGATGTTAAAAAAAAATCATGTCATTTTCATCATATTGTCTTCTAAAGTCATAAATTCAGGATTATGAGTCTTTTTGACTTTGGGCTAAATCTGGAGCATACCCCCCAATTATGGGTGCACAATGCACAATGCACATCTCTCTCTCTCTCTCTCTCTCTCAAGCTTGGAAATCCTACAGCTGCAGGTTAGTGAAGAAAGCCAAGGAAAGGGGATAAAGAAAGAAACAAGGCAAAATATCAGGAGGAAAAAGGGAACCTTACCAACCTTCGTTTATATTTTTTTTGGGATTGGGGACCTATCAACCTCTAATAGAGATCTTCTACAATCACAAACAAAATACACAAACACATAAACAACACACTCACAGTCACATAGCATGTGGGCCCCACATACACTGAAAGTGCATTGTGTCTAGGGCCGACCTGCTATGCGAGTGTGTTGTGTTTGTGGTTATAGAATTTTTACCTCTAATATATGGTGTAAAGAATAGGGTCGGGTTTTTCCCCCTTTTGTGATTGTTTATGCGATGAGGTATGTCACTTTAATTCCTTCTTCGAGCCTACAATCAATAGTTTAACAAAAAATCTTTCGAATGAAAACAAACTTATGGATTCACGATTGGTCCTTGAGACATCATTTGTTGAAGATATAAATAATAAAGTTATCTCTTTCTCTAGCAGCTTAAGCTCTTAAATAAGTTTATGGTTAAAAATTTATATATCATTAAATTGTTAGACTCGTGTCATTATGAATTTTAGCATATGACTAATCAAAAGTTTGAAATTTGAAAAGGAAATCAGATAGAAAGGACAAAGTAACATGGCCTGACCCCCCAAATCAAAGGTCAATATTGGTGTGAGGGTGAAATTGCAACTCAAAGTTGTTGCATGAATTGAGGAAAATAATAGCCTTTTGTTTTGTTTGATTTGGTACATGTTGGTCCCATTCCCCCTTTCATGACTTATACATATATAATACTTCCAAATAACCAACCTTAATTCGAGACCCAAGCTACCAAAAAAAAATAAAAAATATGGGGTGCACAAAACACAGAATATAAGGAATTGCAAACCTCACTACCTCAGAAGATGGTGATGGACAATTACCATATCCTGTGTTCATGATAAATACATTTTGGCTTAGGGTTAAGAAAAGGAGTTCTCGTACATGTAATCTCCCTCCCTCCCTCCCCCCCCGATTAGTACAAATGATGTGAAAATAATATGTCTTCAATAGCGGTCTTCTTTCACTCTCTTCTAATGGGAACCAACACTAATAACGTTTCTTCTTTTCATCTCACTGCAGATGATGATTCATGTGAAAATAGCATCGTATAACTTCCTTTCTCCCCGACGAATAAAAAGTATAAGCGCCAACAAGTGATATTACAATCGTTGGGTAATGATTTATGGATGCATTCTGATATGCACCCTACACTTCATGAGAAAGTTCGCAGAAACCGAGTATATATGTTAAATGGCTCTCTCAATCAATGGAGCAGTGAATAAGCCAGGTTTGCAAACCTGGTTGGAGAGTAAATAAATCTGCTAAGTCACCAATTCCAAATTTTCAACTTAGCATGATTTATCACGTACTATGTTATTGAGAGTGTTATAGTCATGGATTTTGTGAAGGAGTACTTAAAGAACTATTTATAGTTAGAAGTGTTTGATACAAACACTTCCAACTGTAACTTTCTTATTTCGGTCTTGCTATTGTCAGCCCATTGGATTGACGATAAGCACACTGGAAGATAAGGAAAATATGTATTTTTATAAACCTTTTACACCCTTTAATACACATTCACTCACTTATTATTGTCAGCCTATTGAGCTGATTTTAGAATTTTCCTTCTTCTTTTTACATGATGTTTGGTTACAACTTTAGAAAGGGAAAGAAATGGGAAAAATTCAAAGAAACAAATTTCATGTCAAATTCTCTTTTTCCTTCAAAATTGGAGGGCCAAGCCAATGAATGCCATGCCGCCATAGCAGTCAAAGGGAGCACAGCCCCCGCATGAAGGGAGTGTAATACGGGCTTCAACTCTTCTCCGGTTTTTCCGTGAAAATGCCTTCTTTCTCAGCTCTTTCCACTTTAATTTGTGTCACTTCCACTCTTTAGACTTTTAGACCAACACAACCCTGGGTACCCACCCCACAATGCTACTCCTATTCTCTGACCTGAAAACTTCCTTCAACTCTCTCTCACCATTGATTCTAGCTTTAAAAGCCTCAATTCTCTCTCTCTCTCTCTCTCTCGTTCAAATTGCAGTCCAATTTCTTATTCTTTCAAATCCTCCATTCTCTCCCTCGTTTTTTTTTCTTCTTTCAAATCCTCCATTCTCTCCCTCGTTCTTTTTTTTCTTCTTTCAAATCCTCCATTCTCTCATTTCCTGTGTAAATTTCTACCCCACTAATCTGCAATTTACCAAGAAAACATTGAGAAATCCCACCTGGGTTTTGCTCGGAACCTCAAGATTTTCTTTTCTTGAGAAATCAAGAAGGAAAAATCTCACCCACTTCTTCCATTATTCTTTCTTTTCCTGGGTAAAGAATTTGCGTATATTGTCTCGAAAATGGGAGACTCTTTCTACGCAAATGACTCTGCGGCGATTGCGGTAACAGGAAAAATAATGGTGGTGGCCATAGTCATCCTCTTCTTAGTCGTAGCCTTCGTCCTATTCCTCCACCTCTACGCCAAATGGTTTTGGCACCGCCGCCAAGAAGAAGCCGCCGCCGCCACCACCACCACCACTCGCCGCCGCCGCCTCGACTTTGTGCCCGGCGCCGGCACCGCCGTCCGCAGCGGCCTTGATCCGACACTCCTCAAATCCCTACCCATACTCATATTCAACCATCAAGAATTCAAAGACGGCTTGGAATGCGCTGTTTGCCTCTCTGAAGTCTCAGACGGCGAAAAAGCTCGATTATTACCCAAATGCAATCATGGGTTTCATTTAGATTGCATTGACCTGTGGTTTCAGTCTCATTCCACTTGCCCACTGTGTCGAAACCCGGTTTCGACCCAACCCGAGTCTCAACCCCGAGTTGAGAACTCAGCTGCTACTGCTTCTGGTCCTGTTGGGGTTTATTCAACCGAGTCTCCGAATTTTCCGACAAATGTTTTGTTTTGGGGGAACCAGACTCGGGTTAGCACTTTGGGCGCCTGTTTGGAAGAAGCGCATACTACTACTACTGCTGCTGCTGCTGCTACTACTTCTTCTTCTTCTTCGTTGTCGACTTCGACTTCGTCAATTAATAGGCCAGATGGGTGTTTGGTTATTGATATACCGAGGCAAATTGTTGATGAAGAAGAAGAACCAAAGTCGCCGGTGACTACGCGATTGAGATCATTGAAAAGGCTTCTGAGTAGGGATAGAAGGGTACTGAATCCTTTTAGTCCCAGAGTTGATGCAGAACAACAAATGGGTCGAGGTCAGAGTTAGCATCAGAGTCATTGTTTGAAAGCGATGAGTTTCGCTGCTGATTGATTTGGAAATTTACCAAAAAGGGTCTTGCTTCTTCAATTTTGGAAACAATTTCTTCGTGAAGTACTCCATTGGAAGGGATATATATACTGTACAAATTGACGGATAGTAGCTTCTCTTGTTTGAGAGGTTGGAAAAAAGATCCAACTTTCTCCTATGGAAGATGTATTGAGGATGTTTTTCTGCATCCTTTTTTCTTTCTTTATGTATCTTTTGAGTAATTGAATCCATTATTCATGGCTTCGGTTTTTCCTCAAAACTCTTTTGAGAAATATTCTAGGATCATTTTTTTTTTATAAGTAGAAATATTCTAGGATCATTGATCTGTGGATAAGCTTTTAGATTTTCCTCTCAACGCTTTGATAAATTATTCTAGGATCTGTGAAGAAGCTCTAGATTTTCTTTTCCTTTTTCCTGAATATTACTAGATGCCCTTCATAAATCCATGATCCAAAGACGGTCTCAAAAGAGGAGATCAGCTTTTCTTTGAACAGTCGCGAAATGTCCAGGTGTATTGCTTGTGAGAGCAGTCTCCAAATCTCTCTCTCTCTCTCTCTCTCTGTATATGTATTCAACTTCCTATAATAATATCACAGCGCTGGGTAATTCTTGGAGGCAAATGCACCAATTGGAAGAAAGTAGAACGAACATCAAAGCACTAGAATTCCAAGGGAAGTTCTTGGCAACCAGATAACAGTTCTTTCTTAATGAAAGTTTCATTACCAGTTGCTCATAAATTTCATGCTCAGATGAAGGATCATAAGAATGTATAATTTTTTTTTTTTTTTTTTTTGACGACAATAGAATGTATAAGCTGATGTCAACATTTTTCAGTGTCTCAAATAAACATGGCATTAGGATTGAACACCATGAGGGGAATTACGCTTTGCCAACGCACATGGATATAGCCATATAGGGTGTCTCTTTCCCGAGAAATTTTTCAGTGCCGGGTGGGCACGGGACACGTCGGACGGCCGAGATGGTGCCGGGCACCACGTGTCCCGTGCCCACCCGGCACTGAAAAATTTCTCCTCTTTCCCTGATGTTGGACAGCCAGCTTGAATTCCACTCTCTGTATCCGAGCCAGAGGTTTGGTGGGAGAAAGAGGACCACTTCTTGTTCCTTTTTCGGGTACAAGTTAGATCAAAAGCTTCCTTTTTCACTAGAGGAAAGTTAAATGAAACGCTAACAGCTCAAGATTAGATGCTTGCTTTCTCCATGGAGTAGGGAAACGAAAAGAAAAAACACATGTTTGGAAGTTGATATAGCATGAGAGAAAAAGTCAGCTATCAGCCACAGGGCTCTGGCACGTTTCAAGCTGAATATAAGATGCCATCAGGGAAGATGGATCTCTTACCTTGGAAAACAAACAATCCATCCATTCCCCAATATAGTCGGAGAAGTGAACAAAGAAGAGGAAGCAATTTATTTGAAATCAAAATGTCTGTGGGAATTCTTTCAGAATTCACTGCATGGTGATGAGAATATCCAGTTAGCGCTCCAGTAAATTTCATCTGAAGACTGCATTTACCTCCCCATAGTCCAACGTGAGGTAAAACAGAAAACAAAGGAAAACAACCGATGATACCAAACAGACTTTATATTGATTAAGATGGCATCACAAGCATGTCAATGGTTAGACAACAGTGTATGGGAAAGAGAACCGCCAACCGTACACTAGATAGAAAGAGGAGGGGATATCTCCCAATTGATCCTTCTTCCATTTGCACCACCTCTATGCAACTTCTATTAGATACATGAAAAACGCAGAGACATTAAGTACTTGAAAAGGAGTACTTGTAAGATTCTCCCTCCTATTGGTCTCGATATCAAAGTTGAAGTAGCGGCAGCGCCATCACAATCCCGAAAACAGAAACCAGTAGCACTACCATCCATGTTGGAAAAGATTGCCGCCTGTGGTGTTTTATATCCCTAGGGGCTTCTACCTTATTCAGGCCCTCTATACCATCTTTCTCCAACAATGGTCTGGATTTTTCCTTTTGTCTTGGCACCAGTGACACTTGCTCTGGAACAGGATTTTCAGCAAGCTGCTGCTGTTCATACTTCTCCACGTACTCGGGGAACATTTTCCTGAATGTTGCGCTATTTACAGAAAAGTGTCAAGAGTCAGTGAGCCAATCAGTGAAAACACCATGAAGAGTGTGACAGAGAAATCCCACAGATGAAGAGAATGCGTCTCTGTTACACAGGCTCTTCTAAATGTGCAAAAGTACTCTGTGGTCAAACCCACACTTTACATAAGGGGATTGGATATGTGTCTAATGTGCTGTGTACCTTACAAAAATCACCATAGTAAATTCAAGTGAACCATATTAGTAACCCATATCTTTCTCATTTTATGCATGGAAGAGACTTACTTCTTACAATTGAAGGCAAGACTAGACTTTGCTAGCCGTTGTTTCTCATCAACAGTAGTTGTAACGCTGCCAGTTGTTGGGCTGTTGTCCATCTGCCAACAAACAAAGAAAGCAATGCACACTCAGCCCAAGGAAAGCTTGCAAGCATAATATTATTATTTTCTTGTTTCTATCGGCAACAACAAAAATATGATTGCTGATAGATACGCAAAAGTACAAGGGAAGCACAATAGATTGCTTCAAGTTTATGAATTCAACATTGCCACTATTTTGCACTCTCCAATAACCTGCAGCTAGGACACTTCTTGTTGAACAAAATCCGAGCCATAAATCTGGAAAATATGCTGCCGCAGCTATGGTGCAGATGGTTCCAGACTATTACTGTAAGTAAGTGCATATTCAACAAACTTTAGAGTTATTTAAGTGGCAACCCACCCAGAACTCTATTCACTAACAGCCCCAGATCCACAAATATCTACAAAAGCACAGAGCTGCAGATAATACTACCAATCAATAAAGTTTACAGAACGTTGCTCATAACCCCTCTGAAGTAAGAACCACGTTAAATTAACAAGATGGAAAATGAGGGATGAAGTGGAAAGGTGCTGAAGGCCTTTAGTCAACGGAATAAATGAATCAAACCACAGTTGGACCAATTCAATAAGATTATTTGACCCTTAGCTCCACCATTATGAAGCCAGAATATATTCCCATAACAGAAGTTAGCAAACCAAAACATCACTCCAAGTCACGATGACAAGGATGGAGAGTGTCTAAACAGGAGTGAGATGCCCGGATCAGATTTTGCGGACACATTCCATTTAGTCATGTGCCTACACATACAGTCAGTTGAGAAGAGCCTGCAGGAGTGCAAGTTCTCTTCTGTCATGCAGATTATTATGGGTAGTAGATTGACAAACACCCCAAACGACAGATATTGAAAAATTGAAAGAACCCATCCATGAAATTGTTCACCGAGGGAGACACGATGGCTAATAGTTTAGCCTATATATTTATGTGGCAAGCCATGCAATCTACCCTGAAGTAATGGCCCCATGTAGGCCCAAATAGCGAAACAAGATTCATATTTTATTTTAGGAATCCCGGTAAAAGTTTCACTATTTTTCAGCAGCGTTCCTTTTTCTTTTTTTCCTGCCTTCATTTTTTTTTCCTTCTTCCCTTTTTCACTGATTTCTTTGAATCAGAATCTACTAAGAATCATCACGTTGGATATAAGCTTCATTTTTAGACAGTGCTTTAGAAAACTAACAAAGAATGATATTCCCACACAAGCAAACAGCAGCTACATAAATACGATTATTTTTTGATTTACAAATCAGAGTAGCATAGATCCATAAACTCACCATGAACGAGAGAAGGCCTGTAAGTATGCTGCAGTTAAGACATTCAAACAGTAGTGAGCACCGGATGCTATAAAAATGGTTGCAAACATGCACCTGTGTTTGCTCATTTATGCAATTTGTTACCTTGATACAGACCACATAGGATTCCAACTTTCTGGATGAACTGGAAAATATCCCACGAGGAAAAACTATTCAGTTATTAGAGAGAGATAAGATGATTCCCTTGCCAATGAAACTTAATAACACTTACAATCACTCATGGACAAGCAGATTTTCTTTTGTGTCATAAACCGTCCATTTGGAGTAACCATGCTACAGAGAAGGAACGATACTTTCAGTAAAAGCAACATTTAAGAAGATTAAAAAAATAAAATGAGGAGGAGCTAAAAGGCATCAATTAAAGTTTTGTGGATAGCTAAAGCAGCCAAAATCCAAACCTGATTCCTGGAGGTTTAAAGGGGTACTCTGGAGGAAACTTGATCTTCCCATAGTAATAACCACCTTAACATTCACAAATAACATCAGACAAATTGACATCATCCCAGAAAGGCAGAAACAAAGATGAATACCAAATAAATACAGCAATGAGATAAGATTGCTGCATGCCCAATACTGCAGACCAGAAAACAATTACGACAAACCTGCAAAAGGTGTTCCTTCACTTCCCTCTAGTACGTAATCTGAAATAAACAGATGGAGAACAAAATCAAGTTATTCATAAACGAACATGAAGGGATGAGAAAGCATACAGACAAAAGTAAATCATGAGTGTCAGTGCCAGTTGATGTATTACCATGGATAAATATCGCAAAAACTACTTACCACAGCCTTCATAAATGATACTAAACTGAAACAAAGCTAACACATTAATAATCCAGAAACTACTAATCACCAAATTTTTCCTCAAAAGACACTTAAGATTATGACTCAAGATGCCAAATATTATTCTTGAATAAATATAGCTTAACTAGAGCAGTCGCCCATCTGCTCCTAAGTTTCCCTTTTATTTCCTTAAAACAATATGAAGAAGGTCAATTAAGAGATATCAGCTAGGGAGCAGGACTAATAAAAGTGAAAACTACCATGAAGGCATTGAAAGATAGTTAAACCGTGAAAGAAAATGTAAGATCTATCTAAGAGGTACATTTTTCTCATTTTGTCGATCATGGCAGTTCCAAAAGCTTCAGATTGAGGAATATCATAACCAGCTCATTGCCAATGTACTTTGGCAATTCTTGCTCCATTCCATGCTGGTATGGGTTGCATTGTTGTTCAAAGAGTCTCAAGATGTAACAAATATATAGGACGGGACATAATCTCCCAAACAAGAAACACGAACAAAGAACCTAAGAGGAATATAGATAGAGCCATAGAAGAGAGGGCAACCGGAGACCACAGTATGGGAAATAATTTTGGAGCAACTGAACATCCATCCAATGAATACAACAAATTATTTCGAATTGCTACCATACTTGACTGGCATCAACATGAAGCTAAACAAAATGCACACAGGCAAGATTTGTCTGTTTCTGTCTCTGTGTGTGTGTGTGTGTGAGAGAGAGAGAGATGTTTTTTGCATTAAGTGAACAAAAAACCCTTCTTAAATTCAATCTTATTTAAGGAGAAGAACACCAGAGAAAACGTTGAGCATGAAGGCAACTTACGCCACTCAAGAATGTCATTTGGGGAAGGACGAGCAGTAACATGGGAAACAGGTTCCTGCAAATTCACGGAGGACTCATTAGTCATTATCATGCTGCATAACACAAATTAGGGTATTAAAACATGGAAAACCTGATAATCTGAAAAGCACTCGAAGACACACTGCCATAGTACAGCAACGAGAGTACGAGACAAAAGCAATCATCACATACTAATAATGAAAAGCACAGTGTGAATAACACAACAGAAGAAAGAACACCTTGCATTCAAGTGGGATACGTGAAAAATAATGGAGATCAACATATATATTTTTTTGGTCAAACGGAAATATGGAGATCAACACATATGCCACAATATAAGAGGAGAAAAGTAGCTAACACATAACTCATCATCTTAACAGATATAGTTACAACAACAACAACAACAACAACAGAACCCATGTAGTCCCCAATCATTGAAGGTATGGGCGGGGAAGATTGGAGACAGACCTAACCTTTGGCAATATGCACAAAGTGGCTGCTCTCAGAAAACCACCGAAACAGTGGCCCCCCTCTTAACAGATATAGTTAGAAGTCATTAAACACAAAAAGCAATGAGACTCTGGCATACTTTGCAAAGTGCTCTATATTCCTTCTGAAGGCGTTTTACACAAGCTTTCTCTGCCATCAAGCAACTTCCAATTGTAAGAAAACAGCAGATAAATTCCCTGGTTTGAGTTCCCCAGTAGCCCCTTCACTTTCTAATTTGCTGACTGCAGAAAGTAAGAATCATTCAACCATCTTAACAAATAAGGAATTCAACTGAAATTTTCAGATAAAACCTTCTATAGCAAAAAAAGAAAGTTGCCAACTAATGAACAACTAAATGTGAAATTTAAACAAAGAAAAGCAAGCAGCACTAATGATCGACTTCTAGTGAAGAAAGAGAGCATGTTGAACACTGCAAGTCTGTAAATGGTACAGACTTCAGGTACTTGGTAACCATATGAAGTAGAATCTTACGGCATCCTCATCAAAGTAAGACATTATCACAAGTTTACCACAAAGATTGATCCAAAGATAGTGGCCAGCATGCAAGGCTTGACGGTTACCCTAACAACGCAAGATAAATACTTATTTTCTGATACAAAACTACACATCCATTCCAAAGGGATCTATTCTTAACGTAGTCCTTTCCTTTCCCATCAAATGTCGCTATTCTTAATGCAGCTAGTCACTTCTGTCCAAATAAAATGGGACCTGAAAATGCTAATTCAGGATCCATGTTCACAAAAAAAGCCTAGCAAGGAAAAGGCAACGCAGAGATCCAACATCAGTATCTATCTATACAAGTACGTACAGATACAAAATTAAAAACCTAGCCCTACGAGATATCAATTTATTCTTCTGCTGTTGGGCAACATTAAAGAAGCATAAAAAACTTAGGCTAGTGTGTTGTGAAGTGTGGAGCTTGGTGATACAGTGATACTGTACATTCACCGAACTCGAATAGTTTGTGTCTCTGCTCCTTTCAGACCACCTGAGTCGGACTGATGGTGAGCCAGTGTCACAGTATGTTGAGGTGATTCTTCTCAAGAAACCTTACTCGGGTCTGGTTAAACATGGGAAAATGAGAAGGAAGATAGACTTAACTCCAAGTCTCCAACTAACGAAGAGATCCTGGTGGAATTGCTTCATAACGGTCTTTACATGTCATGTATCAACAGACTTGTAACCCTACCTACATATTTTACCATCGGGAAACCCTCTCGATTCTTCAACATCACAGTGAAACAGCCATATGGACCATGAACATCGCCCACGTTGGGTGGACCACGTAAAACCTTTTGTTTTAGTTTGTTTGCCTTGGATTCTTTTTCTTTCCGGCATCCATCTAAATCACGTGTTAGGGTTCTACATACTCCCAAGAAACTGGATTAACATATACATTCGCACTGGAGGGTTTATTGGCAGTCAGGTTTTATATTATAACCGTATGCTTGCAAAATCATTCCCATTTCATCGCTGTGATCTACCCCTAGTCCAGTACTCCGTATCAAAGCACGAGAAATCAACAACCATATCCAATAAACAATATCAATTGGAATCACGATAAATAGAAATACTATTTCGAATGGAATGGAAATGATAAATCAAGCAAATCAAATCAAGAGTAAAATTCCGACATTCAGTACATCAATTGGCTACTGGAAGTTCATAATATGATATTTGAACCCAATGAACACAGATCCATCCATGTATCAAGACAGAATAGCGACAACAGAGAGAGAGAGAGAGAGTCAAGTCACCTGAGATGAGGGAAGCCGATGGGGGGGGGGGGGGGAATTGAGAAATGAATTCAGGAGATTGAAGGGCGTCGACTTCAGGAATTGGGCCACTGGAGAGTCCTCGTCGTCGACCTTGACGATATCATCTTCTCACTAATCGGAATCGCGAAGAAGAGGCACTATCTAGGGCCCAGCCTAGTACCCTGTGCGCTGTTGGGTAACGCTAACAAGAAAGAGAGAGAGAGAGAGAGAGAGAGAGAGAGGTGAAAGTCTACTGGTACGGACAAAAAATCTGTACAAGTGCTTACAAATCTTTTTTTGGCACATTTTGGGTCTCAAAAAAATGATCGGAGTCGCTCATTTTGTTTAAAATACTTTGTTTATGGTCTCTACAAAAAATAAGCTCAATCCGGTATCGGTAAGAGCATTTACGAAACATCCAAACTTTGCTCTAGAATTCAGGCCGGACAAAATTGGACGTTTTATAGGTGTCTTAATCGATATCGGATTTTTTTTGAGACCCAAAATGTGCCAAAAAAAGATTTGTACGCACTGGTACAGATTTTTTTGTAAATACCAGTAGCACCATTCGAGAGATGCACACCCATTCCGGCCTAGAAATACATCTGGTACAGCAGGTTCTGCACAAACATCGTGCGTTTGGGCCTGTCTCGGGTCCAACAAAGATAATCGGAGCCGCTTTTGTTCAGTATATTTTGCTTAAGATCCCTGTAAAAAATCAGCTCCATTCGACATCGATAAGGGCATTTACGAAGCGTCCAAAATCGCTTTAGAAATTACAGCATTGTCTAAAGCGATTTTGGACGCTTCGTAAATGCCCTTATCGATGTCGGATGGAGCTGATTTTTACAAGGACCTTAAGCAAAATATATTGAACAAAATGAGCGGCTCCGATTATCTTTGTTGGACCCAAGACGAACCCAAACGCGCGCTGTACGCGCTGTCTGTGCAGAACCTGCTGTACCAGTAGCAAGATCCCATTCGGCCTCGGTACAGTACACCCTCAATTCTACTTGGAATTTTATTAAAGATGGTCCCGGTACAATCCTCTTATTCCCATTGGTACCCTATCTACAACTTCTGAAATCTAGTAGGGGTACACCAAGAGGTGTCGAACGGACCGGTATAGGCATGACACGAGTACAACACTTTTTAAGAGCGGCATGGCATGATTCCTACATTGGGCTAGGATGGGCCATTGTTTTACGACACGTGACACGACACAATACAGACAAGAGCATGGGCACGGCACAACACAAATAATTGATTACAAAAGTAGATGTACATTGTATACACTATTTGTCACATAGTTGATGAGTCACAATGTTTATGATTACGGACATAAAACACCTAAGTTCGGACATAGAACCCCCCAATACCCACTTTAAATAAGAAAACTCAATAAATCAAGTCAAACCGACTTAAAACACGAAAGTTCGTGTCCACACTGCGAGCCCAAATGCGCCTCCTATCTGGATGCTTCCTTCCGAAGACTCAAACAGTGAGCACAACTTGGATCTTAACCAAGGCGTTTAGACAGTCGTGATTCCCGTCCGGATGGTGCACATGGGATCAAAGAAAACTCAACAGTGTAAAGCCAAAACCTTTAGCACAACAGGTTTTTGAAAAAGCTGTGTGAGCACATTTTATAATTTTAGACTATAATTTATCAAATATGCGGATCGAGTCAAGTGGTTAAAATGTCATTCCCGATGACCCCGGCCAACCCATGTTTATGCTGGCATTCCCCTTGACAATTTCAAAACCACAAAGTTGTTTACTATATCTGTTTCTGTTTGGTCAAAAAGTATCCCTACTGCTGGGTTTCAATCACTTTTTTGTTGAAAGTCACAACAACTTACCCACCCACCCCCTAACATTTTCAATTCATGGATCTAATACTATTAAACTTTTAAGGTGACAACTCATCAGGATCTAAGTTATTAACTGGTGAAGAATTCGGCAACGAAACGCCTTTTTGTGCTGATAGTAGTAAAGTACATAGTACAAATCCGGAACACTATATCAATTGTGAGAGTTCTAGAGACAATCAAGCTCAATAACGAACACCCATACGCAGGTGGAGAAACTCGAACCCCTGACTTCACTAGTCCTAGTGAGACCAACTGAGCTAGCCCTAGTTGGTTAACTGTAGTATGATTATTGTAAACTAGATCATTAGTCATATGAAAGTTTGAACCAAACTTTACCCCATTCGGCTAAATAAGTCAACTTGCTTATTTTTTTTGTCCTTGTTCAAATTTTTTTCGTATTTGTTAGTTTTCCGTCATTTTTTTGGGGATTATTGCATCATCATGACGAGAGGAATCTAAAAAGTAAAAAAAATATTATCAAAAAATATTTTTTTTTATTAAAGACGAAAAAATTGGCTTATTTTGGTCTTTATTTAAAAAAATTAGGTTTCAATCGTAATTTTTTACTTTTTAGATTCCTGTTGTCATGACGATACAATAATCCTCAAAAAAATTGGCGAAAAACTAACAAATACGAAAAAAATAAGCCAATTGACTTATTTAGCCGAACGAGATCGTTTATTCTCAGTTTTGTTTATAATTGAACACCAGTATTACATGCAGTATGCTCTGACTGCTGATCGAGGCTACCACGTAGTACAGGAGAATAATAGTAATAGTAATAGTAATAGTACTCCCTCTCCCTCGATCTCCCTCGATCTCCCTCCCTCCCTCCACTAATAATTAACTACTACTACGTACGTACAGTATTACTTCAAGAACATCTCTCGATCCCATGCCAAAAGGATTAAGATATTTACTTAACCACGTGCCCCCATCACATGATCGATCCCGCTCTGAAAACTATATATAAACATGACAACGTACTAGTAATCTTTTATTCTAGCTAGCTGAGTCACAGCCGAAGAACAGTCAAACCGGCCCAAACCATGCACATGATCGATCCCACTTGCATCGGATCCTTTTTAATTTCTTGATCTCTTTCTTTTCTTTTAGAATTACAACAAAATTATATTCTAGCTAGCTATATAACTGTATATCATATCAACCCACTACTAATACTACCAAGTTAGTTAGAACCTCCACATTAAATCACATCACAAGATCAGCTATTCGAACAAGCTAGTAGATCCATCATCATCTTCTTCTTCTTCTTCTTCAAACAGTACATACGTAGTTAATTAAGATCGAAGAAGCAGCTCAACAAAATCATGAAGTCCTCCTACTCTAGATCACTAGCTGCATTTGTCCTCGCAATTCTGTTGATTCTGCATTCATGGCCGAGAAGTGGAGCCCAAGCGTCACGGGTCCTACTTACTACTACAATACAAGATTCTTCATCATCATCATCATCATCATCATCGACTTCTACACAAGCTCTGGATGTGCAGCTACAGGGAAATCAACAGGCCACCAACATGAAGGCAAGTACTGCTAGGCAAATACCGCCGACTGGACCAAACCCGACTCAGAATAAAAAGTAATTAATCCTCCTGATCAGTACGTACTCCCAAACAAATTAAATTCGAGACGGCCGGAGCAAGTAGTAGTAGTAGTAGTAGTGTAGTAAACAGAGAATTAAGAGCGAGCGATCCCTTCTGTTATATAGGGAGATGAATTGCTAGGCTACATTAATTTCTTTTTAATTTCTCGATCCATTCCATTTGTTAGTTAGTGCATGCTAGTTAGATTAATATTGTCATGCATGCATCTACAATTTTGGGGTAGTCTTCAGATGTACTGTACAATGCAGAGTTCTTTTTTTCCCCCTCCTATATATATATATCCTATGTTGGCAACAGTTTTTCACTTCACTTTCCATGCAGCTCAATCAAGTACCATTAATTACGCATTAGTAGTAGAGTAGTACGTTACACAAGGATATATGACAAATTAAGTAGGAAATTAAGTTTTAATAAGAACTCAACTACCTGATTGATGCTCTTTGTTTAAGCCTTGCAACTTTAGCCAAACATTGTAGTAATATCTTTCTTTTAACTTGAGAAATAATATTGGCACTCCAAAAATTGATGCAGACACTCCAAAAAACAAAGAAAAGTGGCTTTGGAGTTACACTGATTTTGGAGTGCCAATATTATTTTCCTTTAACTTTTGTTCTGAAATTTTCTTTGTAAGCCATGATTCTTGTGCGGTTCTCAGCGGCAGAGCAAAGATGTTTGGTCAATGAGAACAAATAATACGTACACGTACCTAGTTTGTTTTTCGTCGATCCAAATTTTCAAATATGTGAGGCTAAATGTGTACAAAATTTGCCTATTCTAATACTCGTAATTTTTTTTTACTCCATCTTAGAGTGATCACTTGACCCTGCTTTCTACCATGTCGCTTCGCCCTTGCCATTCCTTCTCTTCTTTGCGAACATAACGGCATGTTTGTGTGGGCACGAGATCGTTTGTCACCTCTGCTTATACATTTATGGTTGTGTCATAGTAATACATTCTCAACTGAATAATCATGCCTTAATTAAGATCTGTCTTTTTTATTTCTGCGACTCCTATTTTGAGATGTTGGGACACAACGGCCTGGTTTTGTGATGGTAAGGGCTGGGCACTCGTGTCATGTCGTACCGTATTCAAGTTGTCAATTCTCATTCGTGTCAAAACGCATATTCACTTAAACATGTAATGCATATTAGACACTAACCTGACCTTATACCTACTTAGAATGAGGTAGAATAATGTCGCATTCAAGTTGTCATTGTTAATCATTTTTAGTTTGTTCTTTTTTTAAAAAAATAGCACTAAAATTATACATATAAAAATGTTACACTTGTACAACCGTTTAAGCAAATACTCCGTAACAAAATGAAAACATTTTTGATGCTATTACAATCACATAAATTACACAATAAACAAACCAACAATAACCGAATCCGAATCGTAACATTAAAAAATACCTTCAGTTACAACTACACGAAAGTCTCAAAATCGATTATATTACCATTTTCGAGTCTCAGCTAAAATGTGTTGCAACAAAAAATCAAATGACTATTCGTGTCCTCCTTGAATTGTGAGAGTCCAACCTGTATTCATCCCATTTAATTTTCGTGTTGTCGGGTCGAATAAAAAAATAGTTGACCCAGACAAGTTGGGTCCAAGTCATGTTAATAGGTTGCATCCAAAATTTCCACCCCTAAAATGGTGAACCATCGTTGCAAGCAACACCATGCTTGATCTAGTTCTGACAGGGCCATGTTTTCAAAACCAAACTTGTGTTCAAATTCAGAATATAAGAAACCAAATCTGAATTCTGAAACCAAATCAGAACCACCACCAGTATAAGAAACCAAATCTGAATTCTGAAACACGAAAACATTTTTTTTCCTGACTTAATCCATATGCTAACCCGTAATGCAAGGGATCCATTTTTCCACACTTGGGAATAGATGCTTCCCATCAAATTCAAACTAGTCTGTCAATTGGGTCATTAACTCACATGCCGTGCAATTTGGTTTCAATTCTTTATCCACTGCCTACAGAAACAGCATTTGCTTGTTTTTGTGCTTTCCCCATAATAGAAGCCACCAAACTCAGAGATCTTGAAAGAAGTTATTACATCCAAGTACATGGTTAAGTAACGGAACAAAAACGATTGCCTAGTTAAAATCCAATACAAGAAGCAAATAACAAGCTCCCAACAAAGCAATTTAAATCATACGCAAGCATAACTGTAATTAATTAAACCCCTGCCAACGAATGGGATAGTGGAGGATTTTCTTCTCATAGGCGACTTATTACAGCCTCTACCTCCGAAGGAGTATACAAATGGTAAGTTGGAGCAACCTTCGCAATGTCAACATTATTGGGTGTCACCTGAGGTGTCACACATTCAAGGAAAATGCATCATAAGAGTGCATAACCAAACTAAATTACAGCATAATAAACCAGAGCAATGCAGTGTAGCATACCTTTTCTTCCATAACTTGCTTCAAGATGGAAAGAGCTATTGTTTCGGCTTCTTTAAGAGTTATGTCCTGGAAATAAATAACCACATTGAATTCACAATAACCTATTAGCAAAATCATACATGTTGAGAGTTGAGACGAAATGAACAACCGATTTAATATTTGCCATCTGAGCCAGATACGACTGCAACAATGCACTCGTTCTCTTTTATTGATAAGTGATAGCAGTAATTCGCTAATCTCAGGTTGAAAATAAACCATAAGAACTCAGGTAACCAAAATCTTTGGAAGTTTTCCAACAGAACAACAGGCTTATAATATACCTTGTTATATTGTTCCTGCAAAGAGCTGTCAGCACCTTCAGAACCTGAACCAATAGCTTTCGCATTGCACTGCCAGAAAGTGCCAGATGGATCTGTGTAGTATCTGTGGGAAAAAGAATAATGAGAAATTAAGAAATGGATTGAAGACTTGGCAAATGTACTGTGTAGTATCTGTATCTGTGGGAAAAAGAATAATGAGAAATTATGATAATGGATTGAAGACTCGGCAAATGTAGAGAATTTTTAATTTTGACTGTTCTAGTGCTCTAACAAGAATCTGCATAAGCAACAATGATTTCAGCATGTAGGTGTTCTAGGTTAGGCTGCCAGAGAAACCAAGCTAACAAGAGCTTGACTTGAGGAGATTGCTAGTGTGACATACAAACCAAGTACCATCACATATTGTGTTTTGATACCATTACACATATGTTACTGAGTAAAAAAGCTTATATATGAAGACCAAAGCTTGCGTAAAGTGCGAGGGTGAGGTGCTGAAGGTGAAGTGTCAATATTGTTTCAGGAAAAATGCTTTAGACATCAGATACCCGAAACAATTAGCACTTACAGGCTAGGTCCATTCTCATCATGGCCAGCAATGAGAAGAGATACTCCAAATGGTCGAGACTGCGAAAAAAAACGAAAACAAATAAAAGATATCAACCTGTAGAAAGAACATTGACATAACATATTACAATTTAACACCCGATTAACACTACAATTAAACAAAAGAATGTCAAACAACAGACTGCCCTGGTATCTTTCAGAAGAGACCAGCAAAGTCTAAAAATCCTAACAGAAGACACTTGCAATGCTATTTTTCAGTGTATTAGAAGATACACTGAATGAAATGCATACTCCTTCCCCAAAAAAAATAAAAATAAATTGAAGAAGAAAATAAATGCATACTCCTTAACTTCACCTATACCAATAGATGGAGTTCCATCAAACTTCCAAGCTACCCAAGGGTAGGTGAGACCAAAGTCCCAAACACTAAACCTTCCAGATATGATAGCAATATATCCTTAACCAAGCCAAACTTTCTTCATCAAATGTAGTAGAATGAGAATCCAAGCCAAACAACAGAATACCTCATCATCAGCCCCAGATCCATACCCCCAGAGCCAAGACAAACCAGCAGGCATCAGACCAACCTCACCTTCATTGAACCTTCAGAAATTTACTGAATTGGTCACTTCCTATTGCCTCAATGTTACAAACCCATCCTTGCCCTTGGAGTCCAAGGCCTTAGGCCTGGTCTCTAGAATCCAGTTTAAGGCATCACTCTGTAACATGCATGCATGACACCTACCATGCGATACAGAGGAGGAAATGGGGGGAAAAGCAAGGAACAATGAAAAGTGACTACCTAGCATAGATACAGCATTTTTTTTGAGGTCCTACCACAACACTTGTCCCCCTCTAAAAAAAACTTCCTCATTAAAGTTTTGATTCTTTTGAAGATTGCTTTTTCATTTTGTGTTTTTAGAAGTAATGGACAATCTTTCTTCTTAATGGTGCATCACACCAACTTCTTCTAATACAGATTCTGGTGAATTGAAATGAAACATGGTTTAGTTTGTATCTTGGGAATATTAATGGAATCAATGAAATCAGGGACAAGAAAAGCTAGTGAACTGCCAGTTCAATCTTCAGGAGGCTTGTACGAGCAAAAAGCTTCCACATATATCAACAATTACATCAAATAGAAATACCAATCACCATAACAAAAGTAGAGAGAATCATAAAATAAAAACTAGGCAGATTAAGCCATTTGACTACAAATCACAAACAAGGAAAGCAACTATTACTATCTTAAAGACAAGCAGCTAACCATAGATTCTTCATCCCCTTCACCAAATCGCAAGGCCAAGTCACATAGAGCTTGTGTAGTAGACTCAACAGTCATGGGCTCACCATAAGAGAACCTATGATTCTGTTGAAACAACATTATCATTAACTGAGCAATGCTAAATTCATGAACAAGAAAAAATTACAATGATGGTGATGATTACTTGAGTTTCAACTCGAGCATGTTCAACGAGAGTACGAGCATCAGCAATTAGCCCACTCATTGCACAGCCAATGTGATCATCAATTTCCATAATTTTCTCCACGCTGCTGGGCTCCTGCATTTGATAAAGAAAAATAGCCTATGAACTCACAGTACTTTAGAGCTCCCAATCAATCAAAAGCATTTATGATACAAAGATGAACCAAGAAACCCAATTTAAACTCCAATGGGCGTACAGGCTCATTACAGTAGCACGATGGAGGCGTGTCATACAGATCACGAGATAGAATAGGCTAATTGATGGGGCTCTATCAGGAGACTCAAAATTCTCTCTCAGAATAACTATTTTTGTAGTGATCTGCACAGCCTTCGCTTAATCAACAGTGAATGTGTTATGTGTATGACTCTAGCCAACAGAACTGTCACCTTAGTACCTTACTGTATGATAAAATCTGTACAAAATAAAAGCAAGGTTTCTATTCTGAACTCTCTAAAGTTAGAATCCCCACTTACGTAGGCTTATGAGATTTTGTGTAAGTCCCAGCTTTTTAATAACCTGCTATAGTACGTGATTGGAACTCCTGAAGTTCGTTTCCTTCAAAGCTGAAGCTCCTAAGATCCAATCAGGTTTTTCTTTTTTCAACAAAACGCTAGAAATTTTCTTTTACCATCCCCACCATCTTTGCAGATTTCCCACCCTCTCCATGTAACAACAATCATAAAAAAACAATTATCCAACACATTCTGAAATTTCAGCATACAAATTTCTCATTTTTTTTACAAGGGGGAGGAAAGCAGGAATAAGTAAGACGTAGACATGGAATAAGTTTGCATAGTAGAGGCAATAAGTTTGCGAAGTACGAAAGCCAGCTCTTTTTGATGGAAAAGCTTGGAATTGGTTAGATTTACAATTTCCTCATCATAAAAAATTAAAAAAACTAGGCCACATTAACTAACATTCAACACTTACTATCATATTCTTGTGAGAGTTCTTTAAACACTAACATGCACAAATTCATTATGCCAATCACTTCAATTACAAGCAGCAATGGGTTTCAAACTTGTACTTTGGTGAAATTGAAATAAAGCTAATATATCAAAAGTAGACGATAACATCAACTCCATACATGAACCTAACATTTGGTGCAAGTGGGCTAGCATAACGCGATAAAACAATCACAATCATAAGTCATAACATAGAAGATGAAAACGAAAACGGAAGAGATGGAAGGAAAGCAGGCAGACCAGGAGTGGTGAAGTGATACGCTTCTCAACAGCAAGAACAACGCCCTCCTTGGTCTTCAACCCAATTGCAGTGGAACCCAGCTGTTTTAATCACAATTTTAAAAATAAAAAAATAATCCACAATATCCTCCTAGTGAGAAGTTGATCTAATATCCAAAGTTAAAACTTAAAAGTGTCAAAAAAAAAATTGTAGTTGTATTGTGCATAGACAAAGCTAGCAGAGGTTACCTTAATTGCCTCAATGGCATATTCAACCTGAAACAATCGACCTTCTGGAGAGAATGTATTGACCCCTCTATCGTATTCAGTCCTTCAATTACAATCCCAAAAGATGATTTTAGGCAAGGAGATAAACATAATAAACCTTAAAACATATAATACTAAACATCGACGATCTCAAAGAGAACCATAAAAACCCTAGATTCGTAGTCAGAATGAGAACTGACCTTGTGAGAAACATCTTGTATTCACTCAAAAACCTTAATAAAAGCTGCCCAACAAAAACACATGATACATAAAGGAGGAGGGAAATGTATGAATTCCTCACTATCTCTTTTAGTAGGAGTAGAATTTAACAAAAGTACACGAAAGGATATATAGAGATATTCAAACGAAAAAAGGCCGGGGTTGTAAATTTAACTCACCGATTGTTGTTTGCAGAGAGAGAGAGAGAGAGAGAAGCTAGTCCAGTCCTTGTATTTTTGATGTGCTTTCGTGAATGGAATCCTTCTTCTTGCTATGCAAGATAACTATGGTGCGTGGATTCATGAAGCTTTTCAGCGTAGGAAGTTCGGGTCGAACAATAGAGGAGAGTCCAGCTAACTCTGAGAGAGAGAGAGAGAGAGAGAGTCCAAAGTTAATACTCGTCGGGCCCGTAGGCCCCAACAATGTGGAGCCACGGTTACTTCACAAATACTATACTATATTAGGCCTGTCCAAGCTGATGGAGGCCCATTTAAACAATTAAGACATATCACCTCAAAGATCACAATTCACAATCCTATTATGTTCAGTTTGGATTTTGAGAGTAATGAATGGAAAAGAATAGATTGAGAAAATTTGTTGAAAACCATGCTCAGAAATTTTGAGGCCCCAAAACGAACCTTTGTTCATACATGATGCAATGATCTCTCGTATCAATTGGAAAAAAAAAATCTTACACACACAAGGTCACCAAAAAGAATGTAATTAAAAATAAAAAAAACTACATACTTAAGTTAGTTATGACTTTTCATTTTGCACACGGGGAGAATTTTCTTGATCGCTATTCTTGGACAGTAGAATTTTTTCATTGATTTTTTGAAGATTATTGCTTCTTCATGATGGGAGGAATCTAAAAAGTAAAAAATTATGATCAAAACCCAATTTTTTTGAATAAAGACGAAAATAAGCTACTAAGCCAATTTTTTCGTCTTTATTCAAAAAAATTTAGATTTCAATTGTAATTTTTTGTTTTTTAGATTCCTCTCATCATGAAGAAGTAATAATTCTAAAAAAAAAAACAACGAAAAACTAACAAATGTAAAAAAAAATTGAATAAGGACCAAAAAAATAAGCCAACTGGCTTATTAACAGAGGTCGGAAATCCTTTGATTTCCTCTCCGAAACCCACCCAAACCCAGGTCAAACGGACGAACGACTCCCTCCACTCTCCCACTTGTTGGAACTTTGGTGTGTATTTATAAAACATTGTGTTTGTCTCTTGTCCCATATTGTCTACTAGTTACAGAACTCCTTTCTATCTTAAATGACATTGCACACTAATGGGTTTGTGAATGAGGACCCAAGAAGAGGTTTCGCGTGCTCGGGAAAAATGGGTCATGGCCTAAGACAATTTGGAAAATTGATTCGGAAACCAATTAATTGGGTGCGTGTCACAGGTAATTCGCGCTCAAAGGGGGTGCAAATTCGGAATTTGAGCCTTGTTACGTTTTTTTGGGTTACAGAATTTTTAGTCAATCAAAATCTTTTTCAAAATGGAAAGTTCTTGCCGATTAAGAAAAGCGTGTTCATTGAAAACGTGTGCTAAATCAAAGCAACGGATGATTTTTTGTTTCCAAAAACCAGCCTTGCTGCTCCTTCCTCCATCTATAAATTCACTCTTTCAGAATCGTTTCAGATATAGAAAAAAAACAACTCTCTTCCACCCCTAAAAGTATTTTCAGTTCGAGCAATAGGTCGATCGTGTATTTTGTTATCGGTTTTCTTCCGTGCAGAGAAGGCCGAGCAGAGGTAGTGAATTCTGTGTTGATTTATCCTGGGGACGGCGTGACATTGACGAATTGCTTGCACAATCTGAACAGAGCCATAAAACGTCTTAAAAAAGCGACCTAGTCCACGATTTAACCCAAACATCATTCTTCAACTTGGTATTCTGTATTTCAATAGCAGATTTCGAGGTAATCCATTTTTATTTTACAGCAGTTATTCCAACACCACTAATAGTCCTACCCACTTGTACTGGTACAACCGCGACGAATTGGCCAAATACTAGTAATATTTTGCCTGCCCCGCCCCATGGATCGAAGCTCCTCATCCCTTATGCAACCCGACAAAAAGAGGAGCTCAAGGAGCTCATCCAGTTCGCTGAATGCAATCCCGCCGCCGCTACGAAAGCAGCCCATGCGATCTTGTCGTCTCCGTGCAACTGAGGTAAAGTTTTGGTCACTTCTCTTTTTGCTTGCTTGATACACTAATGAGTACATCCATTTGGATCCCAAGGGATTTGGTGAGAAAAGAAAAGAAAAGATGAGATAAGGAATTACTCCCCACTTGTTTATGTATAAATGGGGAGAAATTAATGACGAGGAATGTGTGTAAATGCAAGGCTCATTTTGTTTCTCACCTTTTCTCACCAAAAATATGAGATTTGGTGAGAAACCATAACCCTTTCATTTCCCATCAAATCACACAATTCAAAGGGGCAGTTTTGACAATCCCCAAATAAAGATGCCATCTTATGAAGAGTATACACTATTCATCTGTATATACAATTCTGATTGACTTACAACCTTGTATATTGGAGCTACTAGTATTTATTTATATGGCTTTTAGGTTTCTTATTATTGATAAGTTTTTCACTGTGAGTGAGATGAGGTTAATGGGTCCTTAATGCCTAAGGTGTATATGGTCTTTTCCAAAATTAACAAGAAGAAGAATCTCACTGTCTGAAAAGTTTTGAACTTTCGGGACATCTAGCTTGGTTTATTGCAAATACTGGTGTATGAGCTTTTGTCACATTGTTCGGTTAATGATGAAGAAGTTGTCAATTTGCCTGCAGCTGTGTTGATTCAGATTACTTATTTTGGGTACTTTTGATACCGTGTAGATGAGTCTTCATTGTGGCTTTCTCATCTTTTTTTGGTCTGTGAATTTGGAGAAACTAATTTTCTTGTTATTCTTGTCTACAAGTTAGTTTTGTGGAATTCACCTCACTTGTTTCTCCGAGTAGTGACTTGTCTGAAGTTAAAATCCATGATCCAGTTAAATGCAGGACAAGTCAAAAGTGGTGTCATCCCTACTTCTGGATGTCCTGATGAAAGTATTGAAAGCAAGATTATTTCTCTTCCTAAAGAGATAATGTTCAACATACTTGTTCTCCTTCCCGCTGATGTTCTTTATAGTGTGATGAGGTACTTGTGCTTCCAATGGTGTAAAATAATTCATGAGCCGGTTTTCTTAAATGCCCACCTCCTTCGTTCGAGTGCTGCTGGCCTGTTCATCCAATATCGATCTGCTCCACATAATGCCTACTATGTAGACACGGGGACGAGGGATGTCACAGTGACGAGATTAAATTTCCAGATTTCCTGTAATGTTTGGGCTACTTGTGATGGTCTAGTACTCATTAGTGATCGATATGTCAGAAAAATTCCCCATCTTGCCGATGAAAGGAATAGATTTGACAGAAAAATTCTTTACATCACGAATCCTATCACCAAGCTGCAGGTTAGCCTCCCTCCATTCAAGTGGTGCTTGTTGGGTTCTTATTTCATATTAGCACGTGCTCGTTCAACGGGGGAATATAAAGTAGTTGGTACCTACCAGGAGAATGGAGTCTGGTACTGTGGAATAATAACTGTGGGTAAAGATCTTACATGGAGAACAGTTGATACTCAGGATATATGCGTGGATAAGCGGAGGCCTTTGATCCATCGCCCATTCTCTACAAGAGGATATGTCTACTGGGCTAACATGGGTAGGTCCAACCTTTTTACTTTGGATGTGGAAACTGAAGTGTTTCTCGAGTTTCCAGTTCCAGAATCTAGTAGGCAGGGGAGGCTGATTTGGTATAAGGAGGTGGGGAACTTCCTAGGCTGTATGTTTTGGTGTTCTTATTCATATGTTTTTGAGGTTTTGGTGTTGGCAGATCCTAAGACTGGTGAGTGGAAAAACCTTTACAAATTTGATTTAAATGGGAAAAGGAAGATGATAAGTTTGTCCTTGATCAAGAAGACCTCTCCAAAAAATTTAGAGCTTAAACCTGTTGCGTGGGTGAACAACGGTGAAGTAGTGGTCTTCACTACATATGACCGTGCAAGCACCAGTTATATTGCTTACAATGTCGAGACAGGAGAAACTTACTCTTTCGATATGTGCGAGCAGAATCGCGTCACCCCCTTCTGGTGTCCCCATGTCAACAGCCTTGTCTCATTTCATTTGCCACAATAGTAATTATTGGTGCTAGCTTGTAGGCGTGCCAGAAGCCTTGATTTGATGATGCCATGGGATTTGTCCCCGTCTATTTAAAGAACTGTACTTGTATTTATTTGTTTTTTCTTTTTTTTTTGAGGAGTACGGCCCCGTTCTAGTTTCCATTTTAAGTACTTATTTTTTAAAAAGGTAATTTCAAGCTTAAAAATCATGTGTTTACGCAAATAATTTTCCTAACAATATGAATTTTGTTCCTAGCAATATGAATTTTGTTTGATAGATCTCATTGAGATATTTTATACACTGCAAAAAAAAATCAAAAAATATATTTTTCATTTTCATTATATTTGAGTTTGAAAATTAAAAATAATTACTTACTCGTATTTTTTAAGAAGGGAAAGTGGAACGGGGCACTTGTAGTATTTGTTTAACCAATTTATTTATGGATGCTGTTGTTTTTTTCGTAATTTTTTTTTAGTTGTATTGGTGGTAGAGTCCTTTGGCTGGAATGGGTTTCTTGGACTTGGAACTTTGCTTGTGTTTTTCTTTTGGGTTTTGTAGGGTGTTTTGTTCGGCCTTGTTTTGTCTGGTTGTTTGGTTGTTTTGTGCTGGCTATTTTGTGAGCTGTTTGTATGCATGTTTGTTCTCGTATGGTTGTACTGTTTATTTGGTTTCTATGATATTAATGGGATGATATTGTTCGTAAAAAAAAATAAAAATTCGAGGCTCCTTCACCTCTTGTCCATTTGTTTTTTCGAAGTAATTCAACCTCATTTTCTTGCAGTTTAGGCGACGTGCATCTTTTAAGTCGCATTTGATTTTGTAATAGGACAAAGGGATAAGGATTATCAAATCCCAGATCGTCATCAGATTGAATTACTCCATTTTCGATGGATATATGTATTGTACTGTACTATGTTAGCACACTACACTAACTGGAATAAACAGATTCCAAACATGCCATAAGAGATATGAAACTGATCTTAGGAAACTCTTAAGAAGAATTAGCCATGCACATGGTTGCCAAGCATTAGCTTCATTTCTATGCCTTCTCAAATAGGCCTTTTCAAATTCTATAAAGATTATTATTATTATTATTAGTATTCATTTCTATGCCTTCTCAAATAGGCCTTTTCAAATTCTATAAAGATTATTATTATTATTATTAGTACAAGGAAAGCAACCACACGAAGTTAAATGACCAGAAAAACGGGAATTTTGTGGGTTCGCCAATGCCTTCTGTACTTGTTTAGCTGCCCTGTGAATTTGGTCAGAGCGCTCTAACTGGGCTGCAGCTCTCTTTTCCTCAGCCTTCCTGTGAACAACACCCATTCTCTTCATCAACTTCTCTTCCAAATTTGATCTCATCTTCTCAATTTTCACCTGAAAAATCGTTCCAAAATATAACTACATTAGAAGCCCAAGTAAACCTTATCAAATAGCTAGGCAGGCGATGAGTTTCAAAACACGATATATTGCTGCTACCGAATGAGATTGTTTTCCAGCAACTCGCGTTTAAAACCTTTAGGCTGTTAGATCAATAGCTAACCTTATTCTTAACATTATTGAACAAAACACAATAACTTATGCATGTGCTACTATTGTGGTTCTAGCTACCAATTTGTCTCAACGACGGAACCAGCCAGGTTTCTGTTTGAGTTAGAGAGCCTCTAAATGTGTCATCGGTTTTCTCGTTCGAGCAAGCAAGCCTCTACATGAGTCAAGGGTTTGTTCGGGGTCTACGGACTGAACCCATGAAAAATACAGAAGATTACATAAATGATCACCCATGAAAAATACAAAAGATTACATAAATGATTGAACGGAAATTCTAAAGAGTTCTAGGAAAAAATGCAAAATTGCAGGCAAAAAACCAAGAACTGCTACTTTGGGATCTTGTATTTAACAAACTAATGTTAATGGTTAAACAGTAATCGTGATACGTTTTCTCCTACTTCTATCCCTGTTTAACGTTATAGTAATTTTTTTTTCTAACTTTGTCAACATTCCAGATGAGCATACATAGCAGCTGGTGCTCCTATTTTCTACACCAAATTTTGCTTTATGACTGCACATGGAGTGTGCGCAACACGAACTGGGAGAGTACAAATCACCCCCATTAATCCATTGAGTCACCCCATTAATCTACTGAGTTGTATAACTATAATCCACAGACAATTGCACAAAATTCTAATTTGGAGAAGGAGAGATACCCACGATTCCCAAGGGATTTTGCCAATACAGGACCCTCACATGGGCTTATGACATCAGTATTTGTCTTGCTTGATGATGGAGTATATAAAGTTAAGTAGTACTTCGATTGCTTCTGTTGCCTTTTATCCAGTGTGAAATCATGTTGGCTAAAGGAAGACACAGAGAGAGAGAGAGAGAGAGAGAGAGAGAGAGTGGTCGTGAATAAGCAGTGGGTGGCTCGAGGAAGATGAAGCCAAACAATATGCCAGACATTGCCTTCTAGTAACAAAACTATTGTCCACGTAATTCTGCCCACTTATTTGTAGAGTATATCCGAGAAACCTAAGCCCTTTTAGTACTTTTCAATGCCACAACATGTGTTGGTTAACTTTTAGATAGAGAGAATCATTCAAGAATCATTTTTAAGTGGTCAATCATATGGTCAAAGTGTATATGATTGCATCTTACAGTTGTAAAGTGATTTGTCGACCAAAAAACTAAGGAAAATATAAGATAAGGAAAAAAAGGTTGGTATGTTCAGCGTTTACACTCGCCTTTTGACCTCCCAACGCTTTTTCTTTTTGTCATAACTCAGTGAAACATAGAGGGATTTCACATGCAAGACGAGAAGGCAAGAGGGTCGGAGGAGAAATTATTTAGTGGCAGTGCTTCAAAGGCCTCTGCAACCCCATATTAATACGGGACTCAACATAAAGTGTATGAATTCCACGTGAATGTGTGGTGGTGGAGGCTCATGGAGCACCATGTAACAGTGCTCTATGAGCACTAAATAATCACTTGGGTCGGAGAGGCTATAAAGGGAATAAAATAAGGTTACCAATGATTATTTCCCCTTTTCTTTTCTCGTCTTTTCTCTTCTTGGTGGAAGGCGGTTTGGGCACTACATGGTTGTCCCATGGAGACCTAGTTGTCGTGGGTTCGAGTTGCGCAAATAGCCATTTTGTTTACGGGATAAGGCTGCGTACGTCCAACTTTTTTCTAGACCTGCAATAGTGGGAGTTTCGAGCACTAGATAGCCTTTTTAGTTGAGTTGGGTTAGGAAATGAGAAAATAAACATACATATGTCAATAAAAATCTTGTTTTGCTTCATTTTCCTTTCCCCCAATATCAAAACATCTATTCTAATATATAAAGAGGGAGCACCACTTTGGTGTCTCCTCTGTCATGTATTTTTCTTTTCCAAAAATACCCTCTTAAAAAAACACACAAAACAAAACAGTTAATTGTGAGGATAATTTGGACATTTAAACACACAAAAAATCACCTGAAACAGTTATTACCCTTCCCCGAACTGTCTACCCACGTTCCCCTCAAAATTATCAGACTACACATTATTAACTCTGTCATCGTCCTCTGTCTCGGTTCCACAATCAAAGGGAGAAAAAGCACAGTGCTAAACAATGGATTCTTCTCGGATAAAAAAAAAAAAAAAAAAGGATTCTTCCTCTTTTGCTTAGAAGAAGACAAAAGAACACATTGCTTTCACACGGCTATTCTACAAAGTGTCAACAGTTTGCTACTGCTAGGTAGTCCCCTTTCTCATTTTTCCCTTTTCGTCATTTGTACATTTCCATGCTTTTATGTTTTGTAGAGGAAAAAAAAAAGATTAGTAAATGATGGTTGTGGGGGATAGTGGTCAACTAATTTCACGTTAGATCATTTTAACTTGACTTTGAAGATGAGTAGGTTTGTCAAAACTTTTATATACATTAGAGGCCGAACACACGTGATGCGTATGTAAGTAAGATTTTGACCAAATTTGTGAACATTCGATCAAATAATAAACATGAAGAAATTTTGTCAAAATCTGACTTGCATACGCATTGCGTGTGCTCCGGCCTCTAGTAGCCATAATGAAAGAGGAACAGTTGGAATGAAAACATTTTGACGTAAATGCAGTTATCCAACCATGATGCTAGCAATCAATGCGCAAGATGGTGAAGAAATGGAAGCCATAAAGCAAATAAGAACTAGAAGTTACCTCAAGCTTTCTTGCCTGAGCTTCTGCTCTAGCACTTTGGAGATTCACCCAAGCTTGAATTTTTGCTTCTTCTCTCTGATACCTACAAAGCCAATCACATTCAAGACAAAAACAAAAGATAGAAAACAAGAAATCATATTATCAACCCAACACCCATTCTATTCTACCTAATCCAGCAGTTGCTCTTTCCCTCCACTTCCCACGAACAAAACCTGGGCTCTGAAAGACTCTTCCTACAGTCACTGCTTATGTCAAAGTGCCTCAAGCTCTTTGATATCTCCTCTTCCTCCTCTTCCCTCGAGCTGCAGGTTGAAACAATGGAATCGAATTGTTCCCCAATTTGCAACTTAGCTATATGACAATCTTGTAACTTGGCAATATTGGTGGTACGGGAGTTGATTATGGCCAATGGGCCTGACCTGTTCTCAGGGGTATTGTGTCGGGCAGGTGATGTGCTCTTGAATGGAGTGTGGCATCTTGATGGTGTGGAGCTGTTAAGGGGAGTCATCTCCGTCCCAACATCTCTGTGTTTTACCTCATGAACTCCCTCTGTTGCTGCCTCTGTCATGGAATTTCCCCCCAAGTTTGGAAATACAAACCCCTCTCTCATTGGCTCTGAGGATCTAAATTTTGGGAAAATGGGTTCTACCTCTTTTGTGAATTTATCTGCAATGAGGGGAAAAAACAAACAAACAAGTGGAAATCCATACTGGGTATTGAAGAGTATAAAAGACCGAAATTGAGTTGTGGCATTACGGTTTTCACAAAAATGATCACAATCTTGAGCACAATGTTTCTAGATATATCTTCAGAAACAAAAAATGGGTTATACAACAAAAAAAAGGTGAAAATCATAGAAAGCGTTTTGGATGGCAATTGAAGGAGTACATTTTTTATTTTATTTTATTTTTGGAGTACATTGGTAGACAAGAAATGGGGAAGTTTGGAAATAAAGCCAAAGGTTTTCTACCTTTTAGAAGTACATTTGCTGAGGCTGAGATCCCATTGAAAGCTCTATCAGAGATACCAAGATTTTCCACAGCTATGGACCCTTTAGTGCTTGAAACTGACTTTGTTACCTTTTCCTCTGTAACCCTTGTTTTCTCCGCAAATACCTCAACTTGTGGTCTACATCCCTCAAATTGTTTGAAAACTTTTGTCCCTTCTAGTGGCTTTGACCCATGAGTATGATGGTGAGCAGGGGAGTCATGGCAAGAACTGCTTCCATTAAGCCACTTTTCCGCATCATCCCACTTGGAAGGAAAACTTTTTCTTGAAGAGAAATTCCCACTAGTACTGAATCTGAAAATGGGTCTACCAGGTGTGGAAGGGCCTTCTGAATGCCTCTTTGTGACCGAACTCACTCCCTCTCTCCTCCTCTGATCAGCTGAAACATCAAGAAAACCTCTGCTCTCTGTGCTGCTGTCGTGATGATTTTTCATTGGAAATGACATCACAAAATCAGAGGTCTCCTTGAGATTGAGCTTGCAAAGTGGTTCTGGAAATAGGTTCTCTAATGTTGGCTGCTGAATACAAAAGCACATAAAAAAGTAGCAGAAAATTAGAAGAATGAATTGTAGTAGTAATTGCCATTAGCACATGAAAGTGGAGAAATGAATAACAACTCCTCACCCCATGAGGTAGAAGAAAGGATGGAGCTTCATAATAAACGTTGGAGCTTTGTCAGATCCATAGCTGTGATTTGGGGCAATCTCTGAAAGAACCTCGATCAGTTCTTTTGCTTGGTGATGTTGCCTATATCAACCCCATTTCAATGGTCCAAGTGTCCAACTCTGTATTTATAAAGTGACAGGGTTGGCAGTTGAACTGTATTGCAGTGTTACTCAACTTAGAAAAGAATCATTCACCGATTTGGAAATCATGTGCTAAAATACTGCTAGTGTCTCACATGTGGGAAGTAGAAATTAGGTTCTCTAGACTAGTCCAGTAGGTCACTTGGACGTATCCAAATTCTAAATGAAATAGAGGTGATCAGTGCAACGTTGAGCTTAGTCCGGGTAGTTGGTGGACATGCTCCCCACACAATTGCCTAGGATTCAAATCTTGGGCCAGACTACAAAATAGTAGTGGTTTCTTGTAAATTAATTTTTTAATCCCGACATGGATAGCCTAACCTTTAACAGGATCAAAGAGGAGATTCATCGATGCACGCATAAACTAATTAATATGGACAGTACCCCTGGCCGTCTTTCAAAAACCCCATATCACATGAAGGTAATTTGTATTTTACCATGATTCAACAATTATAGACTTGCGCTTTCATTACATTTGCCTTTGAAAATGGACCGGCTTCTTTAATTCGGGTCCTTGTCGAGTTGTCGTTAATCTTTCTTAATTTTCTATGAAGGAGATTTGGGGAGTGAGATGTCAATTCTGTAAGCAATGAGGAATGACATGGATAGCCTACCTTTAACAGGATCAAAGAGGAGATTCATCGATGCACGCATAAACTAATTAATCTGGACAGTACCCCTGGCTGTCTTTCAAAAACTCCATATCACATGAAGGTAATTTGTATTTTACCATGATTCAACAATTATAGACTTGCGCTTTCATTACATTTGCCTTTGAAAATGGACCGGCTTCTTTAATTCGGGTCCTTGTCGAGTTGTCGTTAATCTTTCTTAATTTTCTATGAAGGAGATTTGGGGAGTGAGATGTCAATTCTGTAAGCAATGAGGAATGACATGGATAGCCTACCTTTAACAGGATCAAAGAGGAGATTCATCGATGCACGCATAAACTAATTAATCTGGACAGTACCCCTGGCTGTCTTTCAAAAACTCCATATCACATGAAGGTAATACACCATGATTCAACAATTATAGACTTGCGCTTTCATTACATTTGCCTTTGAAAATGGACCGGCTTCTTTAATTCGGGTCCTTGTCGAGTTGTCGTTAATCTTTCTTAATTTTCTATGAAGGAGATTTGGGGAGTGAGATGTCAATTCTGTAAGCAATGAGGAATGACATGGATAGCCTACCTTTAACAGGATCAAAGAGGAGATTCATCGATGCACGCATAAACTAATTAATCTGGACAGTACCCCTGGCTGTCTTTCAAAAACCCCATATCACATGAAGGTAATTTGTATTTTACCATGATTCAACAATTATAGACTTGCGCTTTCATTACATTTGCCTTTGAAAATGGACCGGCTTCTTTAATTCGGGTCCTTGTCGAGCTGTCGTTAATCTTTCTTAATTTTCTATGAAGGAGATTTGGGGAGTGAGATGTCAATTCTATTCAATTGATTGTTACCTATGAATGCATGCTGGGTCCGGCCGGGGAAGCTATTTGTTAGCTTTGAGTTCTAATGTGAATCATGCAATGTTACAGGTTATTCATCACAAGCGTCTCTACTTATTTTTGTTTCGATCGTCACTGCAGATAGGCATTAATTAGGCACTACGTACTTTTTCCTGTCTTATTAATTTCATGCTGTCATTATTACTGAGTAAAATTAACCAGCTGGGCATGTGCTTTTGATGGTGGTGATGCATGCATATATGTTTTAAGCTAGCCCTTCAACGTACGTACTACACTCATTGCTATACAATTTTTAGGTAGGTATATACTACCCTTGTTAAACTCATGATTTGTACGTAGCTAGGTACTCTCTCTCTCTCTCTCTCTCTCTCTCTCTCTCTCTCTCTCTCTCTCTCTCTCATAGAGAAGAAAGCAGTATGGGTGGAGGTGGTTAGCAAGAATCTTTACCTGCTCATTAACGATCAAGAAAATCGTTAGCAAAACAGAAGATAGTCAAGATTCTTCTACTACGTACCTACAGAGGAATGATTCGAGCTAAGGCTGTCAAAGAGAAGAGCCACATTCTTTTACCTCAGAGTACAATAAAATGAAGAACATATACTTAATTAAGAGAGCTTTAGAAACAAATATTAATTATGAATCTTTATGATAAAATGATCATAAAAGTAAGATCTTCGCATTAGTTCAAACGGATTGAAAATTGGAGCACTTAATTTTTTTAACCATTGTTTTTAATATATAAACAGTGTTAGTCTCTTTTAATTTTTTTTTAAATTTCAATCCATATTGCCTTAAAAACAATCTCCTGATATTTTTAAACAAAATGTTGAATTACTCGGCATCGCCTAGGCGGGCTTGGTGCTTGGCCGTGGGTCGCCGCCCGACTAGCGATGAGCACCATTTAAAATACTGGATAGTATATTGTACGTAGGGGTTTTTTTGAACACCCTCTCGAAAAATCCTGGAGCCGCCACTGGGAATGATGTCTGTTTACAAGTCCAATTATCCTTCTTCATCACTGGTGTTCTTGATCCCCCTCTAGTTGGTTCCTGAGGTAAGCTGTCATTTTTCTATGAAGGACAATTGACCCATTTCTTGTTTTAATGTGGATAATTAGTTCATTACTACTAAGATTTTGGCTACCAGTTGAACATATATTAATTATTTCCCTTATCATCAATCAACGAGTCCGCTTTTGTTAAAAAAAAGCATATATACTTGATATAATATTCCTTTAATGCAAGAGCTGGTGAGCTGGTGTATCACCATTGGATTAAAAGTATATAATACTTGCCCGATTAACAACTTCAGAATTTCATGCCTAGTACGAGGTTGATGTTGTGGTTGTGAGAGAAACTTATTCACGGAGGCTCCGTGAATAGGTTGTTCACAGAGCGGCGCAATCACAGTCGTCCATTCGCGTAATTAATGGTTGAGATTTGTTTTCAATTTTGACGGGTAAAAAATAATTTTTACCGGTCAAAATTGGTTTCCAATTTGAGCCGTCCAAAAACACTTTAGACGCGCGCGATTGGACTCCGTAACTCTCAGTTCACGAAGCCCTCTGGAAAAGAGATTTTCTGGTTGTGGTTATGGTAAATCGATCATGATTGGTCGAATTTTGGTTGCACAAAGAAATCATTTATAAGAATATATACTCTTCTTTCTTTGATCAAGAGTCGTTTGCCCACATGGCTCTTCTAATTTTAGAGAAATTTAAAGTTACTTCGTCTTTTTGAGATGCTAAGATATCCAAACAATTGTTTATGTTATTATTTTCTTTGAAAGTAAGATTCACTCTACTATTTTTAAGATCAACCACAATTATAATTCTGTAGAATGTTTACATGTTCAAAAAGTAGCAAATGATGTTTTCGAGTCTAAATTCAAGAAAAATATCATGAAAATTAGTCGAATAATATTTTCATCTCTCAAGTGAAATTTTACAAAAACCAAATACTATGCCAAATATATATATATATATTTTTGCTTGGCGAAATCAGGTAGTACAAACGTAGTTATAAGGTTTGAGCCATAATCAAATGCATGGAAATATATGGTGTCTATCAGGCTATCACTGAACTACCAGTGTACCACTCCACTTGCATGATGCAATGTATTTTCTATTCGTTTTAGTAGATAAATAAGCTCGAAAAATGACACAAAGATGAAATGAAAGCCTAGCCTAGCTAGCTACAACGTAAATATTGTTGGAATCATTAAAAATCTTTTATAATCCTGAATTAAGCACGACTTTTATATATGTCGTCAGTTGACTGCTACCAAGTACATCAATCACATCGTCGATCACGAATGAGAATCATCAGATCTAATGAGCTAGCATAAGACCCAAAACACCCAAATGAAAAAAATTAGATGCTTTTACTCGATCGAATATATCAAGCTAGCTAGCTAGTTTCATACCGACCGAATATTAATGTGAAAGTTTCTCCGTATGGAGTATTATTTTCTTGCAAATTATTTTAGAAGGAATAAGGACAATTAAGATACGAAAGGTAATTCCATCACAGATTGTCTTTCTTGACAAGAAACTTCTCCCTGAGGTCTGCAACATCAACCTCACCAAAATGAGTCTCTGGAATCCAATTACCGGTCTTTGGATCTCTCATCCAAAACACATCCTCCCTTTTCCCTCCTCCGGGCGACGCTTCTTTTTCCGGTCCCACTCTGCTCGAATCCATAGCTTTCCTTGTGCCCACTGCCGCCGTTCCCACCCTCACATTCTCCGCGGCAGCTGTGTAGGTTCGCCTGTCGGTTGCAACGTACAACACAAATCCATGAATTTTAGTTTGAGTAATACTAAAAAACAAGAAAAAGTACATTATTATAGGCCTATATATAGATAGGGGAGAAAACATTTACATTGCCATGCAAGAAATTTGATTTATGTATGTGTGAACAACAACTGGCGCTAACCTGAGAAGGTGAAACGTGTTAACGGCAACTTTGGCCATGGTTGCAGAGAGAGAGAGAGAGAGAGAGAGAGAGAGAGAGAGAGAGAGAGAGAGAGAGAGAGAGAGAGATGGTTTTTTAGGGTGAAGAGATTTCAGGAATAGAGTGTGTATTTATAGGCATACAAGGTTGGCCTCATTAATTTCTTTCCTAAAGCAGCTTAGACCCATTGGCATCTAGGCATTTTTTTTAATGGAAAAGGTACCTAACTAAAGGATTTCCATTTCTGAATTTCTTTCCCAAGGAAACTTCTTTGGCTAGTAGTTACTACTAAAACGTAGATGATAGAAGTTTATAATGTTATCCTTCCAAGAGTGAAAAAAGTATACAAATAAAAAGTCGATTTTCTAAATTCACATCACAAAATGACAAAAAAGAAATGTGGTTAATTAAAAAAAAGGAGTGTGAAAATCAATTACCTTCTTTGAAGCATAATAAGCGCGTTCAAATGCCGCATGCGACTGTAAAGGGTACGTCATATCCAATATATTGTTAATGAAGTATACGATTAACAAAGATATGACGTAGAGAATGGGTGTTATAATATTCCCAATAGCTAGCACACTTGCATATGAACTTTGCATTAAAGAAGAATAAATTCCAAATTAATTACTCCTATCGCTTAACGCTAGCTTTTGGCCAAAAACTAGCTGTATATATATATTCGTGTCCTTCCAATGCATGCACTAAATCAATCATGGAAGTCGGTCATGATCCATGGAGCATAAATATCCTTTGCCTTTTGAGATGGTAGATCAAGACTAGAAGTACTACTGGAGGGTCTTTATATATTATATTGGAGATGAATTTGCACCCACTTTTCGACAGGATATCGAAGAAATAAAGTAAAGTATTATATATATATATATATATATACACACACACGCGATCAAGAATAATTTTCATACTAGTGACTGTTTTGTATAAAAATATCTTCACATGATCGACTTAATTAACAACAAATTGTAGATGACGCTATTTGATGAAGTCTCAATTGCCAATGTCGTTTAACAAGGTCAAGACCGCTTAGAGATCGAAGGACTTACGTGTTAGGGGTGCAGACAATCTTTAACAGTGGTTTAACCCGGAGGTGTGGGGGTGGAGCCCTCACGGACTGTAGCGAAACTGATATTTCAATTTGCACCCCGAACTGCAGCGAAAACGATATTTCAAGGACTTTGGGGGTGTAATTTCCACATAGGACCCGACCTATTTTACACTGCATTTGTATGTAATTAGGTTAACGTTTTTTGAGAGAAAAAACAGAGAGGCGAGAGAAAACGCAAGTCTCAGAGAGATTGCGAGAAGACTTGTACTCTTGATTCGTTTTCATAGTGGACGGGTGTGGCTCCCGTGGTTTTTTCTCGCGTTGAGATTTTCCACGTATATCTTGTGTTCATTTTTTTCTTGTTCGTTACGCACTATTTTTATTTTACTTGCGATTTCTGTGATTCTAGTTTCCAAGATCCGTAGGGCATTGTGAGTTGAACAAGGAGTTCAATTCCTAACATTACGCTGTCGTGTTCCCTTTGTACAAGGAGCTAGCTAGGCTAGCTAGGGAGGATAATTAAGGTTTTTGCTTATCACTTAGAGCATCCGCAATGGGTTTGTTAACTAGTGTGTTAATTGTGTGTGTTAAGACTTAACAAACAAAATTATATTTTTTGTGTCACAATGCTTGTGTGTTAGAGTGTGCTAGAGTGTGTTAAATGTAGTAGTGTGTTAGCATGGTTATCAAGTTTAGCAAAGAATCTAACAAACAATAAGTGGGTCCTATCCCTATAAATTCAAACTTCAACCATAAAACATAAATGCTCACACCACTTTCTTTAAAGAGTTAACACACTCCTAACTAATCCATTGAGGTACTCATATATATACTAACACACTCCTAAGTTAACACACACTTGTGGGACCCATTTTTTATCCTAACACATACCTTTAACAAATATTTTAATACACAAATATAACACACCCATTGCGGATGCTCTTAGTGCCCTTTAGTCGTTTGTCATTGCATGGGCAATATATATGTATTAATCTATTTTAGGACAATTTCATTTTGGGAACTCATTTACTAATTAAATATTCCAGTGATTTGTGATATACAAAAAACAGTTTGAAAGTAATTCAATTAGTTTGATCCGAATAAAAATTGTTTTCAATAAAGTGTTGGGGCATGATCCATCATAGTGCTTAATTAATTTAGTTGTTAAAATAAGTTTGACGCCAAATCTCAGACATTAATTATGATTAGAGGCGGGGCACATGCGATACTTGTGCAATTTGATTTTTCACAAAGTATGCACAGTAGCTCTCACTAGCTATTTGATTGAATTGTGACAAAATATGCAATATTCGACTTGCACGCGATGCATATATGCTCCGGCCTCTAATAGGTATAAAACAAAATGAAGATTGGCACACAATACGCGGGTGCATTCATTCATAGATACATAATGAAACTTCAAACAACCAAATAAGATTATAATTTTTTTTCCGTGGCTTCTGACACTTCGACTCTGTACCAATTAGCAGTCATTCGAATTTCACACTTTCATCATCCCAACATAAATTGCACTCATTACTCTCACAAATAAAACAAAATGCTATCAGATTGATAAAAGATTAAACAATTAATGGAGGAGCTAGCATAAACAAATGAGGTTCGATCACTTGTAAAAGTAGAGAATACAAAACCAATTTGTCTTACTCAACACCAACGCTTGATGCAACATGAACCATTTGTGCAAAGAGTGTAGAGGAAGATGGGTACAAGTGCTGCTCGGTGGTGAAACAAAGGGAAAAGAGGTAGATTATTGGGGTTGGTGGTTATTTGGTGTTGGTTTATCTATTATGCTCCTACAATTAAGTCCTCAATGAATTCAATTGTCTTTCGTGTACAATTTTGGAAATGAAAAGACATGACGTGGTTTCAAAAAATGAAGATACCAAAGTGGTGTTCTCATTTTATATTTTTTTTTTTAGACATGACGTGGTTTTTTTTTTTCACACAATTAAAAAATATATTAAGAATTTCTTTACCCAAAATGACTTTCAAGGGCAATCCCATGAAAAAAATTCAAATTAATGTAAAAATTAAAGCTAATATAATTAGTGAAAGTTTTCGTATTGCCTTGTGTCTGGACACCAAGGGTGCCCAGGCTTGACATGTATCATATATACTTGTCAATGATGGAGTTAGGGGGTGGTTAGTGGTGACATTTGCCATTGCTACATTTTTAATATGAGAGATCCCTAAACGGGAGGGATCATTCACTTGTACGTCCACTAACTTATCCAAACATACCAACAAATCCATACTACAAGACTACAACGGTTTTCTTCTCCCATTGTTTATGTGTAAAGCGTAGTTTTTTTAAAAAAAATCTCTAAAGGTGCAGTTGTTAAAGGTGATAATAGAAGGACGAACATGAGAATTAAGTCAACTAGAGGGAGGACTACTATAATTTATCCTGGGGATAGTAGGAGTACGTAGGAAACCGAAAACGATCTTCAAAAGAATACTCCCTAGGGATGTAAACCGTTGAGTTCGATTTGGTTCGGTTTATACATTTTTTCAAATCAAATCAGATATATTGGTTTGTACATTTTACAAATCAAACCAAACTACCAAACCATATACGTGTTAGAGGAAAATCCGGTTGATTGATTGCCTAATTGATTGACTGAAGATCCTTGATTGTAGCATAGGAATATTCTATATATATTCTTTCCTAGTTCAACTTCTTTCCTAGTTTAGATTCTCTGTATATAAAGAGCTACGTATCTTTGTAAAGAATTCATTCAGAAATAAACCAATATTCTCTCAATATTTCGCTCTCTTAAATTCAACATGGTATCAAAGCTAGGGTTCTATACCTAGTTATTTTTTCTTTACCCACCATGGTTATTTTTTCTCCATCAATCCATTTTTAGCTTTCTGCAACAACTATCAAATCACCACTTTCGTATCATCCAATTATTTCATCAACAATCGATTGAACAATCAGTTCGATTCAAAACTGGATACAGTTTTTGATTTTTCTGAAGCCTTATAATCCCATTCGAGGCCAAATACTGCTTCTGAAGTCGGTACCCGATATTCGGGAAGCTTATAACATGATGACCCAGGACGAGAAACAACGAAAGATAGGGAACAATTCACTTGCCAAAAATTTTTCAGTTACATCGGCTGTGTGATTTCATAAAGGCTTCAACCCAAACAACAAGTTCACTGGTAACTCGTCCTTTTCATCTTCTACTTCCAATACTGAAGGATTATTTTGCAGATATTGCAAAAAGGGTACACATACTATTGAAAGTTGTTATAAGTTGCATGGATTTCCAGTCGGGCACCCACGGCATGATCCCAATAAACCACCAAGCAAATGTCCGAGACAGCAAAATCAACAATATGGTGCTCGATCCAATCCTACTGCTGCACATGCCGCATCTCCCAATGGTGCCATACCGCCTCTCCCAGGGCTTTCTCCCGAGCAGTATCAACAATTGACCACTACAGTGGCAAATGCGCCACACTTATCCAAGGGTAATAATGATGTTTATGCAAATGTCGCAGGTTTGTATAATCATCCCTCGGTTAATTCTACCTCCTCAAGTTGTTGGATTTTAGATAGTGGTGCTACGGACCATATTGCTTCTGATTCTTCTTTATTTTCTCACTCTCATCCGCCCCACGCACCTTGTGTTAATTTACCCAATGGCTCCGCCGTACCTATTAACTCTACTGGCACACTCCTCTTCAACAAAGATGTTATTTTAAAAGATGTTCTTCATGTGCCTTCCTTTCGATTAAATCTTTTATCTGCCAGTAAAGTTACCCAATCCTTAAACTGCTGTGTGATCTTATTCCCAGATTTCTGTATTTTGCAGGACTTGGCTACGGGGAAGATGATTGGATGGGGTAAGCAAAGTGGCGGCCTCTATTACATGTCACCAGATCGCACATCGCCAACTGCTTGCCATACTACCCATCCTGATTCTACCTGGCACCATCGCCTTGGCCACCCATCACCTACCTGTCTACGTATCATCTCTAAGTCCAATTCTTCTATTTCTGTTTCTTTAGACAATTTTTGCAATATTTGTCCTTTGGCCAAACAGACTAGATTACCATTTTCGACAAGTTCTGTAGAGACCCGGAAAATTTTAATTATTGAAATATTTATTAATTGCTTAATTGGAAAATTAGGATTTTATTAGGTGGTAAATTGAATTGAGGATTGAAGTGAAAGGATAGAGACTTGAAGGAGTATATGTGTGATTAAAAGATATGGGAGTATATATAGTGGGGTGTGTGTGTAGGAGATTATTGTATCTCTCATCCTCTCTCTCTCTACCGTCCTCTCTCCACTCTCCCTCTCGGCTCTCTCTCTCTCTCTCTCTCTTGCTCTCTCACAAAACCTCACCCAAATACCTCGAGAACCTCAAAGATCAACCTCCCTTCGACCTTCCAACTGCGTTCTTGAGCTCAAAATTCCTTGGGTTAAGCTTGGAGGAGAGCATTCGGTTGATTTCGAATTCTTTGGATCTAGGGCTCGTCCGAATCACTTGGATCTTGATTATCGTCGCGAGGTAGGGATTTCTTTACCTCTTTTATGTGTTTATATGTTGACTTGGTGTGGAAATCGAACCTTGATCGTCCCCCTTTGTTCTCTAGAAAGCTGTCAAAAAAGTGCAGAAAACGCCCGAAATCGCCCAGGGATCAATCCCCAAGCATGAGGGATCGATCCCTCACTTCAAATCTGGATTTTTGCCTTAGGGGATCGATCCCCAAGAGAGGAGGGATCGATCCCTCCCTTCTCTGGAAAATTCTGATCATTTTCTGGGTTTCAGCCCAACTTCAAACGTCCATAACTTTTTCGTCCGATGTCCATTTCATGCAAATTTTAAATTGATTCGAAGGTCTTGAAGTCAGCTTTCATTTGCCACTAGAATCACCTTTAGAATCTAAGTGCACAGAAAGTTATGACCATTAGAGTGAGGGTGTGTCGGCCTCCAAACATGCGTTGACTACCCCTAGGATTCTCGTTCTATCGTTTCGACTTCCTATGACTTGTGGGTGATATTTGTGACCCATTGGCCTTCCATTAGTGAGGAGCGACCTAGGGATTATTTAGTTAACATCGTTAAGTGCATTCTATTGATTGTTGGTACTTGTGATGGCTTATAGCACATTTGCGATAATGTTGGCATGTTGTGTGATATTTCATTTATGAATGTGATCATGTGGGAGTCTTAACTTGAATATTGTGTGTGAATGTAGTTGTTTGAGTTGGAAGTTGGTTTAGGAAGTCTCGTAACGCAAGGGGTGGTAATACGGAGACTTAGATGGGTCTCGTAACGCAAGGGGTGGTAATACGGTGACTCGAGTCGTTTGGGACCACCGTGACGCAAGGGGTGGTAACACGGTAATCCTCGTAGTAGTATACGGTAACGCAAGGGGTGGAAATACCGATGGTGGGAGTTTGGAATAGCAAGTCGTGTTGAGTTGGTAGAATGTGTTAGTCTTGTGAATGGTATGGCTATTTGTGATAGCGGCATGTTCTTGAACGACCATAATGAATGTCAAGTTACCTATGAGTTCATTGTTATCTCTTGATTGAACTTCATCTCCTTGTCATCCCATTTTGCATTTGGCTTCATATTTATACATAGAATTGTTAAAGATTTTCCTACTGGGCTAGTGTAGCTCAACCTAATCTTTCTTTTCAGGCTCAAACGTTGGGCGATAGCTCGTGTGCGTCGTGTGCTTGGAAGTGAAGGATTTTTTGGAAGCTAACTGTTTTAGTTGCCTAACTATCTAAGTAATTGACTTTCTTTTGATTTAAGATGGGTTTGTAACTAAATATTCTTGAATTCCTTTAGATTAAAATGTTTGTAATATTCTAAACAGGTTTGTACTCGTGCTTAAGATTATTTTGTGGCCGGTGTGCCAAAGTTGTAATTCCTTTAATTTCAGGGGTTTGTTGGTAAACTTAAACCGGTGGAAACTCTTTTGGGTTATTATCTATGATATGAGAGGAATTTCTAATGTGGTGGATTATTTATTTATGTTGAAAATCGAGGGCGTGACAAGTTCTATTTCTTCTTCCTTGCCTTTTCAATTAATCCATTGTGATATTTGGGGTCCCCATAGACATCAAACACATTCCGGTGCTCATTATTTTTTAACCATTGTGGATGATTTTACTCGTTGTACATGGTTATTTCTTATGTCTCATAAATCTGATGCTTCTTCTTTACTTATATCTTTTTTTACCTTTGTTCACAACCAATTTAACGCACACATTAAAATCTTTCGGAGTGACAATGGTAGTGAATTTCTTTCTCTTCAATCATTTTTTATAACCAAAGGTGTTGAATTTCAGACCTCTTGCGTCTCCACTCCACAACAAAATGGGGTTGTAGAACGTAAGCATGGTCATATATTGCGAGTTGCTCGTGCTCTCCTTTTCCAATCTAATGTGCCCATTCGTTTTTGGGGTGAGTGTGTTACCACCGCAGTTTATTTAATCAATCTATTGCCTACTCGACTCCTTTCTTCCCTTACACCTTTTGAGCGCTTGTATGGTCGTCCACCCCCTTATGACCACCTTCGTGTTTTTGGAAGTTTATGTTATGCTACTATTGTCAAACCTGTTTCTAAATTTGCTCATCGTGCTAGGCGTTGCGTTTTTTTGGGTTATCCTACAGACCAAAAAGGTTACAAATTGTTAGATTTAGATTCCCACAAATTTTTGGTAAGTAGAGATGTTCGTTTTCATGAGCATATCTTTCCCTATAAAGGGACATCTTCTCCTAATTTTCACCCGGTTCCTGCACCTGCACCCGACCTCAACTACACCACACCTTTACCCAATTCTACTACCCCACTTACCCACGATATACCAACCGATTCACCTACCCCAGTTACCAACCCCACCGATCCGCCAACCGATTCCTCAACCGATCAGTCTATCCACATTTCATCACCAATCACTCAACCGATTCTACCAGACCCACTACCTTCCGTTACTACTTCCACATTACCTGATGCGCCTCGTCACTCAACCCGACCTCGCGCCCGACCTGCGTGGCATGCCGACTATCAAATGCCCTTTGCCCATGCTGCTTCCCCACAATCATCCATTCCGTCGCCATGTCCAACCCGAGGTACAAGGCACCCTCTTTCTAACTCTCTCTCTTATTCACGTATTTCTCCTTCCCATTATTCTTTTCTTGCTTCTATTTCTGGTCTCCGTGAGCCCACTAACTATGATCAGGCAATTCTTGACCCGAAATGGAGGGATGCTATGCAAGTTGAACTTGATGCCCTTGCTCGCAATAATACTTGGTCTCTTGTTCCTCTACCTGCTGGTCATAAGCCCATTGGCTGCAAATGGGTCTACAAGATCAAGTACAATTCAGACGGGTCTATTGAACGTTATAAGGCCCGCCTCGTTGCTAAAGGTTACACTCAAATTGAAGGAGTTGATTATTTAGAGACTTTCTCTCCCACTGCCAAGCTGACCAGTGTGCGCTGTCTCTTAGCGGTGGCTGCTTCTCGCAATTGGATCCTACACCAAATGGATGTTCATAATGCCTTTCTGCAAGGCGATCTTGATGAGCTTGTCTATATGGACCTTCCCTTTGGTCTTCACCGACAGGGGAGAATATGGTATGTCGGCTCAATAAGTCATTATATGGTTTGAAGCAAGCTTCCCGTAATTGGTTTGCCAAATTTTCTTGTGCTATTCAAAAGGCAGGTTTCACTCAATCAAAGGCCGACTATTCTCTATTTACCAAGTCCGAAAATAACACATTTACTACAGTACTTATTTATGTGGACGACATTATTGTCACTGGCAATAATGAACAGGCAATCAAGTCTCTCAAAGACTTCCTTTTGCAACAATTTCACATCAAAGATCTTGGCAATCTCAAATATTTCCTTGGCATTGAAGTCTCCCGGTCCAAAAGGGAATTTTCATTTCCCAACGGAAATATGCATTGGATATTTTAAATGATGTGGGATTATTAGGATCTCGTCCTAATTCTTTCCCAATTGAGGCATATTTGAAATTGAATCCCGACGACGGCGACCCATTACATGATCCAACCAAATACAGAAGATTGGTTGGGAGATTGATTTACCTAATTGTAACAAGGCCAGACTTAGTATACTCTGTGCAAATCTTAAGTCAATTTATGCAGGATCCACGGAAACCACATTGGGAAGCTGCTCTAAGAGTTTTACGTTTCATTAAAGGGAATCCTGGTCAAGGATTATTCTTTCCTTCGTTCAATGATCCTACGTTAAAGGCTTATTGTGATTCAGATTGGGCGGGTTATGAGACAACTCGGCGTTCAATTACAGGATTCTGTGTCTTTCTGGGAAATTCTTTGATTTCTTGGAAATCAAAGAAGCAAACCAATGTGGCTCGTTCTTCCGTTGAAGCTGAATATCGTGCCATGGCTGCAACATGTTTAGAAATTACATGGATACGGCACATTTTGGAAGATCTCAAAATTCCACAAAGCCAGCCAGCATCCTTATTTTGTGACAACCAGGCAGCTCTCCACATTGCCAAAAATCTCGTTTTTCACGAACGCACGAAACATATAGAGATTGATTGCCACATTGTTCGGGAAAAATTGCAAGCCGGAGTAATTGCCCCATCCTATGTTCAGTCAAAATCTCAACTTGCAGACATCTTCACCAAACCTTTGGAAAATGAACAATTTCAATATTTAAGTGGCAAGTTGGGACTTCATGATATTCACTCTCCAACTTGAGGGGGAGTGTTAGAGGAAAATCCGGTTGATTGATTGCCTAATTGATTGACTGAAGATCCTTGATTGTAGCATAGGAATATTGTATATATATTCTTTCCTAGTTCAACTTCTTTCCTAGTTTAGATTCTCTGTATATAAAGAGCTACGTATCTTTGTAAAGAATTCATTCAGAAATAAACCAATATTCTCTCAATATTTCGCTCTCCTAAATTCAACAATACGAATGCTCCGGTTTTGTACTGTTTTGTTCGGCTTGACCTCATTGAACTTGTCCTCTCCGTATGCTGCTTATCAGAACTTGTTTTCCACCTCTTTAAACGTAGACTAGACATTTATCGAGTGATAATAAAAAAAAAATTGCTACAATAATAAAACCGAACCGATTGATTGGGTCCGGTTTCAATTTTCGGTTCGGTTTTGGTCAGATCTGCTACCTCATGTAATCCTACTTTCCATTTTTTTTTTTTGGTAACCGAAATCCTACTTTCTGTTTCCTTCTTATTTTCTCTCAAGAAAAGTACAGTAATCCACTCTCTAGCTATTCTTCCTTCTTCAATGGAGTTCGTACTACGTAGGTTAATAGTGATTCTCAGAAAAGAAAGGAGGATGCGTGGCGGCGGAACCATCATTTCCGACTTCATTCCACCGTCGCAATATCGCCGGCTCACAGATCGTAGCCCCTGCAATCAGGGATCAGAGATCGTCGACTTCAATGATGATGAATTCGAGGCCGATTTTCAGGATTTCAAGGACTACTACTATGATTCTGACGACGACGACGACTTTAAGCCCTTCGCTTTCTCTGCTTCGGAATCTGGGCTTCCTCATGGTAAGTTTACAACTCTTCTGATCTCATTTCGTATTCCTTTTTTAGGACTTCATCAATTGTGGATTTGAAATGACTTTCTTTATGATAGGAAATGGAGTTTACGCAAGGATTAAAGTACCGCTAATCCATCTTCCACTCTAATTTCACTAGGTAACTGTTGTTAAACCTAATCCTAAGCTCTCGCGTTTGAAAACCTCCTAGGTTCCGTACGGGGTTTTGAGCTGGCCCAGTTATCAAGAAAAGAACCGAGGTAAGACCTTTTGTAGTTTGGTTGGAATTTAACATTAATGCCATTGATTTGAAATCCAATACTCACGAAGAGTGTTTTGAATATTGTCATATTTTTGTTGTGAGACCGCCTGGCATTAACTATCAATCTTGTTGAGAAAATATTTCTTGAAACATCCGAGGTAGAAAGTCAATGAAATTGTTCTTATTGATAACTTTAATGTTGACTTTAGTTCCAACCTGAAAAATGAGTGGTTTTTGCTTAGATTCTTTTTTTTTTTTTTTTTGGATTTGGATATTGGTACCAAGCTTTTATTTAATTTTGTATGGAATGCTCACAAATATTGGGTGCCTTGATTCTTGCATTTACTTTAAAATTCGTCAATTCGAATAAAAATGTGGGGCATTTCTTGGCAGTGACCTACCTGAACCTGTTTCCTGATTGAAACTGAGACTAAGTTAGGGTCAAGGTTTTCGGGAATTTTGTTGATGGGAAACAAAATGTCTGGGACACACATCTTCAATCTGTGAAGTGCAAATTCCTTAAAGTTTCGTTTTCACCCTCACATTCCTTTACAAGTCCTTGAGCCAAAAACAGCCCAAGGAAACCATGTTTAATTTTTTTGTCCAGGACACTACATTAATTAGCCTTCCCCCATTTGAAGCATAGTTGAAATTCATTTTCTCGTTCATACTATTGTATGCCTCTATGTTTGAGAAAATGGTAGTGGCTTACTGGCTTTGAAGCTTCCCTTCCATTATGCAATCATTGTACCCTTTTCCAAAGAAAAGGGATGGAGGTTAGTATAAAAAAGCTTGTTTGTTGCCTTTAGAAAATGAAAAAGTACGCTTTCCGTTCTCTATTATGTCTTTATTATGTCTTCATCCATGATTTTCCTTAAATAGATTACACGCTCCTCGGGTATAGTTTTTGTTTGCTAGTCTGATTGAAAGTATGATATATTTGTTTCTTAACTGAAGGCTCTGGATCTACAAGATATGCAGAACCAAATGGGCATTTGCAAAGAGAAAGAGGAAGAATCAGTATAGAGGAATTCGACAGCGCCCATGGGGTAAAAATGGGTTGCTGAAATCCGTGACCCAAGGAAAGGGTTTCGGGTTTGGCTCGGAACTTTCAATACTGCAGAAGAAGCTGCAAGAGCCTATGATGCTGAGGCACGGAGGATCCACGGGAAGAAAGCTAAGGTGAATTTCCCCAATCAAGCTCCACCGACTGCCCCTACGCTCAACATCAAGGCTAGTACTCAGAAGATTATTACCAAGGGATCCAAAAACTCTATCCAACCTAATCCGAACCAAAACTTCAATTTTGTGAACAATCTAAACAATGATTACTGCAACGTAAGTTCTGAGGATGAGAAACAGGCTACCCTTTATTTTGGTTCTGATCAAGGAAGCAACTCTTTGGGTGGGAAGAATGCAACACAAAGACCCCAGAAATATTTTCTTTTTTTATAGCTGTTAGAAGGTGATGAAGCTCAACTCATAGAAGATGCCAACCCTGCAAAAAAATTGAAGTTTGACCCTGAGGATGTGGGAGCTGTTCCAGAAAATGTTGTGGAGAAACTATCCGATCAGGAGCTTTCTGCTGTAATGATTTGCAAGACACTGGGTGCTGGGCTACTATGGCAAGCTCTCGTGTGGGTCTAGTCATGAAGCCGAGCTATAGACTATTTACAGAGGTCTAACTATTATCTTGGAGAAAAGTTTGATGAATGTGATAATCGAGTCGGATGCTCTTGTGCATAAACAATGGTACTCCGGAAGGCCATCCTCAACAGGCTCTTGTGGACGATTCTCAAATTCTTATGACACATGCGGGTGCCAGCCTTACCCACATACCCCTGTTAGCAAATCAGAGCGCGGACAATCTAGTTATTTCAGTTGACATCCCGCCTTCAACAAGACAGTTTATCATTGAGGGTAGCCTGGGGATTGGGGATTTGAATGTTAAAAGTTTTATGGAAGTTGTGTGTTTCCCTTGATCTTTGTAGTTGTCGTTTGTATGGACTCGCTGTGTATGTACCATTTGGTTTTTTAATCTATGAGATATGATATTTTCGATGTACCAAAAGAAAAAAGGAAAGAGCCTACTAATTAATTTATTTTTGTTTTCATTCGTAATGGCTAGTGATAGTTTAATTTTCCAGTTTGCTGACTAAATTGCGGCAACTTAAGGATTTGGCTGGTACGGGTTCAAGGCGCGGCTTTGGATCAGTCCGGTGGTTAATGTTAACCACTAATTTCAGTAAAAAACCGAACCGAACTAGTCCCTGACGGTTTCTGTTTTGTTTTAATTATTTATGCTTCTTTTTTTTTTTTCGTTTTACTTAAACTCGAACCAAATAGAACCATTAACATCCCTAGTTACCAATACCAATACAGTTCCGCCCGTCCATTGAAGTAAAAAGGAAATCTACAACATTGCTAACAAAACGAAAAGATGTAAATATAGGTAGAACTTATTATATACCATTGACAAATTATGTTGTAGATATATATATGGGGAAGATCTAGGGTGGATCATACAATTGAGAATTCACTAAGATTGAATGAGAACGGATAAGAGACTTGTGGGAAAATTAATTTCAAAACTCTACGAAACAAGTAATCAGTATTTTACCATGGCTATAAATTTGGTTCTTGACAGAAGCAAAGGTGCTTTAGTGAGTATCTATCTATTGATAGCTAATTCGTTATCCATCTATCGCGTGGCAAGCTGTTGAAATTTTATTTGAAAACATTTTTTTTCCAAAACTAACTGAAACCATATACGACTAAAGAAAAAAATTGAATAATATATTGGGGTTGTGTCTTATAGTAGTAAATAATTTTTTGAGTAAGATAACTAAAAGAAGGCCAATTCGAAAATCAAATAAAAAAAAATAGAAAATTACAACCGCCTGCAAAACAAAAACCTTATCAGCTTAGCTGTCTAGGAACCCCTATGCATGTCCAAAATTGCTTAAGTTTGATTTGAGATATACTAAATAGTTTTAAAAATATGATACTCCTACTATTTTGATATTCCTTCAGTTTCATATCGTTTCACTATTTAAAAAACATGATCATATTTTTTGAATAAAAGTGAAAATTTTGAATTTTCTTATATTGATTTTTCAAATTTTTTCATCAATTTTATATCTCAGAAAAATTTTAAATTAATAAAAGAATTAAAAATCCTGTTAAATTAAATTTTCAAATTAGTGCAAAAATATATACTCCCTCCGTCCCTAAATAAGTGTCCAGCGCGCAAAACTAGGCCTTACAAAAGATGCATGTTTTTCGTTAAAAAATCTATTTTTTTTCCACAATCTAATAGAACCCATTGCCATCTATTGATTTGTGAAAAAAAATTGATTTTTTTAACAAAGCAAATGCATTTTTTTAAAGGCCTAGGTTTGCGCGCCGAACACTTATTTAGGGACGGAGGAAGTACAATTTATGTGAAAGTGACACGACAACAAACAATACGGGATCACTTTATTCGCTTTTTTTTTTTTCTTTTTCCCCACACTTGTGCTTTGGAATCCACAGTGTCTATATACATCTGTAAACCCCTTCCTTGCATAAGTTGCATTCGGTGTTTCAATCCTCATCGTCTCTCTCTAAATCCGTCTAAAGATTCAAACTTTGTTAGGGTTTTCGAAGAGAATATGGACAAAATCAGGAGAGCTTCGCACGCAGGTTCATGGTACACCGACAATCGTAAGCCATCTACTTTTGACTTCAGAATCCTGCTCTGATCAAACATTAAATTCCCTGTCTTTTCTATCATAATCACCATAATTTATATTTCTGTGAACTTTGTATAGCTGATAATAATTGTCTCTCCAAGTGCTCTGTTTGTTTGCTGTGGGATAGTTAGTTTCTATGCAAGTTATTCGTAAGCTACTGTGTTATAGATTTTTTTTTTTGGGTGTGTGTTTGTATGCTGCTTTTGTTAGGGCTTGAGAGAAATTTTTTCTCAACTATCTCTTAGCCCAAATGGAAGAGCTTGTTGAGTTGAAACTGAATTCATAGAATTGTGGAAGTGATAGTGGTGGACAATTGGAAAAAAGTGACCAATTGCTATGTAGAGGATGACTTGTTTGAAATATGGGATGAAGTTTGTGAAGTTGGATTTTAGCTTGCAGCAGTTTCCGGCTGGATGGGGTCAAGGCCATCCGGACGCCCATGAGAGAATGGAATGTGGGAGCTTGCAATAGTTTCCTGCCGGACGGGATTCAGGGCCTTGATTTGCCTCCACTGTCATGGTTACAATGGATGAGGTGTCTGTGGACAAACTATGAAGCAGACCATGGTTGTTTGTACCTTTCATCGACTTTTCCAATGCCCTGCACCTACCAAACGCCCACTCAACACTAAGAAAGATGGGTGGTGACGGAAGATTAATCAATGCCAGGTGAAGCTGGAACAGGAAGGGTTCTTCGGTCTCGATATATTTCCCTCGGTTTTATTTCATTGATAGGATCATAGGATCAAGTGCCTTTCGGTGCTGAAATGTCCCTGCCCATCACCATTATCGCTCAGATACTACTACTCCTGGGCTTGCAAACAACTAATATGGACCCCTTGACAAACATTTGAAGAGGCTCACGTACTGATTTACGCCAAAACGAAGGACGGGAGAGTCTTGCATTGTATTTGCTAGTTTAGATTCAGGTGTTCAAGCTTCATAAGATAACCAAAATTGGAAACTAAAAACTCCGTATGACCACGATAACCGAAATTGATTCGTTCTATGATATTATGATTTGGCGAAGATGTTCTGTCTTTTGCTTGTTTGAACATCTCACCAAGTCATGTTGTACTTTTGCTTGTAAATAAGAGAGAGCTGCAATCTCCTGTTTCTTGCACTTTAAGGTCTTCTCACAATTTATTGAAGCTCGTAGTATGTGTATGGATATGGGAGCATATTCTGTTCTAATTTGCAAATGTTAAAGATGATGCTAAATTGTGCCCATTTGCATGGTTGTGTGGTCGACATGTTAGTTTCATGAACTCGATTCGAATTACCACTTTTTGGTCCAAGTCCTGGCTGATACATCATAATCAAAGAGTATATTTGTTTTTCTAGGAGGTTTGTTGAACCCTTGACCATAGCCTTGCCATTAAAATGAACTTGTATGTCTTATTTTACCTCAACACATTCCTAATCTGTAAATATGCATATAGACTTATTGCATCTTATTTTGCTTTGGATAATCTCTTAAGAATTTGATATCGGAGTACACAACTTGCATTACCTTGGGCTCTAGTATCCTAGGTCACACCCCATGAGGGATCTATGTAGTCAAGATTGATAGGTGTAAATGACGCAGCTGGGTCAACGGGTCTTAACATTACTGTTTACAATGTCGTTAAGAATCATTGATTTTCCATACACATCTAAATTGTGGTAGTGTGCACTGGCCCACAGAAAAGATACAGACTTCCCAAAAAACAACCAAAAAGACTTTTTCTTAAAAAGAATAATAACATGCATGTTTTGGTTCTCAGCCAAGAAATTAGCAGAAGAACTTGATGGATGGCTCCATGCATCCGGTTTGGTAAGATCTTCTGATGTACGAGGGGTGATTGCACCGTAAGTTGTCATAGACCATGTAACTCTATATCCAACAGGTAATATTACACTAATTATATTTGTTGGGGCAATAAACCCACTAGTCATGCAGGCTATTCATATTCAGGTCGTGCAGCAGCCTATGCATTTGGAAACATAGACCCAGCAAGCATGTGAGTTTTGTTTCACTGATCCCTCTCTTATGGTTCACTTTTGAAACCTGCATTTACAACCTCATCCATCCATTCCCTAGAGGGATGAGATCATGTTTGCCCCATTACTTGGTAGCCCCCCCTTTTGCTTGAACTTTAGTGCTGGCTTTGTTTCTAATATGTCGAAAGAGTTACACTTTCAGTACTCGGGTGTTTCTTCTTGGTCCATCTCACCACTATTACACTCCAAAGTGTGCCCTTTCAAGAGCTACTGTTTACAAGACCCCAATTGGGGATCTACCTATTGATCTAGAAGGTATTGCGATTTTATCTTTTCCTGAAGTCAAATCTTGGTCTTTCCTTGATATTGTTATTTTTTTGTAAGAATTTCATTTGGTAATCCTGACATATTTTGATGTCATTAAACTACCAATTTTCCTGTTCTGCTTAGGTTCAGTTTGTTTGCACTGGAATTTGCAGAAAGTTGGAGAAACTAAATGTAGAGAAGACTGCTTCTAAATAACGTGTTTTTTTTTATAATTCCAGTGCTCTCTTACTTTTTGGGGTGCTTAGGACTACTTTTGTTTGTGGCCTCGAGTCAACACGTGATTTTCTCATATTGTTCAGGCTTGATTTAACCATAAAAAATTGAGTTAGATAAAACATCATCTGCCAAACTCCCTGTAACGGTGAATTAAACCATATCTTGTGTTACTTGTCAGGATAGGTTTTTTTGTTCGGCTACTTGTCAGGATACTTGCAGCGGTTTTTCCAAATTAGCTCGGACAATGGATGTATTGTTTTGGATTTTTTGGGGCTGAAAGGGACGTATAATCCTTGTCTATGTTGCACCAACACAGAAACGCAACAAGACACGGTGACTCTGACACATAAATTTTTTTTAAAAAAATGGAGGACATGACACGTTGGGTACACATTTTAAATAATATTTATGTATTCAGTTTTATGTATAAAAAAGGCTCTAATTCTAAATATGTGATACCATATTCCTTAAATCTTATTTATCATCCAATCTTATAGTAAATAAACTATCATGTCACACAATAAGAAAGACTTTTTAAAGCTTTAACAAGAGTCATAACTATCTCGTTTAAGACCCCCAACGTGTCTTGCGAGTGTCCCAAGAGTGTGTCCGGAACATTTTTTTAGAGTGTCTCCCGAGTGTCCAAACCAAAAATGTTGAGACTAAATAGGACACTTCGGTTTCGAGGGTCAGACACGTGTCCAAGAGAGTTTGGTGTCTGAAAAGTGTCTGACAGTGGTAAATGGACTCCAATGAAGTGTCCGTGCTACAGTTTTATGTATAAAAAAAGGCTCTAATTCTAAATATGTGCTACCAAATACCTTAAATCTTATTTATCATCCAATCATTCACAAACGTATTTCCTCAAAAAACGTTTCATCATCTATGTGCCTTTATAGTCAAAATAAGCTATCATGTCACACAAATAAGAAATACTTTCTTAAGCTTTAACAAGAGTCATAACTATCTCGTTTAAGACCCCTAACGTGTCTTGCGAGTGTCCCAAGAGTGTCTGAAACATATTTTTAGAGTGTGTCTGGAGTGTCCAAACCAAAAATGTTGAGACAAAATCGGACACTTCGGTTTTGAGTGTCCGACACGTATCCAAAGAGTGTTGGTGTCTGAAAAGCGTCCGACACCGGTACGTGGACTCCAATAAAGTGTCCGCGCTACATAGATCCTTGTTAACTGAACCAAACCGTTGTGTATTGAAAGAGTTTGACGTGATTAGTTTGGCTGAGTTGGTTGGGTGCTCGGCTAAGTTTATCTAGGTCAAGGATCAACTCTTGATCACCCCTTCATCTCCCCCTTACCTCCCTAATATTATCATATGTTGTATAATGTATTAATACTGCCTTTTTTCTTGATGCAGTACACAATTGCCTCTCTCTCTCTCTCTCTCTCTCTCTGCATAGTTGTACTCTGTACTAGTTCTTTTTATGTATTCCAACGTTGTTACAATTGCTTGCTGAATGCAAGACTTGTTAAAATCAAAGCTTGGTTTTGTACCAGTCATTGAGGAGCTAAAAGCTACAGGAAAGTTTGAACTGATGGATCTTCAAGTTGATGAGGCCGAACATAGTATGGAGATGCACTTGCCATATCTTGCTAAAGTATTTCATGGGTAGATTCTGTGACATGTTAAATCTAGCTTCTCCATTTTCATCATGCTGGTCTGATTCTGTGCATATTACCACGGCAGGTACTCCGTTAAAGTTGTTCCCATTTTGGTTGGTGCTGTCAGTGCCGAAAATGAAGCCATGTATGGAGAGTTGTTAGCCAAATATGTGGATGACTCAAATAATTTCTTTTCTGTATCCTCGGATTTTTGTCACTGGGGCTCTCGGTATGTCCCTTGATCTCACTTTTGGTCATTTCAGTTCAGATATCACATGTGGTATCTGTTTGTTTTTTGCCATGACAGAGTCGCTTTGTAATTACTGTCTAGGCCACCAGCCATATCAGCACCCTTGCATTAATTGTTTTTAGTATTGCATGTGCTCACCCTCTTTCATGAATATTACACTTGTACACTTTCTTCTGGTCATTGGTTTTACTTTTAGGTATTCCATTTTCACACTCCCCCTTTTGACAGCTCAGCACATGGTATAACACCATGTGGATACCATGTGGATCCACATGGTAATTAGTTATTTCATTTTCGGTTAGAATACCATTTTCACACTCCCCCTTGCTGAGATCCACATGGTATCAGATACCATGTGGATACTTTTAGGTATTCCATTTTCACACTCCCCCTTCTGGTCATTGGTTTTACTTTTAGGTATTCTATTTTGGTCATTATTCTTGTAAACTTTCAATCTGGTAATGGCAGAATGTGAACAAATAAAAGAGAAATCTAGTTAATTCTCTTGAATAAGAAAAAAATAGGAGTGCCGGAAAAAATGGGGGAGTACAAAAACCACTCCACTCCTTTTATGTGTATCTTTAAGGTAATACAGTGTGTGTGTGTGTGTGAAGCCATATACTGCAATGTTACTTATTACTCCCTCTGTCCCATAATTTAGTTCATTATGGAAAGTCATGTCATTTTTAGAATACAAAAAAAAATAAAAAAAAAAGAAGCACTTCCGTTCATAGTTGTCTGATTTTTTTCGCACCAATTTAAAGATCTAAAAATTCATGCGTGGAAGTTCTTTATTTTTTAATCTGACATTGCGTGCCACAACTAGAGACCCCTCTAAAGCAAGTAAGGCTCATAAGATGGATGCCCACTGGGCCCGCCCATTCCATGAGCAAAGTGCTTACGCTCGCACCACCTTCTGCAATCTGCAGCTCTATTTCACTGAAGGAGCTCTCGCCCCGCCGAATGACCACTATAGGGAATACTTTCTCAACCAAAATTGTGGCATGTTCCTACTCTTGGTACGTGAGCTGTTATGATTTGTTTTCACAACGGCTTCGTAATAAAAGATTCGGAAAGTCATGCACGGGAGTGCTTTATTTTTAAATCTGAAAAATGACACGACTTTTGTGATCGACTAAATTATGAGACGAGGGAGTATTTTCTCAACCGACAATATGGACACCGATTTTATTCTGTTCCTACTCTTGGTACTCTGTGCTGTTACGATTGGTTTCAACAAAGGTTTCTTAGCATGCATGATTTTTCTTTAATCATCCCGACCTTACATATAGCCTTATTCTTCGGTCTTAGGTTTAACTTCATGCATTATGACAAAAAGCATGGAGCTATCCACAGATCAATTGAGGCCTTGGACCGGATGGGAATGGATATAATAGAAACAGGAGATCCAGATGCATTCAAGCGATACCTGTTGGAGTATGATAATACCATTTGTGGACGTCATCCAATCAGTGTTTTCCTCCATGTAAGTATACCTTGTCGTTTTATGCTCATTCGCAGTTATTAGAAAGTAAAACTACCATCCGACTCCTAATGAAGCATTTAGGTGTTTTTAAGTACAAATTCTTGAGATTCTTTGCTCTCGGAATCCGTATTTGTAAGCCATTTTTTAATTCCCGTTATTACCATCTTGTATGCTGGATACATTGCTAAAACTACGAACTTCTTGGTAGAAAATTCATTAATTCCACTATATGAAGCTTATGTTCTACATTTACCTATCCATCTAAAATGATAATGAGAAAGAATTAATAATATTGTAGCTTTTGGCTTCTTTTTTCGTCCTTGACTTCGGTTGTGTGTGCTTTTCCTTCTTTTTTTTGGTGATTGGAATAGAAATAACGTTATACTTGAAGAGGGAAGGTTAAAGATGATATACTCAAGAGTTTTGCTAGAAGATTACCAAATAGCAAAGAGTTTTCAGTTTCCTCTTCTTTTTTAATTCTTTTTCACTTGCTATTTGTTTAATAAGTGGACCGTTAGTATGATTCAAGTATTTCTCTAGCGTATCAATGAATTCACTAATGTGTTTCTTTTGCATTGTGCTTTTAATTATCAAATATGGACCAGATGTTGAAGAACTCTTCGACGAAGATGAAGATAAAATTCCTTCGATATGAACAGTCAAGCCAATGCAAAAGCATGAGAGACAGCAGTGTAAGTTATGCATCTGCTGTGTCAAAGGTGGATGCTTGAATTTGTTTTGAAATTTATTTATGTATTTAAGGTTCTTATTCAGCAGTGGAAGTTTTATGGATTTCAACTTTCTGAAATTGACTGTAAATGCTAACTTTGTTATTACTAATGAGTAACCCAAATCACTTTGGGTTGCCTCATAAAAATTCATCTTTGGATCTGCCTGAATTTCCATCAGATTTTTTGATCATGCGATCAGCATTTCATTGTTTGGAAATCTTTCATTTCCTTTCTATTCAAATAGTGGGATGATTTCTCAATACGGTGGGAAATTTGAGTCTCGTTGCTTAGACTTGTAGATTTCCTTCTTGTTTTTCGCTTAATAATTAGATGAAAAACATCAAGGCACTTTTTGATTGGCAGTATTAAGCATGAGATCAAATTACATATCGTGTAAGACTTCATTTCCAAATTTTGAATTCAAATATTGGTGAAGGTTTCTAAATTTAGTTGGAAAACTAATTCCACAAAAGTCTAAGGCTTCAAATGAACTGAGCCGTTCGTGAACTATTTGAGGCTCGATCATTAAAGGTTTGTTCGAGTGCAAGCTTCAATTTTAGGCTCGTTCAATGAATGACCCAAACCTGAACCTAATAGTTTTGGCTCAATTAGTCTTGCATTTCTGTACATGTATATACTTTATCTCATAAGAATTTCATATGTAACCTTTTTTCGACGAACAATATCATCCTATATAATATATATATATATATATATATATATATGTGTGTGTGTGTGTGTAAGAAAACACAGTATAATAAAAGCGGACACTACCGGTCTTAAAATAAAAAATAAACAAACAAACAAAATAAAACAAATAAAAGAAAAGTCGTTTAGAACCAAAACGCTAGAGTTAGACCAGTTGATCACATTTGTCGCACCAACTTAAGCTCGTTCCCGTCTGGAACCTTGAATAGGTATAAACTTTTACAAGTACATAATGAAAATTTTATACCTTATACATGTGTAAACTTTGAAGAGTAATATAAACTTCAATTTTAGTATGTTTTTATAATTTTATTTATGGATAAACTCATTTATGTATGAAATAAAAATTTATTTGCAATTGTAGACTCATATGAGAGCATAAATATATACTCCACTATTTTTGACTAGTTAAGGCTTGTGAACAAATTCGAGTTCGACTCAAACCTAGGCAAGTTTAACGCGAGCTTGGCTTGAGTTCGCTTAAAATCTTAACAAACCTGAACACTCTAAAGTTTAGCTCCATCCAACTCGTTTGCAGCTAAGACGGTTGCCTAACAGAATGATCATAGGTGCACATGGGAGTGTTAGTTCACACTCAAAGTTATTAGTTGTCGTATCTACTACATCATGTGTGATGTCAGCCGATGTTTGCAGGCACATGACCGTAGTTGGAGAGTAAACAACAAGGACACATTTAAAGGAAGCAGAGCTGACCCTTAAGTGGTACATCGTCTCCTACACTTAAAAACTCTAGCTCTTTCCTACTTGCTCTACACTTTCTCATCCATACGCCAGAGGATCATTCTGGAATACCTCCGGTGTGGTTCTTAGTCGTGCTTCACTGTACACGTCATGTGGCGGAGCTAGGCCGAACCATCCCAACCCAGACGCTCGAGAGGTGATCTAGCTGGTGAACCAGAACCCCACAATTGATAACCCGACGTGAAAAGTTAGATCCACGGCTGTTCGGATCACCCTTGCTCCGCTTCTCTTCTTCCAATCAATTCTCAATTCACACGTTCGGCGAAAATGGGCGGTGAACTCCAGCTCCCAGATTCCGGTACCTCTGGAGCCAAAAATCCACCACCATCGCCGCCCCCCGCGGCCACCGAATCTGTATTTATATCTAGCCTTCCTCGGGTCTGTCCCCCTCTCTGGAGGACACCACAAACTACATACGAATGCTTGGGCAAAGGGGGGAGGAAAGGGAGCAAGAGGTGGCCCTCATGAAAGAGAAAATGGCACGAATGGAGGAGGCCCTGGCACGGACCACCTCCTCGAACACCGGATCTGGCGGAGGGCGACGGAGGAGGCCGTCGTATCGTCCCCCACCGGTGTACGTATCGCAGAACGAGTCCCACCACCGCGGTTCGGTTCACGACAGGCTCGCTCCACCCATCGAGGACGGCCAGGCAAAAGAGGTAGTTGTTTTTAGACAACCTGTTCCCTCAACCCAGCGTCGCTCGGGAAGTGATCGAGCACAAAGCCTGTCTAGGGTAAGCAGTGCATCTTGCACTAGTACGTACACTACTGGAAGTTACGAACACTCCCATGGTACGGAGAGCCATGAGACCGTACCCTTGGAGGATGAGGACAATCAGGGTACGACTGATCCACCTCGCAGGGGTATATCGCGGGCGCTCACCGATGTTGGGAAAGGCCCCTCAGGGGAGCCTAAACGATGGAAGAGATGTTCAAAAAAACGCATACGGAAAGGCTATCAGTGTACAGATCTAGAACGATGGCCGAGCTGGCCTACGCCAGGAACACCGATCCACGGACGTGCCAAGAGGAGCTACGCACAACACGGACTCTGGGATCAAGGATAAGCCTTCACATAGGCGTCTCCCCGATCCCTCGGACAAAGAGCATAAGAAATCCAGAACAGAGAAGCACGGCCGTCCACCACGACCGAGTTATGACCACAGGCTAAAGGAGCTTGGTGTCTCTCCTTTCTCCTCCGAAATCGAGGCCGAACTTCCACCGGCCGGTTTCCACCTACCGAAGTTCACCAAGTTCGATCCTAAAGACTGGGAGGCTTACACCCACTTAATCCAATTCAGCCATACAATCGTTCTGTGGACGCGAAGCGACGCAATAATCATAATGTGCAAAGCCTTACCGTCAAGCCTCGGAAGCCTGGGGCTACAATGGTTCAACAAGCTTCCCGCAGGGTCCATCCGGAGTTTTGCCGAACTCAAAAGAGCCTTCAACACTCGGTTCATCACAAGTAATTATCAGGCAAAGGAGCCCGATGCACTATCACAGATGAGGAAGTGCCCGAACGAAACGCTACAGGAATATGCCGACCGGTACTGGCAACTCTTCAACGAAATTCCCAGAGTGGACGAGTATTGGGCCACGCGTTCCTTCAAGAACGGGCTGGAGTCCGACAGCAAAATACTTGATGAATTGGCAATCTGACCTCCTCACGAGATGGAAGAACTAATGCTCATGGTGGAAAAATTATGTGGCCTCGAAGAGCAATATGCCGAACGTGCAGCTCTCGGCATTCCCAACCCACCCACCATACAAGCCACCTCGGTTACCCTACCGCCGACGCCAAAGCCTGCCACCCCGGCACAGCTGAAGAAACAGATCAACATCATCAAAAGCGGCAAGAAGAAAGGCCCCAAGGAGCACGGCTTCGTGACCAAGACAACTGTGTTCAACGTACCAATTTACGGCTTACTCCGGACCATAATGAGGCTTCCATTCTTTCGCTGGGTGGAAGGCAAGCTCGAGATTGACACAAGAGACCCGAACCAAGACCCCAAGAAACGGTGCTCCTACAATGACGAGCTTGGCCATTATACAACGGCCTGTCAGCCGTTCAAAGCTCACCTTGAACAGCTGGTGGCCCAAGGACACTTGGACCAATGGATCGACAGCACAACAACACCAGCCAGCCGCCGGCGGACCAAACCCTCCAGAACGGCGGCTGCCGGTCGTACACGTTATTCACGGGGCTTGGTGAATAAGGAGACCGAAGCCCAGCGTCGCAGCGAGCTCGACTGAGCGACTGCTGCAAAGTAGGTTCTATTGGTCGGGTCCGCGTCGAAGCGCTCATGGCAAAAGAATGATGTTAAATAACTACTGTTTCTACACTATTATGACAAATTCATGAAGGCCAAACTCTCAACTGAACTTCTACTTGAACTATTAGTGCTGAATCCCTCCTCATCTAAAATGTTACTACTAGTACTTCACAATAGTACTTTACAATTCTATTGTTCCACTTGTTGCTACAGCAGTGAACAAATCAAAACAAATCATCTAGATGCAAAGAGACAAGAGAACGTGATTACAGTAAATTTGCTGAAAAGAACCCCTCAAATGTTAGGAGTGCATAACGGTAGACAGAATCGAGAACTCCTTGGTGTGTATGTCCTCAAAATCATTAAGACCGTAGATCAGTTGCCTACGGAATCACAAGTAATGATACGTGAGTCCGTGACACATTCCTTTTTACGTAGGAGTATTTGATTTACATGGAGTCTTATCATTTTTCATGAGGAGACCTTTCTATCAGAACGATCACCTGAGGCATTGTCATACTCACAGAAACGATGATATCTGCTCTGCACGGACAAAAGAAACAGAGAAACAAACGATCAAATACTCACAGAAACGATGATATCTGCTCTGCACGGACCAAAAAAACAGAGAAACAAACGATCAAATAAGTATCAAAATAACAAGGCAACAACAATAATGTCAAGACCTCATATACTATGGAATACCCATGTGAGAAAACAAAGAAGTAGACATCTTTCTCAGCCAAACCCCAAAGTTTTGGGTCATTCAGCATTGTAAAACAAGCTGATTTAGAGACCGTTTGGGATAGCGGCTGACCCAAAAAAAAGAAGATTGCGGTCTCCCGTGGTTGAACGAAAAGAAAAGAAAGTAATATGTTTTCTTAGTAAATGAGAAAGAAAGCAAAGCATGAGAGATGGGCAATCCCGATGTATTTGCAGATACACAACCAATCTGTATTAATGCTCAGCTAATTCACCATTTTTGGAATGACATGGTCAAATTAGAGTCTTTTCTTATTCCTTACTTCCCACCCTTTCTCACCTAATGTGTAATCAAATTTTTTAAGATTAGAGTTCTATCTTCTTCTACGATTGGTGCGAATGCTGGTTCTCATCACTTCTAAATATTTCCTACCCTTTCTCGAGAAAAATATAAACATTTCCTACCAAATCACTCACGCCACACTGGCTATTAGCGGACAACGAAACAGCATTTGCAATGTGAAGAACAACCTTTTTAAAATCAAATTGTTTTTTAGGTCACACAAACGTCAGAAATACTCAAATAGGCAGCTTAATCGTCCGAAAGGCAAAGCAGAAACAAAGCTATGTTTATTCCGATAGACATATTTGATCATATGGTCTCCTTAATATTAACCACTAATATGTCTCCCATATATAAGTGGGAGATTGGGACATAACACTGCAGAATTCGTCATCCCCATTATCTCTCTGCAGTTGAGAAAATGACAATCAAATGAAAAAGAATCTTAGTGCAGTACACATATGAACACCAAAAGTCAGCTTGTTTTTGTTTTCGTTGTTTTTTTTTCCTGTGCCCCCAAAGTATCTTTAAAAAAACTGCAGAACCCAGAAGCAATGAATTTACAAAGATAGATGCTTGAAAGGACCTCTTAATGTCCTAAGCAACATGAGAAAAGAGGCAGGCCATTACAACAGCTCGCCATTTTTCTGTACACTGGTACCAACTCTACTCGCAAACACACACACACACACACACATTAAACACACCAGAGAGAGTAACTTGAATGATCATCTGTGATAAAAATATCAGATACTTGAAGAACAGTTGATGATGTGATAAAACCAATTGCGTATGCACTGATGCGAGGATGACGGACAACTGCAACCTCTTTAAAACCTGTAGTATTTTGGGGTGTGGCAAAAAAGAGGTCATTCAGTACTGCATCAACCTGTATCCAAAAGCTAAAAAGACTAGGCACCAGTGCAGCTACGTTGCACATTGTTATATTCAACTAAAGCTACTTTCTTATAAAAGAATTCAACAAAAAGACTTCACATAGGCAATAAAGAGTTCTTTTTCTGCATTCAGTTTCTCTACTTATTTTGGTTTCTTTTTTATCAATGGTTTGCACATCACTAGGTCTCCTCGTCTTCTTCCTTTGGTTAAGTCTTTGTCCAAAAAAAGTTACAACCTGCATGCATGATTGTCGAACTCTCACTCCCAACTTCTTCGCTGAATCAAGGTGGTGACAATAGCATGTGTCATTTGAACTTGAGATTCGAAACCCTAACCAACTTATTGATCCTAGTTCAAAATGAGTCATTGACGTGTAGAGTGATGGACTAAACAACTTATTGATCCTAGTTTCTCATGCGAAAGATGCATGTTTCCCTAAAATGTAAAAACCATTGGAAATGAGATTTAAGCCAAAACCAAACCCTGAGATCATATTAAGATAGAATTGAGATCTTATTCCAAGCCGGGATGATTTATATGTGTGCATGTGTGTGTGCGTGTGTGTGTGTGTGAGAGAGAGAGAGAGAGAGAGAGAGAGAGACCTGCATAATCTTTTCCCCTTCTCTGTGGAACTTGGAACAAACCACAATTTTCATGAGAAAGGTGACTCAAATTGAACAAAGAATCCATCATTTTGTCCATGCTTCCATTTCCTTGATCCATGACCTTTCCAGACCTGCAATAGATAGACGGGGTGTAAAAATCATAATTTCAACTACTTGAGTACACTTTAAGGGTGCATGTCCAACCAATCAAGGCATAAACATTCCCACAAGTGTCCGTCACAACTCGCATAGCCGCATGTACTTCGAAAGTTTAGAGTAGTAATGTAACATATATAGCACGTTAGTTCTCTGTTCATCTTCTTCTGGAGTGAGTAAATCACTCTTCTGTGTTGTCATGTTGGTTTTCATCACATGAATAAACCACTTTAGACAAGTTTTCCCAATTATGTCTCAACTGATTTCTAACAACTCTTCCTGCTTAGCCCAAAAAAAAAAAGAGACTCTTCCCAGTAATACACATTCGTACAGATGGTGAAAGAACCAAATCGTACTACCACAGCAACAACAACAAAAAAAAAAAAGATACAAACAGTAGTGCAATATGTACCATCACATAATCCGAGGGAGTGGATCATAAAAAGCTAGTCATCAAAGCCAGAAACTCTAAACAGTAAACAAGGCAATACATCACTGGACTTACAATTATAAATCAACACTAAAAAGAGGATTCCATAAACCACATAAAACCAGAAATGAACATTCGAAACCAACAAGCAGACTATTCAAACATAGTTTGAAATCAGTAAAATGAGAAAAACTACTCTACCATCCACTTTAGAAGTTTCATGCCCCATCTCCATTGTTTCAACACTTGAAGACAAAATCTCTTTCCAAGATTCCTCAGCTCCATACTTCTCAGACTGCAAAAACAGTGATCAATTAAATTCTCCACATCGGTTTTTCAATTCCGAATACTAGAGACTCATAATGACAAAAATAAAAAAGATGGTCAGAATAAACCCCCACAAGTAAGCCGAGGAATTCAATAAACCCATATGGAAAAAAGTGAGAGACAATATACAAGGTGCAAAGATATAAATACATACACTTCAGGACTTCTGCAGGTAGAAAAAGGAAATCATTACAAGAAAGTCAAAACAACTCACCAGTTTAGATTTCAATTCATCCTAGTGCTTTGCCATATCAATTGACACCTCTGCGCATTGTTGATTGTGCTGCAGCACTATTTGAAAGGCAACTAAGGCCTACATTACGTACGCAGTTAAGACATCAGTAACAGATTAAAATTTCTCAACTATTGTTAATGAAATGATTGAAACGTATGCTTACATCACCATATCGTTCCAACGCTTCTAATACGTATCATCTCCTTCCACTGATTGCCTTCCTAAAAAATTGCCCACAGAAATGAAATGAAACCAAATCGTAACCTTGTAACAACTATGACAATTACAGAAACCATAGAGATTGATATGTGCGAGTTCTTCTTCTTTGTCGCCGGAGAAGAGGGGGGAAAACACAATCGTAACAGTGGACTTTAATAGAGCATAAATTCTAACTACCAAAATCATTTTTCACAACATTTTCTCAGATTCTCAGATAATAGACCATCAATTTCGCAACAGCAACCGATCTTCTTCCTTACCAGGACTTTGCAATACCAAATGTACAGATCTATTGAGTATTCACTGAGATGTCAAGATATGTATATGAACTTACCGCCTAAATTGTAGAGAATCATTATTGTTTTTCTTTCCGACCTGGTCAAGAGGAAAGTAAGGATAAATAGCAATATCAATGCAAAAGTATGCATTGTATGTGTGTATGTCTTTGCCTGCGCCTTTGATTCTGCAGTTATAAATGGGTTGAAAAGAGTGGATACGGTGAAGGATGCTGCTCAAGAATCATTTTTAACAACAAGAACTCCAAAAAAGAAGATTGAAAAAGGAACAAAGAGAGCAATGATTCTCTACAATTTAGGCGGTAAGTTCATGTGCATATATTGACATCTCAATGAATACTCAATAGAGTTATCCAAGAAGCATACAATATGAGCTGAATCCAACATTACGATAATATCAACTGAATTACAAAGCAGCCAATAGATACCTATGTGAATATACGATCTCTTCCTAACACAACTGGAAAGGCTTCAGACTCAATGGATCTTCTTCTGGAAACCATAAAAAATACTTGACCTCTCCTTTAGGCTTTAACGTTGATGTTTTCCTTCACCATGTTCGACCGCAATTGCTCCACACTATTATAGAGATGGCTGCAGCCTGCAGAGAAACTGAGAAAGTGGATTACTGAACGAATTTGGAGAGAGAAAGAATTGAGCGTGAGAAATCTCTCATCTGATTTCATTAACAGTGAAAAAGGGGAATATATACAACCCTACAATACAAATGACTAAAGAACCCTTTTGTACAAAGAATCTAACAAATAGCACCCTAGCTAAAGCAATCTAACCAATTGAGACATGTCTCATTACAAGTTAAGCCAATACAATCTAACACTCCCCCTCAAGTTGGTGCATAGATATTAATCATGCCCAACTTGGATAGGATACGATGAAACACCTTACTACTAAGACCTTTAGTAAACACATCAGCTAATTGGTCCTCGGATTTCACATAAGGCATGCATATTACACCACTGCTCAGCTTCTCTTTGATAAAGTGTCTATCAATCTCTATATGCTTTGTCCGATCATGCTGAACAGGGTTATGAGCGATATTGATAGCAGCCTTGTTATCACAGTACAGCTTCATAGGACTGTGATCAACAATTCCCAAATCATGCAAAAAAGTTTGAAGCCATAAAAGCTCACAAACACCATGTGCCATGGCTCTGTACTCGGCTTCTGCACTTGACCTCGCTACCACGGATTGCTTTTTGCTTCTCCACGTAACTAAATTCCCACCAAGGAAAGTGCAATAGCCAGAGGTAGAACGTCTATCATCAATAGATCCTGCCCAGTCTGCATCAGTGAGGGATTTCAACCTCAAATGACCATGGTTTGAAAACAAAATACCTTTGCCTGGAGAGGATTTTAGGTACCTCAAGATACGATAAACAGCATCAAGGTGAGAAGAACGAGGGTCATGCATAAATTGACTGACAACTCCCACCGCATAAGAAATATCTGGACGTGTGTGAGATAAGTATATCAGACGACCCACAAGTCTCTGATATCTTTCCTTATCCGCATGCTCTCCCACGCTGCCAAGATGATGATTGACCTCAATGTTGGTGCATAGATATTAATCATGCCCAACTTGGATAGGATACGATGAAACACCTTACTACTAAGACCTTTAGTAAACACATCAGCTAATTGGTCCTCGGATTTCACATAAGGCATGCATATTACACCACTGCTCAGCTTCTCTTTGATAAAGTGTCTATCAATCTCTATATGCTTTGTCCGATCATGCTGAACAGGGTTATGAGCGATATTGATAGCAGCCTTGTTATCACAGTACAGCTTCATAGGACTGTGATCAACAATTCCCAAATCATGCAAAAAAGTTTGAAGCCATAAAAGCTCACAAACACCATGTGCCATGGCTCTGTACTCGGCTTCTGCACTTGACCTCGCTACCACGGATTGCTTTTTGCTTCTCCACGTAACTAAATTCCCACCAAGGAAAGTGCAATAGCCAGAGGTAGAACGTCTATCATCAATAGATCCTGCCCAGTCTGCATCAGTGAGGGATTTCAACCTCAAATGACCATGGTTTGAAAACAAAATACCTTTGCCTGGAGAGGATTTTAGGTACCTCAAGATACGATAAACAGCATCAAGGTGAGAAGAACGAGGGTCATGCATAAATTGACTGACAACTCCCACCGCATAAGAAATATCTGGACGTGTGTGAGATAAGTATATCAGACGACCCACAAGTCTCTGATATCTTTCCTTATCCGCATGCTCTCCCACGCTGCCAAGATGATGATTGACCTCAATAGGAGTGTCAGTGGGCTTGCACCCCAGCATCCCAGTCTCCTCCAAGAGGTCAAGAATATATTTCCTTTGGGAAATGAAGATCCCTTTCTCAGATCTAGCCACCTCCATGCCAAGAAAGTATTGCATCGCCCCCAACTCCTTAATTTCAAATTCCTTGGCAAGAAGAACTTTAAGCATCTGAAGCTCATTCACATCATCACCTGTCATAATTATGTCATCCACATAAACTTTAAGGATGGCAATCTTACCATCACTCCTCTTGGTGAACATAGTATGATCAGCATGACTCTGCGTGTATCCAAGTTTCAACATGGCCTTGAGAAATCTGTCAAACCACGCTCTTGGTGATTGTTTCAAGCCATAGAGAGCCTTCTTCAACCTACACACCTTGCCCTCAGTGGTAGAGGAAGAAAAACCAGGTGGTATATCCATATACACCTCTTCTTCCAAATCACCATGAAGAAAAGCATTCTTCACATCAAACTGTTGAAGTGGCCAGTTTAGAGTAGCAGCACAGGACAACAAGGTGCGAATAGAGTTCATCTTGGCCACTGGAGCAAAGGTTTCTTCATAGTCAATGCCATATGTCTGAGTATAGCCTTTGGCAACCAATCTTGCCTTGTACCTCTCAACAGTGCCATCAGCTTTATGCTTAACCGTGAACACCCATTTACATCCCACTGCATTCTTTCCCGGAGGAAGAGACACTAACTCCCAGGTGCCATTTTTCTTCAAGGCCTTCATCTCCTCTACCATAGCTTCATTCCACTTAGGAGTTGCAAAAGCTTCCTTCCAACCCTGTGGAATAGGTATAGAAGAAAGAGAAGAAAGAAAGGTAGAGTACGAAGAAGACAGACGAGAATATGAAACAAATTGCGAAATGGAATGTTGGGTACATAATCGAGCCGGCACTTTATGTGTACGAATTGGCTTTCTATGAGCAATAGGCACATCAAGATCATCAAAAGGAAGGGATATAGAGGAAGGAGATTTACCAGAAGACTCAGCTGAAGCGTCAGGAACTAGAACTGGTGATGATGATTGGTACTGTGGTAATGCACCAGGTTGGCCCTTTTTCTTGCGAGTGAAAGTTTTTAACTCAGGTCTGTCCAATCTTTCTCTTGCATCCGGCATTACTCTTTCTCCAGATTCAGGTTCCTCTCTCTCCTCTTCAGGATTACTAAGGCTGGGAGATGCCTCCTCTCCCTCACCAATGTTCTCCCCTGTAACAACATTCTTCCTCTCACCAACAGATGGGGGAGAGTACCACAAATCAAAATCACAAGGTGTCAACATCTCTTCCCCTCTAGTCAACATCTCTTCCCCTCTAGAACTCTCCTCTGAAGAGATGGGGACGAGAGAGGGTAGAAGGGTTGGTGTTCCCAAAATGTGACATCCATTGAAACAAATTTCTTTCGAGAAAGAGGGTCATAGCAATGATACCCCTTTTGAGTGGGAGAGTAGCCAAGGAAAATGCATTTACGAGGTTTAGGATCTAACTTTCCACCGGGGTGGTGAGGAGCATGCACATAACAAACACAACCAAAAACCTTAGGAGGAAGAGTAGAGACCCGAAAGTTACCAGGAAGGAAATCCAAGGGAGTCCGGAATTGAAGAACACTGGAGGGCATTCGATTAATAAGATAAGAAGCTGTAAGGATGGCCTCGCCCCAAAAATGTTTAGGAACATTCATAGTAAACATAAGAGAACGAGCCACCACAGCAAGATGCCGGTTCTTCCTTTCCGCAACTCCATTTTGTTGCGGTGTACCCACACAAGTAGTTTGGAAAAGAATGCCATTGCCATCAAGATATGACTTGAAGGGACCGTTCATATATTCAGTCCCATTGTCACAACGAAGTATCTTGATGTTGGTATCAAATTGTGTGTGCACCATCTTATGAAAAGACTGAAAGCATGAGAAAACTTCATTCTTTGCTCGGAGTAGATACACCCAAGTTATACGAGAATGACAATCAATAAAGGTAACAAAATAACGATAACCAGAAATAGAGGTAATGGGGACCCCAGACATCAGTGTGGTGTGGACAACCATAAAAGGAGAAGCACTCCTCTGATGAACAGGAGCATAAAAGGAACGTCTATGTTTTGCAAGTTCACAGGCTTCACAAAAGAACCTACTTCTAGAACATCGTTTAGTTAAAGTAGGAAAAAGTTTCTCTAAAATACCAAAAGAAGGGTGGCCAAGTCTACGGTGCCACTGATGCAATAGAGGAAGATCTGAACCCGTATCCGCCTCAAGGGCATGATCCAAGGGTGAGGGTGTAAGAGATGAACAAGGCACAGACTCCAAAAAATACAGGCCATCCTGAGCTCTACCAGTACCAATCGTCTTTCCTGTTCCCAGTTCCTGAAAAACACAATGAGTGGGAAAAAATGTTACCGAACAATTCAAAGATTGTGTGAGACTACTAACAGATATAAGGTTAGTAGTAAAATTTGGAACATGGAGAACGGAAGAAAGAGGTAAGGTAGGTGAGTAGTGAATGGAACCTTTCCCTGAAATTGTAGACAGGGATCCATCAGCTACTCGAACTTTGTCCTTACCAGAGCATGTAGAGTAGGAGTCAAAGAAGGATGAGCAACCTGTCATATGATCCGTAGCACCGGAATCTATTATCCAAGGAAGAGAAGAAGTGGCGGTATGTGCACTAGGTTGGATACCTGTGTGAGCAAAGGAGGTAGTGGAAATAGAAGCTATGGAAGACAGAGTATCAAGCTTAGTCAGTAGGCGCCTGAGAGTTTGTAACTCCCCCTGAGAAAGAGTACCAACAGGAATATTCTTGTGATCCTCCGACATGCTGTCAATTGCCAAATAGCTCGAAACAATCCCGTACGTATAGTGCAGAACGGTACCCAACAGTGGCAGAGGAAGGCAAATACAATCCAAACAGTTCCCAAACAGGGACTACGAAATTGCCCTAACAATAAACTGCAAACCCTTCAGACTATATTGCAAGTTATAGATGAAGTCCAAAAATCCTCTTGTACGTTCAAAAAATGTCGACTCACAGGCAATCAAAAGAACCCAGCGAACTACTACTCAAACAGCTCAGCAAAAGTAACACCAAATTGATTGAAAATGGCAATAAAACGCCCCCTTAGTAGTGGGTTATGAGTAAACTAACCACAGGCTTCGAAACACATGAAAAAGGGACCTCGGATAACCAGGCCCAGTCACTTTCAGAAGCAAAGAAGCGGTAGTGGAAGCTTACAGAGATGATCAACAGCAACAAACATAAAAAACGAGCACATACCAGATCTTGGAAGCAATAGGCAGCAGAAAAAATACCCAATCGGCACCAGAAAACACTCAAAACGAGTCCAACCTGAGGTAGAAAGACCTCAAACGAGAACAACCTGGGTTCGCCGAAGTTCGCCGGTAGTCGGCGAGAGTCCAGGTGGGAAAAAGATCTGGTGCCCTAGATCGTAGTGCTCTGATACCATGAACGAATTTGGAGAGAGAAAGAATTGAGCGTGAGAAATCTCTCATCTGATTTCATTAACAGGGAAAAAGGGGAATATATACAACCCTACAATACAAATGACTAAAGAACCCTTTTGTACAAAGAATCTAACAAATAGCACCCTAGCTAAAGCAATCTAACCAATTGAGACATGTCTCATTACAAGTTAAGCCAATACAATCTAACAATTACAGAGATTGGGAAAACAGAATAAAAATATATAATGTAATCTAAGTACAAAATTGGATCTAAGGAGAATCTAGGAAAATGAAACTGAACGCATCTGGTTGATCAACCTCTATCAGACCAACAGAATCATCACGTTCTAAGATGTATACAAGAACAACAATGTGCCCAAAAAATAACACTACATATTTCTGATAAAAAAAGAAGAAGAAGAGGAAAATAGTACAAATTGTTTGACTGATTAATGAGAGAGAAAAATGCGTCATTTATCTTATTTTTTCTGATTCTAGAAGCAATAATTTAGCTAGGGAGAGAGAAAAGAAGAAAAAACCTGAGCAATATTCCCATTTCTAGGTGAAAGTTTAGATTCTAGCCATATAGACAGACGAAATGCATCTGTTGTAGAAGCCAGGAAAAGAGAAACGGAATCCAGTGCTTGGGGTTGGTTACCCTTTTGACTGGGAAAGGGAAGCACGCCAATAGAATAGTACCTTATGTTTGTATTCTGCATTGTGCTGATTTTTGAGGGCTAAAATAACTCACAAAAAACAAAAGGGGATAGTGATCAGTATGGAACTCAAATACTACAACCTACCCAAGGTTGGATAGCAAAGAAAACAAAGCAAGGGTCGTTATCCGGAAAAGTTATGCTCTAACAATACTACTGTTCTCAAAAAAACAGGGCAACATTTTTGCTCCTGCTGGACTGGTGTGTGTGCCGGTGCCGGACTGCCGGGTGGTGGTGGGGCGGGTCCCAGCCATGCTGGGTTTGACAGATGGGCATAGTAGGATGTAAATAATAGAGATGGAGAGAGAGAAGCCCAAATTATGTACCAGGAAAATCCTCCTTTATTCATTGCATTCCATAAAAACTAAAAATTGCTCTGAATTGTAAAAGAAAGCACAAGAGAACTTACACAATCATGAGTCAAAAAAGTGTCGCAATAGTCACAATAATAATTCATATGTTCTAGTTCCTAATTATCCAACACCGCAATATATTTTACAGAACAAAGTTCCAAGAAACCCATTTCAGGCGAAGGTTTCTACCACCAATACAGCTAGAAAAAAAAAAAAAAGGAAAACAACAACAGCATCGATAAATAAATTGGTTACACAAATACAAGTACTCCTCTAAAAAAACAAAAACAAAATACAAGTACAGTTCTTTAAATAGACGGGGACAAATCCCATGGCATCATCAAATCAAGGCTTCTGGCACGCCTACAAGCTAGCACCAATAATTACTATTGTGGCAAATGAAATGAGACAAGGCTGTTGACATGGGGACACCAGAAGGGGGTGCAGCGATTCTGCTCGCACATATCGAAAGAGTAAGTTTCTCCTGTCTCGACATTGTAAGCAATATAACTGGTGCTTGCACGGTCATATGTAGTGAAGACCACTACTTCACCGTTGTTCACCCACGCAACAGGTTTAAGCTCTAAATTTTTTGGAGAGGTCTTCTTGATCAAGGACAAACTTATCATCTTCCTTTTCCCATTTAAATCAAATTTGTAAAGGTTTTTCCACTCACCAGTCTTAGGATCTGCCAACACCAAAACCTCAAAAACATATGAATAAGAACACCAAAACATACAGCCTAGGAAGTTCCCCACCTCCTTATACCAAATCAGCCTCCCCTGCCTACTAGATTCTGGAACTGGAAACTCGAGAAACACTTCAGTTTCCACATCCAAAGTAAAAAGGTTGGACCTACCCATGTTAGCCCAGTAGACATATCCTCTTGTAGAGAATGGGCGATGGATCAAAGGCCTCCGCTTATCCACGCATATATCCTGAGTATCAACTGTTCTCCATGTAAGATCTTTACCCACAGTTATTATTCCACAGTACCAGACTCCATTCTCCTGGTAGGTACCAACTACTTTATATTCCCCCGTTGAACGAGCACGTGCTAATATGAAATAAGAACCCAACCAGCACCACTTGAATGGAGGGAGGCTAACCTGCAGCTTGGTGATAGGATTCGTGATGTAAAGAATTTTTCTGTCAAATCTATTCCTTTCATCGGCAAGATGGGAAATTTTTCTGATATCGATCACTAATGAGTACTAGACCATCACAAGTAGCCCAAACATTACAGGAAATCTGGAAATTTAATCTCGTCACTGTGACATCCCTCGTCCCCGTGTCTACATAGTAGGCATTATGTGGAGCAGATCGATATTGGATGAACAGGCCAGCAGCACTCGAACGAAGGAGGTGGGCCTTTATGAAAACTGGCTCATGAATTATTTTACACCATTGGAAGCACAAGTACCTCATCACATTATAAAGAACATCAGCGGGAAGGAGAACAAGTATGTTGAACATTAGCTCTTTAGGAAGAGAAATAATCTTGCTTTCAATACTTTCATCAGGACATCCAGAAGTAGGGATGACGCCACTTTTGACTTGTCCTGCAATTAACTGGATCATGGATTTTAATTTCAGACAAGTCACTACTCGGAGAAACAAGTGAGGTGAATTCCACAAAACTAACTTGTAGACAAGAATAACAAGAAGATTAGTTTCGCCAAATTCACAGACCAAAAAAAGATGAGAAAGCCACAATGAAGACTCATCTACACGGTATCAAAAGTACCCAAAATAAGTAAGCTGAATCAACACAGCTGCAGGCAAATTGACAACTTCTACATCATTAACCAAACAATGTGACAAAAGCTCATACACCAGTATTTGCAATAAACCAAGCTAGATGTCCCGAAAGTTCAAAACTTTTCAGACAGTGAGATTCTTCTTCTTGTAAATTTTGGAAATGACCATATGCACCTTAGGCATTAAGGACCCATTAACCTCATCTCACTCACAATAAAAAATTTATGAAAAATTAGAATTTAGAAACCTAAAAGCCACATAAATACTAGTAGCTCCAATACAATGATGCATAAGTCAATCAGAGTAGTACATACAGATGAAGAGTGAATACTCTTCATAAGATGGCATCTTCATTTGGAGATTGTCAAAACTGCCCCTTTGAATTGTGTGATTTGATGGGAAATGAAAGGTTTATGGTTTCTCACCAAATCTCCATATTTTTTGTAAGAAAAGGTGAGAAACAAAATGAGCCTTGCATTTACACACATTCCTCGTCAAAACTGCCCCTTTGATGGAGGCTAGAGTTGTTACAGATATACGAGCTTGCATAAGCTCTTGGAGGAGGGTGAAGCTCTTGGAGGAGGGTGAAGAAGACAGGGGTTAATTGGGCCATCTGTGCTCTTTGGCATCTTCCTAATCGTATTTTTGATTCCTGAGGCTTAGCTGTTGACAGGATTATTTTGTGTTTACCTTATTTGTATAGCTGCTGGTCTCATATTTGTTAAAAACGTGCAATACATGATACGTATCTTATGATTTGTACCGTCCCCTTCGAATAAAGATACGTATCCCAACCTGTATCCTTTTTGTATAGAAATCTTACGATACAACCGCGTATCCTACGATTTATATGTGTATCCTAATTCGGTTCGTATCGTACGATTTCTTATTGGGAAAAAGTCGGACCTTATTTCAAGAAGTAAAAAACCCAAATGCATTAATTTAAGCCGTTTGATCTAATTATGGTATTTTCCAAAGCATTTGATAGAAATTCAACCTCAATGTAGGGCTTGTATAGAAGAAAGAACTATACGTTGATTGTGTATTGCTTGACTTTTCTTTCCCTAACAAAGGGAACAAAAAGTCTTAATGTAATAAGTCTCAGTTGAGAGACTTGAATGTCAGCATAGTTTGTTGGTGTTATTAGATGTATCTACTTTTTAATTGTATATTAATTATGATTAACGTTGTTCAAGCATAAACTAAATTTAGTATTTGGCATAAGAAAGTTAAGTCCAAACAAGTCTAATTGACAAAATCCAAATATGGAAGATATTATTAAAAAAGATATAAATATCTACGGTAGTTTTTAGAAACTCTAAAATATCTAACTCTAGAAACTCTAGAACATCTTTGTGAAATATCTAGAGTTTTTTTTTGTGAGAATTAGTCACATGTGTAATTCTAGAATTACCTCAAAGTTTATCTTGTATGAAAATATCTTCCATGGAGTAGTATAAATAGGGATGGTAACTAGCCATTTTGTACCAAGCCAAAAAAAGTTTGAGTTCAAGTGTAAAATACTCTCCTCCCCCACTCTTGTCTTTAGTATTCTCTGTTAGAGATTTTCAAAATAAAAGAGTCATCGTTTTGGTTTTGTAAAATTTCCTTGTTTCCTTAGAATTCTTGTTTTTCCTCTTTGTGAGCTTTGTCCCACATTGATTAGTTGAGAGATGTTGGAGTGGTATATATTAGGAAACCTTCCTAATATAAATAACTAATGATCTAGTGTGGTGCAGCTCTATGGTGCTTCGCACCATACCGGCGGAGCACCAGTACACGCGCGCGCAGCGTGGGCTGTGGCGCTTTAACGGCGCACTTTGCACGTCAGCGCTAGGCGCCTTGTAGGCGCCCTTTCTTATTGGCAGTAGGGTGGCGCTGACGTGTGTATTGGCAGTAGGGTGGCTATTGGCAGTAGGGTGGCGCTGACGTGTGTATTGGCAGTAGGGTGGCGCTGACGTGTCACATTCTTATTGGCAGTAGGGTGGCGCTGACGTGTCACACGGAGCGGTTCCGATCGGGTGCGACTCGAACCTACAGGTGCGTTGGTTATGCTGGTAATGAACATGGACCGGGTGACACTGAAATTAACGCTAGATAATGCTGGTAATGAATTCGGACCGGGTAACGCAAGAATTAACCCTGCTGGAAATAGGTGAAACTGTTTCTCAACCTGAATTGGTGGATCAAGTTGAGGTAGAATTGGCGAACTCCGTAGATACTTTGATGAAACAACTTATAAGCAAAAAGGTAGAATTTTACCGGGCTTCGTTGCATGGTGAGATAGCAGTTGCCGAAATGTTATGGGTTCTACTAAAGGAATTGCCTCTGAAAGTTTCTAGAGTGAAGATGGATACCATACAGAAATCTTTCCAAAGCCGCATGGGGAGAAATTGGTCCATTTCGCACGAAAAAATGCCAGATGGTGAAGGTGTTATAAACTTACATATAGCAATAGGTGCTTTCAACTTTTGCGGAAAAATCATGTATAATAAATACATGATTTATGCATAATAAATGCAATAAACTTACATATAGTTCGCTCTACATTAATTGTTTTGTCATAAAAACTATCATTAGTCAAGGATAAATAAAACAACATTAAAGGCGTCACTGAATGCAGTTCTGGTAGTTTCCAATAGTACCCCTAGAGTAGTTATTTTTAGACTACGATAAATTTTACCGCCATAGAGAAAATAAAACAAGCAATAATCTGAGGTCAATAAACAAACATCGTTAAGGTATAATTCCTTACAAACACCACTAGCCTCGTCGTTTTACTTACCAACAAAAAAATTTCCTTACAAACAATTGCCCACCTATAATATCTGGGGAGATTTGGTGATAGATTTCAGTCATCAATTACTTTAATATATCCTGTATAAAGCAAATATAAACCTCGACAAACTACTAAAGTATTTGTCTCAAAAGAATGCCTGGTTTGGAAAACGATAACTAGAAATACTACATTTTTGTTTAAAAATGGTCAATTTTTTTCCCAAATATTAAAAGAACTCGGTTTTTATCTAGCATTTTGCGAAAAAGTTGAATTTTTTCAAACAAAAATGCATTTTCTTATATTCTCGTTTTGCGGACTGGACATTCTTTTTCATACGGAGTAAAAGAAGAAAAAACATGACTTTCCGAAGTAGTACCCAAAAAGAACAAAAACATACTCGCACACATTACTACTTAGAACTGGACACTTTAAACAAGGGTAGATATGACCATTTAAATGGGCCTTATGTGATACTCCTACAATTAATAAAGGTAGTTGGAGAACTCCTCAATTACCAACGTAGTTAATTGTGTTTACCAGCTTTTTGAGCTCATTTAATTCGCTTAAACTTGTGCCCCTGGGGCATCAATTAGCATTTGCCTTTCGTAAACAGGTGTGGATGGGATTTTTGCTACGGTTGCGGGTCGTCATGGACGAAGCATCGTGGATGTCCATGTACCGACTAAAGATGGTGGTGTTGTTTAATTTTCTCTCATCTGCTCAAGAATTTCATCTCCATATTATATATAGCTCACCTACACTACTCCACTCATCTCAGAACTGCATGCATGTAAAGCTTTTTTTCTTGTTATTTTGTAGTACTCCATGTTGGAATCGAAATTTAATCGAGGAGCATTAATTTGGTCGTATATATATGTTATTTCGACTTGGGCTTGAGCCAAGCTTCTCAAACACTAATTTAAGAGCTCAAGCCTAAATATTGGCTCGACCCATGCTCGACCAGAGCTCAAGTTAGTCGGCTCGAGTTTGACTAATACGGAAGGAGCTGAACTCGAACAAATGAAAGCTCGGCTCATATTTGCTCTGTTTTTTTCAGCACTAGTAGAAGCTTCAGGAGACTTCTCTATTAGCTATCTCACCCAAGGGTTGCCAATTCGTATTTTTTTTGTAAATCCCTGATGTTGGGTAACCACAGTTGTTTATGGATTAAGCAATATATATTTGCATGAATCAGTGGCCGACACAGGACTTGTAATTAGTGGAGGTTTAAACTAGCTAGTATCTTCTACTGTAGTCTTTTGTAGACTCGAGGAAAAAGATGAAATTGTGCTTATGTACGTAATTGTTTAATTTTGTCAATCATTATTTGATTTTATTCATGCAGCCAAAAAAATGATTGATAACTTCAAATTTTGAAAGGTTTTTTTTTTTCACACAATTAAAAAATATATTAAGAATTTCTTTACCCAAAATGACTTTCAAGGGCAATCCCATGAAAAAAATTCAAATTAATGTAAAAATTAAAGCTAATATAATTAGTGAAAGTTTTCGTATTGCCTTGTGTCTGGACACCAAGGGTGCCCAGGCTTGACATGTATCATATATACTTGTCAATGATGGAGTTAGGGGGTGGTTAGTGGTGACATTTGCCATTGCTACATTTTTAATATGAGAGATCCCTAAACGGGAGGGATCATTCACTTGTACGTCCACTAACTTATCCAAACATACCAACAAATCCATACTACAAGACTACAACGGTTTTCTTCTCCCATTGTTTATGTGTAAAGCGTAGTTTTTTTAAAAAAAATCTCTAAAGGTGCAGTTGTTAAAGGTGATAATAGAAGGACGAACATGAGAATTAAGTCAACTAGAGGGAGGACTACTATAATTTATCCTGGGGATAGTAGGAGTACGTAGGAAACCGAAAACGATCTTCAAAAGAATACTCCCTAGGGATGTAAACCGTTGAGTTCGATTTGGTTCGGTTTATACATTTTTTCAAATCAAATCAGATATATTGGTTTGTACATTTTACAAATCAAACCAAACTACCAAACCATATACGTGTTAGAGGAAAATCCGGTTGATTGATTGCCTAATTGATTGACTGAAGATCCTTGATTGTAGCATAGGAATATTCTATATATATTCTTTCCTAGTTCAACTTCTTTCCTAGTTTAGATTCTCTGTATATAAAGAGCTACGTATCTTTGTAAAGAATTCATTCAGAAATAAACCAATATTCTCTCAATATTTCGCTCTCTTAAATTCAACATGGTATCAAAGCTAGGGTTCTATACCTAGTTATTTTTTCTTTACCCACCATGGTTATTTTTTCTCCATCAATCCATTTTTAGCTTTCTGCAACAACTATCAAATCACCACTTTCGTATCATCCAATTATTTCATCAACAATCGATTGAACAATCAGTTCGATTCAAAACTGGATACAGTTTTTGATTTTTCTGAAGCCTTATAATCCCATTCGAGGCCAAATACTGCTTCTGAAGTCGGTACCCGATATTCGGGAAGCTTATAACATGATGACCCAGGACGAGAAACAACGAAAGATAGGGAACAATTCACTTGCCAAAAATTTTTCAGTTACATCGGCTGTGTGATTTCATAAAGGCTTCAACCCAAACAACAAGTTCACTGGTAACTCGTCCTTTTCATCTTCTACTTCCAATACTGAAGGATTATTTTGCAGATATTGCAAAAAGGGTACACATACTATTGAAAGTTGTTATAAGTTGCATGGATTTCCAGTCGGGCACCCACGGCATGATCCCAATAAACCACCAAGCAAATGTCCGAGACAGCAAAATCAACAATATGGTGCTCGATCCAATCCTACTGCTGCACATGCCGCATCTCCCAATGGTGCCATACCGCCCCTCTCAGGGATTTCTCCCGAGCAGTATCAACAATTGACCACTACCATGGCAAATGCGCCACACTTATCCAAGGGTAATAATGATGTTTATGCAAATGTCGCAGGTTTGTATAATCATCCCTCGGTTAATTCTACCTCCTCAAGTTGTTGGATTTTAGATAGTGGTGCTACGGACCATATTGCTTCTGATTCTTCTTTATTTTCTCACTCTCATCCGCCCCACGCACCTTGTGTTAATTTACCCAATGGCTCCGCCGTACCTATTAACTCTACTGGCACACTCCTCTTCAACAAAGATGTTATTTTAAAAGATGTTCTTCATGTGCCTTCCTTTCGATTAAATCTTTTATCTGCCAGTAAAGTTACCCAATCCTTAAACTGCTGTGTGATCTTATTCCCAGATTTCTGTATTTTGCAGGACTTGGCTACGGGGAAGATGATTGGATGGGGTAAGCAAAGTGGCGGCCTCTATTACATGTCACCAGATCGCACATCGCCAACTGCTTGCCATACTACCCATCCTGATTCTACCTGGCACCATCGCCTTGGCCACCCATCACCTACCTGTCTACGTATCATCTCTAAGTCCAATTCTTCTGTTTCTGTTTCTTTAGACAATTTTTGCAATATTTGTCCTTTGGCCAAACAGACTAGATTACCATTTTCGACAAGTTCTGTAGAGACCCGGAAAATTTTAATTATTGAAATATTTATTAATTGCTTAATTGGAAAATTAGGATTTTATTAGGTGGTAAATTGAATTGAGGATTGAAGTGAAAGGATAGAGACTTGAAGGAGTATATGTGTGATTAAAAGATATGGGAGTATATATAGTGGGGTGTGTGTGTAGGAGATTATTGTATCTCTCATCCTCTCTCTCTCTACCGTCCTCTCTCCACTCTCCCTCTCGGCTCTCTCTCTCTCTCTCTCTCTTGCTCTCTCACAAAACCTCACCCAAATACCTCGAGAACCTCAAAGATCAACCTCCCTTCGACCTTCCAACTGCGTTCTTGAGCTCAAAATTCCTTGGGTTAAGCTTGGAGGAGAGCATTCGGTTGATTTCGAATTCTTTGGATCTAGGGCTCGTCCGAATCACTTGGATCTTGATTATCGTCGCGAGGTAGGGATTTCTTTACCTCTTTTATGTGTTTATATGTTGACTTGGTGTGGAAATCGAACCTTGATCGTCCCCCTTTGTTCTCTAGAAAGCTGTCAAAAAAGTGCAGAAAACGCCCGAAATCGCCCAGGGATCAATCCCCAAGCATGAGGGATCGATCCCTCACTTCAAATCTGGATTTTTGCCTTAGGGGATCGATCCCCAAGAGAGGAGGGATCGATCCCTCCCTTCTCTGGAAAATTCTGATCATTTTCTGGGTTTCAGCCCAACTTCAAACGTCCATAACTTTTTCGTCCGATGTCCATTTCATGCAAATTTTAAATTGATTCGAAGGTCTTGAAGTCAGCTTTCATTTGCCACTAGAATCACCTTTAGAATCTAAGTGCACAGAAAGTTATGACCATTAGAGTGAGGGTGTGTCGGCCTCCAAACATGCGTTGACTACCCCTAGGATTCTCGTTCTATCGTTTCGACTTCCTATGACTTGTGGGTGATATTTGTGACCCATTGGCCTTCCATTAGTGAGGAGCGACCTAGGGATTATTTAGTTAACATCGTTAAGTGCATTCTATTGATTGTTGGTACTTGTGATGGCTTATAGCACATTTGCGATAATGTTGGCATGTTGTGTGATATTTCATTTATGAATGTGATCATGTGGGAGTCTTAACTTGAATATTGTGTGTGAATGTAGTTGTTTGAGTTGGAAGTTGGTTTAGGAAGTCTCGTAACGCAAGGGGTGGTAATACGGAGACTTAGATGGGTCTCGTAACGCAAGGGGTGGTAATACGGTGACTCGAGTCGTTTGGGACCACCGTGACGCAAGGGGTGGTAACACGGTAATCCTCGTAGTAGTATACGGTAACGCAAGGGGTGGAAATACCGATGGTGGGAGTTTGGAATAGCAAGTCGTGTTGAGTTGGTAGAATGTGTTAGTCTTGTGAATGGTATGGCTATTTGTGATAGCGGCATGTTCTTGAACGACCATAATGAATGTCAAGTTACCTATGAGTTCATTGTTATCTCTTGATTGAACTTCATCTCCTTGTCATCCCATTTTGCATTTGGCTTCATATTTATACATAGAATTGTTAAAGATTTTCCTACTGGGCTAGTGTAGCTCAACCTAATCTTTCTTTTCAGGCTCAAACGTTGGGCGATAGCTCGTGTGCGTCGTGTGCTTGGAAGTGAAGGATTTTTTGGAAGCTAACTGTTTTAGTTGCCTAACTATCTAAGTAATTGACTTTCTTTTGATTTAAGATGGGTTTGTAACTAAATATTCTTGAATTCCTTTAGATTAAAATGTTTGTAATATTCTAAACAGGTTTGTACTCGTGCTTAAGATTATTTTGTGGCCGGTGTGCCAAAGTTGTAATTCCTTTAATTTCAGGGGTTTGTTGGTAAACTTAAACCGGTGGAAACTCTTTTGGGTTATTATCTATGATATGAGAGGAATTTCTAATGTGGTGGATTATTTATTTATGTTGAAAATCGAGGGCGTGACAAGTTCTATTTCTTCTTCCTTGCCTTTTCAATTAATCCATTGTGATATTTGGGGTCCCCATAGACATCAAACACATTCCGGTGCTCATTATTTTTTAACCATTGTGGATGATTTTACTCGTTGTACATGGTTATTTCTTATGTCTCATAAATCTGATGCTTCTTCTTTACTTATATCTTTTTTTACCTTTGTTCACAACCAATTTAACGCACACATTAAAATCTTTCGGAGTGACAATGGTAGTGAATTTCTTTCTCTTCAATCATTTTTTATAACCAAAGGTGTTGAATTTCAGACCTCTTGCGTCTCCACTCCACAACAAAATGGGGTTGTAGAACGTAAGCATGGTCATATATTGCGAGTTGCTCGTGCTCTCCTTTTCCAATCTAATGTGCCCATTCGTTTTTGGGGTGAGTGTGTTACCACCGCAGTTTATTTAATCAATCTATTGCCTACTCGACTCCTTTCTTCCCTTACACCTTTTGAGCGCTTGTATGGTCGTCCACCCCCTTATGACCACCTTCGTGTTTTTGGAAGTTTATGTTATGCTACTATTGTCAAACCTGTTTCTAAATTTGCTCATCGTGCTAGGCGTTGCGTTTTTTTGGGTTATCCTACAGACCAAAAAGGTTACAAATTGTTAGATTTAGATTCCCACAAATTTTTGGTAAGTAGAGATGTTCGTTTTCATGAGCATATCTTTCCCTATAAAGGGACATCTTCTCCTAATTTTCACCCGGTTCCTGCACCTGCACCCGACCTCAACTACACCACACCTTTACCCAATTCTACTACCCCACTTACCCACTATATACCAACCGATTCACCTACCCCAGTTACCAACCCCACCGATCCGCCAACCGATTCCTCAACCGATCAGTCTATCCACATTTCATCACCAATCACTCAACCGATTCTACCAGACCCACTACCTTCCGTTACTACTTCCACATTACCTGATGCGCCTCGTCACTCAACCCGACCTCGCGCCCGACCTGCGTGGCATGCCGACTATCAAATGCCCTTTGCCCATGCTGCTTCCCCACAATCATCCATTCCGTCGCCATGTCCAACCCGAGGTACAAGGCACCCTCTTTCTAACTCTCTCTCTTATTCACGTATTTCTCCTTCCCATTATTCTTTTCTTGCTTCTATTTCTGGTCTCCGTGAGCCCACTAACTATGATCAGGCAATTCTTGACCCGAAATGGAGGGATGCTATGCAAGCTGAACTTGATGCCCTTGCTCGCAATAATACTTGGTCTCTTGTTCCTCTACCTGCTGGTCATAAGCCCATTGGCTGCAAATGGGTCTACAAGATCAAGTACAATTCAGACGGGTCTATTGAACGTTATAAGGCCCGCCTCGTTGCTAAAGGTTACACTCAAATTGAAGGAGTTGATTATTTAGAGACTTTCTCTCCCACTGCCAAGCTGACCAGTGTGCGCTGTCTCTTAGCGGTGGCTGCTTCTCGCAATTGGATCCTACACCAAATGGATGTTCATAATGCCTTTCTGCAAGGCGATCTTGATGAGCTTGTCTATATGGACCTTCCCTTTGGTCTTCACCGACAGGGGGAGAATATGGTATGTCGGCTCAATAAGTCATTATATGGTTTGAAGCAAGCTTCCCGTAATTGGTTTGCCAAATTTTCTTGTGCTATTCAAAAGGCAGGTTTCACTCAATCAAAGGCCGACTATTCTCTATTTACCAAGTCCGAAAATAACACATTTACTACAGTACTTATTTATGTGGACGACATTATTGTCACTGGCAATAATGAACAGGCAATCAAGTCTCTCAAAGACTTCCTTTTGCAACAATTTCACATCAAAGATCTTGGCAATCTCAAATATTTCCTTGGCATTGAAGTCTCCCGATCCAAAAAGGGAATTTTCATTTCCCAACGGAAATATGCATTGGATATTTTAAATGATGTGGGATTATTAGGATCTCGTCCTAATTCTTTCCCAATTGAGGCATATTTGAAATTGAATCCCGACGACGGCGACCCATTACATGATCCAACCAAATACAGAAGATTGGTTGGGAGATTGATTTACCTAATTGTAACAAGGCCAGACTTAGTATACTCTGTGCAAATCTTAAGTCAATTTATGCAGGATCCACGGAAACCACATTGGGAAGCTGCTCTAAGAGTTTTACGTTTCATTAAAGGGAATCCTGGTCAAGGATTATTCTTTCCTTCGTTCAATGATCCTACGTTAAAGGCTTATTGTGATTCAGATTGGGCGGGTTATGAGACAACTCGGCGTTCAATTACAGGATTCTGTGTCTTTCTGGGAAATTCTTTGATTTCTTGGAAATCAAAGAAGCAAACCAATGTGGCTCGTTCTTCCGTTGAAGCTGAATATCGTGCCATGGCTGCAACATGTTTAGAAATTACATGGATACGGCACATTTTGGAAGATCTCAAAATTCCACAAAGCCAGCCAGCATCCTTATTTTGTGACAACCAGGCAGCTCTCCACATTGCCAAAAATCTCGTTTTTCACGAACGCACGAAACATATAGAGATTGATTGCCACATTGTTCGGGAAAAATTGCAAGCCGGAGTAATTGCCCCATCCTATGTTCAGTCAAAATCTCAACTTGCAGACATCTTCACCAAACCTTTGGAAAATGAACAATTTCAATATTTAAGTGGCAAGTTGGGACTTCATGATATTCACTCTCCAACTTGAGGGGGAGTGTTAGAGGAAAATCCGATTGATTGATTGCCTAATTGATTGACTGAAGATCCTTGATTGTAGCATAGGAATATTGTATATATATTCTTTCCTAGTTCAACTTCTTTCCTAGTTTAGATTCTCTGTATATAAAGAGCTACGTATCTTTGTAAAGAATTCATTCAGAAATAAACCAATATTCTCTCAATATTTCGCTCTCCTAAATTCAACAATACGAATGCTCCGGTTTTGTACTGTTTTGTTCGGCTTGACCTCATTGAACTTGTCCTCTCCGTATGCTGCTTATCAGAACTTGTTTTCCACCTCTTTAAACGTAGACTAGACATTTATCGAGTGATAATAAAAAAAAAATTGCTACAATAATAAAACCGAACCGATTGATTGGGTCCGGTTTCAATTTTCGGTTCGGTTTTGGTCAGATCTGCTACCTCATGTAATCCTACTTTCCATTTTTTTTTTTTGGTAACCGAAATCCTACTTTCTGTTTCCTTCTTATTTTCTCTCAAGAAAAGTACAGTAATCCACTCTCTAGCTATTCTTCCTTCTTCAATGGAGTTCGTACTACGTAGGTTAATAGTGATTCTCAGAAAAGAAAGGAGGATGCGTGGCGGCGGAACCATCATTTCCGACTTCATTCCACCGTCGCAATATCGCCGGCTCACAGATCGTAGCCCCTGCAATCAGGGATCAGAGATCGTCGACTTCAATGATGATGAATTCGAGGCCGATTTTCAGGATTTCAAGGACTACTACTATGATTCTGACGACGACGACGACTTTAAGCCCTTCGCTTTCTCTGCTTCGGAATCTGGGCTTCCTCATGGTAAGTTTACAACTCTTCTGATCTCATTTCGTATTCCTTTTTTAGGACTTCATCAATTGTGGATTTGAAATGACTTTCTTTATGATAGGAAATGGAGTTTACGCAAGGATTAAAGTACCGCTAATCCATCTTCCACTCTAATTTCACTAGGTAACTGTTGTTAAACCTAATCCTAAGCTCTCGCGTTTGAAAACCTCCTAGGTTCCGTACGGGGTTTTGAGCTGGCCCAGTTATCAAGAAAAGAACCGAGGTAAGACCTTTTGTAGTTTGGTTGGAATTTAACATTAATGCCATTGATTTGAAATCCAATACTCACGAAGAGTGTTTTGAATATTGTCATATTTTTGTTGTGAGACCGCCTGGCATTAACTATCAATCTTGTTGAGAAAATATTTCTTGAAACATCCGAGGTAGAAAGTCAATGAAATTGTTCTTATTGATAACTTTAATGTTGACTTTAGTTCCAACCTGAAAAATGAGTGGTTTTTGCTTAGATTCTTTTTTTTTTTTTTTTTGGATTTGGATATTGGTACCAAGCTTTTATTTAATTTTGTATGGAATGCTCACAAATATTGGGTGCCTTGATTCTTGCATTTACTTTAAAATTCGTCAATTCGAATAAAAATGTGGGGCATTTCTTGGCAGTGACCTACCTGAACCTGTTTCCTGATTGAAACTGAGACTAAGTTAGGGTCAAGGTTTTCGGGAATTTTGTTGATGGGAAACAAAATGTCTGGGACACACATCTTCAATCTGTGAAGTGCAAATTCCTTAAAGTTTCGTTTTCACCCTCACATTCCTTTACAAGTCCTTGAGCCAAAAACAGCCCAAGGAAACCATGTTTAATTTTTTTGTCCAGGACACTACATTAATTAGCCTTCCCCCATTTGAAGCATAGTTGAAATTCATTTTCTCGTTCATACTATTGTATGCCTCTATGTTTGAGAAAATGGTAGTGGCTTACTGGCTTTGAAGCTTCCCTTCCATTATGCAATCATTGTACCCTTTTCCAAAGAAAAGGGATGGAGGTTAGTATAAAAAAGCTTGTTTGTTGCCTTTAGAAAATGAAAAAGTACGCTTTCCGTTCTCTATTATGTCTTTATTATGTCTTCATCCATGATTTTCCTTAAATAGATTACACGCTCCTCGGGTATAGTTTTTGTTTGCTAGTCTGATTGAAAGTATGATATATTTGTTTCTTAACTGAAGGCTCTGGATCTACAAGATATGCAGAACCAAATGGGCATTTGCAAAGAGAAAGAGGAAGAATCAGTATAGAGGAATTCGACAGCGCCCATGGGGTAAAAATGGGTTGCTGAAATCCGTGACCCAAGGAAAGGGTTTCGGGTTTGGCTCGGAACTTTCAATACTGCAGAAGAAGCTGCAAGAGCCTATGATGCTGAGGCACGGAGGATCCACGGGAAGAAAGCTAAGGTGAATTTCCCCAATCAAGCTCCACCGACTGCCCCTACGCTCAACATCAAGGCTAGTACTCAGAAGATTATTACCAAGGGATCCAAAAACTCTATCCAACCTAATCCGAACCAAAACTTCAATTTTGTGAACAATCTAAACAATGATTACTGCAACGTAAGTTCTGAGGATGAGAAACAGGCTACCCTTTATTTTGGTTCTGATCAAGGAAGCAACTCTTTGGGTGGGAAGAATGCAACACAAAGACCCCAGAAATATTTTCTTTTTTTATAGCTGTTAGAAGGTGATGAAGCTCAACTCATAGAAGATGCCAACCCTGCAAAAAAATTGAAGTTTGACCCTGAGGATGTGGGAGCTGTTCCAGAAAATGTTGTGGAGAAACTATCCGATCAGGAGCTTTCTGCTGTAATGATTTGCAAGACACTGGGTGCTGGGCTACTATGGCAAGCTCTCGTGTGGGTCTAGTCATGAAGCCGAGCTATAGACTATTTACAGAGGTCTAACTATTATCTTGGAGAAAAGTTTGATGAATGTGATAATCGAGTCGGATGCTCTTGTGCATAAACAATGGTACTCCGGAAGGCCATCCTCAACAGGCTCTTGTGGACGATTCTCAAATTCTTATGACACATGCGGGTGCCAGCCTTACCCACATACCCCTGTTAGCAAATCAGAGCGCGGACAATCTAGTTATTTCAGTTGACATCCCGCCTTCAACAAGACAGTTTATCATTGAGGGTAGCCTGGGGATTGGGGATTTGAATGTTAAAAGTTTTATGGAAGTTGTGTGTTTCCCTTGATCTTTGTAGTTGTCGTTTGTATGGACTCGCTGTGTATGTACCATTTGGTTTTTTAATCTATGAGATATGATATTTTCGATGTACCAAAAGAAAAAAGGAAAGAGCCTACTAATTTATTCTTGTTTTCATTCGTAATGGCTAGTGATAGTTTTATTTTCCAGTTTGCTGACTAAATTGCGGCAACTTAAGGATTTGGCTGGTACGGATTCAAGGCGGCTTTGGATCAGTCCGGTGATTAATGTTAACCACTAATTTCAGTAAAAAACCGAACCGAACTGGTCTGTGACAGTTTCAGTTTCAATTTTGTTTTAATTATTTATGCATTTTTTTTCGTTTTACTATAACTCGAACCAAATAGAACCATTAATATCTCTAGCAACCAATACCAATACAGTTCCGCCCATCCATTGAAGTAAAAAGGGAATCTACAACATTGCTAACATAAAATTAATTTCAAAACTCTACGAAACAAGTAATCAGTATTTTACCATGGTTATAAATTTGGTTCTTGACAGAAGCAAAGGTACTTTAGTATATATCTATCTATTGATAGCTAATTCGTTATCCATCTATCGTGTGGCAAGCCGTTGAAATTTTATTTGAAAATATTTTTTTTGCAAGCCGTTGAAATTTTATTTGAAAACATTTGTTTTTCAAAACTAACTGAAACCATATACGACTAAAGACAAAATTTGAACAATATATTGGGTCGCGTCTAGGTCTGTAAACGAACCGAGCAGCTCGCGAGCTTGGCTCATTTATAAATGAGTTGAGCTCAAACTCGAGTTTTCGGCTCATTTAGTAAACGAGTTGCGCTCGGCTCTTTTGACAAAAGCAGGGTTCGTTAAGGGTGGCTCGGCTTGATTAAAGAGGCTCGTTTAGTAAATGACTCAGCTCGGCTCGGCTCGGCTCGTTTACAGCCCTAGTCGCGTCTTATAGTAAATAATTTTTTTGGTAAGATAACTAAAATAAGGCCAAGGATCCATGATGAGAGCCAATACGAAAATCAAATAAAGCAAATAGAAAAATTACAACCTCCTGCAAAACAAAACAAAAACCTTCTCAGCTTAGCTGTCTAGGAACCCCTATGCATGTCCAAAATTGCTTTAAGTTTGATTTGAGATATACTAAATAGTTTTAAAAATATGATACTCCACTATTTTGATACTTCCTCAGTTTCATATCGTTTCACTATTTAAAAAACATTATTATATTTTTTGAATAAAAGTGAAAATTTTGAATTTTCTTATATTGATTTTTCAAATTTTTTCATCAATTTTATATCTCAGAAAAATTTTAAATTAATAAAAGAATTAAAAATCCTGTTAAATAAAATTTTCAAATTAGTACAAAAATATATACAATTTATGTGAAAGTGACACGACAACAAACAATACGGGATCACTTTACACACACTTGTGCTTTGGAATCCACAGTCTCTGTATACATCTGTAAACCCCTTGCATAATAAGTTGCATTCGGGGTTTCAATCCTCATCGTCTCTCTCTAAATCCGTCTAAAGATTCCAACTTTGTTAGGGTTTTCGAAGAAGAATATGGACAAAATCAGGAGAGCTTCGCACGCAGGTTCATGGTACACCGACAATCGTAAGCCATCTACTTTTGACTTCAGAATCCTGCTCTGATCAATCATTAAATTCCCTGTCTTTTCTATCATAATCACCATAATTTATATTTCTGTGAACTTTGTATAGCTGATAATAATTGTCTCTCCAAGTGCTCTGTTTGTTTGCTGTGGGATAGTTCGTTTCTATGCAAGTTATTCGTAAGCTACTGTGTTATAGATTTTTTTTTTTGGGTGTGTGTTTGTATGCTGCTTTTGTTAGGGCTTGAGAGAAATTTTTTCTCAACTATTTCTTTGCCAAAATGGAAGAGCTTGTTGAGTTGAAACTGAATTCATAGAATTGTGGAAGTGATAGTGGTGGACAATTGGAAAATTTTGACCAATTGCTATGTAGAGGATGACTTGTTTGAAATATGGGATGAAGTTTGTGAAGTTGGATTTTAGCTTGCAGCAGTTTCCGGCTGGATGGGGTCAAGGCCATCCGGACGCCCATGAGAGAATGGAATGTGGGAGCTTGCAATAGTTTCCTGCCGGATGGGATTCAGGGCCTTGATTTGCCTCCACTGTCATGGTTACAATGGATGAGGTGTCTGTGGACAAACCATGAAGCAGACCATGGTTGTTTGTACCTTTCATCGACTTTTCCAATGCCCTGCACCTACCAAACGCCCACTCAACACTAAGAAAGATGGGTGGTGATGGAAGATTAATCAATGCCAGGTGAAGCTGGAACAGGAAGGGTTCTTCGGTCTCGATATATCTCCCTCGGTTTTATTTCATTGATAGGATCATAGAATCAAGTGCCTTTTGGTGCTGAAATGTCCCTGCCCATCACTATTATCGCTCAGATACTACTACTCCTGGGCCTGCAAACAACTAATATGGACCCCTTGACAAACATTTGAAGAGGCTCACGTAGTGATTAACGCTAAAACGAAGGACGGGAGAGTCTTGCATTGTATTTGCTAGTTTAGATTCAGGTGTCCAAGCTTAGAGCTGCAATCTCCTGTTTCTTGCACTTCAAGATCTTCTCACAATTTATTGAAGCTCGTAGTATGTGTATGGAATGGATACAGGAGCATATTCTGTTCTAATTTGCAAATGTTAAAGATGATGCCAAATTGTGCCCATTTGTGTGGTCGACATGTTAGTTTCACGAACTTGATTCGAATAACCACTTTTTGGTCCAAGTCCTGGCTGATACATCATTATCAAAGAGTATATTTGTTTTTCTAGGAGGTTTGTTGAACCTTTGACCATTGCCTTGCAATTAAGATGACGTTCCACTGAGCTGCAACATCTTATGCAACCAACCTGTATGTCCTATTTTACCTCAAGACATTCCTAATCTGTAAATATGCATATAGACTTATTGCGTCTTATTTCTGCTTTGGATAATCTCTTAAGAATTTGGTTCGGAGTACACAGCTCTTGCACTTGCATTACCTTGGGCTCTAGTATCCTAGGTCACACCGCATGAGGGATCTATGTAGTCAAGATTGATAGGCGTAAATGACGCAGCTGGGCCTATGGGCCATAACATAACTGTTTACAAATGTCATTAAGAATCATTGATTTTCCATACTCGTCAAATTGTGGTAATGTGCACTGGCCCATGGAAAAGATACAGACTTCCCAAAAAACTTTTTTCTTAGAAAAAAAATAATAACATGCATGTTTTGGTTCTCAGCCAAGAAATTAGCAGAAGAACTTGATGGATGGCTCCTTGCATCCGGTTTGGTAAGATCTTCTGATGTACGAGGGGTGATTGCACCGTAAGTTGTCATAGACCATGTAACTCTATATCCAACAGGTAATATTACACTAATTATATTTGTTGGGGCAATAAACCCACTAGTCATGCAGGCTATTCATATTCAGGTCGTGCAGCAGCCTATGCATTTGGAAACATAGACCCAGCAAGCATGTGAGTTTTGTTTTACTGATCCCTCTCTTATGGTTCACTTTTGAAACCTGCATTTACAACCTCATCCATCTATTCCCTAGAGGGATGAGATCATGTTTGCCCCATTACTTGGTAGCCCCCCCTTTTGCTTGAACTTTAGTGCTGGCTTTGTTTCTAATTTGTCGGAAGAGTTACACTTTCAGTACTCGGGTGTTTCTTCTTGGTCCATCTCACCACTATTACACTCCAAAGTGTGCCCTTTCAAGAGCTACTGTTTACAAGACCCCAATTGGGGATCTACCTATTGATCTAGAAGGTATTGCGATTTTATCTTTTCCTGAAGTCAAATCTTGGTCTTTCCTTGATATTGTTTTTTTTTTGTAAGAATTTCATTTGGTAATCCTGACATATTTTAATGTCATTAAACTACCAATTTTCCTGTTCTGCTTAGGTTCAGTTTGTTTGCACTGAAATTTGCGGAAAGTTGGAGAAACTAAATGTAGAGAAGACTGCTTCTAAATAACGTGTTTTTTTTATAATTCCAGTGCTCTCTTACTTTTTGGGGTGCTTGGGACTACTTTTGTTTGTGGCCTCGAGTCAACACATGATTTTCTCATATTGTTCGGGTTTGATTTAACCATAAAAAATTGAGTTAGATAAAACTTCATCTGCCAAACTCCCTGTAACGGTGAATTAAACCATATCTTGTGTTACTTGTCAGGATAGGTTTTTTGTTCGGCTACTTGTCAGGATACTTGCAGCGGTTTTTTCCAAATTAGCTCGGACAATGGATGTATTGTTTTGGGTTTTTTGGGGCTGAAAGGGACGTATAATCCTTGTATATGTTGCATCGACACAGAAACACAACAAGACACGTTGACTCTGACACGTAGATTTTAAAAAAAAATGGAGGACAATGACATGTTGGGTACACTTTTTAAATAATATTTATGTATTCAGTTTTATTGTATAAAAAAGGCTCTAATTCTAAATATGTGATACCGTGATACCATGTACCTTAAAACTTATTTATCATCCAATCATTCACAAAAGTATTTCAACAAAAAGTGTTTCATCATCTGACATCTATGTGTCTTTATAGTAAATAAACTATCATGTCACACAAATAAGAAAGACTTTTTTAAGCTTTAACAAGAGTCATAACTATCTTGTTTAAGACCCCCAACGTGTCTTGCGAGTGTCCCAAGAGTGTCCGGAACATATTTTTAGAGTGTCCAAACAAAAAATGTTGAGACAAAATAGGACACTTCGGTTTTGACTTTTGAGTGTCGGACACGTATCCAGAGAGTGCTGGTGTCCGATGCTGCTACATGGACTCCAATAAAGTGTCTGTGCTACATAGATCCTTGTTAACTGAACCAAACCGTTGTGTATTGAAAGAGTTTGACGTGATTAGTTTGGCTGAGTTGGTTGGGTGCTCGGCTAAGTTTATCTAGGTCAAGGATCAACTCTTGACCACCCCTTTATCTCCCCCTTACCTCCCTAATATTATCATATGTTGTATAATGTATTAATACTGCTTTTTTTCCGTGTTGCAGTACACAATTGCCCTAGACTCTCTGTCTCTGTCTCTCTCTCTCTCTGCATATTTGTACTCTATACTAGTTCTATTTATGTTTTCCAACGTTGTTACAATTGCTTGTTGGATGCAAGACTTGTTAAAATCAAAGCTTGGTTTTGTACCAGTCATTGAGGAGCTAAAAGCTACAGGAAAGTTTGAACTGATGGATCTTCAAGTTGATGAGGCCGAACATAGTATGGAGATGCACTTGCCATATCTTGCTAAAGTATTTCATGGGTAGATTCTGCGACATGTTAAATCTTGCTTCTCCATTTTCATCATGCTGGTCTGATTCTTACATATTACCACGGCAGGTACTCCGTTAAAGTTGTTCCCATTTTGGTTGGTGCTGTCAGTGCCGAAAATGAAGCCATGTATGGAGAGTTGTTAGCCAAATATGTGGATGACTCAAATAATTTCTTTTCTGTATCCTCGGATTTTTGTCACTGGGGCTCTCGGTATGTCCCTTGATCTCACTTTTGGTCATTTCAGTACAGATATCACATGTGGTAGCTGTTTGTTTTTTGCCATGACAGAGTCGCATGGTAATTACTGTCTAGGCCACCAGCTATATCAGCACCCATGCATTAATTATTTTTAGTATTGCATGTGCTCACCCTCTTTTGTGAATATTACACTTGTACACTTTTCTTCTGGTCGTTGGTTTTACTTTTAGGTATTCCATTTTCGCACTCCCCCTTTTGAATTTGCACTCCTGTTTCTATTTTGGTCATTATTCTTGTAAACTTACAATCTTGCTCTTGGTAATGGCAGAACGTGAACAAATAAAAGAGAAATCTAGTTAATTCTCTTGAATAAGAAAAAAAATAGGAGTTATGGAAAAAATGGGGGAGTACAAAAAACACTCCATTCCTTTTATGTGTATCTTAAGTTGATATAGTGTGTGTATGAAGCCATATACTGCAATGTTACTTATTACTCCCTCCGTCCCATAACTTCTGTTCATTATGGAAAGTCATGTCATTTTTCGAATACAAAAAAAAAAAGCACTTCCGTGCATAGTTGTCTGATTTTTTCCGCACCAATTTAAAGATCTCAATTATCTCTAAGTTGGTGCGGAAAGATTCAAAAATTCATGCACGGAAGTTCTTTATTTTTGAATCCGACATAGCGCGCCACAGCTAGAGACCCCTCTGAAGCAAGTAGTGCTCATAAGATGGATGCCCACTGGGCCCACCCATTCTATGAGCAAGCGCTCACGCTTGCACCACCTTCTGCAGCTCTATTTCACTGAAGGAGCTCTCGCCCCGCCAAATGACCACTATTGGCGAAGAAAATTTAGATCATCCCACCCAAACTCGACTTTCGGTGATTGAATAAATTATGAGAATAGGGAATATTTTCTCAACCAAAATTGTGGGCATGTTCCTACTCTTGGTACGTGAGCTGTTATGATTTGTTTTCACAACGGCTCCGTAGTAAAAGATTCGGAAAGTCATGCATGGGAGTGCTTTATTTTTAAATCCGAAAATGACACGACTTTTGTGATTGACTAAATTATGAGACGAGGGAGTATGTTCTCAACCGACGATATGGACACCTATTTTATTCTGTTTGTACTCTTGGTACTCTGTGCTGTTATGATTGGTGTCAACAAAGGTTTCTTAGTATACATGATTTTTCTTTAATCATCCCGACCTTACAGATAGCCTTATTCTTCGGTCTTAGGTTTAACTTCATGCATTATGACAAAAAGCATGGAGCTATCCACAGATCAATTGAGGCCTTGGACCGGATGGGAATGGATATAATAGAAACAGGAGATCCAGATGCATTCAAGCGATACCTGTTGGAGTATGATAATACCATTTGTGGACGTCATCCAATCAGTGTTTTCCTCCATGTAAGTATACCTTGTTGTTTTATGCTCATTCGCAATTATTAGAAAGTAAAAACTACCATCCGACTCCTGATGAAGCATTTAGGTGTTTTTAAGTACAAATTCTTGAGATTCTTTGCAATCGGAATCCATATTTGTAAACCATTTTTTTATTCCCGTTATTACTATCTTGCATGCTAGATACATTGCTAAAACTACGAACTTCTTGGTAGAAAATTCATTAATTCCTTATGTTCTACATTTACCTATCTATCTAAATGATAATGAGAAAGAATTAATAATATTGTAGCTTTTGGCTTCTTTTTTCCTCCTTGACTTCGTTTGTGTGTGCTTTTCCTTCTTTTTTTGGTGATTGGAATAGAAAGAATGTTATACTAAAAGAGGGAAGGGTAAAGATGATTTTCTCTCAGAGTTTTGCTACAGTAGAAGATTACCAAATAGCGAAGGGTTTTCAGTTTCCTCTTCTTTTTTAATTCTTTTTCACTCGTTATTTCTTTAATAATTGAACCGTTAGTATCGAGTACTTCTCTAGTGTATCAACGAATTAATTCGCTTATGTGTTTCTTTTGCATTGTGCTTTTAATCATCCAATACGGACCAGATGTTGAAGAACTCCTCGACAAAGATGAAGATAAAATTCCTTCGATATGAACAGTCAAGCCAATGCAAAAGCATGAGAGACAGCAGTGTAAGTTATGCATCTGCTGTGTCAAAGGTGGATGCTTGAATTTGTTTTGAAATTTATTTATGTATTTTATACAGCAGTGGAAGTTTTATTGACTGTAAATGCTAACTTTGTTATACCTCATAAAAATTCATCTTTGGATTTTCTTTATATTCTGCCTGAATTTCCATCAGATTTTTGTGATCATGCGATCAGCATTTCGTTGTTGGAAATCTTTCGCTTCCTTTCTATTCAAAGCGTGGGATGATTTCTCAATACGGTGGGATTAAATTTGTATCTTAAAAGGGTCTAGTGAACGCGACGTGATGATTTTTTTTTTGATCGGCAGACGTGATGTTGAGTTTGAGTCTCCTTGCTTCTTCTTTTTTTGATCCGAGTCTCGTTGCTTAGACTTGTGGATTTCCTTGTTTTTCTTTTAGGATCCGATCAATTGTCTGGAATGTTGTGCGGAAAATTAGTTTCCAAGAAAAGTGAAGTGAAGTAAAGGAAAATGAAATATATTTTTTTGCGTGTGTTCTGTTGACAAGAAATCTTGCAAGAAAAATAAGAATTCATTCCTTTTGCCAAGACTTATTTTGCAGGAAAGTGTTTCCTAGTGGGAAAGTTGAAATTGTAGGTTCTACAATTTTCCTGGTAACTGGACCCAGAAAATTACAGGAAAGTTGATTTTCCTGTACTTTCCCATCCTTTCTGTGCAATTGAACGGAGTCTTAGTTGGAAAACATCGAGGCATTTTTTGATTGGCAGTACTAAGCATGAGATCGAATTACATATCACGTAAGACTTCATTTCCAAATTTTGAATTCAAAAATTTGTGAAGGTTTCTAAATTTAGTTGGAAAACGAATTCCATAGAAGTCTAGGATTGCAAATGAACTGAGCCGTTTGTGAATTATTTGAGGCTCGATCGGTAAAGGTTTGTTTGAGTTTGATTCGGGAACTAAATGAACTGAATCTGAAGGTTTGTTCGAGTTCGATTCGAGAACTAAACGAACTGAACCTGAGTTTCAATTTTAGGCTCGTTCAATGAATGGGCCAAACCTGAACCTAACAGTATTCGACTTGACTAGGTTCGTGAAATTTACATGTATATATATCATAAGAATTTCATATGTAATCCTAAATATGTTTACATAATGAATTTTAGTATGTTTTTATAATTTTATATGTATAAACTCATTTTAAAAAAATTATTTGCAGTTGTAGACTTATATGAGAGCATAGATATCTACTAGTAATATTTTTGACTCGTTAAGATTTGTGAACAAGTTCAAGTTGAGTTCGGCTCAAGTTCGCTTAAAAACTTGACGAACAAATCTGAACAGTACTAAAGCTCGGCTCATTTTTGACAAAAACATGAGCTAAATTAAGTAATATATACGAAACCCTTTCTGGGTAATCTGGTGAAATTATCATCCTATATGCCACACTAAAAATTACTAGAAAAACAGGACGGGACCTAAATACTCGAGCTTGTCAAAATGAGCTGGTTCGGCTAATCGAAAAGAATAGTTCGGGGCTCAACTATATTTGCAGGCATTTTATACATGGACAGTTAAAAGGATGTCTCATGGATCAATGAAATAGACTACCTGCTAACGTAAGGTATGACCTGAACATCCTAAGTTCCTACAAAATTAGCAATGTATAGAAATACCGGGTTACTGGCCGGTAAACCTCTCGTTGCCCAAGCTTCATTGAATCAGACGTTGATTTGATTATTCAGTAAGAAAATAATTACTGAAAGTCAATTTTAAGGCAAAAGGGTGATGCATAAAGGGAAGAAGTCAATTTTCTTTCTTTCCCGCCAAGTTTCTTTCTCATGCAAAGGGCCTTATAAATACAGTGGAGTACAAATTAAGGGAACCGATATTATTGAGGGGCCGGCAATTAACCAGAGAACGATCGAATTTAGTTTCAAAAGTTTCAATGGCTTTAAGCTTTCTGAAGTCGTACTTGTTTCTTCACTTTGCTATATTCATTCTTTTCCCAAACAGTAGCCATGCTGATCGTCTCACACACTCGAAAAAACATGTGGCTCTCTTCATATTTGGGGATTCACTGTTTGATGTCGGAAACAATAACTACATCAACACCACCACCAGGACACAGGCAAATTTCTGGCCATACGGTGAAACCTTCTTCAATTATCCAACTGGTAGATTTTCTAACGGCCGCCTGATCCCAGATTTCATCGGTAAGATATTGGTTGGTTTTATTTTACCAGAAAATGCTAATTAATGCATGCCTTATTAGAGAAAATTACGTTTGGAAATGCATCTCCAAATATGGTACATCTGCATTATTAGATTTTTTAGGGACAGAATTTCTATGAGAACTCAATTGACACTTATGATTCTGTTGCAGCTGAGTATGCAAAGCTTCCATTGCTTCGACCATACAATCAACCTGGCAACAACCATCAATTCAGCAATGGTGTGAACTTTGCGTCTGCTGGAGCAGGAGCATTAGTTCAAACTTACCAAGGACTGGTTTGTGAATATATATTAATTTGCATCATCTTCTTCAACCTAATCTTTTGCATAGCTACTGTGCACAACTTGGTTCACAAAATGAACGGCTTGGATCGTTGAAGAAAATCATGATAAATCTCATTTTATGTCACATGAGAGATTGTCAAATTAGAAAATTCAAATTTCCTAATTAACGTGGTGAATTTTTATTTTTATTTTGTAGGTCATTGACCTTAATATGCAGCTATTCTATTTTAAGAATGTGAAGAAAGTGTTGGAGCAACGTATGGGTGAAACAGAAGCCAAGAAAATATTGTCAACAGCCGTTTACTTATTTAGCATTGGAAGCAACGATTACATATTTCGTTTCATGACAAACTCTAGTTTTTTCCAGTTTAATTCTCCAGAAGATTATGCGAAGATGGTTATAGGAAACATTACAGATGTGATCAAAGTATTGTCATCTTATCCTTTATCTCACTCATAACTTAATTTAATCCTCTGTTACCCAGTGGACGTTGAGGTTTGTGAAGCTTTGATTCATCTTTAAATTGTCACTTTGCAGATTCTGTCGGGGTTCAGTAATTGCCCTGAAACCTACACATGAGTATTACGCTAAATGATGATGTGAAGCCTAAGTTATATGTAGGCAATTTAATCTGCACACTTTTTTCATTCGATGCATAGTGAAATTGGTGTAGGCCATGAATGTCGACCTGACTTGCACAGTGAAAATCTATGTGTCTTTTTTGTTTTTGTTTTTCTCTTATTGTTATTCATGTAGTATGTGCGTTGGTTTGGCTGAGTTCTCAACTACAACAATCACATAATTAATTTGGTACTGCATTTGGTAGTCAAAGCCTAATTCTTTCTTATGAATTTTACAGGAAATATATAAGGCTGGAGGAAGGAAATTTGGTTTTGTTAGCTTGGGCCCATTGGGTTGTCTACCACTTGTAAGGGCACTCAATCCAGCTGGTGAATGTGTGCAAGAAGTCACGGCTCTGGTTAAGCTGCACAATACTGCCTTTTTAAAAGACCTTAAAAAGCTTGAAATTCAGCTACAAGGATTCAAATATTCAAATTTTGACTTCTACAATTCTGCCACAGAAAGAATAGAAAACCCATCAAAATATGGTTCGTTGCTTCTATCCTGGTTTTATTGTGATATGGCTTGCCGTAGTCTGTCTCAAGAACTTCAATTCATAACCTAGCTAGTTGCGCCCCACCATTAGATTTGACCCAATGCGTTACATAGGATTTCTGAATATATAGCTACTTGTGTGATTGCTAATTTTTCTACTACTTTTTGATACGTTTTGTGACGACATTAATTGTGAAAGGTTTCAAGGACGGGAAAAGTGCGTGCTGCGGATCGGGACCATACCGGGGAGTTAATAGCTGTGGAGGGAAGAGAGGGGTGAAAGAGTATGAGTTGTGTAGCAATCCCAGTGAATATGTTTTCTTTGATTTTTGTCATCCAACTGAGAAGGCAAATGAGCAACTTGCCCAGCAAATGTGGAAAGCAACTCCAAGCATTGTGGGGCCTTACAATTTGGAAGCCCTCTTTAAACAAGTGTAGTAGTAGTAGTAGTAGTAGTAGTAGTAGTAGTAGTAGTAGTAGTAGTAGTAGAAAACTACAGTAGAATGTCATCGTACGTAGGATCCAGAATAAGGACCACTATCCTGTCCACCACCACTATAGTTGCTAGCTTTTAAAATTTGATAGGACATTTCATATTTCTGTTTTTGGGTATTTCCTTTTCTGTTCCAAAGTGCACTACCCCACTCTCAGTGAGTGTGTATGAGGTGGGCCTCACATCTCTTTGTCACCTCCAGTGTGTGGGATCTGCATATCTGGTAAATGTATTTGTGTGTTTGTTTGTGATTGTAGAAAAATTGTACTCACTATAATTGTTGGTTACAAATGAATTCCACCCCAACTGATATTGTTGTTTATAAAGTTCTTATTCGCTTTTAATATGTATATATTAAGCATAATTGTTTTCGTCACATGTTAAAGAAGAATTGTATTTTCTAAATCCTTACTTACGAGTGATTATTCAGTGCCCCAAGGGCATTGCCACGCAATATGGCAGAGAAAAAGATTGGGGCACCGCGTGACAATGTATAATTTTTTTCAACTTCAATCAACTGCACACCTAACTGTCTTGTTAGTACTTTTCTTTTTCTTTTCTCTAAACGGGGCTCAATGTCAACCTCTCCTACAGTGAGTTTGCATCATTTCTCCAACCTTGGCAAGTATATGCTAAGTTACATAATTCGCGTGCGCATGCGTAAGATGGAGCGTGAGGGCATTTTCAAGAATTATGTCGCTAAGAGTATGCGATGCACGAACGTTCAAAGATCCCCTCTTTCCTGGCCAATTATTTAGTGATCTAATCCAAACATTTAGCACTGGAGGCTACAAGAATAAGTGACGGATAAGAGGGTTGGGGCACCATATTCCAGAGCCCCAATACCATCAAATATTTTTCCCTCTCTCCCATCCAAATAATTGAACATGATCCATTGAAGGATCATCACGTGGCAACCCAATTGGCTTTAAATAATTAATGCGGGACGCCACAACTCATTTTCACGAGGCCAATGTGAAATGTCTCTCTGGGGTCATGGTTTTGAGGTAGCCTGATGGATAGACCCCAACGCCCTAGTCCTCCCCTGGGTAGACCTAAAAAGGAACCATCGTTAGTACCATCCAGCAGAAGTCAGTCGGAGGGCACTTCGATGCCTAATTCAATAATTGAAGAAGAGAGCAGTGGAAAGTAGATACCAAATTAGGAGTGGCGTACCTCTTTTAGGGCTTATCCCTTTGTTTATATAGACGGTTTGTACTTGCTCTCCAAATTGCTCATGCACGTCATGTGCCTAACATCACGTGTAATTGCCTTGGTTAGTGACGTCGTGGTGACGTTCGGCCAGCACGTGGTCAGTCCCATGTGCCCGGAATGTAACACCATAAATATCTCTCGGGTCCTCATCCGTGTCGGGCATACCGTTGATCAAGACTAATGCCACCGGATCCGGGTCCTAGGCTCCCTTCTGGACCATACGGAACGGGTGGTATGTGGGAAACCATCCACTACTGTTTTGCCCATCTTTGCTTCCAGGGGTTTGGGCTACCCGCTTTGGCAGAGCCATGATTCGGCCCATTGGTCAAACTGGGTCTGGCCCACCCCCCCCATTGTGGCCATGTCGACGTCTCGCTCCGACTCTGTGTCATTGCCATGTTTGACTGTGTCCAGTGTTACTGTATCATGTCATCTTCCACTCATTTTTCACGTTCTCATAAAATTCATTGTTGCATTGCATGCTGATCACCGCAAGATTTTAAAAACAATGGCTTCAGAGCACTCTTCTCTGTCTGTGTTCTCACACTTGGTATTTTCACTGATCAACAAGTTGCACATCACAATTAATTACAGTATTTAGTTTTGTTATTATTCAAAAAAAAAAATCGCGTTTGTTAGTTTTGCGCCAGACTTTAATTTATGCAATATTGGTTTGTCTCGGCGAGAGGAATCAGAAAAGTTAAAAATTATAACTCTTATACAAGTATTTTTGAAAATATCTAAGAAAAAGACTAAAAAAAAAACTAACTGGATTAACTTTTTCAGCATATATACAAGATAAGTGGCACAACCATTTCTCCCAAACACTTACGCTAGTGATTAACTTATGTAGCATAATTTTTTGGTTTTGTCCTTTTTCAAATTTTTTTTTTTCCCGTTTGTTAGTTTTACACTAAACTTTTATGTGATATGGGTTTGTCTCAACAAGAAGAATCGAAAAAGTAAAAACATTATGACTTTTACACAAGTATTTTGGGAAATAAAAGCTCAAAAAATCAGTTTTTGAATAAAGACAAAACTAAAAAAATTGTGGTGCATAAGTTAATCATTATCGTGAACGGGTTGCTTCGCTATCGATTTATATATAGAGTAACACTCCTGAAAATGTTGCTTGTAAGGGTCTTATTTGAAAGTGTCGACGTGTAGGCCCTTGGGCCTAATTTTAGGAAATTTAGCTCAAGCAACAAATGTTAGGTTGGAGGAGGTGTGAACTGAACGCAAATGATTGCACATATATTATTCCTTTCACAATGACCAGTCCACATGTGGTTTAATTTTTTTTTTTTTTTGGTAACGCAGAGTGTTTCCGAGCTAATTTGCGCACACCATGGGATTAAATTTCTACGACCGCCACCAGTCTTTGCTAACCCAAAGGGTTTTTACGCATGAGTGGGCTTAAGGGTTTTTTCGCAATGTAGAAGAGTTGAGACCTCATGTGGTTTAATTTTATTAGTTATTATATGGATAGTTCGATCCGTTTATTAATTAGCATCCTACACGGCAACTTAATTAACGATGAGTCAATTAATCTCTGCGTCACCAACAATGGATATCATCATACACTTAGACTATTGAAACGAAATAACTTGCATTATTTTGTCCTTATATATGACACAAAATGGTGAATTAAGTATATATGAGAAATTGATGATTGCTGCCTGGACTAGGTATTTCATTTCTAAAACTCCAATGATTTTCTCCAATTCTTGAAATTTTAAATTTTAATTATGCATGGTCTCTAATAATAGTACTAGTATCGTTGAAAAGATTATCTCAAGATGTGTTGCACCTTAAATAGTAGATGCCTCTACCACCTGGAGTAGTATTTAAGTTGGTTCAGGAGCTTACACCATCATGTCAAAGTTTGGGACGAGCGAGTCTTCTTTTCACGAGTCTCAACTGAAGTATATATGTTATTTCTCTCATTTTCACATACCGAAATGTGAAACAACGTGCATAAGAAAAATCAATTGTACTTGCGTTGTTTTTCCTTAGTGTAAACATGAATCTATCCAAAATTGTGCGTGCTTTTCGTGCTAGAGTTCAATACTATATCGGTTCATTTGTTGTGTTATGTTTTTTGTTTCCTAAATAAAACTATCATTCAAAAAATCTTTCACTCGAATTGAAGTACCCAAAAAATAATAATAATAATAATAATAATAATCTTCCAGTAATAATCAAAAGTGAAATCTGGTGCTCGATCCAGACCTTTTAGGTGAGAGATTCCTCCCTGTTTCAAATGGCTTGGATGAATAGTACGTGATAGTAGGAATATTTCATCTAGAAACTCTTGACTAAAAGGTTAAGTAATTAAAATGGTTACAAACTCTTAATTGATATACTCCTAGTAAAATCGATAGTAATGAAAAATCTTTTGTCCAAAACAAGCAAACAAACTATTAGTGGAAAGATCAACGCCATCTCCAAATAAAGTAGTAGTACTATTTGGTGTACGTTATCACAAGAAAGAAAAATCCTTAACGAAAGGTATATTCGGATTTTGGCTGTGATCAGATCACCTCAATAATTTCTTTCTGTTATTTTATTTTATTTTTATGGCATTTCCCTTTTTTAAGTCAAGTGATGAATATGTCAATAGTTGGAAATAGCCCGCACACGAAAACTAACACCAAAAACCAATACATAAATGGGAAACCCAATTAATAGCTCTATAATAATTTCATAACAAAAATAGTAGTACTAGTACTAGTATTCTTTACTGAAAATATCTTTTTCCTTTAAATTAACTTGTTGGTTAATGCAAATCGAATGCAAACATATTTTGAACTTCGCTAATGCATACTCGATTAGACTATGTATATACACTCCAAATTTCCCTCCGGCGAAACTTGTTTTAGGATTCGACTGGCTTATCTGCGCTTTAAACTCAAGCCGTAAGAAATAGTCATATCTACTATTAGGTTGTTCATTCCGACAATTAATAGTCCAAATAAAGACTCTGACCGATAGAAACAAATGTTTATCAGTCAAAGTCTTTTAACATATCTTAACCGTAAAAATAGTTTTTTTGACAAACTACTCTCAAAAGTCCTAACCCATACAACGTCCGTCAAAACCTTTAGGATTCATTCGCAGTTTGTGATGAACTAGTCCCACTCGATTCCATGGCAAATTATTATTTGAGGTATGACGTTAATAACACAATATTTTTCGAATTGTGATTTTGGCACTCCAAAAATTGATGGAGGGACTCTAAAATTGAACTGTATTGATACACAAAACGACATCATTTTGGAGCCCCTTCATCAATTTTTGAAGTGCTAAAATCAATTTCCTATTTTTCTTGTACAATTATGTTTTGGTGGCACTTTATCATTCGACAATGAATGAGATGTGATTCTACATTGCTAAATGATACCAAGCATATGGACTTATTCGACAGCTTGAAGGTGCGCAGCACGATGCTGCACACACCACTGTACATCATCATCCCTAATTCCATATGTTGGGCAAAATTTTGTGTTAATAGATTTTCCATTTATAATTTTCCTTTTCCCTAAAGTTCACGTGGCAATTGACTTTCTATTTCTTCTTCTTCTGTTTTTTTCCTTTTTGATGAAATCATTATTTTAGATTTTGCTAAATAGTAAAAATGAGTTATAATTCCATATTTACAGCGTAAAACCAAAATTCCTCTTTTGTACAGTATTTGGTTGTGTGGATGCAGTCGCCGGAGCTGTGGTTCTCTCTCTCTCTCTCTCTCGATCCGAGCCTATTCTCTCTCTACGGCACAAAAACAAGCTTTCTCTCGCAACTTTTCAGCCGTACATAGTTTGATCTGTGCCACATATCTGTATACCTGTATCTATATCCATATACTCTTCTTCTTCTTCTTCTTCTTCTTCTTCTACTTGGTCGTTTCTGTCGAACTTCTCCATCTCCATGCACAGCTTCGATTTTGCTTCTGTTTTCTACTTTCATTCACAAAATTGCTACTGCGTAAATAGAGCTTGAATTGTTTAGCCACCAGTCTCATTCTGTACTTCTCCCAACTAAATTGAGGTCTGAACTTTTTGAAACTACGAAGCCAACTCTTTTGCGTTTGTGGCGCTGAGTTGACCCCCGATCTCCTCCTTTGCTGTATGTGCTAGTGATATAGTCCGAGCCTGAGGCTCGGGATTTGAACCATGACGTCAGATAACGAGCAACAGGCTTGGATCGAAGAGGAGGCCAAACCGAACGTTTCCTATTTGCACAAGTTTCGGCTCTATGAGACTCGCTCGGTACGTTTCCATGACCTGATTTTGAATTTTGTGAAGTTTACTTTGAGATTTGATTTGTTGCCTTGACTTTTAACTAGCAAGTTTAACTTACTCATTCATCACATAATGTATCTATGTCTGTTTGTGTCCAATTTTCATTGATTCACTTGATGTTATCAGAAGGTTATGACTTTGATTTGAAAGTTTGAATGCATACGTTTGTTATGGGGATTTGCTCTGTTGAATTTTGGATTTGAACTGCTAGTGCATTATGTATCTTCATGCTAACAGAAAACGGTATGCAAACAGAATTTTCATATGAGAAACTCGTTTGGAATAAGTGGTAGCACGTTCGGAAATTCTGAGTCAAGTAATGGTCATTTCTCTTCAATTGATGAAATCGTATCCAAAATAAAATAAAATTGTACACAATGCCAAAAGTTGTCTTTCTTGCTGCTTCTTCTTTTGGACTTTGTGATGCCGTTTTTTTCTTTCTATCTTTGTGGCGTAGCGTGGAGTAATTGAAGTGGCTGCCTTGTAGGAAATTCATAAATTAATGAAGGAAAAAACATATGATGTGCAGAAAAAATAGATTTCAGCTTCATGATGACTGGAAGGGAATAAATTGAAACCAACATTGCAATAGAAGGAGTTTGGAGGAGTTATGTTCTGTTTTTATAGCCCTGCATGCACAATTTATGTGAGATTGGTTTGGCAACCTCGTTTAGGAAGCACACTTTGTCTATCACATCATGCATGCTAATTAGTTTGTTTAGAGGCTGTTGATAGTTGTTACTGATTCACTTGAGAATTTATTCCTTGAAATTTAAGTCTGCTATATAGACTCTAGACAGGTCCACATTCTTTTTCTGATCACCACCAGAAGTAACTCTGTCATTAATTAATCACTCTTTCGAATGCTTCTTGTTATTTTCAATTTAGGTATTGGTTTCTTTCACTTGAACTATCTGCATATTATGACAACGTATCGCTAGGCATTAACTATCGAGGTTTGTTGTTTTGAGATACAAACAAAGGTAAAGAAATTCGTATTCTGCACAACTGCAGAATACCCAATAGGATGTTCACATGGATCCTCCACCTCCCTGAACGGAGGCATTGACTCGTTTCACTGGAATTGGTCCTGCAACAGCATATCTTCCTAGTAAATGCTTTAAATTCAAAGAAAGATCATTCCTACTGCAACCTGGATTAGATGTCACTTTTTTTCCTTTGGAGTTACCCTAATTTCAAATCTTCTTTTCTTTAGTGATTTGATTGGTCGAGTTCTGTTCACTGTTCTTCGCTATCCTGTTTGACTTCACCTTATCATGCACTTGTCATCTATTTATTGCTTGAAAGCCTCTTTAGTAAATTGTTGGTGTTGATGTCACGAGAGTTAGACAATTTACTTGCGCTATTTGCATGCAACAGAACTTTTATGTGATTGGACGGGATAAGAACAGAACTATCTGGAGAGTGTTGAAGATTGATAGGTTAGAACCTTCTGATCTAAATATTCTCGAGGATTCTACAACGTACTCTGAAATCGAATGCTCTGATCTGCTAAGACGAATACACGAAGGAAACAAGTCAACGGGTGGGCTTAAATTTGTCACGGCCTGTTATGGAATTGTCGGTATGTGATATCTGCAAGTTTTTTTTTAACCTTAACAAACTCTTATTTTTGTTTTCCGTAAATCTCATTGTTGTTTCTCTGATTTAGGGTTCATAAAGTTCTTGGGGCCTTATTACATGCTGCTTATAACAAAAAGAAGGAAGATCGGCACGATCTGTGGGCATGCGGTATATGCCATTTCCAAGAGCGAGATGATTCCAATTCCGAATCCTACTGTGCGGTCCACTATGGGTTTTTCTAAGAATGAGAACAGGTCTTTTGTCAATTCTGCCTGTAAATGTAAAATGTCACTGGTCCTTCTAAGGATATCTAAGCGAAAGAAATTCAGAAACACTTAGCCCTTTGTGTATAGATGATAGTTTTATTCTAATGTGGTTGTTTGATTTCCAATTTGATTCAATTATTTTTGAACTTAAAGTCCGAGTTTGGACATTGTCCTTTGATAATAGCGGGTTCTCCACTGTGCTGGTAATCTTTATGCCACTATTGTATATGCACCCTTCAGTTTTATATCACCATATGATCGTTCACTTCAAAGTAATAATATGTTCATCCAATTATTTCCGTTCGTCTTTTATACCACCACATGGAATACATCTATTCAATATGTGAACTCATGGAATATTAGATGTCACCATATGCATCCTTTCTAGCGAATGTTGTCCATAGACTATTGCCAGTTCCTTTCTTGCGACCGTACCGGGACAAAGTTCATTGGTGTTAGGATGTAAATATAGCTTGTTGTATGAGGCAAGGTATCATCCGTGTTTCAGGGGAAATGTTAATTTCGTTTTCTTTTCATCTTCTGTCCTTGAGAATCTAAGGAGAAAGGTCTTTCATTCCTTTGTATTTCCGCTTTAACTAGTGTTGGGATTTCTGCTTATTTGCTTTGCCTTTGCTTTCTTGTTGATGACATAGATACAAGAAGCTCCTATGCGCAGTGGATCTTACAAAGGACTTCTTTTTTAGCTACTCGTATCATGTCATGCGTAGCCTTCAGAAGAATCTATGTAGTCATGAGACAGGACAAATTCTTTATGAAACAATGTTTGTCTGGAATGAGTTCTTAACTCGTGGAATCCGCAATCACCTCAAAAATACTCTGTGGACTGTTGCGTTGGTACATGGCTTCTTTAAACAGGTATTGGCTTTCTTTTGGATTAGCCCAGTTTGTAGATATTTAAATTGTTTTATATCATTAGTTTGTGATTTATTCATGTAGGGTTTTTTTGGACCTCTTTATAGCGTTGTATTGCTCTAAGGACACAGGTTGCTGCAGTAGAACTATTTATGAAAACCATTTTTTGGAGTTATTTTTTCTTCTTTCAAGAGTCTATTGGGCTCTTCTTTACATCTTGGGGATTTCAATAGTCATAACTGGGATGTGTCATTTTTTTTCCCCTCAAGCATTGTTCTTGATTCGAACTGTTTCCCCACCTGTTTTGTAAAGAGAGTGCAGTAAAGTGTAACTCACACAATGATGAGTATACGTCCATGTTTTTAACCAGCTAACCCAAGGGTAGCCTTGATCAGCTTTGCGGTTTATGCAAATGATCAAACCTTCTTCTTCTTTTTTAATGATTGAAATGGATTTATTGAAACATGAAAGTATATGGTTTCCTCTTTGAAGTATGACTTCAAACTTTCATAATTATGGAACGGATTTTTCCATGTTGTATTACCAGGTCGAACTTTCTATATCTGGAAGGTACTTCAAGCTGACCCTCATTGCGAGACGATCACGTCATTTTGCTGGCACCAGGTTAGGATATTTGTGGAGTGCTTAAATTATCCCTTCTTTATGAGATAAGTAATGATGTACAATAATGAATGTAATCATGTAGTCTTAATGCGGCTTAAAATTTGCATATTTTAGTTTCCGTCATACTCTATGCTCCAAAAAGGGAACAAAAATACACCATTCATGCCATGTCTTGCAAATCAAGTCTGTCTAGAAGGCCTCTGAGTGTAATGCCTTCGCTTTAAGGTATCTAGAGGCATCTGAGATACTGTTCTTAAACCAGAAAGTTGTTCTAGTAGGTTCCTTTGGATTGCCAGTTTGTAAAGTACTGCATGAATATCCTCATCCTTCTACAACAGATTCTTTCTCGCTAACTCTATTATCGTCTTTGTTGTTGTTGTTGTTTGCTTTTCATGTGTAGATACTTGAAACGAGGAGTAAATGAGAAGGGTCGAGTAGCTAATGACGTTGAAACAGAACAGATTGCATTTGAAGATGTTCCTGAAGGATGTCCGATTTGCATAAGTTCTGTTGTGCAGAACCGCGGTTCGATACCCCTTTTCTGGTCACAAGAAACTTCGAGAATGAATATTAAACCAGACATCATATGTATGATTGGACCACACTGAACTGTTGTATTAGAGATTATAGTTTTTTGTCATGTTTTGCTAGCATTTTTTTTGTTTCCAGTATCAAAGAAGGATCATAAGTACCAAGCGACGCGACTTCACTTTGAGAATCTTGTCAAGAGATATGGAAATCCAGTTATCATTTTGAATTTGATAAAGGTAGGCCTTTGTGCATTAACCAATGGACCACTTGTAGCATTTTATAGCGTTTTATGCTCTTTCTGATTTGGATCTTCAATCTCCTTTTATTTTGCCTTTTCTGTTTAAAGACTCGTGAGAAGAAGCCCCGCGAATCTATCCTGCGTGCGGAGTTTGGGAATGCCATTGCTTTAATTAATAAAGATTTAACCGGAGAGAACCGCTTGAAGTTCCTTCATTTGGATCTGAATAAATACTCTAAAAAGTAAGTCATTAAAGGCAACTTCTCCGTGATCAGTTCTGATTCTTCTTACTCCTACCCCAAGTATGGTTTTAGACATGACCTGATTCTTTTTCGTTTGTATTTCTTCCAGCAAAGCAATAGATGTGCTGGCCCTTTTATGGAAAGTGGCTGCATATGCATTGAATTTCACTGGCTTCTTTTATTGTCAAGTAGCACCAACTTCAGGCACGAAGGGACTGATTAATTGGTCATACTTCCAGTAAGTCAATGTAGAGGTAGCTTTGTTCGTCACATGATAGCCCTTCATTTTCTTTTTTTCTATATTGTTCATATCACAACTATAGCACCTGTCTTACCATTTCACATGGTCGATGTACAACATTTTACATTGCTTGGAATGTATGGATGTATTTCTTAGCTTGGAACGTGCCAACAAGATATCAAGATTGCTTGGGCATGATTGCGGCCTTTCACCTTTCTAAGCCTTACACGGCTTCTAATAATAATACATTGGCAATTAACAAATTTATTTATGTGATGTTATACGAGGGACCATATTTTTCTTACGGGAGAGTTTTCAGTTAAACAATTGCTTATTCACTTCTCATTTTTGGTGATGATGACCCATATTAGCTACAGAATCTATCGGAAAGAAGAAGGAATTGTATTCAAGATGACAGTACTGACGATGCAATCTATTGTGATCCTTATCCACTCTCTGTTTGAACCCGTTTGACTTCAGCACTGCAACCCTGGCAGAGCTTGGTTCGGTGTGAGCGTGTTTTCCGTTTGTTGGAGAGCTTGATATGTATTGTGCCATTGTTTCACTTTCATCCCTTCCCCACTTTTCTTCAGTTTTTTATTTGCAATTAGAATTACTTGTGAAACAGTAGCCTGTTTGTTTATAAATGTCGCCTATCTCATAGATTACACTGTCAGATTCCAAAACGTCTAACTTTTGACATCTTTTAACTTTAAACAATTGTTTTGTAACTCCCAAATGTGGGGAGGGAAAAAGTTATGTAGATGTTTACTTATACATTATAATTGATGATTTATAAGTGTCATCCTCGATGAGAGTTGTGTTGCAGGGACTTTCAAACTTTTTGCAAACTATTTAGGGAATCTCTGCTTGCCGAGAATCTATCTCGGGGCCGCAATGCCCTAGTTATTTGCTTTTACTTTTGCTTTTGCTTACAGATACTTAGCTAATAGCTATTAACAATTCTGAGGAAAATTTGATGCAGGAACAATTATAATGGTGACTTCTCCGTACAGAACCTTTGTGATACCAAAATGGGTGTTAATGGCGAAACAGATGATACTTGTAGTAGCATTGATAAGTGTGGAAAACGCTTTGTCAAGCCTCCAATGTTTCAGAAAGGGGTCCTAAGAACCAATTGCATAGACTGTTTAGATCGCACGAATGTTGCTCAATTTGCATTTGGATTGGTTTCTCTCGGGCATCAGCTGCATGCCTTGGGATTTACAGATGACCCCATTATTGGTATGGATTGCCCTTTGGCAGATGACTTAATGGGGCTATATGAGACAATGGGTGACACACTTGCCCTGCAATATGGTGGATCCGCAGCACACAATAAGGTAATCCTTCAAATGGTGGCACTATGAGATATTTATACGTTTATGTGTCCGCGGAGCGAGTGATATGTCAAAACATATTTGCATGCCACAAAGCTAGAGAACCTCAGTTGAAGTCCAGTAAGAATTGCATGAGTCACTGAAGATATGAGAATGGCTTTGTTGATAGCTTTTGTTAATAAATTTCTAGATTGTAACGAACTACCATTTTGCGTAATTTGTGTGTTGCTGATGACACATCAGAATCTCTGAGATTTTGCTTTTAACTTGGAAGAGTGAAAGAAAGGGCATAGTATCTTAGATTCTTCTTCACTCGTCGTCATTGGATAGTGGTCAATGTTTTGCCAAAAATCCACATTGTCTTGGAATTCAACATAGTGTTGCTTAGTTCCCAATGATTTGTGTAGTTTTTAAGGTTAAGCACTACCATTGTACAGCTGTTTTTGTTTTTAAAACATCATTTGGGTGAAGAATGCCCATTGTACGAACATGATGGTTTTCGGAGAACCAGAATGTCGACAAATTAAAGGAATTATGAGGAAGCTTTTGAAATTTGAAATAAGATGAGTAACAGCGTAAATAGAATTACAACTCTGTGCCCTGTCATCGAACTTCCAGCTTGACATGTAATTACCAATTAGCATCTGTATATGTGCTTATCTTCCATTCTAACCTTCTAAATTCATTTCCTCCATGTACCTCCACTGTGTTATGATATACAAAGTGGGTAAGCAGCCCCCAGCAGGATCTTCATTGGATCTGGGTTCACAAATCCATTACGTGTTGAGAAATGCTAAGTGCAAAGAAAATGGGCAAAGAAAAGACCCTTAAAGTGTACATGAACGGCTCAGATTCACTTTGAATCTGAGTCGTTCATGTACACTTTAAGGGTCTTTTCTTTGCCCATTTTCTTTGTCCCTAGCACAACCCTTTCGTGTTTCCCTTTCTCATCACATCCCCAAACAAGGCCCTATTCAACATTTTCTTTTTTCTTTTTTTGAAGATCTTTTAATTCCTTAAATTTTGTCTTTATCCTCATGTAAGTCCAGCAATGCTTTCTTGGTGCACATTGTTGTAGATTTGGTAACGCTTTCTGCCATCCTTGTGTGTTTGCGTATTGTCAGATATTCTCCCAGAGGAGAGGTCACTGGAAAGCAGCAGTTCAGTCCCAAGAGTTCCTTAGAACTCTACAGCGATACTACAGTAATGCCTACATGGACGCTGAGAAGCAAGATGCAATCAATGTGTAAGTCCGATGCACTTGCATTGGCAGAAGTTCATGCATTTGTAGGTTGCATTTGGTGTATACTGGGGAAATAGGTTTGGCAGTGGGACTTATTGACTTAGCACTATGTGATCACTTCATTAAACTAACTTCCCCTCTCTTTTTTCCTGTACCCTGGAAGAAGGTGATTTTGTATGGGATAGAATAGAGTATTACACTGAAAACTTCTTTTCTTTGGAAGAACGTTTTTTTTTACTCTATCCATTGATGTTGGGTACTAGCAGTAATTTTCTGCCCTTAATTCGCTTGATTCTTGAGCAGGTTCTTGGGGCATTTCCAGCCACAACAGGGTAAACCAGCTCTTTGGGAACTGGATTCAGATCAGCATTACAGTATTGGAAGGCTTAGTTTTAAAGATGAAAATGGGAGGTATGAGTGTTGTGATTTTATAGTCCAATTGTCTACTAATGTTAAGCAGATGTCGGGTAGATATAATATCAAAATCGAGATAATTTAGTCCAATCCACAATTTACAATTTATTTGTTGAACTGCCCAACAAGTTTCATTTTGCACTGTACTTGTAGCTTGACAAGGTTTCCCACATTGAGTATAGCAGATGAGTCCGTATCTTCATTTGTAAACCATCCATCTGAGCTAGTGCTGTGGCTAGATTTAACCCATCCATCTGAGTTAGTGCGGTAGCTAGATTGAGGAGGCCTAATCAGACTTGATGAGGAGTTATATACAACTCCATACAAATCCCGGAGCAATGGAGGGGCCATGGCATCCCTCTGCTACCCTTGGTGTGCACCATTGGATGGTATCATTTTGTCTACACTGTATAGATCGAATCAGTGTTCTATGCAATGATGACTAATTAATAGGGATGAGAAACAAAATTAAAAAAGAAGGAAAACAGTAGTACATGAGCTAAGTTAGTTTTGTATTTAAGAACTATACAGTCATGAAATTTTAAGTTTGGAGAAAATATTCATCTCTCTCTCACACAAACTCGTGTGTGCGCGACATGCACACGCACAATGCAAGCAAGCAAGCGCACATACATGCGTATAAACGTACATTTTTCTTCTTGTAAGTATTTTGTCTAAACTCTAATCACTCTCACACTTTCTTCCTTTCCCTCCACGTGTCGCCTAGAACTTCAATTACTGTCACATGTTTGTCCCTTATACTTAACATATTTCCTTAAATCTTCAATCCCAACCAGAGAAATGGAAGACAGTGGCTTGTAACTTCTTTATTCTTCTGGAAACCCAAACCCATGAGTTTCTTTAGCCCTCTATTTGATTGAATAACCTCAGTCAATCATCCATGCCTGGTTGGCTCATTGGGTCGGATAGCATTTTTAAATGTTCTATGTGTTTGTTTGCACGTAGGAAACTAAATAATTGTGATATCTATTTTTTCTTTCAAAAAAGTTGCTTAATTTACTTTCTTTCTTTTTTGCATAGATCATTTCTGAAGAGGTCACTGTCAGATGGCAACATTCCTTGTGAAAGCAACTCACCACTTGAAGTGACTGATGCTGGGCAGATGGAAGAGCACAACCAGTCTTTTCCTGATAACATGCATGATGGTAACAAGGATCTTTCGGAGTCCACACCAGAAATCTCTACTTGTGAAAGTGAATTATCTTATACCAGGTGAGCTTACACAACAATCTTCTGAATCTGTTACATTGAGTAGCTCCTTGTTCATCATACTATGCGACTCTACCAGTGCATCTGGAGCTTTCCCATTATTTGGTTTCCCTGCGCTAACATAACAGCCAAAATCATTGATCTGATTGACATAATTTTCAAGAATAAAGTAGCAGGTTCTGATAAAATACAATGTTCGAAATTGTCAGGGTCAATCTGTTGAAACCCCATTTTTGGACCTGCCATGTAGTCCACCTTTACCAGTGGTGTGCTCTTATAGACTGAAAGCTGGACCAAAAGGTGATGAGCCTCAAAACTTTAGCTGCATCTAATGCTTTTAACGGGCTGGACTCATCAGGAGTGATCAAGTCAGATGACTCAGATCTCAGAATTGGCCCGAAGACATGATTGGTGATTTTGATAAGGGGTCACATTTCCAATAACTAACATGTTGGTTTTGACTTGTCAGTTAAGTTTCATGAGGTATGCCATATGGTATCTGTTGAACTTAAATGTATATTGGAAGAAGTGCCGAGTGTGGTGGAAAACCTAGCCAATGATAGTCCTCAAGCCTGGGATCCTTCAACGTCAACATGGTTTTTGGTGTTTCACATGGTTAACCCGTTGTTCTCACCACTTGAGTCTTGGACACAGAGCTTTGGCTACATATTAGGAAAATAGTTGTGCTTTAGTTAATAGCCTCGTATTTGCTAACTCATCAGTGCAAGTAGATAATACTGAATGCCAGATTCTTGGAAACTCCTTTCAAATTACCAAGTCTCCTAACAGAAATAACAACCACCGTGGTTCTAAACATATTATATATGCATATCCAGCATCATATTTCCATGCATGTGTGTGATTATGTATGATTATTTGTAAACACACATATGTCATGATAATGTGCATAGCTTTTGTTCAACTGTTCTAATTTCGGTATAATTGCGTTTGGTTAATCTGTTTATCGTTTAAACTTTAATGAGGAGGTATAGATGGATATATGGGCTCATAGATAAATATTTCTTTTTTTATTCCTTTTCAAAATGCTTTTGATATGTGCATATCAACTAAAGCTCATATTATCTCCTGCATGGCCTAGGTTCAGAACCGTTATGCTCTTAACTGGTTATCCTTTCTAGAGACTTTGATCTTCTTTTGTTTATTCTTGTGTACAACTATAGTGGAACCCAGTTCTGCACGGGGAGGTGCAGTTAGTAAAGGCAGTCAAATTTGTATCCCCACATGGTAGGCTATGGTTTTATTATGTTGCGATGTACCTCTAATTAATTGATTGTCCTGTGTAGGTATACACCCTCAATGTCTTCTAGGCGGCTTTTCCCTGATATGCAGCCCGATCAATGTCTAGAAAGTGATTGTAATTGTTTTGATGGACGCCGGAATTCATTCAACTGCTCAAATTTTCTTGACGTGGATTGGCTTTCTTCTTCTGGAAATTCGTGTGAAGAAGACGCATATGAGAGGTGATCGTGAGATACTGTTAAATAATGGTTCTTGTTATACAGTTCTGCTAGATGTTATGAGAAGAAATTTGTTCCATTTTGCTGTCCACCTGCACCACTTCATTTGTACGCAATGGCCGTCACTTCCACCCCAATTTCCTTTCTTGTCATAACCTTGCCTGTGTAACAACCCCAATGTCACTGTTGTCACCACTTTATGACTCCTTGGTCCTCAACACTAGAATCAGTTTGTACTCCTTTCGTGTAGTGGTTTACTGTCACGACATTTGCAATGCAGCATCAGGAATGAAGGCAAATATAAGACTCTCCTCACTGTCTTCCAATCAATTGTTTATGTGTTATTCTTCTCCTGCCATGTCCTAATTTTATAAAAGACCATCCATCTCAACCTAAGATAAGCATAAACGCTCGAGCATCATAGTTTTTGAAATGCTTTGGTTGAACATACATACTTCAGACGTAATCCTGCAGCCAATACTTTTACCTGAGTGCATTTGTAATAGCTGTCAAGTAAGATGCATGAATCTAGCAACATGTAAGAAATGTGTGGAAGATTTCTTCGTCTATTGTTTTTACTTGGGAACTTGACAATGTTCCTTCCATATTCTGAGATTTTAAAGCTGTATGCAATGCTTGCAGATCTACACTCATAAGCTCACCTATTGCTGGTGTATCATCTGATAGTGTTTTAACTGGACTTAAAATGGAATCAGGCGTTTCTCCAAGTGAGTCTGGGAAGGTCAGTGATCTATTGAATCTTATTGTTGGCACTTTCATGACATGTTGAACGTAAACTGTAATCTGAAATATGCTATCCATACAATTTTGGGCACCCATCACGTATAATGGTTAGAATCTCGGATCCATTCTTCTTCAGGTTGGGGGATTAACAACCTCTGTCTCTGTCTCTCTCTCTCTTTGGGTACCCATCACGTATAATGGTTAGAATCTCGGATCCATTCTTCTCTCTCTCAATAGAATAAGTTGAAAAGTGCTAGAACAAGTTGAAAAGTGCTGGAGGTGAGGTGGTAACCTCCTATTTCATCCTCAACTCTCGACACATTTGCAAGTTTTTTGGGAGCACGTATCAAGTTGAAACGTCAAACAATGAGTTGAAATTGTGCTTAGTGATATGTGAGTAGTTTTTACAACCATCATTTAACAACGTTGTAGTTATGTTGGTTGCTACTATATTCCTCTATGGCCAAAAGGTGTAGGCTACCATGATATTCATTATATGGGTTACTCTATTCTTCTTCGAATAGGAACATTTGTTTTGGAACATACACAATTTATCCCTTAACTGAAATATCTCTAGTTCTATCTACTTTTAAATTATTTTTATTTTCTATTGAGCCCTTTTGCGAAGAAAGCACATTGGAACTGATTTCAATTGTTGTGCTGGACAGAGTTCTGACGTTACCGCTGAATTTTCTGATAACTTCGTGCGCTGGGTTAGCTATGGCGAGATGCTGTTCCCCTGAAGTTTTGCTGAAATTTTCGACATACCGAAAGAAAAAAGAAGTTTTGCTGAAGCTTTTACATCCAGATTTTTATTTCTTGCCAACATCATCATCTGATTCAATCTACTCATCCGAAGGATGTGGATTTCTCAACAGAAAATTAAATTGCGGGAGATCAGCTTTAGAGATATGATATATTCTTTTGAACAAAGATGTTCATGCCTTGTGAATTTGCAGCATTTTATTATTGATTTGAGAACAACAAAGGAAAGTAAATTCAAGTAGATAGTAGCAACTTACTGTTTTTCTTCTTTGATCTTTCAGTTCCTCCTGTGTATAAACTTGGAATTTCATCCTTGTAAATATTTTACAAGTACTTATGCAGACTTATAGAGCTCCAATTCGCCACCTTCTTCTGTCATTGCCTTTTATTAATAAAATAATGTAATGGTCTAATGTTAGAGCAAGTCTAATGTTAGGATGGAAAATGAGGAGTTGGATAGTTATTTTAGTATGAAAAAGTGGTTAAAAGTTAGTTGGAGGGATAATGGGACTCACCCCTCTCCAATGGTGAGTTCTATAATAGAACCAAAGAGTCCTATAGTTAATTGATTTTCCCTCCACCTTATTTTCCTCCAAATTAATTCAACTACTACTTCCGTTAAAAAATTATACTCCAATTAAATAACTGCCAAACAAGGAATTAAAAAAATAAAAATCTTTTATTTTTAAATTCCATCCTAATTTTTTGTCCACCTATTTTTTCCTCCACCTAATTTCCAACGAATAGAGGTAACTCTGGTCGTTCATTTTCTAATAATTTCAGTTGGGTTTGATGATGTTTGATCATGTGGCATTTATAGCTATAGTCATTTGGGAATAGATATATCTAGGATACTGATTTTTGCGCTCCAAGATTTACTACAAGCGTTCCACCTTTTTGTTTTTATACTGTGATGTTGCCACAGTATAAAAACAAAAAGGTGGAGCACCTGCAGTAAACCTTGGAGCGCGAAAATCAGTGGCCTATATCTATCTCCATATCCATCTTTGCCATTTTCCATCCCCATTGGAGCCCTGATTTTTGCATCAAGGGATGGAAAATGACTATTCATCCCCCATTGGACCTGCTCTTACTTTTCTAGATTTGGAGTGAGCCATGGTTCTGCCAATGCTCAAGATCGATAACCATCTGATATTGATGGAGGCTACCAGGTTTTGGGATTAGTAACTAAAGACTCAACTTGCTTTGTCTGAGGTCAGAGAATTCCGCTGGATTGAGTCATGTGTGAGTTTTTTTTTTTTTTTTTCTTTTTTTCATGTTGCTGGGAAACTGTTTGCAGCATACAGAGCTTTGTAGAAAGTTGCGATAAAAAGTTGGAATTCCAAAGAGGAACTTTCATTTAGAAACGGAGGGAGTACTACTTTTTCGAAAAATAATATTTTTTTAATACAAAACATGTTTACAACATTTGCATTCTAAAATGAAAGTATTTTATCCTAAAATTGATGAGAAATACTCATCAATTTATTGTAACTAATATGAAATAAACCAATTTTTAGCATTAAAAAATCAAATTGGGAGCAATTCAGTCATTCGACATGTAATCCCATCATATCCACCTTCCGTATCATTCTTTTCAAAAAATCATTCAAACACCTCATTACAAATCTTCTTTCTTTTGAGGTGAGGTCACCCTTCTTAACATATCACCTCTCATTATATATACACCCTTAAATCCACCGTCATTGTGAATCCACTCAAAATCAAAATCTTTCATCCCGGAAACAAATGCCAAAGAATTAGACGCAGCTGGATTTGCACCCCCAGGAAAAAATGCATCCTGATGGTATCTAACGGTCCCACACTTTGCCAGTTGCCACCCACTATCCATGCCAAATTGGTCCCTCCCTCCCTCCGCTGGTTAAATATGCAGGAGGAACCTTTGTTCCTCTCTCCTCTAAAACTCTCTCTCTCTCTGTTTCTCTCTCTACAGTACACCTTCCAAACTCAAAAACAAACAGAAAGTACTTAAAATGAAGGGTGCAAAAAAGCTAACGAAGCTCAAGTCTGCGCTCAAGAAATTGCCCTCCTCCTTCACCAACCGCAACAGCAACGATTCAACCACGGGAGAATCCGAAGTTACCGGGAAACTACACCCCGTCTACGTCGGAAAATCTCGCCGGCGGTACCTTGTTAGCTCGGACGTAATTGACCATCCCCTGTTCCAAGTTCTGGTCGACAAATCAAACGGCGGCTGTGATGGTGATGGGGGTATCAGCGTTGAGTGCGAGGTTGTGCTGTTCGATCATTTGCTTTGGGTGTTAGAAAATGCCGACTCGTATCTGGTTTCTGTGGGCGAGATGGTTGAGTTCTATGCAACTAGTTACTGAGTGGAGTAGTAATTTTCTTAAGTTAGTCCAATTAAACTCCGGCATTGTATCTGACTCCGATCCGTCATTGTGTGTGTATCACTATCAGAAACGTTTCTGATTCTCTGAGGCCTAGCTAGTTCGTATCCTTGCTTTAATTTTTCTTCTTTTCTTTGGTAGATCGATGATCTTGATTGATTCTTGGCAAAATATATAATCTAGGAAAGGTTGGGCAGGAAATAATCCAAAAATGCCAACTGGAAGTTGAAGGGTGTATCACTGGCGTTTTGGATAATAATCACCAATTGGGCATTGGGCAGGCAGAGGGATGTTTAATTGAAAAACGAAGTAAATGCATGTAGGTCCCAGTTCAAAAATGGGAAGAAAAATATCGTCCAAATGGGACAACTCTTATATACTATATACGTACAGTACTAGTAGTAGTTGCAAACTTGCAATCCGCGCGTGGAATTTTAGCTCGATCACGTAATCACTCTTTAATTACGTAAATTAAAAAAAAGGCTAGTGATTGGGTACGTAGTTGGAGATGGTCTTAACCGTTTGCAATTACAACTACTTTTCCAAGCAGCACAGTGGTTGATGTCGGTAAACCTACGAAGATAGATTGAGCGCGCGCGCAAGCAGGAGAGATACGGAGTAGTTAGCTAAGAAACACACTTATATATAGCCCCTTTTTCGGAAGAAAAGAAATGAAATGAAGGGTGTTAATTGTTGGGTGAATGTGTACGATTTAGTGCACCAAACATTTTTCTTGATCGACCGACTCAGCCGTCTATCCTTTCGATCGAGATTCATCAAATTCAGCTGAATTATATTAGTACCACATAATAAGGGAACCAAACCATTTTACCTTCAACAAAACAATTTGTTCTGAGCGAGCAACAAGAAAGCAAATGAAAGGAAGAGAAATGGTAGATTCAAATAGAATGAGGTATGAAACAGGTGGTGAACTAGGTAGCCTATATATAATACCAAAAGCAAATTATGGGAATTTGCCGAAGTAGCATGAGCGTGGCTCGAAGATTTTTTATCACCGCGTTAGAGGCGGCTCAAGCACACTAGGCCATTAAGATTAATGTCTATGATTTTCAATTTTGCAAGTCAAACGTGGATGTATTTATGTTGCAAAGTTTGAATTTTCAAAATTAACGAATTGCATCGCTGAAAAAGCCTCATTTTATTTAGGTAAGAAAGAAATATGATTTCCAATTATTAAAACAACTTTTAAAGGTCTGAAACCAAGATTTTGCACCGAGTACATGTATGTATGTACATCGGCCTCTTTGAAGCAATAAAATAACAAAAATACTAAGAGCACGGACAATTTGTAAGGATCCGTGCAGAGACAATCGCGTTTGGCCCCATTTCGGGTTCCAAAAAAATCTAGAAAAATATCCATAAATTTTTAAATATTATTTTATGGGGCCCTGTAAAAAATCAGCTCTTTGCGGATATCGGTAAGTATTACTTTTGGATTCGTAGGGGCGAAATTTCTAGATTTTTTTGGGACCCGAAATGAGGCCAAACGCGATTGTCTCTGCTCGGATCCCTGCTCGTAGCAGGACTGATAAAATAAATAAATTTGGATTGGTAATGGGCGCGGGCTGAGATGTACTGTAGTCTGGATAGCAGACAATTGTTACTGTTATTGCTCCAATGGTCTAAGAAGAAACCACCTCTCTGTTTTGTGGGTCAACAACCTTTCTATGGGCCCCTCCGCCCACCGATTCATAATTTGTTTTTTGCTAATTTACTACTATGTTTTATAAAATTTTGAATAGTATTTCTCGATGAGACAATACCACACGAGAAGATCTTTAATTTACGTACAGTAGTTAATTTTATATATATACCCGTATGATTTCCCCTGTGGTCTTTCTTCTTTCATCTATATAATACTATAAAAATACTCACCTATTTTGACTGAATATAGTTTTTGAAGAAGTCGCTATTAAGACAGTTGAGTTCGTAGCTCATTTCATGGGGAAGAAACAAAAGTTGGCTTTTAGAAAAACATACAGTTAAATATTTCTCGTTAATTAAAAGGGAAATGCAGGCTTAGAAAAAAGTTACTACAGTATAATTTTTTCCTTTTGTCTTTGCCTTTTAATAGTAGTGAAGATTTATTATTGACACCTCTTTTCAATTTTTCAGAGATTTCAATTTATGTAAAAAGTCCCATCCCAAGTTAAATGCATTACTTGAGTTCATTCATCGGTGAAAACATTCTTCTTTCACTCAATCCACAAACATTCTTGCTATTTTTCTAGGTGTTAGTGAAATTGCTAATTAAATCTAGAAACTAAAACCCCCCAAAAAATTTAAATTAAAACAAGGAACTTTCAAATCCGTGCCAAACAAAAAGGTCCAACTAGCTAGGCCTTGGAGATTGATGCTTTGGATGCGCTATAGCTTATTAACGATCATCATACGATAAACCATCCACTTAGTAACATTTTACTTGATTACAGGTTTCTAATGGATGAGTTTGAAGCGGTGTCTATTAAGCATATCTACCGTAAAATAAATCCTTGTGTGCATGCATTGGCAAATAACGCACCGGTTTCGGTGGGAGATTTTCATATCTACCCTTATATTCCAACTTTTATTACTTATTTCCTTTATGCGGATTTGATTGGGGTTGTATACCCCGGTTCGTAAACTCTTAATCTAAGTTTTTAAATTTTTAATGTATCGTTCAGTTACCAAAAGAAAAAGAAATACAATTCCACTGTCTATTGTGTTGTTTGTCACTATTCAAAACTGGCAGCCAATTGGCATCATTTTTCTTTCGAATATCTCATTTTTGCTGCTGTGGAGTGCCTTTCTTGAGTTGGGGTGCATGGTTGGTCTATTCAGAGCCTGATTTTTGCTTGGTTTTGGGGTCCGCTGCTTTAGGAGGTTTTTTACGAGTGTGTGTATTGTTTGGCCTGTTTCATGTTTTCTCCCCCTCCTCGATGTACCCTATCGAGTATCGAGTTATTCTTAATAAATTTTTTTGCCGATAAAAAAAAAGGTAAAAAGAGCCGTACTTAATATATTAAAACTACTCGTAATAAAATTCAAATATTTCTCTAAGCTCGGGTTGTTTAATTATGATGTGAGACCATCTTTAGTTAGTTTTAATTGAACCGTGACGAGTTTATCTCGAGTAGATAGTTTTCTACTTTTCTCATATTGTAAGCTAAATGAGTCAAGTAGTAGCTTGTTCAGCCCAATGGATGTGAGCTTGATTGGCTTCTTGCTAATTAAGGATTGAGTCTCGGGTCTTTGGGCACATGATTATTCTTATATTTAGGAATATTGGAGTATTAGATTTAGGAATATGATGCTGTCAATCCTTGTTCATTTAATCTTTATAACAATTTCAAAGATTATAAAATTTCTTTTGCCGTTAAAAAAAAGAAAGTAGTAACTTGTTCAAATTTCATTTACGAGTTTTAAAACAATGTTCAAACTCAATTTTGTTTTATAGAACAAACTGATTTTAAGGAAGCTTTTAACGAGCTAACCGTTAATGGTCAATTCAACCCAGACTGAAGAAGTGAAGAAAGTACTTTAGCACGATGCAACAAAGAGACCATCTTTAATCCTTACAAAATCTCTTGGATAGCTTCCATCTATCGCATATCATCTTATAATTTCCTGCTGAAGGAGGCATTTTCTCTCTATGAAAAAAAGCAGGTTCTCAACTGAAACTATTGGAGTATTATTATTTTTTCCTTGGAGTAATAGACGTGTTTGGTTATATCTATAAATAGAGTAATAATATTAGAGATGAATATTGCTAAGGGTTGATCAACATTTGAATTTGAGTTGTTGGCATGATAATTATAAAACAGATATACCAAATAGAAATATGAGTCTTTAATTAATCCTTTTTTAGTTTTAATAAGAACTCAAATTTGTTTCTCTAGCTATAATCCTACTAAGAGAGATAATTAATATAGAAAGTTACCATTTGTCCTCATGCCAAGCCTTCTCACCAAACCACCATTGTGCTCATATTAGTATATATAGATAGATACCAAAAAATATATATATACTGAGATACATAATAGTAATAAAAGTTATTTCTAGCTAGCAATAAGAATTTAATATTGCTGATCGAAGTTCAGCCCAAAGCTCCCAACGAAAGATCTTGGCTCTGCCACTGCATACTAATTAACAGCAAAAGATTCAAAATAGAGGTAGTCAATTGACCCCATTTGACAACGGATGAGCTCTCAAGGATTCTTTTGCTTTGGAAGTTTGTATCTCTTAGATATGTTTGATGTATTTACCTTTTGTATCTTTTGTTGAACTTTCGGTTGTAATAACTCTTTTATCTATGAAGTTCTCTTTATTGTCAAAAAAAAAAAAAAATATTGACCCCAAGCTCCCAATGAAAAATCTTGACTCTACCACTACGTACGGAGTAGTAACACCAAATTTAAAAGATTCAAAACAGTTGTAGAACGTCAATTGACTAGGGTTGTCTTTAAAAATTAAAATTGACTACACTAATTATTTGATCGAATTGAAGAAACTTACTATAGATGTAGTATGTAGGGAAATAATTAACCCAATGATCACTATATATGTTGGCCTAATTAACGTACCCTCAAAACATTGTGCTTGGCACCTTGAACACAAATCCATTCCTCAAAAGCTTCAGCTTCATATGGAATCTTGAGAATCCCATCGTTATAGAACCCATACTCCTCAGCAGATTTGCATAGGAACTCTACGAAATCTTGATCCGCCAATGATTTAACATGAACCATAAATCGCTTGCTTTCGTTCATGTTCACGCCCACTGAAACTGGTATGTAGCCCTAGCCTTAGGGGTCAATGGAGTAGTACGTACTCCCTCTGAAGCTCTTCAATTTGCTAACTCCTAGCTATAACCTTGGTCAATTTGCTGGCTCTTACACCCATACTATTTGGGAGGGAGAGGCCAAGGGGAGAGAGAGAGAGAGAGAGGAGATTGGAATTTCTCCACCAGTGCTCCAAATCACAAATGGAATTATATATAAGGCGATGCAGATGTTTTCGGGTTAGTTTGTGCGCGTCTTGACAAATTCCGAAACTAACTCTTGGATGTAAAAAAAAAAAAAAAGTTTTTTGGTGTAACGACGATGGAGATGGGTAATAAAATACTCCTAGTTTACTTGTCAATTCATTCTAGGATCAATAAATTGGGATTTGCTGTGGAAGGTAGCTAGGCAGCAGGTGTAACCGCAAGGTTGACTAGAGGGCGAGTTATGCTAATTAGGACTATTCCTGTAGAAAATGGTTTTAATTAAAATAAAGTAATACTACATGTAAAGAATACCAAAATGGTAACGTTTTCGTATCACCTTGCACCACCTAGGAAAAGTGTGGATCTTTTGATCTTGTTGACTCTGTTACGTGTTGACGTGGGGTAACGTAAAGGCCTTCATTTTTTATTGGGCTAAGTATTATCTTTGCTTTGCTCATTCAATTGACATTTTCAGCCCTAAGATTCTGTATGACGTTTTATAATTCTTTGTTGGCATATCATTATTATTCCAAGTAGGATCGGTAATCGTGCATACAAAACCTATATAACATAGGTTAACAATTATAGTACTAAATTTGAAATCAAGGACTTTATGAAGCTATCATTGAATAAGCCCTAACATAGGCATCTCGTTGAAAATTAGTATGAGATTTGTGCTCTTGATGAGCTACACAAAGTCGTGTCGGTAAAGGAAGATCTAAGGCATGGTAGTTTTATGGCGTTTTGAAAAACAAAATGCCTAGGTGATGGATGCATGATTTTTATGAAAAGGTGATTTCAGAATCAAAGAAAAAAAAAGTTAGTAAAGAGTTTGGATGGTTAAGATAAGATTACTCACTATGTAAAGAGGAAGTAAATATTTTGAAGAATTATGTAGGGGTCGAAGTGCTACTTTTCTGAACATATAGTACCAAAAATTTTGTAGGGGTCAAAGTTTGTAATTTTTGAAAACACCCACTAGGTTTTTTTTTTTTTTTTTTTTTAAAAAAATGGGATAGTATAAAGTAAGTTAATGGAGTATAAATTTGCAAAATAATGGACCCACTTCCCCGGTTTCAATGAACCCAATGGTTCTAGACCTCTTTATTATTGGGCCTGGTCCAAGGAATTTAAATGGAAAAACCTAGCCCAATAAAAGAACAAACAACCCCAAACCCCATTAAAAGCCCAACTAAGTCCAACTTTCCTTGGTTGGTTTTGTCCTCCTCTGCTCCTTCTTTCTTCTTCCATTTCTTCGTCTCACAGCCTTTGCCCACTTTACCAAGCTCTCCACCTTGTTCGGCATTGACGCCTGCACTCCACTGTCTCCCTCTGCTGCTCCGCTGTCGCTAACGGTCACTTTCTCTCTCCCCATTCATAGCTACGGGTCCTAATTCCGCAAAACCACAGTGTTTATTTCGTAGTTAGATTCAGTTCTACCAAATTAGATTCATGGGGAGAACTACCATTTTTTTGCTTTCTGTTTTTTTACGAGTTCGATTTTCCAGAAGCTAGCCTAGGTCTTTAGGGTTTTGATATGAACCGCAGCTGAAAATCTGAATAATCTGATTGTAGAAACTTTGAGGGGGGCAAAAGAGAGATGTCCAGATTTCGAGCATTGTGGCAAGCTTCTCTTAATGCGACTAAGAAAGGTGTGATGGCATTTGTGACCTTTATTTTATGTTGACCAGTTAATCCTCTATTCTCCTGTTTCATGTGGTTGTTCTTTCTCAATGCTGTGTTTTCTTCCACTTCTTGTGAAATATATAGCTCACAATCAGTTGAAAAAAGAACCCACTTTTTCTTCTTTTTTTTTGGTAATTCCCGGAGGATTGTTCCCAGGAAATCACCTATTTGAGGGTATATGAGTTTCTAAACAAGTCTTCAGCGCAAATTACCTCATTAAGAATACAAATTGTCTTGGATGAATTGGTCAAGCCTCATGTTTTATAAACTGAAATGTTCAGTACCAAACTCCTTTTGAGGGGCTTAGTTAGAACGATGAATTTTCCAGAGTTTCAAGCATAAGTTCCTTCAGCATTCACAGCCTTCTGGTGTTAACAAAATCCTTTTTTAGCTCGTAATATCTCCAACACTCCAGCCGGTATAGTAGCAGAAAGTAAGTTCCAAAAGTTCGTAGTTTTTTTCGGTTGGTTGAGATAGAGAAACAATGATCACTACATGCTGGTTAAAGTAGTCAGTGCGTCAAGTATTTATCGACTTGTACTTGAATCCTTACTACCTATGAGGACTCAGGGCACTGGATTTGAGAGTTCCAACTGGCAACTGCAAGAAACAGATGAAGGGAGTCATTCCGTCTGACCTAAGAGTACTACTTTCATTCTGGCTCTAAGTAAATTATGATAGCCGACTACGATTGAACTTTAGAAGACATCTACTTTACAAGTGCAGACAAAGCTTAATTGACTTCATATAATTACAGGGCAGGTGGTATATGCTCTAAAAATTGATAAAGTTACCTGACGACTGAATGGGGTTTTGTCCTCTTTATTTTATCTTATACAGTCTTGATGGATGTATCCTTCTAGGCTAGATGAATTGAACAAACACAGGTTCTTCTATGGTTGTGTTACTAAATGAAAGACGTGACTTCCTTTCCTTGCGCTATAGATAAGTTCTGGTTTTTTGGAGGGTGGAATATGCTTGAACTTGTGTATCTCATTTATTGTTCTAAAGTACCAAGATGAGCACTTCTTTTGTTGCTATTCCCTCATTTATCTGAAGACGTAAACTTTACCCTTCTTTCAAATTTATCTGATGAGTATCAATTTTTTTGTCATGGAATTCACTGTTCCCTTTCTTCCTGCTGTCAATTTGTAGCTCTCACATGGAATGTTGAAGACTTGATTCCTCCCACCGAGCGATATATTTTCAATTTCAATTCCAAGGAGGAGCTAAAGAGGTGGCATTTATATTCAGATTCTGAATATGGAGGTACGTCCAGACTCCAGATAGAATGTGATTCCAATTGCAAAACTGATTTAGATATTGCACAGATCTGACCTACTAAATTTCGTTCTGTGTTGGTAGTTATGTTAACTATGCACATGGGTTAATAGCATTACACTTCATCCAAGATTTACCAACAATTGAAATGTTGCTCATTTTTTCGTTATCTTAGTTTGCGAAACTAGTTCTCCAGAAACATGGTGCATTGTCTGATTCTAAATTTTTTAGAAAGTGGAGTCTAATAAATACTAGTAATGATTATTCACTTTTCAGGTTTGTCCTCAGCGTCCTTGGAGATTGCAGATGCTGGAAATGGATTAAGAGGTGATTCTCATATTTGAGACCCCCGCCTTGGAATGTGTCAGGATGATTTAGTATGGAATTTAATTTGCTGATAATTGTGCTCTAATAACGAGTACTAAATTATTAGAACATAAAACTTTCTTTTTGGAATTTCCTCTTCAAGAACAATTTATTAGTTTATGTGTTTTACAGTGCCTGCCTCTCTCTAATCCATGTTCATGTTCTAAGTCTAATTGAATGGCTGCGGCTTCTTGTATTTATCCTTTGGTGACTCAACCTTCTTAATAGAACCTGCCTCCCGGCCCTCCCTACCCTTTCATTGGTATGCCAGTTCTTGCGAGTAAACTCCCGAATGAGAAATGGATGGATTCCCAGGTCTTTTTGAATTTCACTCTTGAATTCTTGGAGTTCCTGCTCCCTTTCCCGCCTTTGGAAATTCAATCTTTATTGGTCTCGCTTCCCCTTTGAAGCTACCATTTCCTCTCCCGCTGTAATGCGAGTATAGGCTTAAATGCTCCGGACAGGCGGCACCGTAGATTGTAGAATTCAACAAAGGTTTTCCTCTTTGCGTCAACGACAGTACCAGAAAGGGTGGTCTTTTGTTTAAGTCATCCCCCTTAGGTGGATGTTAGAAATGACTTAAGTTGTAAAGTCCTGTTTAAAGTGCGGCTATAAATCCTTTTTCTTTGCTCTTCTTTTTTAGGATCAGGCTTGGCTCCTTGGTCAAAAATGTTTTCTGATGGATTATGAGTATTCATCTTAACCTTTGATCAGTAGATATATTGGATAACTTTCTCCTATGTAAGGTTTGATTTGTGTTCACAACAATTTCCTAAACCTTTTTTCTGAAAAGGGAGGTAGAGGTTGCTGACCTTTACTGCTGTATGGTCAAAAAAGGCTGTTTTGCAGTGCTGGTCCTGACAATCAAGGTTTATGGGAGGGGTAGTCGCTTAGTCATTGGCAATTCTCACACTTGAACACGCGTTAGGCTCAGTAGCCTGATCATGGTTGCGCTGCACCAAGTATGGCCCCTACTGGTACTTAGGTTTTAATTGAGTCAACTTAATGTTAGTGTGTGATTCTACTTAGGTCATTGCCATTTGGTTTCTGTATCTCTCAAAACCACTTGGTGCAGAAAAAGTCTCTGACTGCAGCTAATTAACTTCCATCTAAATTCTCCATATTCAGTCTGTGGATCGAGAAACTTACTCACCCCCTATTTACCCAAAAAACTTACTCACCCCCTTATGAACTTACGACTTTACATTATGCTTATGTAGTTTTGCTTTAGAACAATATTTGAACCTTTTTTTGACTTATGAACTCTGATTACTCTTGATTTATTTGGTAGGAATCTTCTCTGGGAAACTCTCTCTTGATGTAGCTGAGGATTCAAAATGGAAAATTTCTCGGAGTGGCTTTTGCGGGATGCGCTCTAAGAAGGTGAACTAACTCTTAACATCCTTGAGAAATTTGAAGTCCTTTGTTATCTTGTATGTCAATTCCTTCATACTTCAAACATCACGAACTTGACAGAATGATTTAGTTTAGGTTGTTTTTAGCACTCCCTTTTTCTTTTCTTTTTTATAATTGCAGTCGTGCATTTACAATAGTACCCTTTCAAGTGTAAGAAAATCTACTCATGAAAGGCTAATCATGTAAATTTACATATGAGAAGACAAAACAAGGAGTGCGGTTATCAAAATGGGGAGTGTGAAATCACTCCCCGTTTAGATTTAGTTTAAAATACACGCAGAACAAAATCTCTTTGCAACCACAGTTTGTTTTACTGGATGAGTTTCCTGCAGTTTGATGGCTTCTTTGATTTGGATGCATATGACACCATAGCATTAAAAGTCAAAGGAGATGGGAGATGCTATATTTCTACAGTGAGTTCTCTGGGTCAATGTGGGTATAGGGGGGGTTTTCGACATTAAATCTTCAGTTTGTTCTGAGCCTTTGTCATACTTTGATCCAGATATATACAGAAAACTGGGTGAATTCGCCAGGCCAGCAGGAAGATAATTCTTGGCAAGCTTTTGTTTTTGTGCCCAAGGATAACTGGTATATAGCAAAGGCAAGTTCCTCATGCTTCTCCACATCAATTATCTTGTAAGTTTACAAAGTGAGTAAAAAGGCAAAACACACACGAAAAAAAGGGAAAATTCAGGACAACAAACTGTATACTCTGCAAGTTTTATCTGATAGGATGTGTGAGCGTAACAGAAATCCTTAGCTTGATAGTATTGATATTAATAATGAAAAGTAGTATCCGGTGTGCTAATAACTGTCACCACTGATGGGATTGCTACTTCTGCTTTTTAGGAATGATTTTTTGCTGGCTAAATGAACTTTTTAATTATTGACATGGTAAGATGTTTATATGGTAGAATGAGCTGACCTGCGGCACCTGCCATAGGAGGCTATGAAGCACCCACACTCCAAAAAGGCGCCGTATCCACGGGACACGTCCAATAATTTTTATTATTATTTGATAGGGGACACGGCTGGGGTCAAAATGTATGTAATTTGTTTTTAAATTTTTGGGGGTTAATATGAAATTATTCAAAACATTTGGGTTAAACTGTAATTATGCCTTTGAAAAAAAATATACAATTTGTGAAATTTTTCATATACAATGGTCCATAAAAAATTAATATTTTTTAATTTTTCCATACACGTGGCGTGTCCCCTGCCGTGTCCGTATTCTCATTTTTTTAGAATTGCCGTGTCCCGTGTCCGTATCCGTGTACGTGATACATAGAGAGGAGGTTTTTCTTGTATATAGGAAACTAAGCTGTTTGGTTCATTGTCTTGTAGGGATTTAGTGATTTACCATGGTCCATGGGGAAGGAAAATAGTAGAACAGAAGAAATACACATGCTATTAGTTCCTTTTCATGTTTACGCATCTACTTATAAATCCATGATCCTTACACAACCAGTGTAAAGTTCAAGAAAAATTATAACATACAACCAGTGTAAAGTTCAAGAAAAATATAAAACACACCACTGGTGTTGTTTGATGAACAAAACTGCTTTGAATTTGCATCTTTTAACTTTTAGTGGGTCCACTTTTGCACTTGGAAAATGTTTTATTACGGCTTGAGTTGGCATGTGGTGCCATTGTATTGTTCGGCTGATTATCTGGATGTAATTTCCGTCAGGGAAAAAGATCCTAGAGAAAAGAGGACATACTTTGCATTCAGTACGGTGAAGGATGAATGTGGAACAAATTTCCCATGTTGATCTTCCATCATGATCTTTATCTAGTTAAGGGAGTACAAATGAGTTAGCTGTCTGGTGGTTGATATGCTTCATTAGGTCATGGTTGCCTATCCCAATATGTGAATAAGCATGTAAATCTTTTTTTTGCACCTAACCTGTATATTTTGAAGAGTTTTGGAGAAAAATGTATGATAATTAGCTCATTGTTTGTGCTTGCATAATTTAAACAAGGGGACTTTACAGATTCCTCTTGCGAAGTACCTGCCAACATGGAGAGGGAATGTTATAGATGCGGAATTGGAAATGAATCCATCTCGAGTTCTCGGCATGTCTCTATCTGTCAATGCAGAAGGTGGAGTCCCAGGTGCTAAGTCTGGTCCAGGTGATTTCCAAGTGGAAATTGATTGGATTAAAGCCTTGAGGACACAATGAGTTGTAATGTACTAATTTTACACCAGGGAATTTTGTAGTAGCAATAAAAGTAGCTTTGTTATACATCATTCCCCATATGTTTGTGTTTGTTCCTAGTGTAGTAACTGTAAGTCTGCAATTTTTGTTTTTGAGGGTTGATAATGGGTCTCTTAATATATTGGATATTCATTCTTCAAGGTTCTGATTAATTTTAGGGAAAAATTCAAAAAAACCCCTGAACTTTGAACTAAATGTCAAATAGGCACCTGAACTTAAATAAACTTCAATTGAACACCTGAACTTTCACTCCGTTATTAATTTACCCCCTGCCGTCTCAATCCGTGACTTGCCGTTAACGGCAAAGGCAAAACGGCAACGTTTTGGTTAAATAAAAAATACTTACCACCAGTTTGCAATCCTATGAAGCAGAAACGTGATTATGAGAGCCTTAGAGACAAAATTTGATTATGTCTCTTTAGAATAATATGATCAGAATAATAAAATCTTCACACCCGTTTAAACGGATTAAAAATTGGAGCACTTAATTTTTTAACCATATTTTTTAATATATAAACGGTCTTAAAAAAAAATTAAGTGCTCAAATTTTCACTCCGTTCGAATCGGTGCAAAGATCTTTTTATTCTTATCATATTATTCTAAAGGGTCGTAATTCATTTTTATCTCTAAGGCTCTCATATTAAGTATGTGTTCTTTATTTAGGATCCTATGGAGCAGAAATGTGATTATGAGCACTTAATTTTCTGAGCACTTAATTTTTTATGAGCACTTAAATATCTTTGTACTGATTCAAAACGGAGTGAAAATTTAAGCACTTAATTTTTTATGACCGTTTATATATTAAAAAATATGATTAAAAAATTAAGTGCTTCAATTTTTAATCCGTTTGAACGGGTGTGAAGATCTTATTATTCTGATCATATTATTCTAAAGAGACATAATCAAATTTTGTCTCTAAGACTCTCATAATCACGTTTCTGCTCCATAGCAAACTGGTGGTATGAATTTTTATTTAACCAAAACGTTACCATTTTGGTGTGTGGGTAGGGGCAGCAGAGCCCCCGGGTCCGGGTAATAAGTGGAGAGAGATAGAGAGAGAAATGTCGGAAGTAGGGGGAATTTTTTTAAAAATTCTTTTTGAAAATTTGAGCACTTAATTTTTTTTTGAGACCGTTTATATATTAAAAAATATGGTTAAAAAATTAAGTGCTCTAATTTTTAATCCGTTTGAACAGGTGTGAAGATTTTATTATTCTGATCATATTATTCTAAAGAGACATAATCAAATTTTGTCTCTAAGGCTCTCATAATCACGTTTCTGCTTCATAGGATTGCAAACTGGTGGTAAGTATTTTTTTATTTAACCAAAATATTGCCGTTTTGCCTTTGCCGTTAACGGCAAGTCACGGATTGAGACGGGATTGAGACGGCAGGGGGTAAATTAATAACGGAGTGAAAGTTCAGGTGTTCAATTGAAGTTTATTTAAGTTCAGGTGCCTATTTGACATTGAGTTCAAAGTTCAGGGGTTTTTTTGAATTCTTCCCTTAATTTTACATTTGGAACGAAAATGGCACCATGTATATTACTGCATTTGCATAATTACATGTATACATACTGTGAAATCCGTAAACACAAAGCTCTTCATTATGTTAAGTTTGTATGCCTTCATTGCATATATCATACAACGTTTACTGCACAAGTGCATATTTCCAGAATGCATCCGTTGCTGCAGGGGGTTCCTGTATATTCTTTGAAATTCTTGCAAAATGACATTTTGGGCAATAATTCTTGACGCACTCTCAATTTGGAAGATTTACTCCTCTATCTATGCATAGATATTCATGTTCTAGTAATAGCTGTCCGTACATTATTTGTGTGTTTGGTTCTGAATTTCCGAACAGAATTATAAAGTTCAAGTCTGCACGTCTGAACAGAATTTTGATAGTATTTGGTTTTGTATACCTCAGAACAGAGTTCGTTTGTTCAGCCCTGATTGTTCTAAAGAATACACACTTTTTGGACCTGAATATACCCATGTTTAGATGTTTGGTACTCCCTCTGTTCCTAGTTAATTCCAAAAGATGTACTACAATTTTCAGACCAAAAAATAAAGTACTTCAGTGTATAATTGTTTGAATATTGACACCAAATTGAAGAACTACTCCTAATTGAGATGAGACTTGCAATCTATCTTCAATTTTTTTGTATCACATACTGTAATAGATAAAAAAAAAATGAAATTTATGCGTTTTGATTATGAACACTCCATATTATTGTAGCTAGTCGGCATGCGATGCACGCAGCACACTTTATTTAACATTGTTAGGTTGTGAATGGAGTTGGCACACAATGCTCCACAAACACCTAACCATTTTTCTAATGTGATGTGTGGTCAATTTTAGGTCGCATATAATTTTTGGGTAAATGTTTTTGCTCTCCTCGAGTCTCAACCATTGCTCTCACGAATTTTAGTAGCTTGAACATCTTCTAAAAACATTTTTTCATCGCTTTCTCGCTTGCACACCTTTTGTTTTGCTTTCAATCACGCACTTGTATTTTTTAGAACCGTAGGAATATTTTGATGATTACATTTGAATACCATATGATCACCAAGTGTGATCAACAATATAGCGGAGCTCGTTCAACCAATGTAATGGTACCATATTGCATGTTATCTAAAATATGATCACCAAACGTGGTCAGCATAGCATAACATTGCTCGCTCCTCCTCAGATTGTGTTCTAGGGTCAAGTACGGTGTACCACGCTTAGCGGGTGCTACCCACCCGATGGCATAAATAAAGGAAAGTCCTTTTTGGTTGGAGTAGTGGGCCCTCCCTCCCTCCGACTACTACCTTTAACTCAGAGAGAAAAAGACCTAGTAAAAACCTAGTTAACGCAGAACTTTCTGGAGACAAAATCCGGAAAAGATCTACACTCTAACTTCCAATCTCTACCGTCCATCATCAATGAACAGGAGTCCCCACATGTTACGTACAAAAAGCTACACAAAGCCAACTTGTATGGAAATTGGCAAATTACCCTTTTTCTAGATCATTCCTGAGAGCCTTTAGCTTTTTCCTCCTACGGGATACCATAGCAGCTGTTGATCTCTCCTTCCCCACGGCAGCAATGCTAGGGTTCCGTGTCCTACTCCCCAAAGATATTGGAGTACTCTTTACCTTTCATCAACACATATATACCCATTTACTATAAATTACTACCTATTCATACAAATATAGAGTATTGATAACGAGATAAATTCGTCGACAAGAAATTGCCTTCTTCTTCTTTTTTTTTTTGTTGGGTGTGTTTGGTTCTCTGTTTATTTTCGTCGGAATGGCAGCCGGAGGAGAAAAGGGTGAGGATTTCTATGCTGTTTTGGGGTTGAAGAAGGAATGCTCTGAGGCGGAGCTAAGGAATGCTTATAAGAAGCTTGCACTGGTTAGAATTGAATTTAACACTTTCTTCTTCTTGTAATTCAATCTTTACCTGAGTTGAATCAATCTCCGAGGGTTTGTGGAATGGCGAAGACGAAAAAATTCCTGGGGACATGCGGTTCTAAGTTTACAAGGGATTAGCCCAATGGTTATGGGGTTTTGATGAAATATTGGAAATATATCCTCTTTCACTCTTGCGATTTTTTGGTAGGCCTTAGTTTAAAGAAATGAATTCAGTTAATCTGCTGTAAAATTAGCGAATTGAATTTTCCCGGGAAAGTTGACAAAGGAAAAGTATATAGCGCGAGTTTCAGGCTTGGATAGGAATTGGGTGATTGATTTATGAATTGGGATTCTGGGATTTGACTTATTATGGAGAAAAAGCCTGTAAATATGAAATCTTGATTTTTAGAGCCTATTCGTTTGATTGAAATTTTCTTGGCAGTTTGAAAGATTTTCCGGGAAAATTTAAAATGGGGAAATTGTGCATTTTTATGTGGACAGAGATGGCATCCGGATCGGTGTTCAGCGTCGGGGAATTCCAAGTACGTTGAAGAGGCAAAGAAGAAATTTCAGGCCATTCAACAAGCCTATTCTGGTAATTTTGCCATCACAATTCACATCTGTTGTTCTCTGAGTAAGTATTGGGTGCGATGAGGACTATTTGGTCAGGTGGGTCTAAGATGATGTTTGGTGCTCTTTGATTTCATTTGCAGTTCTCTCTGATGCGAACAAAAGGTTTCTGTATGATGTAGGAGTCTACGACAGTAATGATGATGACGAAAATGTAAGCTTTTTTTTGTGGTTTGATCTAAACCATTCGTGTCCATGCTTGTTTTGGTGAGCTTAGAAGTACTTATCAGATATCATTGGTACCAGGCTCTTGTTCCTGGGTTTGACATTAACTGTCAAAGGTTGTTTAATTTGTCCAACAGTAATTCTTACCCTTAACATTTCATGTTTTACCATGGTTAGGTTATTTTTCTTTGGATCATGCTTCTGCAAAGTTAGAGAATTTACGGTGAAGTTGTCCGGATGTGGAACCACCTGATTCAAGATTTAAGGGTCTGTAAAAGGGATCATTCATGTGAACAAACTGATTAGATTTGGACATTGGCAGCTCTACAAATATCGAATCATGAGTGTTTTATATAAATGAACGGCATATCTTATAACCACAGTCGTCAAAACTGTGTTTGGTCCAAGAAAGGTGTTCTGAACTTGTGGTTACTGACGGTAGATTTCTATCATAAATGATCTTCTTAAGAACCTCTACAAGTGAACGATTTATATCACTGCAGTGGGCTTCCGGTGGGACTGGAGTGAGCCCACATAAAACTTTCACATAGAATTTGTTTCTTAACTTTAGTGAAAGCCTGGTCCTTTTTCTTTAGATTGTTATTTAGAGAAAGATTCTTTTAGGTTCTCGCATGTGATTTATCAACTGGTCCCAAGGAAACAATTATTTTTAACACGATTATGATAGTCTTCTTTGCAATGCAGGGGATGGGTGATTTTCTTAATGAAATGGCAGTTATGATGAGCCAAAACAAGTCTAATGTAAGCCTCCTACCCTTCGTGTGTATTTTTCTTTTTTACCTTATTCAAAAGATCTAGTGCACTGGATTCATTTGCTTGAAACAATGAGACAACAGGATGACTAAGATGCTTTGCATGCACAAGTGGCTGAAACCATTGAATTTCTTATTGTTGCCCATGTTGGAAATCCTATGTAGGATTCTTTCATTTTGTTTGAATTCATGGACAATCATTCTTGATCTGTCTTGAGAGGCATATCACGGATGCTGGATTTGTAAAGAGGGAAATATAAGTACTCATACAAATACACAATCAAACAGTGAAGATGATTTTGTTTTGACAATTATCTATTTATTTTCTTTTCAGTTCCCTATTGCAGCCAAAAGTAGGTAAAGAAGATGCTCCTAAAAGAAAAGAAAATTAGCTTCTTTTACCCCTTTTTGCTATCATTGTCCCTTTCCATTCACAAATACTTAATACTTAATACAAAAATAGCAAATAGGTTCACATTTGCGGACTGCTTACTGTGCTTAGTAGATAGATTAGGGTAGCAAAAACATTAATGGAGTACAGTCTTTGCTTCTTCATGAACTTATTTGATGTGTGGATAATATTGTCACAATAACCATGGATGTTTTTTTGAATAGCAATTATTTGTTCTTTGAACATGTTACTTGAGGAATAATCTCACTCGTTTTGGCTACAGGGACAATCTATAGGTTGTGGTTTTTATGGACAGGTATTAATAATTAGCCGATGGCAAGTTGCAGATAATTCCCTTTTCGAACCCTAGGTATTGAAGAATATCGATGTGGGCCAGGGGAAGATTTTGACCCAAAAGCACCCGGTAGGCAGTCATTAGTAGGTTCTCTGATGCAAGCTTAAAGCATTAGGGCAATGGTGGGACCCATAACATTGTGTTAGGGAATCATTAGCCAAGGAAAAACTCTTTTAAGATCATTCCCATCATTATATTCGAGTGACCTTTTTTATTTTTTATATTTGATCTGTTGTTTGCATCCGACGATGTGGTGCTTGATTTTTTTGGACCATTTCTATGAGTGACTGTAGGCCCTTTGACGGCATACCGTTGTAAGTTTAATTTGCTTTAGTAACATGTTTTATAGATAGTGGGAGTTTGTAATTGACAGAAAAATGCTGAGGAGAGCTTTGAGGAATTGAAGGAGTTATTTGAAGAAATGTTTCAGAGTGACTTGGAGGCATTTGGTTCATCTACTTCGCAGAGTGTGACCCCTCCTTCGTGTTCATGTTCTTATGCCTCTTGCAGTGAGAGCTCCAATACCACAAACAAGCGCAATTCCTCTGACATGAACTCGGGAAAGGCCAAGAATGGGGACTCTTCGAGCTTTGATGTTCACTTTGATGGTTTCCACGTAGGGGTAGCTCTCTCTCTCTTTCTCATATGGTTTGCATCCCCTTAAAGGCTTTTACCGGCCATCTTAGACTTGTTAACTTTTAGATTGCACTGGAATTGCCTTATTTGGATTATCATTCATTAACTAAATCATGGCGTCTGTACTAGAAACAACTAATGAACTCAGCTCAGTCTATTTCATCATACTGTATTGGCCCTGATATTAGTCCAAGTTAAATCCCCGGTTTGACAGAGGGGTGTAATCTTTCATCGACTCAGCTTAGTGTTGCATAATGTAGTTCACTAGTTGTATACCACTAAGAGGGAGAATTCAAGACTTAATTCGGCTTTCGTTTCCATGCGACTTCGGATTCACACAATTACTTTATTCTGATATTATTTTTCTCCCTCTTTTTTCTTCTTAGGATCCTCATTTGTTCGTGGTTTCTTATATGCTTTCTTTTAATTCGATCTGGTGAAAAACAGGTGGAACATCAGGAAAATCGCAGGAGAGGGGATGGAGCAAGAGGAGGAATTGCGGGAAATAGGAGGCGTGGCAGGAAACAGAAGGTTTCATCAGGCCATGATGTTTCCTCCTCTCGTGACTATTCACACATTTCTGCTTGATCGCGGTTGTATTTGAACATTGAAGCGAATGGCTGAATCATTTCGAGGCCTTAAACCTTGACTTCGGCATTACACCGATGAGGATGTACAAATCGGCTGAGGAAAATTTACTAGCAAAATTTTCAGATTGCATTGGATGATGGTGCAGAAACGACATTATTCAGTATTGGCTGGAATCTAGGCATTTTGAGTTTAGCGCAAATAGTCCAATTGTAGAGAGAGTGTGTCCGGGGCTCCTCTTCTTGTTTCTTTCATGTTTTGTGGCTGTGATGCTATTCTTTAACTCTCAATTGCAGTCTCGTAGGCAAAAATAAAAAGATGGGAAAATATAAAGGCTATAGTGGAGTATTTCTTTTCTATGTGACTTTCCTTTCATGATTAAGGTCTCGTATGATAAAATCCTGCTTTCTGGTTCATTTGGTTGTTTTGTTTCGGAATCTTTATTTATTTTCTGTTTGGATGACACAAAATAAGCAAGAAGCAGGTAAAATAAATAAACAAGCCGTGGTAACGAAACAAGCTCTAAATTGCTGCGTAATTCCCTGATACTGAGAGGTAGGTTTTTTCTGATTTGACTAGAAAATATGAGGAAAAAAAAAGAAGAAAGGAATATTTGTTTTGATGGGCTTCTTTGTGGTTTGGGTTTTAGACTGCAGAGAAGAGTAGTTTGGGCAATATTTTAAGTTGTTAAAAGCATTGTAAATGGTCCAAATTTGATGAAATTTATAGAAAAGCGTTTTAAATGGTTCAAATTTGAAGAAAGACTCTAATAGTTAGGAATAGACTCTTTTTGAAAAGAGTCTTTAATAACTATGGACTGCTAGTTGTCGAAATAAAAGGTCAATGTGCTATTGCTTACTAAAACGGCATAAAAGACAGGTCTTACTCGTTTTTATGGTGCAATTCGATAGACGTAGATTCGATTGAGTTTTCACTAAATTTTTTTTGTTTGTCTCCACCCTAATGGCAAAAGACAACTCGTTTCTACTAAAAAATACGTACCATTTAGTCAATCTATTAGTTAGATGAAATGAATTGCCTTCGAAGATGAAAAAGCAAGTGCAAAATACGGGAAAATACCAAAACCGGAATTGCAGAGAGAGTTGCTAAGACTAGGACCCCACCAGCATTACGCAACTCAAACTGTCTTGGATGTCTTTTGACCCAAAATTTCTTTATTGCAAAAAGCCCACTTGGATTTCCATCTTTGTTCACCCAAAGCACCATCTAGATGATGGTATGCAACTTGGAAGGCCTGTTTCTAGAAAGAGAAAGTGGGCAAGTGGCAGACATGAGATGGCTGCAAATTAAAATTATTAAGAAAGGTGCAACTTGTTGGCATCAAATCTTTACTTAAACGATAGTTTTGCATATTATACCAGCAACTTGTTGGCCATGACTTGAGAATACCATAGTTTACTTACTCCTTCCTCCAATTATATTTTACTTAAACGATAGTTTTGCATATTATACCAGCAACCTGTTGGCCATGACTTGAGAATACCATAGTTTACTTACTCCTTCCTCCAATTATATTTAAAAGTGTCTTTTATTTCATATTTATATTATTATATATATGAATATGATTGCTCCCACAGTCGACCCATGTGTAGAATGGAGGCATAATTTATGCTTTCGGCCATTTGAATCAATTGTAATGACAAATGGGATCATTGGGATGAGGCTTCTGGATACTGCAATTTGAAAAATACACTAACATAATAAAAATTATATATGATCTCACCAGCTTTTTTTTTTAGGTTATTTAGCATAATTACCCCAATGTGAGGCCCAAATAAAGGAAAAAAGAAGAAGTTCAGGATACCAAAAAAAGGTCAAGAAAGGACTTAAGCGTGTGTCCATGACTAGATATGCATTATCATTCTGTAATTATATTTGGTCCACATATAGAATATACTTACTCCTACTTTTTTGGGTCCTCATACTTCGTTCGTCATAAATTATCATTTTAGTGTTTTTCTTTGTTTTTTTTTTCCCTGATTTTTTATTAGATTCGCAGTGTATTTGGTGGATTAATCATTTGTCTCGACGAGATGAGTCTAAAAAGCAAAAAATTCTGAACAAAAACTAAAATATTAAATAGCTGGTATTTTTGGTTTTAATTTCATCTCATATACTCCGTAATTTTTTTTCAATTCCGATTCACATTTTATACGATTTTGGTTACTTTCGTTGTAACGAATAATTAATCCCAAAAATTACGAGTAAAACTAAACAAAAAATAATTTAAAAAAATAAAAAATACTACCAGACATAATATTTAGGTAGAATGAGACGATGCATACTAGTTAGGAGGTTCTTAAATTTGGAGAAAATAATTAGGTGCTCTCGGGGCACTATCACATAATGTCCCAACACCCTTCACCCCTACACATTCTTGCGGTACCCCAACACAATTGAAACGAGTACTGCTAGCCGTACCGACGGCCACCGGAGGGCCGTCTCCGGCCACCGGACGGCCGATCCGAGCCGTCCAAAAATTCTATAAAAAAAAACCGAGGGGCCCCGCGCGAGAATCAATGGGATCCGAAGTGTGTAGGGTGGTTGGATCAAGAACCCTTTTTTTCGTGTATACACATATAGTAGTGTATACACGAAAAAAAGGGTTCTTGATCCAACCACCCTACACACTTCGGATCCCATTGATTCTCGGCCGTCGGTATACATATCATTTTCGCAATTGAAACTCATTATAGATTTTGGGTTTTTGGACTAATAAGCATGTGAACATACATACAAAGGTATGTGTGCAGCCCATAAAGCCCAAAATGAAGATTGAAGACCAACCACTGGTGACAGCTTTTCAACTTTTGGAGTGAGCTAAGTAGTTTAATCATTGACGATGGTTAAACCACATTTGGCTCATTTCTACCAGCAATGAATAATGGGTTGAGTATTGTAGGTGACAATGGGATAATAGTAATTTGGAGGGATTTTGTCTGAGAGTCCTGCTACACACAGACAATCTGTGCACAGATTGTGCACAAATTTCGTTGTGGGCAGGGGCGGACCCATGATTTAGTTGCAGTGGGGTCAAATATCTACAACACATGTACTTTCGTGGGATCTTCAGGGCAAGAATATTATCTTTTGGGACAAAATTACAAAATACTCCTCAAAACTATACATACTCACAATATCATTATCTAGGAGTATATCATTTCTCTCACTAAATCTAAAAAGATCAGTGCTACGAAAACAGATATCCAAACTAAAACATACGGTTGTTGAATGTATGTGGGATCCATAGGATGTTCGTGCTTCATCCAACCAACTAACTTTTCATTCAGATTTTCGGATAATGAAAAGTTATATAGTTGAATCGAACACTTATAGGTATCGGATTGAGCTTATTTTTTACGGGAACCCTTGAAAAAATGTTTACATTTAATGAACGGCTCGAATGATTTGTGTGGGACCCGTGGTGGGCCCCACAACGAAATCTGTGGACGGATTGTCTGCGTGTGTAGACTTTCTGATTTTGTCTCACCCCGTTCTCATTCCCAATACCAAAGTACAAAATAACTTGATTTACATAATTTCTTTAGACTCTCCACTAACATGGAATGAAAAAATTTCGAGCCGAGTTCAGTGAGAAGTTTTATTGGATGTTCTTTTGATGCAAATGAAGTTTTATACTAATAATAATGGAGTAATGAATATGTCAGTCGCATTGTAAAAGCAGCAGGGGATGTAGCTCAAATGGTAGAGCGCTCGCTTTGCATGCGAGAGGCACGGGGTTCGATCCCCCGCATCTCCATCTTTGTTTTCCCTCCTGTGTTTTGCACCTTAATAAGTGGAAGCGGTGTTTAAGACGACGACTGTCTAATTCCCATCTGACGATGACGGCGGCTTAAGATCGAAAGGAGGCCTCCCCCGATCTTTCCGGGTTTTTAGTAGAACAGTTGAACAGCAAGCAAACCTACCTTCGACCACTGCGCAGCAAACCTACCTTCTACGGAATTGCGTACAATTTCACTGAACAAGAAGGTTCGTTGATTCTTTGTCATGATTTCTATCATTCCCTTTGATCTTCTTATTTATTTTTTGGTGTGTCATTTTGGCCTTCGGTACGAGTTTCTGTGTGTTTTAATATGGTGCTGTATTGAATTCCATTTGCGTTTTCTATCCTTGTTAGAGTACTCAAGTTGAAAGCTTGGTTAGAATGTTAGTTGTCTGCGTGTCTGTTTTGCCTGCCAAGTGTTTGCCTTAATGTCTCTGACGCCTACGAAGATCACAAGTATGGTTGGTTTAACTTTTAATTTTTTGCTCCAGTGTGAATGATTTATGAACTCAAGGAGCTGAAAATGCACTTGGGTTTACTTCTTCCCTTTTTTTTTTCCCTTGTGATTTTGTTTTACATTTTTCGATTTTTTTTTTTGTGCTCCAGGTTCTTTGTAGTTCCGATTATGTTCATTACTAAGTTTACACGTCTTGGAGCTCATGTGATAAAGGGTTTAAGAAGAGGTATGTTCTCGATTTTCGTTTAGTTCGCTTACATATATCAAATAGCAGGTACCTGGACCTACTTCTTTTGTTTATCCTGTAAACAACTAGCTGCATATTTTTTATATGCGATCATATTTGGGTTATGAAGCTTTGAGAGTCGTTTTGAGTTCCCAAAAATAACCCAATTGACTTTCAGGAATCTGCTATTTGGTTCCAACACACAAGAAGCAGTACATTATAGCGTTTCTCCTCACAGTGTTAATTTGTCCTTTGAAGATTGAGCAATATGTAGATTTAATCTCAAGTGGCAGTTGCCATAGACTCCTGGAGTTTCACTTTAAATGCGTGCACTATGTTGGCTTTCTTATGTGGTTCGTTTGGCCATTCTTTGGACTAGGAGAGTACGTAATTGTTGTATTTATCATTTACAACATGAAGTTACATAATTTTTCCTAGAGGCAAAGAGTCATTGAATTTGGTCTTACTTGCGCTTTCTTAGGTTGCCAGTTTTCTGTAGCTATTCTTTTTGGCTACAGTTGTCTATTGTTGAAATCTTGAAACAAAGTTTTTGTTTGAAACTCGTTGATGAGTTTTATAGTTTTGTTTTGTTTTTTTTGGCCTTGTCTTGGCAGGTGAAACATCTACTCAAAGAATACCATATACACAACTTTTTCACGACCGCCCTTTGCTGCACTTGGTAAGAAATAGTTTCTTTTCCCGACTCCAATGCAATGTCTTTCTAGTATGTTTCTGCCTCTCTTTTTTTTGAACAGCAGTATGTTTCTGCCTTACCGACTCTGGGATTGTTGTCATGCATATCTTAGACCTCTCTTTGTTTTGCATATCTTACACCTCTCTTTCTTTCTTTTCTTTTATTATTATTTTGGCTTTTTTGATTGTCAGTTTCTCAAGGCAACTATTCCGTTGCGTTTAATTCTTGTTCTCTTTTGAGTAGCCAAAAACTTGCTTTTGAACTGCTATGTACGACCAACTGAAGATTCATATCCCTTTTGTGAGCAGAATTATAATTTTTTCTCAAGTAATGCTGCCAACAAAGCTCAAGAAGGAGGCCATACAGAGAAGGAAAAGTAAGTTCTTGCTCTTAAAAATGGGAATAAGATGGTCTTTACAACACGTATTTTTGTCAAACTAAGAAAGAGAAATACACGGATGGAGGAGTTCCAATCTGACTGCTAGCACGAGAAATAAAAAGAGGAAGATAAATGGGGTGAGATGGAGATAAGAACAACCAGAACACTATTGAGCACATATTGAAGAGGCATCTTCCTTGACACAGTTGCATGGCTATCAAGTTTAAAGGACTTGAACATTGTCTGCATTGATTTTCTCTTGGCCTTGTATTTGGTTCTGCAGAATATCAGTGACGTTTGTTTACAAAGATGGAGAAGAGAAGACAATTAAAGTCCCAATTGGGATGTCCATGCTAGAAGCTGCCCATGAAAATGGCATAGATCTTGAAGGTAAGTTCTTTCTTTCAAATAGATTTTATAGGAAAGGTATCAAAGGGATTGACCCATGTACAAAAGAAAGTCAAGGACAAAAGGTCTCTATGCATGAAGATTCCTAAACCAATGTAGGAAAAAACACCTATACTCCACTCTATACTCTCAACATATCTATCATATCAAGAAATTGGTCAAGGATAGGATGGCATCCCCCGAAGGTAAGTTCTTGAGGCATGCAATTCTGCATGTAAGCCTTTTGCTCAATTGCATAGTTATCATCTGTGGGGTCTAAGACTATCAGCACGACATATTTCACTAAATTTTGGACTTATATATTGGTTGACACTCCAACTTATTGAATTGTAAACGTTAAACCTTGCCTAGTATAACTTATAAGTTATATCTATTGTATGTTTTTCCGTTCATAACTTATTAAATTTGCTTTTATCGCAGGAGCATGTGAAGGATCACTTGCTTGTTCCACTTGTCATGTGATTGTGATGGTAAGTTAATGAACAACCTTGTGACTGAATGCGAAAAAGGAAAAGAAAAAACAATTTAAGTTGTTCTGTTGTTCACTTTGAGGTGACCTTAACGAAGAAAATTAGCAAGGTATTGCTGGGCTATGGTGTGAGGCTAATTTCTGAGACAATTTTTGTTAGGACATGGAGTACTACAATAAGCTAGAAGATCCAACTGATGAGGAGAATGACATGTTGGATCTTGCTTATGGTCTTACAGAAACGTAAGTTCCTGATATAATGTCCTTGAAATTGTGATGAAGTTATTATTGCCGTCGCAAGCTTGTTTAAGTTCCATGTTACTTTTTCCGACAGGTCTCGTTTGGGTTGTCAAGTGATTGCAAACCCCGAACTTGATGGATTGCGCTTAGCACTTCCTGCAGCCACACGTAACTTTGCCGTCGATGGATACAAGCCAAAACCACATTAGAACGTTTCTCTTAAGAGGAAATACCAAGGAAAGCTTCACGTAGCAAAGAATGGGTATCTGCCAGTTTTGTAGCAGTCTAGGACCCCGTAACATGAGTGTACTGTGCTATGTTTTCAGAAGAATGTTGAAACTTAATGTATAATTCTTTGGAGGTATAACACTCCCAATTGCCCGTTGATTGAGAGTTTGAAATTACACTTCTGTTTCTGGCTGAACTGTAATGCCACTGCGTGGGACTTAGGGAGTTCAACACCCAGAGTTGTGGGTGGTGGGACGATGCAAATCCATTTCTCCCGATCTCCGTGCATGGAATGCAGGAATGATTAATCCATTTTCGATTTTATGTTGGCTGGTTACACTATAACACGAGTTATTATTCGCTCGCAACTCGCGAGAATGGTCCCGAAATTACGAGCCCAAACCCGACGAACAAAGCTATATGCCTTTTCACGTGGATAGTGCTTGGTTCACTGGAATGGTTTTGAGAAGGAAAGAAATGATCATTCATTTTCCTTGGAAAGAAAACAAAATTCTTGTAAATTGGAGAATGATCTTATTCGGTATATTTTTAGTGAATCAAGAATTGGAATTGGGTATTTTAAAGGAATGACTATTATATTTTGGCTTTATTTCAGTGAATGAAATAATGCATGCATTAACGTCGACAAAATCAAATAATAGAATCCAGGGTGTCGTATTTTGAAGAATTAGTTTAAGGCCAAAAGGTGTCGTACCGGTTTTGATGAATTAGTTTAAGACCATCAGATGCATCTACTATGGCTATTTTGTGGAGTACCTCTTTTTCTTTTTGTATGATTTTGTTTACTATACCCGCTGATGCAGTATTACAAACCCTAATGCTACTCTTGTTTCTGATGAGATAAATGTGACTTCTTTTTTTTTTTTTTTTTTTTATGTATTTCTGCCTTCCATTATGGTGGGACCCATCTCCAAGCAAGGGAGGATGCATCACAGCCATCCCTCGCATAAGTTAGTTGATCATTGTCCACGTCACCAAAATCAGTTGGGAGTAGCCGTTAGTTCGTTCGTTCGAGGAGTGAAGCGCGCTATATCCCTCTGTACTCTGTAAATATATCTCCTCCCTCCGTATTAGGTGTTCATCTCATTGCGTCAAAACTAAATTCAAGATTCTCTCTCTCTCTCTCTCTCTCTCTCTCTCTCTCTCTCTCTCTCTCTCTCGTTCTTGCTTCTTGTGTTTTTAATACTCCAATCCTTTCCACAGTCTCTGTTCTTTCTCATGGAAGAAGACAACGACGACGAAGACTACCACTCACAGTCATCCTCGTCTGATTCTGCATCTGCCTCATCTTCACCGCCTCTGAACAACACCGGTAAAAACGGCGGTGGAGGAGGCGGCCGCTGCATCGATGATTGTTGGAGTGAAGGGGCGACATCGGTGCTAATTGATGCCTGGGGCAAACGTTATCTTGAAAGAAACAGACAACATATTCAGCCGGAGGATTGGAATGAAGTCGCCGAAACAGTCAGTAGCCGACAAAATAACACCAGAACCCTTGAAAAAACCGGCATTCAGTGCGTTAACCGTATGGATAGGGTGAAGAGGCAATACAAGGAGGAGAAACAGAAGATCATCGCCGCGGGTGGTGGGCCCAGTAACTGGCCTTTCTTCGAAAGAATGGATCGATTGATTGGTTCTACGGGAAAGAAACAAAACCATCAGAAACAAAAGCAGTGGGAATCCAGTGATGGTTCTCTTCCAGAGCCGAAGAGGATGAGGACTGACAGAGAACTGAACTGGAATTGGAATCGAAATTCGGAGGCGAAAGTTAGCGGAAGTAGCGAGGGGAGGGGAAGGAATTGGGGGGATTCGGTGAGTGAGTTGACTCGGGCGGTTGGGGAGTTTGTGGAGGTGTATGAGAGAGTGGAGAATTCAAAGCTGGAGAGAGGGATGGAGATGGAGAAGCAGAGGATGGAGTTTGAAAAGGGGATTGAAAAGCAAAGAATGCAGTTTTTAAAGGATGCCCAATTGGATATTGCTCAGATGAATCAAAAATCAAAGGCGGGATTTTCGGAAAGGGGTCAGGGGAGGAGAAAGGATTGTGGGGATTCGGTGAGTGAGTTGACTCGGGCGGTTGCGGAGTTTGTGGAGGCGTATGAGAGAGTGGAGAACTCGAAGCTGGAGCGAGTGATGGAGATGGAGAAACGGAAGATGGAGTTTGAACAGGGGATTGAATTGCATAGAATGCAGTTTTTAAAAGATGCCCAATTGGAGATTTCACAGATGAATCGTAATAGGAAGGTTGAGCCTAGTAATAAAAAAAAAACAAAAACAAGTGGAACAGAACAAGAACCACAGCAAGAACAAGAATAGTGATGGCAGTAGTTTCAGATAGTTCAAATTGGATCCTTTGGTTTTAGGTGAAAGACCTATTTGTGGTCAGTTTCTTGAGAGAAAATTCGTATCTTTTGGTTTAGTTGTTTGTCACGATTTTACTTTCTGAAATGCTCACCACAACAAGAAGTGCAGTGATAGCATTGGTTGGATTAAAGGTGAGTTCACATTAGACACCTTTGTTTTGAGGTGAAAGACCCATGTTGATCAGTTGATTGAGAGAGTATTTGGATTTGGAATTTGGACTGATTCCATTGTAATTGTTTGCTTTTCCTTCTTTGTCCTAGTTTTACTTTCTAAAATTGGGAAATTTATTCAATACTCATAGATATGATGCGTAGTTAAATGAGAAAACTGAAAGTTTGATTGCTGCATGTTGTTCATAGAGTTGCATTTTTTTTTTTTTACTTTCTAAGTATTCGTACAAAGGTTGCGCCTCTTCTGGCACCTTTTAGTGTCTAAGTATTCGTACGAAATGGTAATGGTTAGCCAAGTGACACTCTTAACCTCCTCTTGGTCAAGTAGCATGTCCGTTTCATGTCCTAAACTGAGTTATTTTGCTGAATGCACTAATGTTTGACTGAAAGCTGTGGGAATTTTGGGATGATCTCTGGCTCTTAAATTTCATGTCCTTCAACTTTATGCTTGGCATTCTCAATATTCGCGTCTTGAAGGAAGTAGGCTTAAAGACTTTTCTACATGTAGGAACTTCTTTTGGCTGGTCTTGCACCGAAGTATGTTCAAGTGAGCAGGAAGCAAGGGAATTTTATATTTAGCTATTGCTTGGCTGTTTTATGCCGGCATTTCGTTCCTCTTACGGAGCATGATGTGTCATTTTTCCCTCTTACACAGATATCAAAATGCTGCTATTTCAGACAATTATGTTGATTTCATTTTACATGGCCATCAGATGTTTGGATGTCGATTATGGTTTTATAATTGGAAATACCATTACTACTTCATGGGTTGTTACTTGCTCTGAGTCTGACACAGTTATTGGATCATATTTGGATGATCTAGAGGGGGATGCAGCTATTGAAGCTGCTGATGCAAAAAAGTTAGCTCTCTCTCTCTCTCTCTCTCTCTCTCTCCTTGGATGCACATGCATCTTCTTATGGCTCAATTACTGTAGGATAGTTTGAACCATTTAAGATGGTTGGTTCTTTGTTTTGTGTTTGATCCTCAATTACTGTAGGATAGTTCAAATCGTTTAAAGATGGTTGGTTTGTTGTCTTGGTATTGATCTTCATATTGGATGAACTCTATGCCAAGGTTGCTTATCCAGTTTAGACCGAAGTTTTGATTACTGGGGATGCCTCTCTGCCATGAGAATCATGTGTTTGTCTTCTAGTAAAATTATCTGAGAGGTAGGATCTCTTTTTGTTGAAATGATTAATTATGAGATCTGGTTGTTGAAGGTTCATGTGCTAAACAATGTCTGGAATCTTTGCCTTGTGTTTAAGTTTTGAGGTTCCAACTTCGTGGTTTCACAAAGCCATTAGCCATCTTTTAAAGGTTGTCACCTGTGAGGTTATATTATGCTTTTGCATGCAAGCTAAAATGGGTAATTTGCAATCGCCATCCCATGTGCTGTGGTTAATATGTTGAATGACCGACTACTCAAATATATTCTCTTTGTGGATACTGAAGTAATCATCTGACTGTTACTTTGAAATTTGACATTTACACCGGAAGGAACTTCTGAGAGCTATTGATCCAAGACTTGGTTCTTTCAGGCAGGACTTGACCGCGGCTTGTGCTCGAGCGGCTGCTGCTGGTTTTACCCCTGGCAGGCTGGCATAGTCTTGCAACTTCAGCTTTTTGTAGATCATTTCAGTATAGTTCACCTAAAGTAAGATCTCATGATTTCCTCATCTTTCTTACCTCCTCCGCCATGGCACTTCTATCAGTACACACAAACTAACTAATGTAGAATAACAAAAAAGAAGGGTCTCTCCATGCTGTCCCCAATTTCTCTCCTTCCATAAGCTCAGGTATGAGCTTGTTATAGTAGACTTACTAGCAAGTTATTTTGCTACATGAAAAATTCGGCAGCATCGTTTACTCAGCAATTTTGTTTGTAAGAAGGTCCTTATTGGTCAGCCATTTTGAAGGGTTTTGTTTGGTCAAAATAGTGGGGAAGGGAATTGAGGGTCAGTACTTCACTCCTGGGATTAGAAACAGGCTGAAGATGCTAGCAAAACAAAGGGCTTGATTGGCGAAATTCTGTTTTTTTTGTAGGACCTTACATGGTATTTTCGCAGAGAAAAGAGTAATGTTAATCACTTAGTGTTGGTACTGGGAGAGGTAAAAGGAACAGGAAAAGGGAACTAATGTAAGTTACCCAGTGTTAGAAGTGGGAGAGGGAAATACAATAGGAAAAGAAAACTTGACAGCTAGCCTATCTGCTTTCCCCAAGGCCAAGAAAGGTAAAAATGGGAGCAAAGCAAATGGAAGGGAACTTTTATGTAGGTCATCCATCTTTTGTCTAATCTGTCTTAAAGTGAAAGGCCTAATTAGTTTTGGAGGTGTTTTGATCACCTAACGCTTCTCAAAAAGTTACTTCTGGTGTATCGCCCATTCTATCCAATATCGTAATAAGATAGGCCTCAATTTAACATTCGGCTTGAAGCGTAAAAAGGCTTTCAGCCGCTACTAACCAATTTGACCAGATCGCTCTTGCTTTCATTCTATCCCTCTCCCTCCCATGAGAGAAGGGAAATCCAGAACCGGTTACTCTCGTGCCACTTAATAAGCCTTTGTCTCAATTACTTGGGTCAGCTAGGTGTTTCACTTGTGTCCCTATTCGATTGCCATGCTAAAAGCAGGACTTTGGACACTTTGCATGTCATCACGTCAATTCTAGCAGGGGCATAACCATTTCATAGGAATTTTGTCCCCTTACCCTTCATAATCCCTGTGATAAAACCCCTTTTTTTGGGTCCTGGATAAGCAAATAGTACTGTTGGAAAGATGTGGTATGTTCAACGAAACATTTCTGATTTGAAACGCTACTTCCCAAATAGTTGTTGAGGTTACGAAACTGTATTTTGCTTTTAACAGATATGTTGATAGGCTACTCATACTGGAGTAGTATTTTTCTAAAGCACCACAAAGCCATGGCTACTCATAGGTGCATGCACACCGGAGCTAGAATTCTAACCAGTTCTACGAGAGTCAAATAAACAGGACTTCAAGCGATTGATAGAGATTTGAACCCAACCATTAAACAGAATTTCAAGTAATTACCCAATTAACAAAATACCTATTGAACTGTTTCTTGGCTCCAATTCTTTGTCAAAATGACGAGTGTCGTCTTGGGCGTTGCCACGTGTTGTCCGAATACCCTTCATTATCATACATTCACGTGGAGACTCAGTGGCGGACACAGGACTCTTGATGTGGGGGAACCGAATCACATGTATTTGTAAATTAACAACAAAATAGCATACTCATATAGCAATAACACAATTTTGAGGGGACATTTCTTTATAATTTTTACATACAAAACCTAAAATACACTGTAGTAGAAATTGCGATAATTGGGGGGTTGCGCCTTTGCGGGCACCCGAGCCCCTGCTTGCACCCTCTCTGCGTGGAGTCTTTATACTAGTATTTAGTAATGAAACCCCCGGGAAAACGCGGTGTTAAAGGAGGTTGGGCATCACCCAATAATTTCTCCAAAATCACGAGTTCCAAACGTGGAATAATGATAGTCTCGGTCAATATATATTAGAGATCCTTTTGCGTGGGGTCGTAAATTGGGTCAGAGTGAAATTCAATCCAAAATTGGCGGGGGGTGGGTTGACATGATGAGGAAATCAAAGAAAAGGCTTCTTGCTGCACAGTGATTTGATTTGTGGCCTTTCTATATTCATTTTTGCATATCGTGTTTCCTCAAATTGTAAGGGTTGGAATTGAGTCAATGTGTTCTTGTTGGTCGAGACGTCCTTTTTAACAGGCATGATATCTAAGTGATATAATGTGCGTGCATCAGCGTAAATGTGTACGAAAACGAGAGCGTAAAAGTGTATTTTAAAAATAAGTCAACTAATTATTTGTGAGAACAAGAATTAAAAATAGGAGCGTAGAGCGAGAATTGAGAATGGTGCGTAGGTGTATTTTGACATATCTTTATATCGGGCGTCCGAGAAGAGCCGGCCTGACGTGAACAACCAATGGAAGGGGGGGAGGGGAAGATCTAGCTGTCTGTCAGATTTTCATACGGGTCCCACATATGAAGCAATCAACAAATCACCACTACTACAAGAATGCCCAAGTAATCAAAAAAGAAACAGAAGAAAGAAGAGACCGAGTCCATGAGGCGGCTGAGTGTGCTGAGAAATGAATCAGTCTCTGTTTCACATCATATGGGTGTTTACTTGGGTGGTGTAAAACACAGAAGGAAATTGAGAAACGGGTTGGGATTGGCGGAGAAGACGTGGTTGAGAAAGTGTTGAGAGCGACGCTGGGAAAGGTGATAGATGTTCAGGTGATTCAGTTACAGTACTATTTCCAAACAGTGAATTCACCAAAAGAGTTGAAGTTGTTGGATTTAGAGGTCAGTTGGAAGGTGGGTTTGGGCTAAAAGTTCAATTACAAAAAGGAGGCCAGGACGCAAGTGATATCTCCGGTTGTGGAAATACTTGCTTAGTCTTCTCTGGAAAAATGGTTTCCGAAGGTCAGGAGGATTTTGGTGGTTCAGCACCGACCGTATCAAAATGGGAAGTTTTGAGGGAAAGGCAAGTTAAAGCAAATCAGGAGCTAAAAATGAAAGCAAATGAGCTCGAAAAGCTTTTTGCAGAGCATAAGCTTTGTGTTTCACAATCGCATGACAAGAACGCAGCGACTGAGCCTTTGACAATTTCTACCAATATGTCAAAACTGAGTGTTACTCCACAAGTGAAAGTGTTGGATAATCAGGATCACGGTGATGCTACGGTGCAGAAGTTTTCCGAGTTTGGTCTTTCAGATTATTGCAGAGGAAACCTTTACGAAAGTTATATGCAGAAAAGAGATGCAAAACTTAGGGAAGAGTGGGGATCTAAAAAGGAAGAGAAGGAAGCCAAGATGAAAGCCATGCAAGATAGCTTTGAGCGGAGTGCGGCAGAGATGAAGGCCAAGTTATCCTCAAAGAGATATGAAGAGAGATCCAAATCATTCAATATTAGGTCAACTATGGCAACGGAGGAGGTAAATAATATGTTTGTTCTTTAAGAATGATAATCAAGTCCGTTTGTTTTCTGGTTTTAGGAGCATCTCCAATCGTACTTTTGTTTCTTCAAACCTAAAAAATAAAGGGCAAGCTTTTCATTCTTGGAAATGAAGAATCACGTTTGATTCTCCATATATAGAGAACTCGATAAATGAAGTCAAATTTACTCACTCAAAACATATATAATTTCTGATTTTGTAGTTTAACTTCTGTAAAACTAGTGCCATAGGAACTGTATTCACATTACCTTTAAAATGAGATCAATGTTTAATATTTAGGTGATATTTAGAAAGCAGAAGTTGAATTTTGGGTGGAGAATTGAGTTTTGAAGGGAAATGAATAAACTTTTGAAAATTAGATAGAGAAATATAGAATGGGTTTAGAATTTGAGTGAATTATTACTATCTTCATACTCAAACGGAATTAGAAGTACTTTTTCAGTCCATTTATCTTGGCTTGATTCATTGCATTCATGTATTTTTTGTTTGATTCTTCGGGCTCCTTCCGATCTGCTTGACATCATTTCCCTCTACTCCCAGTATTCCGAAGTATGTTCTTCCTATTGTGGTTCTTCGAGTGCATTATTATCCGAGCTTCATGAGGGCAATGGATATTCCCCATTGATTACCATGACTTGTCCTTACACTTCAGAGATTTTCAGATAATCATCTGCATGTTTTTCCTTTTTTGACAGCACCCAATTGGTTTTCTGCAGAGTAAAGATGAAGAAGATTTATATTTTGGGAACGGTGGTTCTAAGAGCTCCCAGGCTAAGAAGCCACCAAACAAAAATCTGCCTTCTTCCATTCCAACACCTTCAGCAACACCAGTTCTGAGGTCATCTACAAAAACTTCTAACACTAGTTCTGGGCGACGAATGTTGCAGCCTGAAAATGCTCTGGCACATTCAGTCCCCAACTTTTCTGATTTGAGAAAAGAAAACCCGAAGCCTAATTCTGGAGTTTCCAAAACAGTAACTCGCCCGCCAGCAAAAATCCATGCTCGCAGCAAAAGTAGCATTGAAAATATAATCGTTGTTAAGGAAGAGAGGAAGCCACACTGCTCCCAGTCTCTAAAGAAAAGTGCCGTGGTTCCCACTGAGTTGGGCTTAGTTTTGACACCATCAAAATGTGATAAATCTGACAGCTTTTCACAAAATGCAGAGTCAAAGCCGCTCCTTAGGAAAGGTAGTAGGTTAGGGCCTGGTGCTAGAGCTGTTGTGGCCACGATGAAGAGTTCAGTGGAATCCGAGACTGTGAACTCTGAAGTAAAGTTGGACGAATTGGCCTTTGATCCCGATGTGGCTGAAAATGAAGACGACGAAGAGTCTGAAACAGCAAAAAATGAAGATCATGTGAATGTGGACAATGTAAAACCAAAACTCAGCCATGAAACTGAAAAGTTGGTTGATTCTGGGTCAGAAGGTGGTGATGCTTTGAGATCTTCACGAATGGAAACTTCTTCTGTGGCTGTATTGCCGCCTTCTATGCCTTCTACCAACCACCCTGATGGTTCTGTGCAAAATTCCCCTGCAGAAAGCCCAGTGTCATGGGATTCATGTGCGCAACATGCATTTTCTTATGCACATGAGACATCTGATATTGATGCCTCTCCAATAGGAAGCCCTGCTTCTGGAAATTCAGGCTCTCTTAATCAAATTGAGGCTGGTGCGGCTCGAATGAGGAAGAAATGGGGTAGCACTCAGAAACCCAATCTTCTTTATAATTCTTCCCATGGTCACTCTCGGAAGGATGTGTCAGGTGGGTTTAAGAGGTTACTACGCTTTGGAAGGAAAAGTCGTGGCACTGATGATAGCTTCAATGAAAGGGAGTATTTTAGCGAACAAGGTAGCCCAAGTGAAAATAGAAATTTGTTTTGGTTTCCAGGCACACCTCTCTCTTTTTTCTTGCCACTTTTCATTCTCTATTATTCTTTCAATATTAGTTCTCTCGAAAGTATATTCAGATAGATTTCAATCTAACAAGAAGATGTTCCTTTCCTCTTGCAGTTCAAGCGTTGAGGAGTTCTATCCCTGCACCTCCGGTGAATTTTAAATTGAGGGAACACCATTTGTCTGGACATTCAATAAAAAGTGAGTGTGTTCATTGTCGTTAGTTACACATTCTTCATGTCTCTTCCCTTAGCAGTTAGCAGTAACTTGATTAATCCCTTCATTCTGAAGAACATGTGTGCGCCATGACATTACCTTCTAACTTGATTAATCCCTTCATTCTAAAGAACATGTGTGCACCATGACATTATCTTCTAAACTTTCATACTGTAGCTTAACTCTTCAGGGTAGCAAGATAATGGGGGCTTCCTTGATTTCTCTTGACAAACCTATAATTTGCCACACCGTGTCAACCCCATTTGGATAGACGATTGTCTAATAGGTTTTCTACGGGCCACTTTTGCTACACAGTATCAACCCTACTTGTGTTTCCTTATTGATTTTCTACTGGCCTCTTTGGTTGATTAGCTTTCTCTGTCTGTATTTTAGTTCCTCATTTATCTTGAGGACAATGACCAGAAACTTGCATGTCAAATAAAAGCTCAAGTAGTTGGATGTGCTTATTATGTTGGGGTCTAAATTTTGCAGCCCCAAGATCATTATTTTCTTTGTCATCATTTCGGAGCAAGGGAAACGATTCAAAGCCTAGATAACTGTCTGCGAATAGTGCTGCAAATTAAGGACAACAAAATATTTTGACAGCAAGTTGTTGAGCTATGCACCAGACAAGCATCTGCTGAAGCTGCTGCGGTGTTATTTATATCTCCATGGACATTTTTAAATGTTAAACTTCTACATCGGTTTGAGGGAAAAGTTGCCTATTGGCATCTTGTCTATGTTTTTGGTAGTGGAAGCATTCTTTCCTAAGCTTAATTTAGACTGGACTCGTGTGTGATGTATATTAGATATTAAACTCTTGTTGTATGCAGAAGCATAGAAAATTTTAAGGTGAGTAATGTACTTATGCGTTTTCACTTTTTTTGGTATATCTTGATGTTTTTTGAATGCCAGAAAAACACTGAAGGGCTTATGGGTTGATTTTACATAAATTTGACAAGCTGTGATTGAAGATTTAACAGCTTATTTAAACAAAGGGACATCCTTGGAGGTTGATCAGGATAAATCAGGTTAATAGCTAGGCATATTTGCAACGGTGTGGAACATCTCTTCTGCCATTTAGACAGCCTAATGTTCAGCCAAACAAAAGAAATATTGCCAGCTTCCAATGCAAACTATATTATCGGGGTCACATGAAAAAAATTGAAACAAAGAAGCAGCAAAACAAACGCAGCTTTAAGAAACAATGTACAAATGATACTTAGCTTTATCGCTTTGCGCCATGCTAGATTTTCCTTTGGTTGCACCAATATAAGAGAGAGCCCGAGATGGAGAGCTAGAGCACATGCAAAGCTCTCGGATCAAAGTCCGAGTAGTTTAGCATGTGCCCTGCTTCTCCATCAAGGGTCACCCACTCCTTATTTCGCCCCTTTCAAAAGTTGCAATTTCCCGGTACATAAGCCTGAACTAATACTTAGAAGAGAAGAATGCATGATTACTTATATAGAACAGCATGATAAGAAGTTAAATTAGAGTAGTTTGTATCAGTTCCAATGCTGCTAAGGGGGGTGGATTCAACAGATGGTTGATATTAGACACTTTGGTTGTAAAATCAAGCAATTGTAATACTTTCTTTGAGCTAATTCAATGATGGGGATAAAGCCAATGAGCTTTGGTTTAGTGACTGTTAAGTTTGGTTGCCAAAAAGTCAGTGAATAAAGTGGTGAAAGCGCCAGTAATGTCCATTCGAACAATTAAGTCTACTACATGGCAACCTAAAAGTATATCAAGGCAGGCCACCCACCAAGGATGGGACTAGGGGGGTCTAGTGGCGGCGACCGCCACGACAAGAATTTTAAAAAATATAATTATTATATGTAAAAAAAAAAATTATGCCCAATTTATATAGTTTCTCCACCACTAGATTTTTTTAGTATACATTTCGCCACTGCTAAGGTAAAATCCTGGTTCCGTCCTTGCCACCCACCATGGTCTATTAGAACCAAGTGTTTGTGAACAGAGGACTACTTACATTAGTTCTCTCTTTCTCTAGAAGAGAAGATACACAGATACGCTTTTTCTGTCATATAAGCGCTCCTTCACATTCAGTCATAGCGCCCTCATCATGCCGTGCTCCTCCTCTCTCTCCCAATCAGAGTCAGTCCTTTCGTACCTGTCTCAGTACTGTTTTTTTGACCTACCCTTCTCCGGGGTTGGGTCTTTTTTTTTGGGAAATAGATCATTTTATAGCACCAAAACAACAGGGAAAACACACTTCCAAACAAACTGTACAAGCAACCTAGCTACACACTTCATCACTCTACAAAAACTCTAGGAACACCAGGCCCAAAAATTCTACGCGGAAGTTTCCAAAGCTCACACATGCTTTGGTTCTCCACTGAACTAGAACGAGATCTAATGTAATCATCTATACCATCCAGCACTTCAGGTGCACATCTAGATCTCCCACCAAAGATACGGGAATTTCTCTCCATCCAAATGTGATAAACTGCTGCAGCCAAGACTAATTTGAAAAGGAGAAATTGGAAAGAGTTACCCCTGCAGAAATGAATTGCCCAACTAACTTTAGAACTCCATAGACCAGCCTTCCTTTGAATCTGAAATCCGGATAAAATGACTTCCCAAATGTTGCTTGAATAGCTGCAATGAAAGAACAGGTGCTGCAAAGACTCATCAGCCTGGAAACAAAGCACACAAATAGGGTCAACCTCCATTCCCCACTTCCGTAATCTGTTCTTAGTGGAAAGTCTTTGAAGACAGGCAAGCCACAAAATGAATGCCCATTTTGGTACATTCCGAGGGAACCAAACTAGGGATGCCCAAGGGACTTTTTCACTTTTGGATCTTATAGCTTCCCATGTATGCTTAGTTGTATACTGTCCATTAGGTGATATATGCCACCGAACCTCATCTTCCATCTCAATTTGAGGAACCAGATTCCCAGGAATAGCCATCCGAATTTGATGAATCAGATTGTTCCTTGGCCTAGGCCAATGCCAAACACCATTGGAGATTACTGAGCTAACTTTCGCAGACGCAGCTGTACCCAAACTAGACATAGTTTGGTCATCCAGAATCTTATAGAGAGGCCCCCATGGATGCTAGTTGTCATACCATAGAGAAGTACCCAAACCATTGCCTATATGATGTTTAACAAAATTTTGGCCCAACCCTCTCAATTTAAGAATTTTCCTCACAGTCCATGAACAATCGTAGGGTACCTTCATCACCCAAAAATGCTGGTCCTTTATGATAAAGCTGTGAACCCATTTAACCCACAAAGTGTCCTGTTTTTTACAGAGGTCCCATAAGTGCCTTAGCATAGTGGCTTTATTCCATTCCTTAAGTGACCTCAAACCCAGACCTCCTTCATCTTTAGGGGTACAAACTTCCAACCACTTGACTTTAGCTCCTCCTCTTTTGAGTTTAAGACCTGACCAGAGGAAAGCCCTTAACATAGCCTCAACTTCTTTCACAATTTTCTGAGGTAGGATGAATAGTGAACACCAATAATTTTGCATACTAAAGAGGACAGATTGAATAAGCAAAGCCCTACCCCCAAAGAACAACAAACTGTTTGACCAACTAGCAATTCTTTGTTGAGTCCTTTCTTTTAGCTGAACACAGTCATCATATTTGAGTCTAGTTGAAATAAGGGGAACTCCTAAGTATTTCACAGGAAGAGACCCTTCAGGAATAGGAAGAATGCTAAGAATATCAATCTTAACAGCAGAGTTAACACCTGAAAAGAAGATCTGCTTTTGAGAAGATTAGGTTTAAGGCCAGAGGAATAGTAAAAATCATCCAGAGCTTCCTTGAGAATAGCAACTGAGTGGCAATCAACTCCAGCCATTAAGAATAAATCATCAGCAAAAGCCAGATAAGAAATAGATAGAGCTGAACACTTTGGATGGTAATTGAACTGACCCTCAAAAATCTTCTTTTGGAGGATTGCATATGACCTTCCATTATCAAGAGAAATAGATATGGAGATATAGGGTCTCCTTGTCTAAGGCCTTTCTCTCCTTTGAAGAAGCCCTCCAATTCCCCATTTATCACAATTGAATACATGGCTGAAGTAATACAAATTCTTACCCAGGAGATGAATTTGGAAGGAAAGTTCAGAGCCACCATGACTTCAAAGAGAAAATCCCAATCTACAGAATCATAGGCTTTCATAAGATCTATCTTGATGGCACATCTAGCTAGCCCAGAGTCTCATTGATAGTTCCTAACAAGTTCTTGCATGAGGAGAATGTTATCAGAGATTGACCTTCCTTTGACAAAAGCTGCTTGAGCTTTGTTGATAATGTGAGGAAAGACAGGTTGTAACCTACTGGCAAGAATCTTAGTAATAGCTTTGTAAATGGTATTACAGCAGGCAATGGGCCTATACTCCTTCATAGATTGAGGGCAGCTAGTTTTAGGAATTAGAGTTAATGCGGTAGCATTAACATCTCTTAATAAAACACCAGTTTGGAAAAAGGAAAGAACAGCTGCAGTTACCTCATCTCCTACCACAGTCCAGTTTTTTTGAAAGAAGCTAGCATTATAACCGTCAAGCCCTGGGGATTTATCACCATTTATAGCAAAAATAGCTACCTTAACCTCCTCAGGAGTAACTGGAGAGATGAGAGAAGCATGAAAAGAGGTAGGAACAGTGTTAGTGAAAGTCAACCTCTCATTAATGGGTCTTTTATGCTCAAATTTGGAACCAAGCATATTCTTGTAGAATCTGAGAATTTCTTCCTTAACAGCTTGAGGTTCTTCCAGTCTAGTACCCCCATCATCACATATAGAGATAATTTTGTTCCTCATCCTGTGGCTAGCAACTTTCTTATGGAAAAATTTCGTATTATTGTCACCCAAGTTTAACCATCTAATTCTGGACTTCTGTCTACTCCAACTCTCCTCAGCCAAGCTGAGCTCATTATAATGAAAAAGGCAAAGTTTCTCATATTCCATTAAAATAGGATCCCCAGGGGCATTAGCACACCTACTCTGAATATGGGCAAGCTCTTCATTTGCAGCCAAAACACACTTCTGAATGTCACTGTAAAAATCCTTATCTCTCCTCTTTCATGGAGAGCCACCTCTGTGCTTTTCCGGTGTACGACTTCTACTTCTGTAATCACCACGTGTGCTTCCAGACATTTCTGTTCGGGCTGCACACCTCTTTAAGTTCCTGTATCTCCCACTCGCACTTCTTCATGAGCCGAGCAAGCTCCTCCAAATCCCGCTTTTTCCTTTTGAGACTTTCTTCGTGTTAGAATTGTGACTCATATGTATGAAGAGATACTAAGGAGTTCTAGAAACAAGGGCTTACTAGAAATAAATGAGATGAGACGACACTCACTAGAGGATTGATCTCGTTAGAATCCTCGACGAAACCTGTAGAATAATTCTTCAAAAAGGTTCCATAGGCTTTCTTCATAGTTTTCTTAATTAGCTTTTCCATAAGCCTTTTACCATTCATGTCCTCGACTCCATTAGCAATGTTATGCGCAAGGAAATTACCCTCTCTCATGACATGAGATATGTGGTAATTCTCTAATTGCACCAAGGGTAAGTCCCTGTATTTAAGTTGATCAAAACTAAACATTCTACAAGGCTATCAAGACACACATAATTTTTTAAGGTGCTCCGGTTGAATCCCTGCACTACTCAATGCTTGTACCACCTCCAAACTGTCAGTTTCTACTTTGGGATGCCTAGCCTAAGGGTAAGGAACAACCCAAAACTTACCGCCTCTAATTCAGCCTCAAATGGGTATTTATGTTCTTAAATTTAGTGAAAAACATCCCCATAAGCTTCCCAAAATGGTCCATAAATGTTACCCCACCACCACTATCAATTTCACCTTTCACCTTCCAAAAACTATCATCCGAGTTCACCTTTACAAAATCTTCGGCCACCCCAACCCATACTATCGCACAAGCTAGCAGTGGACTAAGGACTGAATCACGGGAAACGCTAATCATCTTATTAATCATAAACCTATAAAATCTCGTTAATTTCAAGTAAGTTTCCAAAAATTCTTTACTCGATATGGGAGCTAGTATAAGCTCCTTGTACTTGATATCGATAAACTTGGTTATTTAGATGATGTAAATGGTTTTTATCAAAAAAATCTCTTAACTTTCTCTCATGTATGGTTAAGTCAGAATATAGTCCTCTTACAGTCTATGAACATGCCAGTGCCAACAATGGGAAATATGAACATATATGGTAAGAGGAGTAGACTATATTCTGACTTAACCGTACATGAGAGAAAGTTAAGAGATTTTTTTGACAAAAACCATTTACCTCGTCTAAATAACCAAGTTTATCGATATCAAGTACAACGAGCTTATACTCCCATATCGAGTAAGAAATTTTTGGAAACTTACTTGAAATTAACGGGAAAGGAACACAAGTTCTTTTTTAGGTTTATGATTAATAAGATGATTAGGGTTTCTTGTGATTTAGTCCTTAGTCCACTACTAGCTTGTGCGATAAAAGGGTTGGGTGGCTTCGACCACCCCTAGATTTTATAAAGGTGAACTCAAACGACAGTTTTCAGAAGGTGAAATTGATAGTGGTGGTGGGGAAACGTTCAGGGACCATTTTGGAAAGCTTATGGGGTTGTTCTTCACTAAATTTAAGAGCGTAAATACCCACTTTGAGGCTGAATTAGAGGCGGTAAGTTTTGGGTTGTTCCTTACCCTTAGGCTAGGCATCCCAAAAATTGTCGTAGAAACTAATAGTTTGAAGGTGGTACAAGTATTGAGTAGTGCAGGGATTCAACCGGAGCACATTGAAAAGTGTATGTTTCTTTGCGTCTTGATAGCCTTGAAGAATGTCTATTTTTGATCAACTTAAATATATGAACTTACCCTTGGCGCAATTAGAGGATTATCACATATCGCATGTCATGAGAGAGTAATTTCCTTGCAGATTTCCTTGCTAATGAAGTCGAGGACATGGATGATAAAAGGCCTATGGAAAAGCTGATTAAGAAAACTTTGAAGAAAGCAACCTTTTTGAAGAATTATTCTACAAGTTTCGTCGAGGATTCTAACGAGATCAATCCTCTAGTGAGTGTCGTCTCATCTCATTTATTTCTAGTAAGCCCTTGATTTCCTTGAGCACTGAACTTCTTTTCATGTCATGGCCTTGTAATCTGCTCGAGTAGCTTTAACAGTTCAGTTTTGGATTGATTTCATGAACCAGTTTTGCTTTTCCTTACTCTTTTTTTTTGCTTTCAGTGCAAATTCCCCTTGCAATAATGTTGAATCAAATGTGCTGTTAGTGTATGTGGGTGTTGCTTTGATGACTAAATCAAAAGGCTTACCATCTATTACTAAGAGATTATGGATAGCTTGCATAGAATTTGCGAAGTTCATATCATCCTTTGTTTGTGTTGCCTCACTGTGCACAACCCATAATCACCTGTGATGGTTATTCCCGGGCAGCCTGCAGAGCTTAGGCACAGTAGTTAAATAGATAATGAAAAGGTTGTTAGTAGATGACGATTGTTTTGATGTTCTTGTTGTTAATGAATCAATGGCAGTTGCAGCACATAATGAGGATGCAAATGTTGCTCTGATAGGCCACACGTAATGCTCTAGCTTTTAGATGGTGATCTTATAAGTTATATGCAAGTATTTCAAAGGAATAACCATTACATTCCAGCTTCACTCCAATCAACCAAACACTCACTGCCTAATAACTTTTGCGTCCTAGATTCATTTCTGTTGAAATGCTAGGTAGCACTGATGAGCCTAATGTTACAAAATCGTATTGGAAGGACTATGACTTGTTAGTAAATGCAACAATATTTTGATGTGATATAGCAGCTATCTGATAAGGGCAATGTTGTCCAATGGACTATCCTTCACTGCTTATGCTGCAGTTACGCATATGCAGGACAGCTCCCAAGCTGTGCATTTGGGTTTAACAGCCATGGAGTGGTAGATTCTTTGATCTCATTTGTGCAAATATCAGTTCCACTGCTGCTGAGAGTGGAGGATCCAACAGACGGGATCTAAGCACAATTATGTTGGTTGGGAAAGGGGTTGATATTGGTCACTTTGGTTGTGTAAAATCTAGCATTTGTATTGTGCAGTTTGAGCTAAACTCAATGGTGGGGATAGAGCAAATGAGTTTTGGTCTAGGGACTGTTGAAGTTTGGCTGCCAAAAAGTTAGTGAATGAAGTGGTGAAAGCGCTAGTAATTTCCATGCCAACAATGAAGTACGCACATGGCAACCTAAAAGTATATCGAGGCAGGCCACCCACCATGGACTTTTAGACTAAGTGTTTGTGAACAGAGGACCACTCATAATTCTCTCTTTTTCTCCAATTATATAGAACTAATGCTTGCCCGTGCCTACGGCACTATCTACCCTTTGGTGGCATTTTTGTAATATATTTGTAAGAGTGTGAGTGTTTTCTTAAGAGAGTTGGAGAGCACACATCAGCCCTTGGATCAAATGAATCTCAGCTCTTCTTTCAACTTGTGTTTGTGTGGTCCCCACACCCTTGTATTTTATTAGGTAGATTGCAGATTTTCTCCAATTAAATTGATATGTGGATACTCTATTCTTTCATATCCGTTTAGGAGCATTATCCTCAACATTACACAGTCATCTGTAGGGAACCTCAATGCACCTACATTGGGGCTGAAGAAAATCCAAGCATACTGTGAATGCTATCGAGTATCAAAGCATTAAGTAAGAAAATCCAAGTACTTATCAAATACACCAATTACTTGGTAGTCTCTCTCTCTCTCTCTCTCCACATAATCCATGTTTCAGTGATTTTTACTGTCATTAAAATGAGCCGGTCACACAATGCGATGAAAGTGACGCACAATTTTGCTTTTGCTTTTTGCACCTCGGCCTCAGCCCAAATTCAAAGGCAAATCATTTGCTGCATATCAGGAACATGGATGAAAATCAGTCAGACAGTGATTGAATTTGTTTAAAAGACAATTCAGTCAGAAAATTATTTATTTTGCAAAAAACAATTGACATAGGTCAGACATCATATAACTAGGAGAAATATGGACTCAGATTGCTTTTCTGAATTAAGAACCCTTGATCTCGCAGCCTAACTCCTAATCCGATCACTACAATGAGTGCTTATTGACTGATCAAAACAGAACTAACTTATATATCAAGATTAGGTGGAAGAAATGAGTCTCCTAATCAACACATTCAAATTAACATTCCAGGCAGAAGTAAAAAAATTCCAGGCAGAACGAATTCCACTTCTCTACATGTAGTCAAATTAACACTATAGACATCTATACAAAGTAAGCATCCACTTTCCTCAAAATCTACAAACATAGCCACCTAAACTACAGGCTCAGACTTTCAATTGCTCTTCTTGCATTCTAGCAGAATTTCCCACAAGCTAATACTCCCGAAAAGTTAGATTCAGACGGCCTGGACGCATATGTGTTTCATCCAGCAAGGTCATAGGAGCAGTTCTGGGGATAATGGCCGTCACTCCATGAAATATATGTCTAGATTTCCCACCAAATATAAGGACATCTCCTGATTCCAGTTTGACTTTCTTTGCACTCTCCGTATCCCTATGATCATTATATAAGAATTCTGCAGACTCTCCAATGGATAAGGAGACTACGGGTAGTCCTTTATTCAGACTCTCCCGGCTTTCATCTTTATCCTGCATGGAGTGGAAACGCATGAGATATAAACCTTATACTTTCCTCTCTCCTCAATTCCCAATTATTTGGAGAGAAGTTTGACTTTAGAAACCAGACAGTTGCAATGTCATTTTGAAGTCGGCAAGTTGTAGTCTGGTACAATAGGAGCTTTAGGAGAAAATGCTTTAACTTTGGATTTTATATCCTCTTCGGTTCTTCTTGATGCTACTAAAAGAAAACACCCATCCAGAGCGGAAAAAAGAGACGAATCTACTGAAAGCAAGCACATAAAAAGATCAATGGACAACTGGATACAACCATTGTAGGTTGATTAAGTATGAAGCCTGAGTAAATGGGAGAAGAATATAATGTTCGGAAGGATATTTTAAGGAGTAAGGCAGAAAGTTACAAAATATTTTGGGCATTACAACTGAGGAAAACTGTAGTAGCAAAAACCGCAGCAGGAAATAGAGTTTTAATAAGTTTTCTAAGGCAGAGAGAACCTCAAGCAACTTCACTATTTAAAGGATAGAAAAGAGAGCCTCAACTAAAACTCTTAAACAATGTCAGTCCCCGACTCTCCTACATGGTATCAAAAAACTAAAGCGAGAGCTAGTCAGACAAGTAAGAGGATATACTTAATCATGTGCTTATGTATCAAGCATTTTGATTTAGGATTTGGGCACTTGAAACATTACTGCTCACCCTAGGCATCACTATGGCAAAAATACTGCATTTTTTCACAACACAGCTTCTTTAGCCCAGTTAAACCATCCATAATCAGGGATAGAACGGCATCTAAAGTTGCACGAGTCAGATAATTGGGCCAATAATGATTCAAAGATTTAAATCATCAAATGCCATGAAAACAATAAAATTCAAATCTATAAACCTGATGGAGACCAAGCCTGCCACTCTCTGAGTAAAAATTCACAATGCAGATGGTTGGTGACACTGTAGGAAGAACGTGCTCTACAATAGGCACTTTGTGGTGTTCTCTTAAAAAGGAATGAGAAGCTTGGATTGCTCCTTTCACCAACTGACAAAATTCAGAGGGAATCAACGGGGGTTTAGCACCATCACTTGGTCTTTGATCTCCATACTCACTTCTCTCAGGATCCCAATTCTTACCAAGACACATCATCTTCAACTGCAGCTTTCCTCCTTCCCGGTAGCCAGGCTCATAGAAACCTCCGGAGCTAAGGCCCAAATCTCGGCATTTGTTGACTATTTCAATCTACATGAGTAACCAAACGTCAAATAATATCCAAATCGACAAAAACGTTAAGCCAAACTAAATTCCAAAATGAGAGAGAAGGAAAGAGCTAACCTTTTTGGATAATAATTCACTTAATATATTTTGAATAATACATGATAGGATGACCCCAAATTGCCAGGACCATTTCATGGGTCATGACACCTTTGTATTGGGATCTATGTAGCACGGACACGGACACGGATTCGGACATGGATGCAGACACGGGACACAGGAATTCTATCCGTATAACAGTTTATATAGAGATAAATGTACAATTTTTTCTATATGCAAGATATATAAACTGTTATGTACTGCTATATACCAGTAGATATATACACTCATACGCACAGCGACAAGGATATTTGCATAGAATATAGACCAGTACATACATACATATATGTAAATGTACACACACACACACAGATCGTGAGAGAGACTGCTTCAAGGATGGTGGGGGTTCAATTGATGTCAATCTAGATTTTTAGGGTTTCCTGCTTCAATTGATAGGTGGTTTATCAATCATTTAGGATTGTTTATATTTATATAGGTTTCATTACAATAAAACCAAAACATTTGATTAATAAAATATTACACTTCTTCCCCCGCCGTGTCCCCGAACGTGTCCCAGCAACAAAACGTCAACAAATACACAAATCAACAAAAAGGTTGAGCGAAATTAAAGTCCTAATTGGGAAAGAAAAGGAAAGAGCTAACCTTTTTGGAAAATAATAATTCACTTAACATATTTTAAATGTACTACTATAAGAGGCCCCAATTTCCAGGGCCAGTTCATGGGTCATGACACCTTTGTACTGGGATTAACGAATCTTCACTGTAAGACACAAAACCTCTGAAAGACTAAAGAATCAGATAGCTGAAGGCCAAAGGGGGTAATTACTTATGACACGTCTCAAAATGAAGAACAAAGGAGTCTGATGTAAGTTATTCCACTTGATTCTTGTCAGGAAAGTAACATATTATCAGTAATAGCATAAATACGCGACAATGGACTTGCATTAGTTTGTACCCCATACATCACTGTCAAATATAAACGTGTGTAGTGGACTTTAATTTTGCAGTCTTGATACTCCAATCAGTAACAGCAAAATGCAACACCGTATTCAGAGGAAAAAGATGAGCACAAAGTATAACCTGATCCTTGATGGGAATGTGACTCTTCAGAAGAATCATCCCAGGCCTCAATACATTTATACATGTTCCTTCAATGGAGCGCTTAGCTTCATTCCTTTTTGCTCTATTCTGCTCAAGTAAAGGAGCTTTCAGGGTGACAGACTTTTCAGCTCTGACTAGGCAGATGTCATAGGGAACTCTGACAGCCAAGGAGCCAGAAATATCAGAGCTTCCATTGTCTACTGCCTTCTTATGAGGGCTATGCTCATTTCCCAAATGCACAGTATCAAGAGCAGGTGAGCCATCAACACGTAGTGAACTATCACTTTCAACCTCGGCACCTGGTATTTTTCCCTTCTGAGTTCTCCGTATGCTAAGATCTTTGTCGCGGAAATCTATTGAGGGAAAGCCCTTCTCAAATGCAGAAGCAGAAGAAACAACAGAAATAGACTTACAATATACTTGTTCCATCTTAGGAGTCACTGCCTCCGGGGAACTTTCCACCAGCTTAAGCTTTCCTAAATCAGAAGATACCTCATCCTTGGTACTGGGACAACTAGGATTTTCCCGGCATGGGGATTTTGAGGTGGATCTGCAATCAAACTGCTTTGAAATACTACTACCTGCTGGCACTATCGGTCGCCATTCAAGATGAGATCCTCCATAGTTGTTACCAGAGGAGACATTAGAAGAAGGGCCATCAGGTCCAGCCTGTAAATGTAAAGGAAACATAATTTATGATAACATTCAACTCTTTAACCTTTTACATAAGATCAGGTAGAATGAGCTAATCCATCAAAGTCAGCTATTCCGAAGCAAAGTTTAATATTATTATAATCCTTTTTATCAGAATATTCCCAACGCTATACAAATACAAAGAGAAACAAAATTGTACTATTTTGAAAATCCTATTCTAATAAATATAATTAGCCATGGAACTCAAGTGGTGATGGAAATACAGCATTAAGAAGTTTTATCGGAAAAGGAAATGTGAGGAGAAGGCCATTGTATAGTCTAGGTCCCATCAATTTGGACTTCGGAAGTGGTAGACAGGGTTCACCCAAGTATAGTTATCAGGTGCCTATCAAAAAAAATAAAATATATAGTTATTAGGCAAGAGATAGCATGAAATCTGCGAAGCATTGACATTTGTTTCTTAAATTTTAAGCCATAAATCCTGTCACATGAGCCGAATCTGAGCCTCCGAATCAAATTCAACCCGAATAACTTTGGGTATGGTTTTTTCGTATGCAAGGCCATTATGCTGGAAAATGGTTTTGTGTAATTTGGTCCTAAAAGGTCCACATATGTGGTGAATCTTGACCTTCAAATTTACTTCAAGGGTTAGTTTCTAGGAAAACTTTAAGGATCCTAGCATAGCCTCGTTACACAACAATACTTTTACGCCAATTGCTTGGGCCTGGGGTCAGGTTGAATTGTTTGATGTTCCACTATACTACAAGACTGAAACTTCATGTCCTGTAATGGTAAAGTTCAAAAATAATCAGCTCCCGATGCATGAACATTATATAAATTATAGCATCAATTTTCATCATTCTACCAAGTCCATGATATATATTAGCACATGATGCATTACACTATGACTAATTTATCACTCATCAAATTCAGATCAAAGCAACTATCCACTATAAGCACGTTGATAAAAGCCTACGAAAATACACTCATTTGAAAGTTGTAATCCTCTCTGATACAAGACACCAAGACAAGCACCAAAGTCCAAAATTCAAGATTTTGCTATCCATCTCTATATGCACGATCAAAGAAGCCTATGAATACTCTATTCAAAGTTGTAATCCTCTCTATAACAACTTACAAGACATTACGACATGCAACAAAGTTCAAAAATTCAAGAACTTGATATATACCATTCTAAATTGTGCTCTTGTGCGTGTCAGGTAATACAAAGAAATAAGTTCACAGGCAAATTCGCACCACCCACAATCCTAGATTACACATGAATACGATGAACTCAGCACCCTCAAAACAAAAGTAGCCAAATTCTTTAAAAGCTTCATGTCTAAGCTTGGAATAATCGGCGAAGATGTAATTTATAATCGTGGAAAAACAAAATACTGAAGAATTAAAAAAACCCAGGAAAAAACGAGAGCAGAAGAATTACAGGGCCGTGATGATGTGCAGAATAAGAAGCAGCCGAACGTGAAGGCGATCGTCCTCGTCCTCGTCCCCGTCCTCTGGGAGTGGAATACCTTCCTCCGTCGTTTCGGGTTCGACCTCGATTCATCTTTTTCCTTGAAACCAGAGGCAGAAGATTAATTTAATTTGGTGGGAAAGGTTTTTTAGGCTAGAGTTCGATCAAGTACAACGGGAATCACGATGCGCGTTGGGGGAGGGGGGGGGGGGGGATTGGAAACAGAAAAGACTTCTTCGTGTTCTGGGGAACAGAGAAAGGCGTCCTCGTGCAGTGGAGAAGTATATGTTCCCATTCAGTTGCCGACAGTTGAATTGATTGGTGTCTGGGCTCTCGAACGGGTGCTTGGGGGCAGTTTCCATGGGCCGTTGTGTTGGGTTTTCTGTTTCACTAAGGCTGGTGGAATTGAGCAGCCCAATACGATTGGTTTCTGTAAATCCGGGCTTGTCATGTTGAGCCCAATACGAGGGGAAGATGACTTCTACCTTCTAGGTACGGGTGCAAACAAGTCGAATCGAGCTTCGTAACGTTCGAGTTCAGCTCTTTTATTGGAAAAAAAAATCTAAAATTCAAGCTCGAGCTTGGCTCGGCTGTAAATGAGTCGAGCTCTGCACGAGCCGAGTTTGGTTAATTTACTTAACGAACCTCTTTAACTGAGTCGAGCCTATACAATCGAGCATAAATCTCAAACCCGGACTTGGCTTAATTACTAAACCAGCTGAGCCAAGCCGTGCCTTGCTTTGCCTTACCTTAAAGAGTTGCTCGTGAGCAACTTTGTTCATTTGCAGTCCTAGTTTTATAGAGTTTCGTTTAGCTTCCTCCATAATGAGACTCAACCAAAGTAAAAGCCCAGTCACTTGATTGTCTGTTGATTATTAAAGGGAAATGATATTGCCACACTTTTTTTTTGTTATTGCCACACCCTGCAAGTGTATTTTTACACCAAAAAATACACTTGCAGGGTGTGGCAATAACAAAAAAGGGTGTGGCAATATCACCAGCCTTATTAAATCTATACACATTACCCTTGAGAAAAATCAAAATTATTTATTGAATAGTGGTGAGATATCAAACGCCAACAATGGTGAATATTTATTTATGTTGTAAGTCATCGAAAATCGAAATAAAGTCTACTTTGCCGTGGTTCTACTGTAATTTTACTTTGATTAATAAAATTATCTTTCTTTGCCTTTCAAAAAAATATACTATGCCCTGGTTCTAATACTGATCAATTCTTCGCGAGGACGTGACTCGAGACTCTTTAGTACATAGAAGACGAGATCTTTTATAACACCTCATTCTACACCCAAAGCCTACGTGAGTGAGCTCTCATGATTTGTGACATTTGTCACTTGGCTAACACAAGGTAGTTATTTATTTTGTCATTTTTTTTTTTTTACTTTTGCTACTTGTAACAAACAAATACTCCTATTTTCGCTCGGTGCACGAATTAATTTTTCGCTCAGCACATCTACACCCTTTAGCCTTTTAATTTATTACATTACATGTAGTCAAATTTTGAACAAAAAGTTCTTATAACTCCATTCTAGCTCGACTAAAAATTATATGAAATTGAGTTCTACTCGAACGGAATGAGACTTATAACTTTTTTACTCAAATTTTAGAACACTACTATTTTTTACCCCTCAAATTTTCAACTATTTAATTGTGAGTTATTCTATGAGAGTGCTTTGCGCATAAAATATTTTACTAAGATTTTAAATCAAATTTAAGTTAAAAATATGAGTAAAGGTTGAAGAAGGCCCAAAGACATCAATATTGTCGAGATAAAATGGGAATAATTTCTTCTTCTTCTTTTTTTGGTAAATCGGAAATTAAATGGGATTATTTTCTGAATTATATTTTGGTTACACAAAAATTTCAAGGCAAAAAATCAAGAATTGACAGAAGAAAAAAAAAGTCCGAAAATATTTTCCATGTAAATTTCATTGCAAAAGACCTATTTAAGCCCTTTCTCTGCCTTCCAATCCAGTCGTCTACGTCGTCAATTGTCGTAACCGTCGATCAGATCTCAGAAATCGAAATAAAGAACCCGAATGCTTCAACTCCAAGAACTAATCAAAGCGAAGATCTGAGCTGCGATGCGTAAACGAGAGGTATTCCAATCGTTCTTATATACTTCTTGCATAATTCTTCGTAACTTGCTCTTAATTCTACGCTTAGATATGCGCTTCCGACCTGTATTTTATAGTGTTGTTTCAGTTTTTAGCTAATACCTGTTGCGAATCAAACTAATCGTTTAATTCCTCGTGATTTCTGAGACTGTGAATTTCGAGTGGTTTGGAATCGGTTGGATTTTCTCATTCCGAAAGGATTGTAGCGGCCGTAGTTGTTTAGTTTGTTGCACTCTGGTTGCCAAAGGTATTTGTAGGTATCACCGGGATTTGATGCATATAATGATTCATTAGAATTGGTACCAAAACTGGGAGGAAGACGTTACATTTTAGGTAAAATGGATCTCAGGGGTTGAAGAGGGGCGTTAACACAAGTATTTTATGGAAGACCGCTGGCGGGTGTTGACATTTGTAGACAGTTGTGAATATTGCTGTCTAATTCTTTCGAAGATATTATCTGGAGGCTTCCAACTGCTAGGGAAGGATTCTTTTAGTGCTTGAAATGATATTAGAATTCGTCAGGAGAAGTTGCTATGACAACCCTACAGTGTGGTACAAAGGAAACGTGCCCAAATAGTCCTCATCCTTTGGCCACACTAACAGAAAATTGGCTTCAAGAGAGAAGGCTTGTTACCTGGGGAATGAGTGTTGAAGATCACTTATTTTTCGAACGTGCCTATACTGAGAAGATTTGGACTATGGTAATGAGTTGTTGCAATCTGAAACGGAAGCCTCTTACATGGTCAAGAGAGTTGGAATAGGCTATCAAGCATCTTGGTCAAAATTCCTTTGAAACTGCCATCCTTAGGCTGGGGGTTGTAGCAGCAGTGTATCAGGTGTGGTTGGAAAGGAATGCAAGGGTTTTTAGCAGCAATGCCAGGGATTTCAGAGCTTTACTCAGTTTGGTTGGTACTGATACTAGGAATAGGATTGCTTCATTGAAGAATGTTGGAAAAACTTCTAGAAATTGGTCCCTTTGTCTGGCCTGGAACATCCCACGAGAATTCTAGCTGTGGTCAATAAGACCTTTGGTAGTTTTTCTGTTTAGTTGTGGCTGAACCTAAGGGGTAAGCCCTTGGTGTTCTTTTTTTTTTTTTTGATAACCGAGGAACAACCCTACAGCCGAGCCACAATTGGACCCGACTACGCAACTCAAACCTCGGGGGAACTAGCGTGGCCACACTAGTCACGGCGCCTCACTTACTATCAGGGTACTCAGCCGGTGGGGACCCCTGACCAAGGGAAGTTCTCCCAAAATCAATCATTTGCCCTTACCACTGGGGCAACCCCTGGGTGTGTCCTTGGGTGTTCTTTTTTGTTCAACTTCAGGGATTTCTCTGTTCTATACAGTTTTTGGTTTGTGTGGAATAGAATTTTAGCCTACCAAGAGGAGTTCTCCCAAAGTCGGTCATTTGTCCTTACCACTGGGGCAACCCCTGGGTGTGTCCTTGGGTGTTCTTTTTTGTTCAACTTCAGGGATTTCTCTGTTCTATACAGTTTTTGGTTTGTGTGGAATAGAATTTTAGCCCACTAATAAAAAAGTAGACATTACCTGGAAAGTTTCTACAATGTAGAGTCCCATCGTCTTAGTGTTGTTTAAAAGTATGCCCGTCTTAGTGTTTTATTAGGTAATGGACTTCTGTGAATCTTGTACAGGCTACAGCTTAGAACTTGTGAAGCAAAGATGGTGAAACTGACAATGATAGCGCGTATCACTGATGGGCTTCCACTAGCAGAGGGACTGGACGATGGCCGAGATTTGCAGGATGCTGAATTTTACAAACAGCAAGTCAAGGCTTTGTTCAAGAATCTTTCAAGAGGCCAGAATGAGCCTTCAAGAATGTCAATTGAAACTGGCCCATATATTTTCCAGTATCCTTGGCATTCCTGTTAGGAATTTTTCTTCCTTGTTTACTTTTTCTTCTGCATATGCAAGGAGTTGGCGGGCCTCTAGAGTAGTAAATATTGGTGAAGATTTTGTCAAAGACGACTTGATCAATCTATTGAGATGTTCTTCTTTTGAGTGATAATACATGATTCTAGAACAATTCAGCGGGACTTTCACAAACTAACTTGGGTGATTACATGGAGTCATGAATATTAAGTCCTTGTTGGTATAATGTTGGGGGTTCCTAGTAAGAGAGATGCTTGCAGCTCTCCTAGTTAAGTTTGTTAGATTGTTCACTCCTGGGTTAAGTTCTTTGCCCATCTTCCTATGTGAATGGTCGCATCTATTATTAGTAATTTCTAAGTTCCAGAAAGAAATTTCAATGCTTGAAATGTGGAGAGGTATGGAAACTCTCATCTCTGCACTTATCCTTCTCTCTTCCTGGTATCGAATCTGAAAATATTTTAGCTGCTTATTTGTTTACTCAGTATAGGTATTTTTTCAAATTTTATTGGTCAGTACACTTACCAGAAGGGAAGAGAATTTGGTGGCTTTTGTGCTTATTATACCTATTTTCGGCGATGATAATCGAAGGTACATGCTGGCAAGTATAAACACGCTTATGTATGATGATGCTGAACACAGCACTTATGATGCATGATGAAGGACCACTTTTATTTAACTCTGCTCCATGATTTATTGCTTTTTGGAAAGATTTGTTTTACACCCTTATGTAATTCAGTCATTCAGTGTTATGGCAATATCTTCCTTTAATTCTGTGCTAAACTTCCTTTTTTGGTAACAATGTGCTTGTATTGTTTGAAAGTGCACCATTTATGCATTTCCACGTTCTCTTAACCCAAGTTCGTAGTTATGTTATAGAAGGACGCGTTTGTTATTTGACAATGTGTGATCGTGCATATCCAAAGAAACTTGCCTTTCAGTACCTGGAAGATCTCAAGAATGAGTTTGAACGTGTTAATGGTAGTCAAATTGAAACTGCTGCCAGACCTTATGCTTTCATAAAATTCGGTACACATCCTGCTATCCTCATTTCCTTACATGCCATTCTCGAGGTTGATTTTTCCTACATTTGCTGTATTTTAATGTTTTTTCCCCTTCTTTCTTTCGTTTCAAAGATACATTCATACAGAAAACAAGGAAACTGTACCTGGACACACGAACTCAGAGGAATATTTCAAAGCTGAATGATGAACTCTATGAAGTCCACCAAATTATGACTCGCAATGTTCAGGAAGTTCTTGGTGTTGGTGAAAAGTTGGACCGTAAGTTACTCCTTTTCTTCATTTGTTGACATCTGTTGTAGTCGAATTGTTGGAAGTCTCTATGAAGGTTAAGGCTCAATTATCAACTATGAGCTTAACATTAGATAACTTTATGAGCTTATGTTCTTGAGATCAGTGTGCTGAATTTGGCCGAAAGTGTACACATTCAGCTTTTGCTCCTCCTAATGAACATGGTTTGGATCGTTTCACTTGTCCTATCCTTGGCCCAACCGCATCCCCACCCACAATAAATGTAAAAAGGAGTGAACCTTAAGAAGAAGGAGAAATTCAGGGAAAATGAAGTAATGAAAGAATAAGCAGGCACACATCCACCATAATATTTTCTATGTTTAGACGTGGAGTACGTGGGCTAAGAAAGAGACCATAGATTCCGTTTTCAAGGACATTTTGGACTATTCGTTCTTCATAGACCATCAATTGATGGGATTTTCTAGGATATCTAGGACTAATACATGACAGGCAGAGAAAATTGGCTTTAGCTACGCCTGCTTAGAGGATCCTTTCTGTTTATGCTAATGTTTACAATGAGTAATTTGCATGCAGCTATGCCACAAGATCATTCCTGTGTTGCCATTTTGTTTATTCCTCCCTTTTTAGTTGCTGACTTTATTTACCTTGCAATTATGGAGTTACCTTTTTTTGGTTATCGTGTTGTTTATCTTGATGATTTCATTGATTAGATTTTGGATGAAAATTCTTTTTTGCAGAGGTCAGTGAAATGTCCAGCCGGTTGACTTCAGAATCTCGCATATATGCTGACAAGGCAAAGGATTTAAATCGTCAGGTTAGTTTAGTTGGATAGTTATGAGAGAGAAATGGAATATAGATTTGTCTATGCCAAACTCTTGGTATCATCACTAGCTGGAGTTTTTCTTGGTATTATACAAATGCATTTTTGCCTACATTTGTCACCGTCGGAAGTTTTTACTGTCGAGAGTGTTACTTGAACTAGTTTATATCGGTAGGAGAGTAAACCAGGCTTTATGAGTTAAATAACTCATGGAGAATAATAAGCTTGAGTGATTTTTTCCATTTCCTAGAAACAAAATTGCGTAGAGTATGATTGCATGTAAATGTTGGATCATCGGGTAAAAATGGTTGCATCGGGTAAAAATGGTTGCTTATTTGGGCATCGTAACGTGGATATTACACATGGAAACTTGAGTCTAACAACCTGCTTTGAAAACACAGCAGACGTTTCAATTCGGCCTCCTGTGGGTTTGAGCAGGAGTAATGGATGAGTTTCAAGTTTCATTTCAGCCACAGCAGACGTTTCATGAACACGTAGTTCAAGGATGGACAATTTCTGCTATACTCCCCTAACTTGGCAGTTGATTTCAGACAGTACCTCTTTCTCCTATATCCAGATTGTAGGCTGGAGCATAGACCAAAACATCCTTGATCAACCCTTTGAGTGTAATGTAGCAGCAGGAACCTACTTCGCATGAAACTTAATGCATTTTTTCCCCCCTGATGTGTGCCTTAATGCTTGTCTATTAGCCTGATGCTTGTCCATTTGACACTGCTTTTGTTTAGCTAAATTTTTCCTTGTTTACTGAAGGCTTTGATTCGGAAGTGGGCCCCTGTTGCCATTGTGCTTGGAGTTGTCTTCCTTCTCTTCTGGATGAAAAACAAAATTTGGTGATGTATCCAGATTGCTTTAGTTTCTCCAGCCTGCCGGTGATGTATCCAGCTTCCTTTAGTTTTCTCCAGCCTGCTGGTGATATGAGATCTGGCTTTCTGGGTATTTTGTATGGATGGGAACAATCAGGCCATCTGGGTGTTTGATGGAAACCCTGAAAATGAGATTGGATTGGGAATCGGGACTGAAAGAACCAAAAGTGTTTTGGTGGGACCTTAGTCGGAATTTTATTACTCATATATGTTAAATACTGTTCACTGTGCTCATTTTTACTGGTATCCCACTGAATACATATTGAATTGCTGGATGATTGTGGATTGGACGTTTGCTTGTTATTTGACCACCCACCCTAGCTCTTTCGCCTTTCTTTCTCCATCACAGGAGCCCCTCTATACCACCCCCACCACAACCCTGCCTTCTTTTTTTGGACAACCCTGCCTTCTTTTTTTGGTCAAGCGGAAAATACAACCCTGCCTTAACATTTTGACATGCTATGTGCATGAAATTAGAGTATCCACCTTTCACTGCTGTGCATGCATACGGACTTTAGAAATTGCAATTTCAGCCGTCAATGTTCAATTTATTAAACAATGGGCCCTACAAGGTGTGAACTTGTTCATAAAAGTAGACCCACCAAGCCCTCACATCCACCAAGCCCTCACATCAGCATCACTCCGAATGCGGTAGCATCCTCCCCAACTTACTCACTTGTCTCAGTACTAGCAATGATGGAATTTGTAGGAGATAGTTTCTTTTTCTCTTAAGTTTGCTGCCTCACTCCTAAACCCGGAATTCAGTACAAACATAGATAACCAAATACAACTAATAAAGGTCCAAATCAAAGGCCACACACACTTAACAATCGTTTACTCACCCCTACAAAATAGTTAAGAAAGAGAGAAAAACATACATGCCACGTATCTACAAAGTCGTAACCATGTAGCTCAAGAAAAGTGACATTAAAACTCCCTAGTAGATTGAAAACTAAAATAAGGCCTGAAAGGGCCATGAAAATCAAGGTAACAACCGAGTCGAAACTCATCTCACTGATAATACATGAGCTGTTGGGCGGCGGCTACATTCTGGAAGCCACCATCATAAATAGCTTGACTAGCACCAGCAGAACCCATTCCCATAGCTGCCTGCTTAAGAAGATGGTGGTGCTGCCCTTGGGGATGCATGAGGGGATGGACACCACCGCCTATCTTGGCCATTGCCAGTTGCCGCTCATAGGCCAAGACATCACTCGCCGAAAACCCTGGCATAGGTGCGGCCACCGGTGGAGGAAGTGGGTTTGAACTTGTTCCGGGTGGAGTGGGTTTGCTGCCCCATGAGCACTTCAAGCACAAAAGACCAATACTATCAAAATAAACACTAAAAACCATACAAGGGATGAACACCATTCATTGTCTACACTTGCACATATCAGAATCTAAACAAATGCACAATTAAATCTTAAATGTTAATGTGCAACCAAAGTACTATTAGACCACAGACATTCCAAATACCAAACCTGTGCCCAACTGCCTGCAGCTAAAGAACAAAGAAATAGATTTCGCCAAATTCCCTATGTTTTAGACAGTAGCCTGCTTAAGCTATCATCTGCTTGTAACATGCAACTCCTTGAGCTGATTGAGCGGAAGTAATTTCACAAATAAGGAGATATTTTGACAAAAGAAAACAGAAAAGAATGTAAAAGGAACAGCTCCTGACGTAGGAACAGTCAAGGTGCACTAGATTCCAATAATTCATATGGGTTTGGCAGTTATATGAATTGGGATTGCCAATATCTGGAATTCAGTGAACTGGATGGCCAGAGCAAACCCCAGCATACTACATATATACAGTTAAAATATGCATAGCTAAGTTCATAAACTGGCAGTAAGTTCCCATTCTATTTCAATGGGATTTACTCACACGGTCAGAGAGCAGCAAAAATGATCAATAACGCAAGAATTTGGCAAAGCAATGGCTTTCAATTGGAACAGCTAAAATAGAGGAGTGCCAAGGAATACCTTGATTTGCTTGCCATAGAACATAGACTGGGTATTTCCCATCTGAATGGCCAGAGCTGCCTCAGCATGGGTACTATATCTCACAAAACCAAACCCCTTGTCACGTTGGATACGAACTTCCTCAATTACTCCTGCACCAAGAGCATGAAAGTGTCGATGTAGATCAAGCTGACTGACCTGCAGATTACCAATTGTCAAATGGAAAGAAAAGTGAAACTTAAAAATTTCAAGAATCCACATATTTTGAAGATTTTTGACAAAAATTTGGTCTCTAGAATAGTTGATTCCAAAATAATTAAAAGGAAATGCTTATAACTATAAAGCTCAACCATTCTAGATTCCTTTTCCAAAAGGGGAACAGAAAAATATTTGAGTGTGGATTCACTCTGCCATGCCAGAAACAAGAAACTTGTCGTAAGTGGATAAGGTGGCGGGATAATATAATAGACGCGTAAAGAGGGGTTCCTGCCTCTGGAGCCAGATTGCCCACATAAACCGTGGTGTATTGAGGTTGAGGGTTATTCTCGGGCCCATCATTATTGGCTGTCTCTTTACCATCCTCTGCACAAGCCAAGTCACAAGTATGAGGACATTGGTGATCGGTCAAAATTTTGAAAATACAAGCAAGTCAAGAAAACATGCCAGGGAGTGAACCAAAAAACTAATTTCGTCACTGACAGAGAAAAAGAATGGTTAGACTAAAACTACTTTAACTTGATTGGACTACTAAACATTCTAGTTAATGATGTCAAAATGTAGGTTTCACAAAATCCCGAGTAAAATAGCAAGTCAAGATGACATGCAAGGAAGTGAACCAGAAAGTAATTTTCATCACTGATAGAGAGAGAATGGATAGACTAAAACTACTTTAACTTGATTGGATTACTAAACATTTCAGTTAATGATGTCAAATGTAGGTTACCCAAAATCCCGAGTGAAATAGTTGTACAAATTCCAAGTGAAATAGTTGTACACATCTACATGAAACAACATGCAGAAAGGCAAGAAAATAAATATTCAAAATTCAAATTCTTAATATCTCCTACTAGTTCTTGTCATATAACATTCTTCGGCACACCTGAAGAACCATTTGATAGTTCCACCACACTTTTGGCATCAGAGCTCTGCTTGTCATCATTAGCTCCAGCACCTTTTGTAGCCCAGTTACAACGGATCTGCCTACTACCAAGCCATTTTCCTGAACAATGGAAGTCAGAACCAGCGTATATGTTGTCACATTAAACAAGCAAAATGTATAGAGTTACACAGTTACACAGAATGGTTTCCACATAAGAATGGCAGTAATGAATTTTGTTCTCCAAGACTTGTGGCTGATCAATTGACTGAATGGTGATATTCAGTAAATCCAATGGTTAAGTTCTTCATCGAAATGCTTTCAAAGAGATGACTTGAGCATCCATTCTCAATTTCTCATCCAGTTATTATGTGTAGACACCCTATTTTGGACTTTCCAGAATAGTTTATTTACGGTCTTTGATTCCCCAATGATGATTAAGGTCAAGAACATACCGAGTTGGTTGATGAGTTTGAGCTTTGAGCGTCCTGAACCTCGTCCGAACCCATTTCAAACCCTTGTCGAACCCTCAAACCAGAACCAAATGGCCTCAACAAAACCCTGCTGAAGTACGCTGGTGGAAGACTAGCGTGCGCAGGAACTACTGCCACGTGTCAGTCATTTCCGCTCTCTGGCGCACGCCACTCAACAAGTGGCGCACGCCAGTAAAAACCAGTCAAATCAACCTTTTTCAGCCAGCTGGGCGGGAGTTTTTGTGGCCGCCTGACGTCAGCTGACAGCCTCCTGATCATTACTTCGGCCAGAAACTGTTCCCCTCTCCTACAACCTCCATCAAGCCAAGTCCCATGCATTAAATGCATGGGAGCTTCCTCCAATGCTTAATCACCCAAACAGCCCCTAAGGGCAGGCTGATTTCAGTCCTCCCTCCTCCATAAATACTCCCCTCTCTCACTCTTGCAAAGGGTTACCAAGTTCAAAGGGTTGGTTAGCACCATTAAAGAGTTCAAGCCCCTTTGTCCTCTTTTTCATTCTCCTTTGCTTCTTTTCTCTTCCATAGAAAGAGCAAGCAAGGGAACATACTCTCCACAGTCCATAACCTTCACTACATCCACATCCATCATCATCTTCAAGCTCAAAGCTCAAGCTCTCTTTCAAAACTCACAAGCAAAGGTATAATACCTCTTGCTCCTGCTTTCTGTTCTGACCCCTGAGGGGGGCTGGCAGGGTCAAGGCTGGTAATCTATACCAGTCCTGGCCCTAATGCTGGCAAGGTTTCAAAAACCGTGCACAATGATCAGTGGCGCACGCCAGTAATGAGTGCCGTACGCCAGTAATGGTAGTATGTGCAAAACCGGCGTGGGGATCATGGATCATTGTTTTCTTGCATTATCTAAGCTTTGATCACCTTGCTGCATGTTAAAACCAGTTTACAGCTTTCTGTATTTAGAGTTACTTTCTATTCCATCTGTACTTTTGCTTAGTTTGGCCTTCTGGGTCCCTCTGGTCCTGTTCCAGAGCCCAGAATGTGCAAAGCCAAAGCATTGGTGTCAAGAGAGAACTGGCGTACGGCTCTTTCTTAGTGGCGTGCGCTGGTTATCTTTGTCCCAGTGGCTTGGCCCTTGCATGGATCTTCCATCCAGGCCTTTGATCATCCTCCCCTCACTGTTTAAGGGGTTTTTCTGTCTATTTGGTGGCTTCTAAGCCATTTACATTATCTGTAATAGCTTAGTAATCCATATTTAACTGCGTGGTTTGTCCTGGGTGTGCACTGGTCCTTTCCAGAGCCCAGAGGGTCGAGAACAGAAGCTGTGGTCTTAGGCTCACCGGCGCACGCCAGTTGTGGGGTGGCGCACGCAGATCATGGCTACATGCAGTGGCTTAGCCGGTGCAAGCAGGCTTGCTTCTGTGTGCACTACTGCATAAGCAGCGTGCACTAGCTTGTCTAAAACAACCACAGAAGCTTGTTCTCAATCTATTATATTTGCTTAGATCAAACATCATCATCCATAAACATTTTGTTACATCTTTTGTATATAAATGCAACTTGTTTACAGTTTTAATCCCTATTAACTGTTCCCCCGCCCTAACTGGTTAAAAGAATGATCAAATAAAGAGAGAAATGCGAATGTTTTACAAAACGCCTGAGTAGAGACCGGTCTCCGGACTGGGCGAGGGGGGTGCCATAAAACCCTTCCCCTCTCGTAATCTGGCTCCCGAACCTCAAGATCGAAGGTGACGACGGCCCAGTCTACAAAAGCCTTTTTCAAAACCAAACGGACGTGGTCCAAACATTTTCAAAAGAACGGTTTCTTGGGTACTAACCGCAAAACCCGAGTGGCGACTCTCTGATTTGCGAAGCGCTTCGCCGCGCTTTCCGCAAGATAAGGGCGCACCCAGAATTTCATGCACTAAAACACGGGATTTTTGGGGCGTGTGCCCACAGTGGCGACTCTGCTGGGGACATTACATTAATCAACATTTGGAAATTAATACATGAATGAACAATTTCTCAAAAGTCTGGCAAAACAGTACGCTCCGCGCTGCTGAAGAACGGAATGGTAACGTAACAGGATTCTACATCCGACCACTCCGCACTGGGGCTTTTATTATTGTTCGCTTATGTAGTTTCCTCCAAGTGTCGATTAATGAAGTGAGCCAAGCTTCAAAAGGCATTTTTTAAAAAAAAAAGCATCGCGTTTCCCTCTCTCGATCATTCTTTCGACGCGCGTTCATTTGCATCGGTGTTCTATCAGCCCCGTTGAGGTGTTTTGGGTAACCGGCACAGTTTATTCTCGAATGCACAACAACCTTGGACGATGATGAGACGTATTACCGTTTGACCATTGCTCTGCTGCACGCATTGCGATGGGAGGTATAAAACATCTCTAGTCTGAGGAACCCCTCTAAGCCAAAACCAGCCTCGCCATGCGTACAAAGCAATAGAACCTTTAAAACTAAGACAGGAACCCACAGGGTAGGATTACTTGCATCTAACCCCTTTAACTGTCTATGTGTTACTGCTTTCCATATCGCATGCCTGTACATACATCCATACCGTTCTGCGTAGGGGCATGCTAGGGCGGCTTTTAGGGTTGTCTCTCTTTCAAACCCGTTTTATGCCTGCTAGGGCGTTGCCTCGACCGATGACGAGTCGTGCATCGTGATGGTGCACGTTATTAGCTTTCCAATTCCTTGGGTCAACGAGACTTTGGGAAATCGAGACTTTCTAAGTCATTGTCTAAAACCCATTCGAGGTTTCAAGCAGAAAACTAGGAACGACGGGAGACATGACATGATGCTCATACCACCCAGGTTAAAGGTGCTAAACACTTACACCATTCAAGGCTCCGGCACAGTGCTGCTTACGCCCTCTTGGTTACAGTATCATGTCGTCAACACCGAGTTGTTCCATTTCAAACATTGAAACTTCGAAAGCGGGATAGTCAAAGGCTTAGGCTGTTTCGACATCTCTTAGTATTAGTCGATCCCTTCAAGGTACACTGTCGAAAAGAAATCCGAGGATCTTGGCAGCGTCCGGCTGTCAAAACGGTTTTGTCTGCTAGTTCTAGAGTCTAGGATGACACCAACGACAACATGTACATTGCATCCTTTCAAATAAAACTATTGCAGGAACACTTCCTGAGCCTTCGATTGCTTTACTGTCTAGCTTTGGGCGCTGCACCGTCAAAGAAAGTACCAAAAAGAAGAGCCAAACCTGCTTGGGAGCATCTACCGGGGCTATTTCACTGCCATATCGCCTTCCTCGATCATCAATCCAAAATGGCAGCACAAACAGAGCTGGCTGAGTTGAAGAAAGCTGTAGAGGAACTGGGTCTCAAAATGGACAGACAAATGGTTATGGTCCAGGGGCTGTTTGACCTTTTCACCTCCATCATATCAAAGCCGGATCCGGGGCTAGTCAAAGAACCTCTTCAGGCCTGTCACCCTCCCGCGATCGGAACCAAGCCGTGCTCAAGAGACATGTTCAAAAGTCTGGCCGAGTTCCATGAGGTTAGAGTTCACCCAAAAGAGGATGCTGAATCTCTGTTCAAAGTCGCCCCCAAAGGCAGAAGAATGCACCCTGTCGAAGGCGCAGTGTTGTACAAAGCAAGCAAAGGCTCCACCTTGAGCCCTCAATCTCGTCGTCGGAGCCAGCCAAGGACCTTCTCATGCTTATCTACACCTCTGGCCTCGGTTTACGAGAAGCTTCTCGATGCCGGTTCCATCAGGCCTCTAACCCCAACTCCACTGCCCAAGGTTCTCCCTGCTAGCCACAACCCCAATCACTTCTGCACCTACCATCAAATGCCTGGCCATTCCACCAATGCATGTTATCGCCTCAGACATGCCGTTCAAGATCTCATCGATAATGGCACTATTCCACCCCCACTCCCATCAAAACCTGACGACAGTCCCAGCTCCTTGCTCCAACTCAATTCTGACCCTCTGGTTGGTCAGATATCTATCACCTCCACTCAAATCAACCCCACCTCCACTCAAATCAACCCGAGCTCCACCATACTCAATCCAACCCTCTGCATTGTCCCAGAAACTCAACCCAAACCAACTGTGTTTATCCCTTCTGAATCCGAGGCCGTAAGTTGTGGAATAGAAGACGGGGCTGGAAGCGGGAAAGCACTGGTTGAGGACCGGATCGATCAAGCAAATGAGTGGACTGACAATTTGGGGATCCTTGTTCATGGGAGCACTGAGTAGGTTTGGTCAAAGAAGCTGAGGAAGCTGAAGTGCTGTTGCTTGGGCCTGACATCCTCTAGATCCCACCTCTCTGTGAGGAAGCAAAGGGTAGCAATAAAAGTTGCATTTTCAAATCGCGTCTAGCTTGCATTGCACACTTTTGAGTCCGAGTCTGACACAGTATCTGTCAAGTCGTCTTAGTCTAGCTCTGAGTCGGAGTTCGTGCCTCTTGGCCCTCCATGTCGTAGCTTCTATTCTCAAATTCGAGTCTTTTGCTGTGCTTGGCAACCCCGTGGGGCTTTCGTTATAATATGCACTATCTTGCTTATAAGTACTTTGCTGGTTTTTGAATAAACTGTGTCGACCCTGACGACGAAGGGATAGATTTCGATTGGGTCATCCCCAAGGAAATGTGTTCCCTCGCCGAAAGGGAAGACGAAAGGCATGCTCGGCCTATTAAAAGAAGAAGTAGTTTCAATAAACTTGAAAGATAAGATAGACCCCCGGATGACTTAAAATTGGCTCAATGCTTGAAAGATAAGATAGACCCCCGGATGACTTAAAATTGCCTCAACGCTGTCCCCCAAAGGAGCATCGTGCCCGATCAGACAGGGTCAAAGAATTCATCAACGTTTTGGCATGGTCTCACAAAGACGCACCTGGCGTTGATCATGAGATAAGGAAACATCAAATCCCCTGCCACCGGATGCCAAGATAGAAAGCGGAAGCTCAGAAGGCTCCAGGCCTCGTACCATGTTCAAGACAGCGTTAGCAGCATTCCATCAAGCACACATTAAAAAGGCGCAAAAGTGGCCTGGAGCGAGGCATTTTCAACTGAAGCAGTCAGGACCCTGCATTATCAAAAGCCATCTTATCTGGGGCTGCAAGCAAAGCTCATCAATCTCGACAGCAGCGGATTCAATACCTTGGTCAACTTGGATCAATTCAAGAGCCACTTTTCCCTGAGAGAAGCTCGTTGGGCCGAAAACCACAAGGGTGGGCGGTGCCAAGCAAAAGTTAGAGCAGCCTGCTAGACCGAAAACCTAAGGAGGCGGTCTAGGCAAAAATAAATAGGTAAAAAGTCGAAAGCTCGCTAGGCCGGAAATATGAGAAGGCGGCACTAGGCAAAAGTTAGAGCGTAAAAGGAGAGGTAAAACACATGAGTGAACCTTGCCCTGAACTACGTTTTGACCTGAATTCCCCAAATGTGGGATACGTAGGCAGTCTCTCTTTAAGACTCGGTCATATTCTATCAATTGGATCCATGGATTGGCGTTTTGGTACACATCAAGGGTCGAGAAGGGTCAAGAACAGAACAAGCTTCATCAGAAACAGAAGGGGGAACCCTTTGTCTTTCAATCTTATTTCAAACTACTACTTCAATTTCAAAGCTGAGCAAAAGCCTTAAAAAAAAGAGAAGAAAAGGAAAAGAAAAGCATCAAAAACAGAACGAAATGCTTACGAGGCCCCAACGGGCTCACAGTTTATTCTAAGTTCAGCGAAGTCTAATTTACGCAGCTTTTCAGTCACGCGCGCTAGTTTGAGACTCACGCACGTTTTCTCAAAGTGACACGCGTTGGTCTCAAACCTGCGCGCGCTTCTTCAATTCTTGCCGCAGGCAGCAGTCGGCAGCCATCACGCCTAACAACGATTTTGAACCCCGGTGGGAATTTCAAGTTAAAACCAAGGTTTCGGTGCCTCGGAATTGGTTTTAAGGGCCCTTGCCAAGTTTTCTATGCCGTGCAGGTCATATGTGCCTAATGTGACTGTGCGGGGGTGTCGGTTTCAGTCCGGGCCTATATGAGTCTTCCATTTGCGTATTTTGTCCATCTTTGCGACATTTTTCTAGTTTTTCGGTCTACTGCTCATTCCGAGGCTTTCTCCTCTGTTTCATTTATTTGCACATGTCTTTGTACATATTTGACTGTGCGTGAGTGTCAGTTTCACCTATCCAGGGGTATTTTGGATTTTGGCCTGTTAATGCCCAAAATTTCATTATTGCCCATGCGTCGGAGAGTCTGCATTGTATCCTAGGACTCTTCTTCCTCATTCTTCCGAGCTAGGCAGTCTATACGTGCGCGTATGTCTGTGTGTCAACTCGATTCGCTCGTCAAATGCAAGTTGGATATTAGCAATTGGTTTATACTCTACCTCCAATGAACCAAGAATGATGCAACTTTTACAACGCCACTACGGCGTCCATGGTCCAAGCAAGCGGCAAATCGTCAAGAACAGAGGGATACATTGGCCCAGCGCAAAATCAAATCAAAGCAGCAAACCTCTAACCCACTCGAAAGTTACCTACCGGACCTGCAGGCCCGCAACTCAAATCAAAGCAGTAAAGCAAAAGTGTGGCTCAGTGGTAGTCCTCGATCGTCAAAATTGTCCTGGTCGCTCAGTGGTAGCCCTCGATCGTCAAAATTGTCCTGGTCGTCGTTTGTGTCGTCCCGTTCTCTAGAAGCCGCCCTAGTCTGCCCTTGCATTTTCAATTTGTACATATGTGTTTAGCATATATTATCGTTGCATATTGTATATCAAATGTCAAAAGCAGGAGATCGCTTCAAATCAAAGCAAGCCAAACCAGCAGTGAGGCATTTTCTACAGTCAATGTTGTGGCATTGGCAAGTCAAATCAAACCAGCGTTGAGGCATTTTCTACAGTCAATGTTGTGGCATTGGCAAGTCAAATCAAACCAGCGTTGAGGCATTTCTATCATCAGTGTTGTGGCATTGGCAAATCAAATCAAATCAGCATTGAGGCCCATTCCCGGCAGGTAGCCCATGTTGCCCTGATCCATGCTTCCATCCCGGTTTGCTACTTCCCCAAGCAGACCCCGTCCATTTCCAAATCAACGATCTGTCCATCCCACTTCAAATCAACGACGGTCATCCTCCAATCTTGAATCAACGACGGTTTGCCCGTCCAATCTCAAATTCAACGACGGTCTGGTCCAATCCAATCCCAACTCAACGATGGTCTGTCGGTCAATTTCAAATCAACGACGATCCGCCGTCCCATTCAACAAGTAGCGCATCGTCCAATAATCTTATTGCTCTGCCTCGGATGGTCCCTGATAAGGAGATTGGCTCCGATTCCCAACAGATGGAATTCAACTTGGACCCGACGCGACCTACCCGTGATTGCTGGAACTATCCGTGTCATGGTTAGCTTCAACCTCAACGACAGTCAGGGTTTAAATAGTCAATCTCCCAAATTCAACGACGATCAGCCATGTCGCCCTTTCAATCCATCAACGGACGATCAGCCATGTCATCAACGACGATCACCATGTCGCCCTTTCAATCCATCAACGACGATCGCCATGTCGCCCTTTCAATCCATCAACGACGATCAGCCATGTCATCCTTTTCAATCTTTCAACGACGATTAGAATATTGTCAGTTCACTCACTCAACGATGGTTAACGAGTCATCCTCAATGATGACCCACCGTCCCGACTCAACGATGGTTAACGAGTCATCCTCAATGATGACCCACCGTCCCCACTCAACGATGGTTAACGAGTCATCCTCAATGATGACCCACCGTCCCGACTCAACGATGGTTAACGAGTCATCCTCAATGATGACCCACCGGACCGACTCAACGATGGTTCACGATTCATCCACAATGATGTCCCACCGTCCCCAACTCAACGATGGTTAACGAGTCATCCTCAATGATGACCCACCGTCCCAAACTCAACGATGGTTCCCGAGTCATCCTCAATGATGACCCACCGTCCCGACTCAACGATGGTTAACGAGTCATCCTCAATGATGACCCACCGTCCCGACTCAACGATGGTTAACGAGTCATCCTCAATGATGACCCACCGTCCCAAATCAACGATGGTTAACGAGTCATCCTCAATGATGACCCACCGTCCCGACTCAACGATGGTTAACGAGTCATCCTCAATGATGACCCACCGTCCCGACTCAACGATGGTTAACGAGTCATCCTCAATGATGACCCACCGTCCTAACTCAACGATGGTTAACGAGTCATCCTCAATGATGACCCACCGTCCTAACTCAACGATGGTTAACGAGTCATCCTCAATGATGACCCACCGTCCAAACTCAACGATGGTTCCCGAGTCATCCTCAATGTTGACCCACCGTCCCAATTCAACGATGGTTCCCGAGTCATCCTCAATGATGACCCATCGTCCAAACTCAACGATGGTTCCCGAGTCATCCTCAATGATGACCCACCGTCCCAAACTCAACGATGGTTCCCGAGTCATCCTCAATGTTGACCCACCGTCCCAATTCAACGATGGTTCCCGAGTCATCCTCAATGATGACCCATCGTCCAAACTCAACGATGGTTCCCGAGTCATCCTCAATGATGACCCACCGTCCCAAACTCAACGATGGTTCCCGAGTCATCCTCAATGATGACCCACCGTCCCAAACTCAACGATGGTTCCCGAGTCGTCCCCAATGATGACCCACCGTCCAAAATCAACGACGGTCCTCCTGTCCAATTTCAAATCAACGACGGCCTGTCCGTCCAATTCAACTATTAGCGCATCTTCCAGCAGTCTTATTGCTCTGTCTCGGATGGTCCATGATAAGGAGATTGGCTCTGATTCCCAGCAGATGGAATTTAACCTACCTGACGCGACCTGCCCGTGATTTGTTGGAACTTCTTGTGTGCCGAATGAGGTTTGGTCCCCAGCAACGTTCATCGCTCCGCAATTAAACCATTTCCCCAAGCAAATTCAATTCAACAACGGTCCGTCCGTCTAACCCAAATTCAATTCAACGACGGTCTGTCCGTCCAATCCAATCTCAAATTCAACGACGGCCTGTCTGTCCAATCTCGAATCAATGACGGTCTGTCCGTCCGACTCAACCGTTAGCGCATCTTCCAGCAGTCTTATTGCTCTGTCTCGGATGGTCCATGATAAGGAGATTGGCTCTGATTCCCAGCAGATGGAATTTAACCTACCCGACGCGACCTACCCGTGATTGTTGGAGTTACTTATGCCGAAGAAGGTTCGGCCCCTAGCGGCATTAATCTATCCGCAACTGATTATTCCCCAGGAGAGTCCGCCTCAACATTCAATGATGGTCCACCCATCCCTATCTTCCAACAGAGTTCAAACTCTTTTCCAACGATCTTCAGATGGTCCGCCCATCTTCGATCTCTCAATGGACGGTACATTTAAATACATGTCCGCATTTTCTATTTCTTCTGGATAGCCTTGAGAGGGTGTCTAGAAAGCCTTTGACGTTACTTGTACCAAAACAATGGTGCTCCAAGTGCCGTCAAAGGGGGGCTACTGTAGACACCCTATTTTGGACTTTCCAGAATAGTTTATTTACGGTCTTTGATTCCCCAATGATGATTAAGGTCAAGAACATACCAAGTTGGTTGATGAGTTTGAGCTTTGAGCGTCCCGAACCTTGTCCAAACCCATTTCAAACCCTTGTCGAACCCTCAAGCCAGAGCCAAATGGCCTCAACAAAAACCCTGCTGGAGTACGCTGGTGGAAGACTAGCGTGCGCAGGAACCACTGCCACGTGTCAGTCATTACCGATCTCTGGCGCACGCCACTCAACCAATAGCGCACGCCAGTAAATACCAATCAAATCAACCTTTTTCAGCCAGTTGGGCGGGAGTTTTTGTAGCCGCCTGACGTCGACAGCCTCCTGATCATTGCTTCGGCCAGAAACTGTTCCCCTCTCTCTCCTACACCCTCCATCAAGCCAAGTCCCATGCATTAAATGCATGGGAGCTTCCTCCAAGGTTTGGCCACCCCAAACAGCCCCTCAGGGCAGGCTGATCTTCTATATATACTCCCCTCTCTCACTCTTGCAAAGGGTTACCAAGTTCAAAGGGTTGGTTAGCACCATTAAAGAGTTCAAGCCCCTTTGTCCTCTTTTTCATTCTCCTTTGCTTCTTTTCTCTTCCATAGAAAGAGCAAGCAAGGGAACATACTCTCCACAGTCCATAACCTTCACTACATCCACATCCATCATCATCTTCAAGCTCAAAGCTCAAGCTCTCTTTCAAAACTCACAAGCAAAGGTATAATACCTCTTGCTCTTGCTTTCTGTTCTGACCCCTGAGGGGTGGTAATCTATACCAGTCCTGGCCCTAATGCTGGCAAGGTTTCAAGAACCGTATACAATGATCAGTGGCGCACGCCAGTTCTTATGTACCGTACGCCAGTCATGGTGGTATGCACAGAACTGGCGTGGGGATCATGGATCATTGTTTTCTTGCATTATTTAAGCTTTGATCACCCTGCTGCATGCTAAAATCAACCTTCTGCTTTCTGTATTTACAACTGCTTTCTATTCCATCTACATTTATTGCTTAGTTTGGCCTTCTGGGTCCATCTGGTCCTATTCCAGAGCCCAGAATGTGCAATGCCAAAGCATTGGTGTCAAGAGAGAACTGGCGTACGGCTCTTTCTTAGTGGCGTGCGCTGGTTATCTTTGTCCCAGTGGCTTGGCCCTTGCATGGATCTTCCATCCAGGCCTCTGATCATCCTCCCTTCACTGTTTAAGGGGTTTTCTGTCTATTTGGTGGCTTTTAAGCCCTTTACATTGTCTGTAATAGCTTAGTAATCCATATTTAAGCTGCGTGGTTTGTCTCTGGGTGTGCATGGTCCTTTCCAGAGCCCGAGGGTCGAGAATGAAGCCGTGGTCTTAGGCTCACCGGCGCACGCCAGTTGTGGGGTGGCGCACGCAGATCATGGCTACATGCAGTGGCTTAGCCAGTGCAAGCAGGCTTGCTTCTGTGTGCACTACTGCATAAGCAGCGTGCACTAGCTTGTCTAAAACAACCACAGAAGCTTGTTCTCAATCTATTATATTTGCTTAGATCAAACATCATCATCCATAAACATTTTGTTACATCTTTTGTATATAAATGCAACTTGTTTACAGTTTTAATCCCTATTAACTGTTCCCCCGCCCTAACTGGTTAAAAGAATGATCAAATAAAGAGAGAACTGCGAATGTTTTACAAAACGCCTGAGTAGAGACCGGTCTCCGGACTGGGCGAGGGGGGTGCCATAAAACCCTTCCCCTCTCGTAATCTGGCTCCCGAACCTCAAGATCGAAGGTGACGACGGCCCAGTCTACAAAAGCCTTTTTTTCAAAACCAAACGGACGTGGTCCAAACATTTTCAAAAGAACGGTTTCTTGGGTACTAACCGCAAAACCCGAGTGGCGACTCTCTGATCTGCGAAGCACTTCGCCGCGCTTTCCGCAAGATAAGGGCGCACCCAGAATTTCATGCACTAAAACACGGGATTTTTGGGGCGTGTGCCCACATTATGCCTATTCCACAGTCTAAGGGATAGATAGGGCCAAGGGATGAGGAAGCTAAATTAGCGAAAAACGTATTTCTGGCATACCAGAAATTAAACATTTAGTAGCTAAGCAAAAGATACCATGTGAATTGTGAACAAAGGAAATGTAACTACACCCAAAAAAATGTGACAACGGCCAATGCGGGTGATTTAATCACTCATACCAGTCAAGTCATTGATTGCACTTTGAGCTTCCTGAAGAGATAAATACAGTAAAGATGATGAATGAGTTTCCCGTACATAAAGCTGAAAGCTCAGACTGTAAGCACATATCAAATGTGAAATATCACCTGTTGATTCCTGAAAGAAACAAATCCAAATCCTCTTGAACGGCCAGTCTTTTGATCCCACATCACTCTTGCATCACTATAAAGCAGCACGCAATGAAAATAAGTACCCACTAGACTGACAAGTGATATCAACTCAATCCTAATATAAACCATTACTCAATCACTAAGGTTTGCTAAAAATAAAAAAAAATCAGTCCGGCTATCCATTAAGTTGAGAAAAAAAATTCTAAATCACATTAACAGTTTTAGAAAGAGGGAATATAGTGGGAGAATAGAAGCTTACGAACAACTGGGGTACACAGAGAAGCATGCGAACAACATAGCATCAGTAACCTCAGAGCTGAGATCACCGACAAAAATGTTATAATGACCTGCATACAAGTTAACAAAATCACAAAATAGCATCCACAAAAATCAGAAATCACACCTACATTAGATGCTCAATTCAAATGCCAGAACAAGTATGCAAACACAAAATGAACCCACTTGATGTGTCTTCCCTCTGACCACTGGCATATGCCCAATTGACTTTGATAGGCTGTCCAAACCTGCAAATAAGTCAAAAGAGATTAAGACACGAGCGAAGAACTGCTTCAAATGTCATGGAGAACCACTAAAAGTCCACATACAGGTGCCTTCCATTAAGAGACAATATAGCAACGGCAGCTGATCTCCGATCAAAGTAATGAATGAATCCATAGGATGACTACATTTCAGAAAACCACCAAAAATATCAATCTCATGAGCAAAAGAACCTAGCAAAGTGAGAACAACACAATTATAAAAAGTGAAAACTACAAGGTACCTTCTCCTTTCTAACGAGCTTGCACCCCTCAATAGGGCCTGTACTTGAAAAAACCTCTTGAAGGAGGGGTTCTGTCACTTGTGTATGAATGTTTCCCACATATCTGCATTTTCTCAAAATTTAAAGAAACTAGAAGTAAAAAGAAGAAAACAAGAAACATGTTGACCAATAAGAATCTCCTCCAGTTGTCAAAATCAATAAATTAAACATCACATAATAAATACTGCATGAATAGTGATTTGGTACTTGAAGAACTTGTAAACAAAGAGGCAAAGAAACAACTCGAATCTTAAAGAAAGAAGATGACTAGACAAGATTGCAACGACATTTCATAGGCAGCAACGATTGTGACTTGTCCATTGAATAAGCATAACAGCTACACAACAGACATGCAATAACACAAAAGAAAGAAACAAAATACTTGTTATGAAAAAGATGAGGACTCCACTCACACGCTGCGGCATGTACTTGGATCAAAACCAGGAGGCAAATTTCCACTAGGGATTGGCTCAATCTGCAAAATAAAAACGAGAAAAAGGAAAAAAATAATTGAGAAAGGGAATCCCAAGTTCAACTGCCTAAACCCTGGCTAACTTCAACTCCAAGAAGAAAGGAACAACAAAGCTAATTTCAAAATACACCTCCAGCTGGAGCTTACGACACGAGTATTTATGATTGATTTGAAGAGCATAAATTCAATCCACAATAAATGAAGACTTTAAAGGATAGTTAATCGTGAATCACAAGGACCTCGAAAAGCAGTTATTCCCTCCACTGTAGTATCTGTTAAATTAGCCAAATAGCCATCTTGTGAAGTATAACTTCAGCAACTAAAGTTTCGATCTTGATCCAAGATTAAAAATTTACCAACAGAACGACATAAAAGGCATGAAACAGGAATTGCAGACACCAAGACATCCAAAATTTACAAAGTCGTAGTCGGAGTAACATTAGGTGTGCTTCAATGGCTCAATGCCCCAACGGCCCAAACCATTTTACTTAAAAGTTATTTACTCAAAAGACCACACTGGGAAGGATAGACTTCATCTCTTGAACAAATTAAAAACAATTATCCTCCCTCTAGCCTTCAATTGTTAAGAAGAATTTTTATTGCTTGCAGAAAGGGCCTCAACAGGGCTGAACATTCATGAGCAAATTCATGCGATTTGAACGAAGCAAACCGTCTTATAAAAAGTAATCTGCCGTTCATAACAAAGAAACAATGTACTCATGAAGTACTTCAACCCACGTACTAAACAAAGCTCAACCTTTTCTGTTTTCTTCTGACAAAAGCAGAGACAAACAAAGGCTAGGAATGCACTTGGAAATGAAATGGTAACGGAAAAAAAGCTTCAAAATGTAACACAAAGGGCAGGTACCACACCAAACTAGCCAGCAGTGTGTGGAACTTCTCAAGCGAAAATCAAAATAACCACCAAATAGCAAGCAAAAGCACAGGCTTTGCAAGTTGACAAGACAACTACTAAGTAATGGAGTATTAAAATAATAATGTCCAAAAGACCCAAATTGCCAATCCAACACCCCCTCTCCCCTCCGAGAGCAGGTATGACACCAAACTAGACAGACATGTATAGAAATTCTAATGGAAAACTCAAAATTACCACAAATAGCAAGCAAAAGCACATGCTTTGCAAGTTGTAGAACTTCCTCAAAACACAAAAACAATACAAAAGTTCTAGCTCTCAAAAGATCAAAAATCATCCAACAATAAACAACACCCGAAACCCACTCCAGAAAAAAGCTCAAAAATTAAAATGATAACGTTAACTTTAAGACCAAACACATAAAAACAAACCCAGGACAGGAATCGCAATGACAAAATAGACATGCCCATGGATTTATAACTTATTATGTAAGGATATTGATAGACGAGGAGGGTGGAACTGGAAGCTAACCTGGGGAGCAGCAGCTAAGAGGCCAGGATGATAGAGAGACTGCTGTTGAAGGAGAGCCGCTTGCTGCATCAACGCCTGCTGTTGTTGTTCCTTGAGCCTCTGATTATGCTGCTGCATTTTCTTCTTTTCTTTGATGGATTTTCGTGAGTCCCAATGGTTATTCCAAATCCAATTGAGAGTCTAGCTGAATATCCAGGAAAGATATTTTAGGGTTCGAAATGAAAATGGCCCCCTCGGCTCGAGGAAGGGAGGAAGGAAAATAACAGTCGCGTATCAACCGAGGCGTCGAATAAAGACGGGACACTATTTGCAATTTAAAATAAATTACTTCCGGACAAAAATGTTCTTAAATTCTTTAAAAAAATGGACAAAAATACCCTTAAGATTAACACAACTCACCCATCTTCCACCCTCGCTCCCTCCCACGTTTCCACCATAACAACCACCTCCCTCCCGCCCTCCCAGTTTCCACCATAACCACTGGTTCTAAGCTCCACATCCCATCTAAACTTTGGTCACACAGTATTAAACCCAGTTCAAGAGAGGGAGACGGAGGGAGAAGAGGTCGTTTGACGTCCACCTTCGATAGCTCCGGTCGCCGCCAACTTGGAACTGAAACGAAGATCAATTTTCCCCAAATTTTTGATAGCTCCTGTGTTCGATTGAACCAAAAAGTTACAGATCCAACAAAACTGAAACGAAGAACAATGAAATTTTTTTGAACATCGATTTCTAATACTGATTATAGTTTCGGATTCAAAAATCTGAAACCCGTAAGTTTTTTCAGGTTTTAAAACTCAAACATGACATATATTTTTCAAAATTTTAAGTATGAATTGTCCATCGCGCATTATCAAAATGCGTGATGTCAATCGTGCATGCATGAAATGCGTTTCAAAAAAAAAAAAACATGACGCATGTTGAAGATACGTTATAAAGGTTTCAGATTTTAAAACTCGAAAGTGTCATATATTCTCAGAGAATATATTTTAAAGTATGAATTCGTTTCTGAAACCATTTAGAAATCAAAACCTAAATATGTAGTGGACCGAAATATCCGAAGATTCAAAGGGTTCAAAAGGTTTACCTTACGGATTTACTGTTCAGTTGTCTCAGTTCGTTTTCATTGAGGAAGTCATCTTGACACGTCACCCTGATCGTTCACCGAGTGATAGGTGGGCCTACGATCGCTCACCGAGCTTCAGCTCTGGTCTTGTTCGGTACCGTGCCTTTTACTTGGCGGGGCGTCTTCCCCTTTTTGAACCGGTTGTTCGGCGAACGAGTCTTACGCTCGGAAAACCCTTATGTTCGGAAGGGTTCTTTGGATGTAGTTGTTGGGGAACGTTCTAGAAACTCTTGTTGATAAGATCGATGATAAACACGTTCTCCTCTCTGATAACTGATGTGACATCTCTGATATTGACCCATCTGCAGATCTTGAAGGGCGGCATTCATTAAATACTCCTGACACGTGACGTCATCCGAGCGTGGCAACGCGCGTGTAGTGCACTTCCACCTTACCCAACACTCCAAGTCTCTGCCTATAAATAGAAGAGTACCCCTTCTAGGGCAAGGGCCAAAAAAATCTCTTCCCTAACTCATTCCCTACTAAACTTCTTCTTCTTTCTCCTCCATATTCTAATTAGATTGTCGGAGCTTCTACCCGGAGGTACACCCATCTTCGGTCTGCAGGTACACGACGTTCCTCTTCAGGTCACCACAGTTCAAGTAACAAGAAGGGAGAAAGGTTCAAGAGGTCCAAGGATAAATCAGCCCCCCACAGAATATGTCTAAGATTTTCAGGTATTAGAATCCAAATTTTGTAAACATTTTCGAGTTTTAAAACATGAAATTTTCTAAATTTTTCAGCTTTCTGTATCCGAACATGTCGAGATTTTTTTTTTAAGGAGGTGGTGTTGGTGATAGTTGGACGCAACTGATGGTGGTGGTGCAACAGTTATGGAGGTGGTGGTGGTGACATAGTGTGGTGGTGGCGGGCCGTTGGTGGTGTGGTTGTACTGGTGGTAGTGAATATAGAAGAAGGGGAAGAAGAAAGTTGAAAATTATTAGGTTTTGGTGTTGTGTGGGGTGGTGGTGAAAAAGAAAGAACGGTGAGACAGAGGAGGGGGAAAGGGAGGAGATGGCTAGTGGGGAGGGAAGGATAATTTGGGGAGTTTATGAATATTTGTTAGGTTGTATATAAATAGTAAATTGTTATAAGATTTATGGGTTTGGTTTAGCACATGATACATACAACATACAGTAAATTTGCAATTGCAAATAGTCGGACCCGAAGAAAGACAGGACTTAAAAGGTCTTTTTTCCCTCAAATGCCACGATGCCGTTTTACAGACTTTAATAAACCTCTTGATTTGAAGACGCGATGTTGGAGTCCCGGGGACACGACGAGCGTACCATTCGACATAAACCCAGATCGTGCTTTGGCTTTTGATCAAACCCCACCACCTCTCTCTCTCTCACATTTGACAACAACTAGTACATCTCTTTCCTTTCGGGTTAATTATGGAGTAGATTACTTTTCAATTTCTATTATTATTCAGTCATCATTCATGGAGTTCAGCATAAATTTTCCTTCCAAATCCGTTTAGCTATTTACGTTTTAACTTTTCTTGATTCAGAAAAATTAGCTTATCCAAGTAGTAGTAGATCACTTGGAAAACGTTTGGTATCAGACTACCCAAATATTGATGTTGTAGCTGTCTCTTCTATAATTCTAGTATTAGCGAAGATGTCACTCGTACCGGTCCATGAATGCCCACTCTTTGGGCTTTTTGAATTTTTTTTTTTCCCTGATTTGTATGCATTGCAGAACTTTAGTTGATCCACACCCAAGCATGTAACTGCCTACCATGCCGAATCGAGCCTTTTTTCATTTGGCATTGTGATATATACTCTTATGGTGGTGCATGGTAAGGCTTGTACTAAAGTTGTGTAATTGAAATGTGAGGTTAAACGTGTATCAAACATGGGCATCTAGTAGGTACACTGTTTTTTACGACACATAGGTGTACCACACTCATGGTAGACCTAGCTTTTATAACTTCAGATTATTGATTGGTTGCTTATTTGATGTCCTTATTTGGGTTGGAGTAGATGCACTAAAATGCAGATAGGCAAAATGAAGAATGTCTTCTCTTTTTTTGGTAGTTTTGTCTAGATAAAAAGCGTAGTTGCATTGGTGATGTTCTTAATTTGTGCTACTGCGTCCACAGTCTTCCTTGTTTCTTCTAGGCACGCTTAGTCAACGACGGCCTGGGGTTCAGCCACTGAGGTTTTTAATATCTTCAACCAAGCTCACTTGCTCTTGCTCCTCAACTCTGAATGCCCACTCTTGACGCACACCAACATAATGCTCTTTTGGATTAGTTTACATGCTTAATAAGGGCAAATTTGATGAATGCGTGCGCATTAAACACATTTTCCACTCAGTTAATACTTTGAATTTGTGTTATTCATCTTATTGTCGGTCATCAGTTGTTGCTCATTACTTATCACTGATTCACTTCAAATCCTCAAGATCTTCGAGTTTCATCTGACGTTCCAACTGACGGTCACTTGGCGAAAAGGCAACCCGCGAAGGCGCAGGCGACTTCCGTTTGCAGCATTGGATACTCATACAAGCATTCAACTATTGACTATCAGGACCAAGGTATGCCATATCTCTGATCTTTGATTTCTCACAAGTCACATCTCAATCTCCGTTTGTCTAATAGTTAGGTATTCCATTAGTATTAGGATATAGATTGCAAATAGTGGTGTAGTTAATGGTTACAATGTAATATTCTATAGTTTAAGCCTTGTGTATTTGTGCCCTTCTTGTGATGAATATATTATCTTAGTGATAATCTGTTGGCGCGACATTGGGAAGAATGGGTATTTGGAATAAAATTCATTGTTTGGACTATCGATTATGTTTTCTAACTTTGTGGGGGTTTTCTTTTACAGATAAGGGAAGCTAGACTAAAAAGTTATCCAAATGGATCTCTTCACTTGAGGAGAATATATCGTGGTTCTTGTTTTTGGGTTTTGGATTGTTAATTGATATGTTGCTTAATTAGAAAGAGTAGTAGAATTGAGAAGAATGGGGACTTTGGTAGAGAATTCGTGGCTCTAGACTAACCTCTGTGTTATGTCATTTGTGAGGGTGGTTTTCTTGATGTAGAAAAAGAAAATTGAAGTAGAAGTAATTCAAATGGGGTCGTTTTGGTTTGGAGGTATAAATTTTGGTTTTCTGTTTCTGTTTCTGAACTCTTAAGTGGATGTGAATAAAAGCAACAAAACCATGTGATTCATGTGATAGTGTTGGGTTTGTTTCAACTTGGTATCCCAATGATGTTTGATTTTTTCACTAAAACCTTCAGGAAGAGCATCGGTAAAGGGCAATGGCTTCAGATACCATGAGGAGCTTAGATAGAATCAGCATGTTACCAGATTCCATATTGTGCCGCATACTTTCGTTCCTTCCGACAAAATGTGCTGTTGGGACCAGCATTCTATCAACACGATATCAGTACCTTTGGACTTGCATTACCAGCCTTCACTTTGACAAGGCTGAATTCTTTACTAATGATTTTGGAGAAGCTGAAGCTGATTTGAGCTTCACGAATTTTGTGAGCACAGTATTGCTCCTCAGTAACGTGTTTTGTTTGGAAAAATTCAGTCTTAAGCTAAAATCATATCGCAATATTGACAATGTCAAGTCATGGATCAGCACTGCAATAAAGCGCAACATTCAAAATCTGGAGCTTCAATATATACTTTGACTTCAACAGAGAGATTCCTATTCAGTTGCCTCGGACATTGTTCATTAGCAAAACATTGGTGGATCTAATGCTGGATGGAAGATTTCCCTGAAAATACCTGCTTCGGTTTGGCTTCCCAGTCTTAAGGTTTCTTAAGATGGTGGACCTTAGATCTGAAAATGTAGATTCAGCTCACAAGCTCATCCATGGATCCCCAGTTCTTGAATATTTGGATTTCTTGTTGGGGCCAGCTTTAGAGAGTAGAGAAGTGTTGAACATTTCTGTGCCCACATTGAAGCATTTGAAGGTAGACCACTGGGGTATTGGTGACCAGTTTATGGTTAATTCTCCCAAGCTTGAATACCTTGATCTCTCATATTTTTGGGCAGAGGGTTTTTCATTAGAGAACTTATCATCCTTGTTGGAAGCAAGGATTAGTATTGGTTATCCCGACTTTGGACCCATCAGTTCGACCAACATACTCAATCTTCTTCGTGGGATTACAGAGGTTAAGTTCCTTTGGGTAAGATTTCCGCCCATCGGTTAGTCAATTACTATTTAAAGAAAATATTTTGATAAATGCTTGAAGTGATTGAGGAATTTCTTTTTCATGTTTATATACTTTAAGGCCTCATGGCCCTCATCTATTCAGTGAATCCCTGCTTTGCCCCTGAACAAGTATGGATTACAGATATACTGAGTATCAGAGTATTTATGTTCTTCAATGGAGAGTAAATAAAGAATTTCCTAATAGTAAAATTTTTTGCTTTGCAGGTTTTTACAGTATTCAATTTGTTATAATATTTGTAATTTGTCTCTGGTGCAGTTTTATGCCAATTTTAGGGATTATGTTCTGCCAACTTTCCATACTCTACGTAATTTGACACATCTTAGGCTTTCGTCTGGCATTGACGCTGAAGGCTTTGACTTGAATTTGCTAAGTTACTTTCTTGAGTGCTCGCCTAATATCGAAGTTCTTGTTCTTCAGGTATGTTGAAAGTCAATAACAGGATTGCACTTGCATTTGTTAACTTCTAACTCATAAATCTTATCGTGGTCAGGGAAATAGATGCTCTTTAACCGAGTCCTGGAGTCCGCCTCTGAGAGTGCCTCGCTGTTTGTAATTTCATCTCAAGGAAGTTGAATTTCTGGAGTTTGGTAGAGCAAAACATGAGTTTGAAGTGATAGAATATCTGTTGAAAAATGCTGAAGTGATGAAGAAAATGACAATCCATTATCAGGATTCAGATACCTTGCGGATAGCACGATTTCGAAGGGCCTCAAAGACTTGTAACTTACTCTTCTTGAAAGAGGTAAGTCATTACTGCTATTGTTTTTGGGTATAAATCCTAATGCCAAGAAATTTCTGGTGTATCTCATCTAGAAGGAAAGGTATAACTGCTCATTATCATAACTAACTTTGGTGTTACTGATTGGGTAAAGTTCACTTACCAGTTAGCTCATCTAGGTTTTTCAAATAGTGTTCCCCCTCTTGTTTGTAAGATATCCCCTTTTTTTAATTTTCAGGCATGGCGTCATTGATATTCCAACTCAATCAAGTGGAATCGGTACTTCTGGTGTTGGTAGTTCTGGCCTTGCAATTCCAACTCAGTCCAGTGCAGTTGGTACTTCTCGATGGGCAGTCTTCTGACCCATTTTTGCACTATGTTACTATATAGTAGTAATTTTTGTAACACTGCATAGAGTATATGTATATACTCATAGTGTTAAGAACATGTTTTTTTGGGTGTGGATTACTTTTGCATATTACTGTATGTATAGAAGAAGTCATAGATGACAGCGCACAATAATGTGTTTTTGTTGAGATGTGGGCAACATACATAGCAGAATAGGTAGGTGGGATAGGCAATACATGTTACTTATTTAGTATTGATGGGATAAGGATCATGCTATACTATAAAGTGAGCTTATCTCATACTCCTATATAAATTTTTAGATTTGGAGTGAGTTTTTAAAATATAGAGGAAGAAATAGTTCTGGAGTGAGATTTGGGTTGGAGTACTATTTTTGTCCTCCAAAATTAAGATTTGGAGAATGTTGGGTTGGAGGTGCTCTTTTGTCATCAGTGCTCGTAAAGAAGAAGACAGGTGAATAAATTCTTTGGAGGAGTTTTTCAGTGTCGAGCGGGTATTGCCTACGTGGTACCCACTCGGCGCATCTGAGCTGTCCGATACACTTTTGGATGGCTCGGATTGAAACTCTCTCTCTCCTCTCACCATAACTCTTTCTTTCTTCAAATCTAAGCCGTCCAAACACACAATAGACGGCTCGGATGCGCGAGCGAACACTACGTGGTACCCGCTCGGCACTGAACTATTTTCCGGAGCTTGATGATAAATAAATAAATAAAAAGTTCTTTGACCTCGTCTCAGGTAAAGTCCATTGACTCCTTCCTAAACAACAATTAAAAAAAAACACAAATATGCCCGTTGACTCTCTCTGTCTGACTCCATACAGGAGTATCTCTATCTCTCTCTAGTAGAGATACACCGCTCCTACAATACTCCGACAACCGATAACCACATGGCCGACGAAGCAAAGGTCAAAGGCAACACTGCCTTCTCTGCCGGCAACTACGCCGTCGCCATTCGCCACTACACGGAGGCGATATACCTTTCTCCCGACGACCACGTCCTCTACTCCAACCGATCCGCCGCCTACGCTTCTTGCAACCAGTACACCGAGGCTTTATTCGATGCAAAGAAGACCATCAAGCTTAAGCCCGACTGGCCCAAGGCCTTCTCCCGACTCGGCGCCGCCCATTTAGGTCTTCAAAACTACAGCGACGCAGTTTCCGCCTACAAAAAAGGCCTCGAGCTTGACCCCGCCAACCAAGTCTTACAATCCGGCCTCAGAGAGGCCGTCGAACTGACCTTCGAATCCGCAGAAAATATCATACTTAAATGGGACTCCACGTATTCCGAAGAGGCCAGATACCATACCATCTTCAATGGCAGAAATCGCCATGAGATCGATCAGTACCTTAACGCCGTCGACGAGATTCAACGCTGGCTCGAATCGGGGACGTTGACCGAGTCCGACAACCAGAGCAAGGCCAAAACCGCTATCCGTATCGCCATGGCCCGGCTCGAAGACGAGTTCCGTAACCTACTCATGGCCCACACCTCCCCTGTCGAAACCGATTGCCTCATCGACATGAATTCCTCCTTCAAAAGAACTGATTCCAGTAGTTCCGAATTACACGGCGAAAGTTTCATGGAGGATGAAGGACTTGAAAGCAGAACACGTGTGAGTTATTGCTTCGCAAATACTAATATTTGCCAAATCGATTTAATTCCATCAGATGTGATTTCCGATCTGAGAAGCATAACAGAAAGGATGATTTCAGCTGGATACCTTCGGGAGTGCGTTCAGGTGTGCTTAGGTGTTCGGAAGTCTTGTGTGGACGCGAGCTTGGTACTTCTTGGGATCGAGAAATCGAGCGCCGACGATTTTCAATGGATGGAGTGGGAAGATTTAGAACCAAAGATCCGATGGTGGATACGAGCGGCCAGGGTTTCGATACGGATCATATTTGCGAGTGAGAAAAAGCTATGTGAGGGTATCTTTCCATATTTATTAGGTAGTTCAATAGATGATTATTGTTTCCTAGAGACCGTTAAAGGTCAAGTGATCCAACTTTTTAATTTTGCTGGAGCCATAAGTACAATAACTCCCCGGTCACATGAGAAGCTGGTCAAGATACTGGAATTGCACGACGCTATGTCGGGTTTGTTGCCGGACATAGAGGTTGTGTTTGAGTCTACGTCATCAAAGATGATTCGAGTTGAGGCGGCGGAGATATTGTCTGAGCTAACAGAGGCAGTGAGAGGGATTTGGTTGGAGTTTGAAAATGTTGTGGTTAACGAAAAGTCGCAAGTTCCAGTTCCCGGAGGTACAATTCACCCCATGACTAGATACGTAATGAATTACATTAGTCTGGTTACTGATTACAAGCAAACCTTAGCTGAATTGATTGTATCAAAACCGGAGTTGAAGAATTGAGGTGATCTGACGGATGTAGAGTCTGAGGTGGTGGAGGGGAGAACTCCTCTGGCTTTGCATTTGATATGGATAATGATGACCTTACAATCCAATATGGATGGAAAGTCGAAGCAGCACTACAAAGACCCTGCATTAGGTCATCTATTCATGATGAACAACGTGCATTATATTGTTCAAAAGGCCAAAGCTGAAAACAATTTGAGAGAGATGATTGGAGATGGGTATCTAAGAAAATTAACTGGTAAGTATAGGCAGTTGGCAACTAGCTACAAGAGATCAACTTGGACGAAAGTCATGCACTGTTTGAGAGATGAGGGGTTACATGGGAGTGGGAGTTCCTCTGGAGTTTCAAAGAACGCTCTGAAAGAGAGATTCAAGAGTTTCAACACGGCGTTTGAAGAGGTTCATAAGACTCAAGCCATGTGGCTGATACCCGATGATCAGCTTCGAGAGGAGCTACGGATAATGATTTTAGAGTTGTTGATTCCTGCTTACACGGCGTTCCTCGCTAGGTTCAGGAGCTATATAGAGAGCGGAAGGCATCCCGAGACCTTCATCAGGTACTCTGTTGAGGACCTTGAGGCGGCAATCTCGGATTTCTTCGAGGGTACCTCAGTTTCGCAGCAACAATTGCGTAGGAGATCTTAGTGAAGTGTCTGGTACGTAGTGAGTTTTACAAGTCAGAAGACTAGAAAAACATTCTTCCCTGTAAGATCGATGTTGTATCATATGTTTTTGTCAATTCTAGATCTTTTTCCTCTCAATTAATTATACACATCGAAGAGAGAAAGATAGACACTATCTATTCTATTCTATCTTGTAATCATAATAATAAAGCGAGACCTCAAATAAAGGCGGAAGATGAATGCAGTAGTGTATTTATTAAAGTCTTTTTTATTTTATTTTCTCGTGGTTTCAGAAAAAAAAAAAAAAAACCGGACTTTACTTTGTTTGGCTTTGGAGTAATGAAAGGAATTAATACATGCAAAAATTAAAATGAAATCCTCCTCCACTGTAATTTTTTCTATTATACTTATTTCTTTTTGTTGACGAAGGAACCATCTTGCAAGAGGGCTACTAATTGGATCCACTCATAAAACCTAAACCTCCAAGCAAACCACCGTCTCGATCCGCCATGTAAATCGCGCTACTAATCCACGAGAGGAGTGGAGCCGTGCCCAACACTAGGCAAGGTTTCTTTTGTCATCTTCTTTTCTTTTTTTTTCGGTCAATCGAAAATTCTTCTTTTGTCATCTTTGACTGTTGGTTACGGTAGTGGGTTTTGAGTGATTCTTAATGGGTGTAGACATATATATAGTTCTTCTGTTCAGTATGATATTTTTGTTCGTGCTTTTCCATCATCATTTTGCGCTCAAATTTTCAATTTTCGTTGTCGCAAAAAATTTCGGATATTTTTTAATTTTCGTTGTCGCAAAAAATTTCTGATATTTTTTAAAGACACCATCATTCTTGCACTCACGTTCTCGTCACACACGAGCACACATTATTTCACTATGTTTAGACAGTAGCACTCTGCGTGCAAACTCGAACATTATCGAAGACAATTGTTCTTTGGATTCGCGGTGGAAAATCCCACTTTTTCACCACTGTCGTTTTGGGTTCTATTGTTTGTTTATTGTTGATCTGAATTGTTTATTTTACAGACACGTAATAGTATATCCACGCAAAAAATAAACTTGCTCGAACTTTAGTAGGTATATCAAAAATTCAATTTTGTTTTGTAAAATGAACGACTTATCTTTATAATTATTGACAGAATCAAACTGTTCATTTCATAAACGGAAGTCAAATTTTGATATATGTATCATATCCGATCAAGCTGATTTTTTAATTGACAATAAACTATTTTGCAAAAATTATAATATGAACAGTTCACATTATAAAAATAAATGCTCAGTGAACCCAACAATGAACCGGCGTGGAAACATGTTTCCACCGGCGGTCAATAGAATTTATAGTCTCATATTTTGACTGGATCTTTATTTGTAAGACAGAAAAGACAATAGTTGCGGGAAATCCAAAGAGACTCAACCAAAAGATTGGCTACCTTGACGATTACTCCACCATTTATTATTACTGCAAACACTCAACCTTTTACGACATCATCGGAGCTCCATTTCCGACCATGGGCTCACGGGAGCCCGTTGAACTAACCTTCGAATCAGCAGAAAATATAGTACTCCGATGGGATGCGACTTCTTCGGATGAGGCCAGAGACCGAACGATCTTCGCCGGCGGCGACCGCCACGTGATCGATCATTACCTTAACGCCGTGGACGAGATTCAACGCTCGCTGGAATCGGGGACGTTGACCGAGTCCGACAACCAGAGCAAGGCCAAAACCGCTATCCGTATCGCCATGGCCCGGCTCGAAGACGAGTTCCGTAACCTTCTCACGGCGCACACCTCTCCTATCGGAACCGATTGTCTCATCGACCCAAATTCCTCCTTCAAAAGAACTTGTTCTACTTCTGAATTACACGACCAAAGTTTCGTGGTGGAAGAAGGAGGTGAGGGTAGAACCTGTGTGAGTTATCGATTGGCAAATAGAATTTGCGAAATCGATTTAATACCATCCGAAGTGATTTCCGACCTTAGAAGCATAGCAGAAAGGATGATTTCAGCTGGATACCTTCGGGAGTGCGTTCAGGTGTGCTTAGGTGTACGGAAGTCTTGTGTGGATGCGAGCATGGTACATCTTGGGATCGAGAAATCGAGCATCGACGATATCCAATGGATGGAGTGGGAAAATTTGGAAGCGAAGATCCGATGGTGGATACGAGCAGCCAGGGTTTCGATACGGATCATATTTGCGAGTGAGAAAAAGCTATGTGAGCAAATCTTTCCATATTTATTAGTAGGTAGTTCAATAGATGATTATTGTTTCCTAGAGACCGTTAAAGGTCAAGCGATGCAACTTTTTAATTTTGCTGGAGCCATAAGTACAATAACTCCCCGGTCACCTGAGAAGCTGGTCAAGATACTGGAATTGCACGATGCGATGTCTGATTTGCTGCCGGATATAGAGGTTGTTTTCAAGTCTGTGTCATCGAAAATGATTCGCGTTGAGGCAGCAGAGATATTGTCTGAGCTAACAGAGGCAGTGAGAGGGATTTGGTTGGAGTTTGAAAATGATGTGCTTAAAGAACCGTCGAAAGTTCCTATTCCCGGAGGTACAATTCACCCCATGACTAGATACGTTATGAATTACATTAATCTGATTACTGATTACAAGCAAACCTTGGTCGAATTGATTGTATCAAAACCGGAGTTAAAGAATTCAGGTGATCTGACGGATGTAGAGTTAGAGGTGGTGGAGGGAAGAACTCCTCTGGCTTTGCATTTGATATGGATAATGATGACCTTACAATCTAATTTGGATGGTAAGTCGAAGCACTACAAAGACCCTGCATTGGGTTATTTATTCATGATGAACAACGTACATTACATAGTCCAGAAGGCCAAAGCAGAAAGCAATTTGAGAGAGATGATTGGAGACGGGTATTTGAGGAAATTATCGGGTAAGCATAGGCAGTTGGCAACTAGCTACCAGAGATCAAGTTGGGTGAAGGTGATGCAGTGTCTGAGCCGGGATGAGGGGTTACACGGGAATGGGAGCAGTACTGCGTTTGGGGTTTCAAAGAGTACTGCTGTGAAGGAGAGATTCAAGAGTTTCAACTTGGCGTTCGAAGAGGTTCATAAGACTCAAGCGATGTGGCTGATTCCCGATGAAAAGCTTCGGCAGGAGCTAAGGGTAATGATTTTGGAGTTGTTGATTCCGGCTTACACGTCGTTTCTGGGTAGGTTCAGGAGCTATGTAGAGAGTGGAAGCAGGCATCCCGAGAGCGTGATCAAGTACTCGGTCGAGGACATTGAGGCGGCAATATTTAACTTGTTCGTGGGTACCTCAGCTTCGCAGCAGCAAATGCGTAGGAGATGAGTTTAATTAATCTGTAGGAGTAAGTCAGAAGATAGGCTTGGATACAAATAAATTTAAATTTGTTTGTTTGTTTGATCGCACCTTATACTTTCCCAAGTCTCACAAACTCGATGCTTCTTCCCTGTAAGATGATCGATGTTGTATGTTTTGTCAATTATAAAGTAATTATTTTTTCCTCTGTGGAGTAATTATTATACAGGTTGAAGGAAAATGGATCAGATAAAAGACTATCACAGTAGTAATATTTTTCTTAAATGCATCAAGAATTGTTAAAGTTATATGAAATTATGTATAGTTAAGTCTAAAGTTGTAACGGAAAATATATACAAAACAGTTACCTATCAAAAACTACTTATGTTTACTAGATTTATAAAAAAAAAATACTCCTAACCGACAATTTTGTTTTTGGTATAATGAGTTCAGAATATACATGTGCATTTTCTATACAAAACAGTGATTAAAATATAGGATGTGCTAGTAATTATACAAGTTTTATCTTAAGTATATATAATTAGTTTTACTTAAAAGTACTCCAATTAAAATTCAAAAAAGAAGAAAAATATTTGGTTGTTTAGGTAACCTAATACTTATGGGCTATTCAATCAATCAATAGCAAAAACTAATGGTGTCAACTTGATAGAGGCAGAATTTAGAGAATAGTTTGTAAAGTAAAGAAATTCAGTGAAATTGTCAAAACCTCGAGGAAAGTTCATGCATTTGTCAAAAATTTCAGGGGAGGTCAGTGAAATTTACCCTTTGAAAAAAATAAAAGAAACCATATTTTACCTTTGATCTAAATTACGTTGTGGCATTTTTTTATGTTTTTCTTTTTGAATAGTTATTAGATTTGAACTTAAATGAATTTTAAAAAGTAAAATCACTAAAAACACAAAAAAATCCAAATAGCTGTCTTTTATTGTTTTTAGTGACATCTTATCTAAACTTCTTTCGATTGTGGTTCTCTATTTATACTTTTGTAATTCATCTTTGAGACGAATGATTTCTCCTATACATTTTAAAGATAATCTAAACAAGAGATTAGTAAAGAAAAATAATTCTAAACAATCACAAGGCCTTTATTCATTCATTAGTGGGGAAAAAAAGAAAAGAAAAGGAAAGGAAAAGTGATTTCTCCTATACATTTTACGAGAAACTTTTTGGTATACCCGGTATACCACAAACTTGGTATCCCCTCTTCACAAAAAATGTGACACTTGGCAAACTGTAATTTACAAGGACTTCACCTGTAATTATTCCTTCCTAATTCATATTGGCGCTAAAACAATTGTCCTTTTCCCGCACAAATGCTAAAAGCTAAAACCCCCCCTCCCCCAAATTACTCCTCTGCTAGCCGACTGCAGTTTCTCATTTGCTTTCTTCTCATCTAATTGTTTTACATTTTTATATCCACTTCAAAAAGGGGTCTTTATTTCTTCTTCAAATCCGGAGTTTAATTCTCCGCGTTTCAGCTTTACGAGATTGCTAGTTGAGGAAGATGCAATACCGTAGTTGAGTCAAAAATCAGTGCTAATGGGTGTGGAAATGCTACCACCGCAGAAATAAAACAAGCAAGATATCTAGGGAATGTCTTTTGTTTTTTTGCAACAAATGATAGAGTCCTGCTACTGGTACAGCATTTGCTGTACAGCAGCGGGTACAGACCCCTTTTGCTCTCATCTCGGGTCCCGCAAAGATGATCGGAGCCGCTCATTTTGTTCAAAATACGTCGTTTAGGGTCCCTGTAAAAAATCACCTCAATCCGATATCGGGAAGGGTGTTTACGAATCATCCAATTTTGCTTCAAAATTTAGCCTAAATAAGGATTTTTTCCCTTGAAACGTGTTGTTACCTACTGATAAAATAAGGATTTTTTTTTATATGGATCTGGAAATATAAAAAAATGGGATGAGAAGAAAGCAAAGAGGTTAGCAGGAATAGTAGAGGAGTAATTTGGGGTCCGGGGGTGTTTAGCTTTTTTGTGCAAAGAGTTTGGGGGTGCGACTATTTACAGCCCCATATTTTCTCCCTTAGCCCATTAAAAATTTTCAACTACCGACATATGTTTCGACAATTAGTTACCGAAATTGAAATACATTTTCAGCATCCAATTACCGAAATATATGTTTCTTGTGCATTTCCGACATGTAGTTACCAAAATATAATCTTGTTTTCAACAGCTATTTACCGAAATGTATGTTCAGCAGTTGTTTACCGAAGGTTGAACATATTTTCGACATGTAGTTACCGAAATATAATCTTCGAAAATTTTTAACAGGCTATGGGAGAAAATACGGGATTGCGAATAGTCGCCCCCAAGAGGTATTTGTGCGAGAAAAAAACCAAGGGGCGACTATTCGCAATCCTCTATTTTCTCCCGTAGCCCGTTAAAAATTTTTGAAAATTATATTTCAGTAACTACATGTCGAAAATATGTTCAACCTTCGGTAAACAATTGCCGAACATACATTTCGGTAAATAGCTGTTGAAAATAAGATTATATTTCGGTAACTACATGTCGGAAATGCACAAGAAACATATATTTCGGTAATTAGATGCTGAAAATGTATCTCAATTTCGATAACTAACTGTCGAAAATATATCTCAATTTCGGTAACTAACTGTCGAAACATATGGAAATTTTTAACGGGCTACGGGAGAAAATAGAGGGGTGCGAATAGCAGCACCCAAAACGAAAACTTAATATGAATTGGGGAGGAATAATTACACTTTGAAGTCTTTGTAAATTACAATTTGCCAAGTGTCACATTTTTTTTTGTAGAGAGGGGATACCAAGTTTGTGGTGTACCAGGTACACCAAAAAGTTTCTCACATTTTACACACAACAAAAATACAAAGACAAAAAAAAGAAAAAAGAAAAAAGAAAAAAAAGAAGTGAAGTGTTACTTAAATACTCCAAAAATAGATGGGAAAAATCATTAGTAGTACTAAAAACTCACAAAAAGCTTCGTCGTATATTCAACCTTACTTTACTTCTGTCTACTTCTCTCACACCTCCGCAAGTCAAATTAACCAAACGATTTGGCTGCTTTCTAATACATTCAACCTTCACGCCATCATCGGAGCCTCCATTTCCATTTCCGACCATGGACCCACCGGAACCCCCCCAACTAACTTTCGAATCAGCTGAAAACATTATTCTCCGTTGGGACACGACGTCGTCGGAACAGCCTAGAGACCCGACGATCTTCGACGGCGGCGATCGCCACGAGATCCATCAGTACCTCGACGCCGTCGACGAGATTCAACGCTCCCTCGAATCGGCGACGTTGACCGAACCCGACCACCAGAGCAAGGCCAAGACCGCCATCCGGATCGCCATGGCCCGGCTCGAGGATGAGTTCCGTAACCTGCTCACGGCCCACACCTCCCCCATCGAAACCGATTGCCTCGTCGATCCAAACTCCTCTTTCAAAAAACACTGTAGAACCAACTCCTCTTCAGACGGCGCCGTTTTGCCCGCCGAAAGCTTCACCGACGACGAAGGACTCGAGAGCAGAACCTGCGTGAGTTACCGATTCGCAAATAGGATCTGCGAAATCGATTCGATACCGTCAGACGCCATTTCCGACCTCAGAAGCATAGCAGAAAGGATGATCTCAGCTGGATACCTTCGGGAGTGTGTTCAGGTGTGCTTAGGTGTACGGAGGGCTTGCGTGGACGCGGGCCTCGTACGGCTCGGGATCGAGAAATCTAGCATCGACGATATCCAACGGATGGAGTGGGAGAATTTAGAAACGATGATCCGATGGTGGATTCGAGCGGCTAGGGTTTCGATACGGATGGTGTTCGCGAGTGAGAAGAGGCTGTGCAAGCAAATCTTTCGAGATTTAGGTAGTTCTTCGATAGATGAATTTTGTTTCGTGGAGACCGTTAAAGGTCAAGCGCTTCAACTGTTTAATTTCGCTGGAGCCATAAGTATAAGTCCCCGGGCGCCTGAGAAGCTGTTTAAAATACTCGATTTACACGACGCGATGTCGGATTTATTGCCCGACATAGAGGTGGTTTTCGAGTCCGAGTTGTCGAAGATGATTCGAGTTGAGGCCGCGGAGATACTGTCTGAGCTAACGGAGGCAGTGAGAGGGATTTTAACGGAGTTTGAAAATGCCGTGCTTAATGAGCCGTCTAGGGTTGCAGTTCCGGGAGGTACGATTCATCCCTTGACTAGATACGTAATGAATTACATGTGTCTGATTACTGATTACAAGCAAACCTTGGTTGACTTGATTGTGTCGAAACCGGAGTTGAGGCATTCGGATGATCCGACGGATGTGGAATTTGAGGTGGTGGAGGGGAGAACTCCACTGGCTTCCCATTTGATATGGATAATTGTGATCTTACAATCCAATTTGGATGGTAAGTCCAAGCATTACAAAGACCCTGCATTGGCTCATTTATTCATGATGAACAATGTTCATTATATAGTTCAGAAGGCCAAAGGGTTTCCAGATTTGAAAGAGATGATTGGAGTTGGTTATCTAAAGAAATTAAGTGGCAAATATAGGCAGTTGGCAACTAGCTACCAGAGATCAACTTGGGTGAAGGTGATGCACTGTTTGAGGGATGAGGGGTTACATGGCAGTGGGAGTTTCTCGGGGGTTTCAAAGAGTGCTCTAAGAGAGAGATTCAAAAGTTTCAACGCGACGTTTGAAGAGGTTCATAAGACTCAAGCCATGTGGCTGATACCCGATGCTCAGCTTCGGGAGGAGCTTCGGATACAAATTTCAGAGTTGTTGATTCCTGCTTACACGTCGTTTCTTGGCAGATTCAGGAGCTATATAGAGAGTGGGAAGCATCCCGAGACCTTCATCAAGTACTCTGTCGAGGACCTTGAAGCAGATATCTTGGATTTCTTCGAGGGTACCTCAGCTTCGCAGCAGCAGTTGAGAAGGAGATCTCAGTGAAATCCTGGGATTGTGTTGTATAAGTCAGAAGCATAGGAATTTTTTGTTTTTAAATTTGTTATTGGAGTGTTTGGTTTGGGTATGCAGAGATCAACTAGACTTTCCCCGTACAACCAAATCACTTAACCTGGATGCTTCTTCCGTGTAAGATGTTGTATGTTTCGTTTATTGTACGTAGATTTTTTTCTTCTCAATTATTCACATTAGTATTGTTGTATCTGTTGTACTCTGATATTTACACGCCATTACAATTTTGAAACCAGAAAGGGTATGTAGTTGAGCTTTGATGCCCTCAGAAGTTATGGGATGTTGGGTAAGAAAGAACTCAGTATTTGACAGCATGAGAAGTGCCTTAGATGGTGACATATCGAGGAGTTGGCTATGTATGCACATAAAGCTATTGTGACAATGAAACAACAATTTTCATCTGGTTTGGCTTGAGAAATTACCTTTCTTACTTGGTTTGGTTAGAGTTTACATAAATATGGCCATGCATGATGGTGTTTAGGTAACACAAACTAGTTTTGTCTTCTGTAACCACAATGCTTTGGGCACAACGACATGCATTTGTACCAGAGTGCATTCCCCACGTATATGGAATGGCTCCAAAGACATCCTGTGTGTCTGAATGTCTATGTTCCTAGCACTTTTTAATTGGATTGTTCATTTCAAATTCATTTAATGTCTGATATTACTCCACGATTGAGTACTTGGTGTTTTGCCGATAAGTGTTTGCATTATATTTGTCTTTCATGGAGTGCTAAGGTGTTTGCGTAGCCTAGCTTCATTGAGTATTTTGCAATAACAGATTTCAAATCGCTCTAAAACTTTGAAGGGGTATTGGAACATTATTCAGAAACTTAAAAAATTCTCTCCGTTGGTTTGCTTCAATGCATGTTAGTCAGCCAACAGTGCCATTGCAAAAGTAGTTGTCTTGCACTCTTTACTTATTTACGTTATGACGGGTTTCTCCCTACTTAAAAATGGCGTGGTCACTTAAAGCATTTTTCGAAGCTGAGTTCTGATTTTCTGGCCTCCAACATTGAGCTCCAGTTCATTGGCTCATCCCAAGGCCTAATCCTTTGCCAATCTCATTTTCAACATTTCCTCGTGTTATATGCCCAGGGTGATGATGGTGAGCGACTCTTTGTCCCTTGTTATCTCAAGCCAGCCAAGCAGAGGACGATGTTACATTGAAACTGCAATTTGTCCTTGGATTGTGCAGCGGGACTAACAAGTACCCATCCTCCTTTCATAGCTAAAGAGCTCTGCAATCCTTTCATAGCTAAAGAGCTCTGCAATCAACCATAGAACTAGCAAATTTCTCCTCTTGGCTATCTGTGTAACAGATTTGGGGATGATGGGTGCAACATAGGCAGACCACTGCAAGCAAAAGTATCATCAATCATACATCATGGTCAATGGAGATGGCCTAGGTGAGGAATGGGGTTACTTGTTGGCAGCAGCTTGGGGCTAGCAGGTGAATGTTACTTTTGTCTTTTGTAACATGGGAAGGGAGAGCCACCAGCGCTCCTTTGTGGGAGTGTCCATTTCTCAGAAGCTGTGTAGCTGGTTGCTGGGGGGAAAGAGCAGAGTGTATCATCTAAATTGAAGGAGATCCCTGACTGGCATGTTTAGAATGCTAAATGGTAAGGGTACAAAAGTGTGACTCTGTTTAGTTAATGGTCTTTTGATGGAACGAAATTGAAGGATTTTCAAGAACAAGGCTACTGCACTGGACCAGATTATCCTAAGAACAGTGAACTCCACATCAGAGAATTTCTATGCTCTCTGAGGAAGGTGTAACCTTCTCAGGGTAATAAGGCCGTGTAGAAGATCATGAGAGATAGCTGACATTACTCTTTATCCCAAACTCCCAATTGAGGTCGTTGGCCGTTTCCAGTTTGTTTGCCAGTTTTTGATAGGATTGTTTGACCTCTGCTTCGGATGCATGCTGGGTATGCCTCTGTGCTGTTGGTTTATTGGTTTTGCGCTTTAATACAAGTATCTAGCCATGAAAACGGTATTCCAGGCTCACCATATTGAACTCTTACGGGGCATGCAAGACAACAATTGATCTGAGTAGTGTTTCATTAACCAAAAATGCCACTATTGGAAATGTGAGCTCTTAACCAAAATAAACCAGAAGGGGATGTTGCAGGACATGCCAGTGAACAACAGATGACTAACCAAGAGCCAAGACGGCTAACCAATGTACAAAGGACTAAACAAGCGCACTACCAACAATGCACAGCACATCACTACTAACAACGTACAAATGACTAACCAAAAGCCAAGATGTTAACTCAAATGGACTAAAATGCAAAACCCCACCTCACCATCTCAACAATTTGCCATGCCACCTATTCATAAACCAAAGTCAACCTGGAACCAACTACACACAACTAAAACTGGAACCAAAGATTTCCAGCCAGTTCTCTGTGGTGCCATTTTGAACACAATGGGACACTGCAAGACAACTTTTGATCTGAGCAATACGTGTGTTCCTTCTACCACGAAGTTGTCTTTTCTAAAACATTTCCCACTTCTTTTTTCTCGAATGAGAAACAAAAATATATTTGGCCAATTTTCGAAGGGCGAGCTTTTAACCGAAACAAACCCTAAAGGGTTGTGGCAGGACAAGCAAATGAACAGATCCTAATCAAATCACAGCACTAATAACAATCACAAACGTACAAGTGACTAAACAAGAACTATGATGTTTAACTCAATTGGATCAAAATGCCAAACGCCACCTTCCTGTCTCAACAATCTACCACCTATTTTGAAACCAAAAGTCCACCCAGGATCGTGTACACACATATACTTAAAAAAATGGAACCAAAGATCGCCGGCCAATTCTGTGTGGTCTCTCCAGCGCCACTTCCTTTAGAATGCCACTAGAAGTGGGAAAACTATGATGAATTTGAATCACCGAAAATATGAATATCCCATTCTCAACCTTGTGAAATCAATAGTTGGTAAATGTTACAGAAAGTTATTGAGAGAGAGAGAGAGAGAGAGAGAGAGAGAGAGAGAGAGGCAAAACAACCATCCATCCCTTCTTAATACCCCAACATCCTCCAGCCGCGATAATATTTGCGGGTGATATGGCATGGGCTTTGCAAAACGCTGGATTGGATGTTGTAGACGTACAAATTAGTCCATATCAAGGAACTCCATCCTCTTTCTCATGGAACCTTTAAGATCTGTAGCCTCCCTTTCTGCTTTTTGTGCCTGTCAAAAGTACAGGGTTTCAAACAGCTGTGGTGGAGGAATGGAGAACAAGAAACGAGAAAAGGGAAAAGAAAAACTTAAGAACTAGTGTATTATACCGGAGAAGGTGACCATCACATCAGACCAAGTAAAGAAGTGTCGTATAAATTGGCGGTTTCGGATATCCTTTTCCAAATCACTTTCACAAGTTGTAAAGCTGGGAGAGTTAGATTAGAGATAGACCTAATATACGGTGTTGAATTACATGCCTTCCATCTTTCAATTCCCATGCTTGATTTTATCTCTTTCACTATTATTAGAGCTCGTACCACATTGGCTGATTACAACCTCCAAAAGAAAATATATTGGGCTGCTTCTCCACTAATAACCATTTGCCTATGAGTGGAGAGACAGCCTTGGCTCATATACTAGTTTGGAGGCTATAATTGACCATTGTGGGACAAGCACTCCCCCGCACGTGTGACCCCGACCCGCACATGGAGAGGTAAACAGAGGATCCATAACATAGGGATCATAGCGAAACAAGGTGCACTTTAGGCACAAACAAATGGGTAATCAGTCAAGAGAGGCTTGTCCAAAAGCCTAGCTCCGATACCATCTTCACGTGTGACCCATGACCCCACACGTGAAGATTGTATGTTAAACATGTTTGGAAGTCCTGAAGAGGCTTAGCACATCACTATTGTTGGAACTCCAACCCAATTGGTTCTTCCGAGGTCTCGATCATATCTTTTAGCTAGTTAGGAGTCTTATGTCTGGTCGTATGGACGAATGGGAGATTGGAATCTCCATTGCAGATTGGTGCAACATAAAGTATGACATATCATTGAAACTTGATGCAAATTTACTTCCTGCTAAAGGGTTGCCACGACCAAAACGTCAGTCATGGAAGCCTAAGAAATGGTGTGATGGTTTTGGCTAATAATGTAGTATTATGCAATGAAACTTTTGACAACTATTCTTGGAGTGAAGGTCACTTGGATGTTGTACCATAGTATCAGAGCTAGCCTTTGGGACAAGACTCTCTTGATTGACCCTTGTTTCGCTATGATCCGTATGTTATGGATCCTTTGTTTAGCTGTTCTCGTGTGGGTCAGGAATTGCATGTGCGGGGGAGTGTAAGAGCTTGTCATACATTGGTCAATCATGACCTCCAAAATAGTATATGAGCATAGGCGACCTCTCCATACATTGGTCAATCATGACCTAGAAAATAGTATATGAGCATAGGCGGCCTCTCCACTCATAGCCAATTAGTTTTGAGTTGGAATGCTGGATGCTTTAACAACTATAACTTATAATTTAGCTTCACACATACCCTCCATCAAGTCATCACTCAGAAGCTGTTTGATAACATAATTGATGAGCAACTTAAACGAGGCTAATAATACACAAGTAAAAATTTGTAAGTGGCAGCATGAGGACTAGAAAACTTGACTGGTTTCTACTTAATAGATGAAATTCATATAGAATGCTGTAATAGGAAGCAGAGAAGTCTGAGCTTCAAAGGTGGACTCCAGATTACGAGAGTCTGCTTCTGTCGACAATGGAGGACATGTACAGAAATGTCCAAAAGATTTAATCACTAGCATGATTGCACAAGACATCACGTTGAATCATGCAAGAAATGACTCCGATAGGTGCCTCAGCAAGATAACAGGCAGTGCATCATGGTACTCAATAATTTCCCCAAATATATGCAGTTTGAGGACACCAAAAATAACACTTACCCTTTTTATCTCTGCCTCTGATACGCGAGTCATATGTGAAGGAAGCTCCTCCTTTTCCAAGTCCTAAACCATCGGAAAGAGATTCTAAGAATCACAAAGGTTGGTTACTATACACAGCAATTCAAAGATAGTGCAACAATTAAATTCATACCAGCTCGCCGATTAAAACGACATTCTCGCCACGGATTACATATAGACCTAATGGAATGTCACAATACAGTTCACCTACAATAACTCGCTCACATGCACCTTCTAGAACAGCATTCGCTGAAAATAGATATCAAAATTGTCAGTCCAGAGACCACTGTGAAAAACAAAAGGATATGAAAACTAAATGGACAACAAAAATACAAAAAAAATGGTACCAAATTGATCAAAAGAACGAAGTATTCCCAACAACTTTCTACCATCTCGCAGCAATATAAGAAGCTTCTCTGCAAAAAAGTACATAAAGAAGCCAATAAGAAAAAAAGGTACATAAAGAATGTCAACAGGTCAAACAGTAAATGCCAAAGAACTACAGGGTGCTGGGACTCTCATGATCTTGTAACCAAACTATTACAATTATTGCAAACAAGACATGTGAATGACCAAATTGCATAATAATTATCCTCTAAGGTGGTGAAATTTTCTATTTGGCAATGTTAAAGCCCTATGTGAACTTCAGCACACATACTACTGAACTAATGAACATGTTATGCATGTTGACAGACATTAATAAATGGGGTGTGGCAGTAGAACTATTACGAAATAACAAATTTAGGCTAGAACAGCAAAGGTAGCATGACCACCCTAATCAGTGGAGCCTGAAAATGCCAGCATTTGTTTAATGTAGATTTGGGTCAAGCAAAAATTTATTGCTCTATGTAATTAAAATTGTTAACAGCGCCCACAACCATTTTCAACTGTGTATATGCAGAGCCACAATACTTTTTCCCGCGTGAAAACAACTCAATTCATAGTTTTCGTATTTTTTACAGCAAAATATAAAGCTAAATGGCCCTAAATCAATAGTATTTCTTCCTACAGGACTCTTTATCACCTGAAAGCACACACATATACAGACGCACACACTTCGCAGCAGCAAAGATATGTGAAACAATCAAATTTGACACATTTATGCTAGAACAACCAACGGCTTGGAAACTGGAGAACTAAAATGGTCCAAATGTTACATTTAACTCTGATTTTTCTTGCGTTTCACGTTCTTATACACAATAAATCAGAACTGTAAACCCAACCTATATCTGCGAGTCTGCGACTATTGTCAGCCCATACATGACATGTTGTCTACATTCAAGTAACCACAACCGGTCATGTCCAAGGTGTGCCCAGTATTCACTAAACATGTCAAAGAATGTGGTGTGCAAGACAACATCCAAATACAGGCATAGCTCCTCTCTATAAGAAATCGACCCAAAACATACTTCTTAATTTCTTATATATGCAGTTGAATTCTATTGAACTCCTTTCCAACACTCGTATCAACCAACATATTTCTTTCCAAGAATCCAACTTTATCCCTCATTTTGTGAGCATATCTGTGGTTCAGCTATTCATGCACAAAGACCGTTCTATCTTTGGACAACTTATTTTGCAACTAAACACACACGTACAATTAAAGAAGAACACAATACATCCAAGAGCCAAGTAAATGATACACACCAAATCATCAACAGAGATTTCCGCCAACCTCACCTTATGCGCATAAATAATGCCGCTATTACGTTTCTTCTCCATTAGATGAACAAGAAGTTAACAACTTTCCACATGCTACAAATATTGCATACTCAAAAGTCAAAACAGGCAAAAACCAATATTCAGCACAGAAGATATTCAACTTCTGACCTAATACGAGTATAAGAGTTCAAACCAGCCAGAAACCCACTATCAACTCTAATTAACTCATAGCACAAACACCACATCAAAATTTAATTAAAAGAGATTTGCTGGAAAGTGCTTACTATCAAGATAGCTCGCAAGAGAAGTAGATAGATAGATATCTTCTGGTCCTGCCCAAGACATTCAGCCAAAACTTTTTCGGTATCTTAAAAATCACCGAAAAATCCTCCAAAATCGAAACAAATTGCATTGGCAGCTCAGACCCTCTCTGATGCCTATCACCAAACCTAAGCTGAATCCCTATCCTTAACAGAAACCCTAAATTAAAAACCTCGAACTCATCCCAAAACCTACTAACTACACAAATAAGAAGCCCTTTATCAAACACCTAACTTCGAGAGCACTGTTGTTCAGATCTAAAAACCCTAGATTTCGAAGAACCCTTAAATACCCAAAACGAAAAAGGCACAAAAGATTCCGACTTTGGGTTAACTAATTCGGATTGATGGAACTAAATGGTTCGAAATAACACTGAGATCCAATCTCACAGGAAGAAGTTGAATATAGAAAAAGAATAATACGAGGGAGAGGGAAAGCGAGAGAAAAGGAGGAGAAAGGGATAGAAAACAAGGGAAAATAAGAGGGAATTGGATTTGGGAAGATAAATTTTAGGGTTTGGAGTTCCCCATGAGCTCGCGGCTCCGGAGTTTCTTGCTTTGAAAAGATGTGTTTTTTTTTTCTTGCTCTCCTCCTGCCATCTCTTTCATACGGGATTTTTTTTGATATAAACAAATATTGTCTTTTACTGTATTTTAGTGCTAAATAAGAAAATATTCTTAAGAAGCGTTATTTAATGATAACAATCAAAATTCGGAAAATAATGTTCTCAATTATTGTCTTTTACTGTATTTTAGTGCTAAAATACAAAATAGAGTGCATCTATCAAAAAGGAAAGTGCGGGAATCATTTCCCTGATACAATGATGGGTGATAATAATTAGATTAAAATTGTAATTATGCAATAAAATAAAGGGTGAGTTCACGCTATATTTTTTGTTTTTAGACTAATGCTAAAGTACCACTCATTTTCAATAAAAATATCATTTAGCAGATTTAGTTATAGGAAATGACGTGTCTGGATTCGAATAGTAAAAAAATTTGGACTAAGTATCGAAAATTAAGTAATACTTAGTACAATTATTTCTACACACATAGAAAATAATATGAACGACAAGAAAATTTAACATAACAAATTAACAATTGATGACTTGATGTCTTGATCCGCAGTAGGCTGCAAAGCCTGCAATAAATAATTAGTGATAAGTTGAAAAGCCGGCCAAAAGGTTTAATTTTTTCTTTTCTTTCATTTTTTTCCTAAATTAAAAGCTGGCCAAAGGGTTGCATGCAGTTTTTTTTTTTTAAAACACATTAGAAATGCTTTGATAAGAGAATATTACAACCCACTGTGTGTGCAACTAATACAACTGGAACAAGACGAATCGCACACAATTGCAGACAAATAACAAAGCTAAATCAAATGAAAGATACATTCAGTAATAAATTGATCCGATTGACAAATATCATGTTAGTTGCATGCAGTTGCACAAAGGAAATTAAGGAACCACCACTCCCCGTCCTAGATGATGAGTAGAGTAGAGAATGTGAGATGGTGGCCAGGCTACGGACAATACCTTTATGCAACCATACCCACAAAATCAACCAAACGAGTTAATTAAGAGGTCAATCGACTAAACTAATTAAACATCTCAGCATTGGAGAATCAAATTAATTAAACTACATTTGTCATCACGTAATTTGCGAATAAAGTTGAAATAATTGAGCATGAATAAAGTTGAAATAATTGAGCACGAATGCGAAGGATCTACTGACAAATTAATTCACATAGTCCCAAAACATTTTGGTCCTCTTAGGACCGCGTAAAGCCGACCCAAGCACATCACGATTTACCACTGGACTGACCACTTGAGTCTTTGCTTGGCTGGCTCAATGGCATCGCTCAATCTAATATGTCATCAATTCCTTATTAGTTATGCATTCTTATGTCAAAAATACTACTGTAAGAGTTACTGTATTAACAAACACACTCTTTAGTAAACATGCATGCATGCACCTCCCATAAAAGCGTTATTAGTGAACACGCTGCCTCTACCAAGAACAAACTGGAATCTTCCTACTTTGCACTCTTGGGAACAAAGCTAACTTTTATATTCCAAACAAATTGAACAGTTAGATCAATTACTTAAAAAATATAATTGGGCTAAAATTTTTCAAGATCGCTCGAATAATTATTTTAAAATTATTGAATGATTTGGATCGGTTTGTGCGGGACTTCTTAGTGGGTCCCACACAACCATGTGCAAAATGACCCTTGACTCGGGGTGGGCTGCAGATGCAACAGATTGCTTCCCACACCAAATGAAGAAAAAAATGGAGTGCCTCCGATTCATTTTGGCTTCTTCTCACAACAGATGGAGACAAAAGTGGAGCGCCTCCGGTCAATTGTGGAGCACAAAAATCAGAATCCTTAGGTGGATGGTCAAAATCAAACTCGTGTGTATATATATCTACGTATTATAATGCGATGAGGATGAGAGTCATAAAAAAACACAACCATCAAATTGAAAGTCATAATAAACACAACTATCAGTTTGATATATTTCAGGAGGTACAATGCTTCGATTTTTCCTTCCTTTACTCGTCCTAACCTTTATCTTTGGTCATGCAATTTCTGGTGACTAGCCATGTGAGCTGTTTTGTCAAAGGTGAGGAGGTTGGGTCCAATTATATAAAGGGTAAAAAGTGCACATTTTTGTGGTCCTTAATATTTCAATTAATAAAGAGCATTAGTAAATTAATGTGGCATATGAATCATATGATTTTGAAAGTGACACTCCCACATTATTTTAGATCCACTTTGTTCAATAGCGCCACGCCCACCGACTTCCAAGTTGGTGAACTCCCAATGAACTCTATATACGACATCGTTTTAGATTGTGGCTTATAAATTCACCTTCCGTATCATTTAACTTGCTTAATTTTTCATTGAGAAAAAGTTCTTTCCGGTTGATCCGGACAGCCCTCTGTCGGCTCCCTTCTCGCATTTTTTTGGAAATTCGAACCATGCATCTTCTAGGGCCCGCAAAATAATGTGTCTACGCAAAAAATCAGTTTGTCCGGACATCAATAGGTATGTCAAAAAATGAGTTTTTACACGGAAAAATGGACGACCGTAATCTGTCAACTATTTTTAAAGTTAAACTGTTCACGGTCGTCCATTTTTTCGTGTAAAAACTCAACTTTTGACATACCTATTGATGTCCGGACAAATTGATTTTTGTGTAGATACATTATTTTGCGGGCCCTACAAGATGCACTGTTCAGATTTTCCAAAAAAATGCACAAAAGGGGTCCACATGGGGGCTGTCCGGACAGCCCCTTGTCCAGATCAATCGGACAGAACTTATTCTCTTCTTCATTTGTTATTTTAGAGATCAAGTTATGTCATATGTGGAAGGGGGGGTGGTAATGCTAACTCTATAGAAACATTTGTCTTAATTAAAAGAAATTCATGTAGAATTATGTTGTCGATTCAGTCACCTTTCCATCTCAGACCAAAGCATCCAAATCGTTAAAATTTCGAGAATTGTATTCCAGGTTTGGCACAACTACCAACACTAGTCTAGCACCAACAGTTATACGAATTTTTCTCACATACCCCAAAGAGAGCGCTTGTTCAATTAATGTTAGTGCAGGTATTGGTGTCTATATCTTTCTACTATATATATTTTGATGACGTCGTTCTGAATAAGTGTTTTTTTACAAGAAATTCTGAATAAGTTTTTTCGTACAAGAAAATATTATTGATGATAAATTTTTATAAGCAAATTAATGAACTCACAATGCTTAAAGTTATTTCATAGCATCATCGATCATCAGTTATCTTGCCTTAATAGCCAATGCAATATATTAAAACGTGGCATATCATTATCTAGACACCTAACAAATCTTATATCTTGAAATATCTTTGCTTGTTAAACAATACACCGTGAGCGAATAATAATACAATGTAAATACCTATCAACGATCATGTTGGACACTACAAGCATCATTAGTTTGGCAAATTAATACAACAGACAAATAGAAACTGTACGTGTGGCTTTGTATAGCGTGGGATCACACCTTTATAATTAAAGTTCAACAACACATTATTTATTGCCTGCAAGGCATTAATTCATATCTGCATGTTTATTAATTCTCTCATTTATTTATACTATAATAAAATTACGGTCTTTCGCATCCAGGGTAGAGTTTTTCAGATCCGTCACTCCCAAACACAATGGAATTCATGGTAGACAAAACAAAATCGGAATCCTGCAACTCCAAGGCAAACACAAAACGATGAAAATCTTTAAACTTAAGAACACCGTCCACGATTGGAATAGGCCACTGTATCCCTGAAACTTTAAACACGATTTCTTCCACCTGATTCTCTCTGATAAAAGGAGTCAAATTCCTGGTGAACACATTTAATTAAAAAAAAAGGGTAAATTAACACAAAGGAGGTAGAAGGATCAAACACTAATAATGCTATTAATTAAATTACCACGTAAATCAAATTATGTGGCGCACTCACATAGCCAAATTGTACGTAGTCTATCGCTGTAACGCCCCCAATTTTGGGTACGTTAAAAGGGCAATTTTATTGATAATCTAAATAGAGTCTGGCTCATGATTACATCATAATTCTCACAAGAGTACTTTTATTCAACAAAAGGAGGGGAACTAGGGTTCTTATCTACTGCTCCGCCTGTTCCTCCATTCTAGCCAGCTCCTCTGCTCCAAAGGCCTCCAAGGTGTACAGCTCACCCTGATCATCTACAAAGTCTGACACATTATACCAGCGTCGCCACCGATATAATATGTCAGGGTCACCAAAGGTAACACCGTGAGCTACAAAAATAATCCCATACCCGCTAACCCATAACTTACAAACAATGAATCATACAGATAACGTTATCTGCACAGTGCATGCTTATCTAATAAAATAGTTAACAATGACACATCCATATTCATTATTAACTATCGTTGGTGTCCGTGTCATCAGAGTTTCTCCTACGCAGCATTTCGTAGACTGTGTCACCATTTCACTTTTCATTTCCAAATCAACATTTCGAAAATCACATTTAACACACCCAACCTCGGTTCCGCCGTTCCGGGTTCCCGAGTATCCTCACAATAGTTCCGCCGCACCGGGTTTCCATTGGCACACAAAAACATTGAATTTAACATTGGCTCCTCTCCACGGATAAACAATCCACAATTCAAACCCTCGGTTCCGCCGCTCCGGGTTTCCGAGTATCCTCACCATGGTTCCGCCGCTCCGGGTTCCCATGGGAAATTCTGAAAATCATTAAAACAATTGCGTTGGCTCCTCTCCACGGATAACCAAACCACAATTCATCCCTCGGTTCCGCCGCTCCGGGTTCCCGAGTATCCCCACAATGATTCCGCCGCTCCGGGTTCTCATTGGGTTTTTCGCACACCACACAATGGGCAAGTCCGGCCACATTGCGGTTTCAAAACTTTTTCTCCTTTTCAAAATACACACGACTCACATAATGACTCCCACATTGGTCATTATGTAATTTCAAAAATATTTTACCAAGTCATGCTTTTAATCACCCTAGGTGCCATGTTTCTAACTTTCTCGATTTCCGTGTCTCGTTTTCATGCTTAGACTCCGCGGTATGACTTTTTCACATAAATCATTTATTTTGAAATCTTGAAACTAAACTAGCAAGATCATCCAACTCTATTTTATTTAGCATGCTCAATTTATCCTCGATTTCACATAATCTTACTCAAGCAATTAACATACAATCTAAGGCATAGTGTCACATGGACGGACACCTTTGGAGTGGAAAATCACTTATGCCTTATCACATATCAAGACAAGTAAATCTAATAATCCTATATTCATGCTCGTAATTCTATTCGCAAAATAAGGTTACTAACTAATATGCATTTGATCATACAAGTAAATACTATCCTTTTTTTTTATACGAGGGATAGAGTAGAGGTATTCTACATACATTATAAACAATACACATTTCTATCTATACTTAGGGAAAATGAGTAGAGATTAATCTACCTTTCTTCTTGGCGGTAGGTACGGCTATGGAAAAAAGTAAGTACGTTGGACGGAGTAACTTTCTACGGCGAGCTTCCGGTAGCTTCGAAAGAGAAAGATTTCTCTCGAAACTAGGTCTTGACTAAAACTACTAGACTTTTTGGATCGAAAGGGTGGTCGAGTAGCGGTTTAGTGGCGGTCTTGGATGAGTTTCTTGAAGAACTCAAGAAGAAACTCAAGAACACTAAGAACAAAGGAGGCCAGGAATACTAGACTTTCTTAGAGAGAGAAGTTGAATGGGTGAAGGTGTGAGTTGAATGGCCAAGGTGGGGTGCTATTTATAGCAAAACTTGGCTTATTATCCAATGGATAAATTTTTCCCTAACAATTATTGTCCAATGGGCAATTTTTGAAAGGTATGGCTTGTCTTTTCATGCTTGAAGGCATACTATGCCTTGCCATCTAATTTGGTTCAAATTCTAGGTCATCATGAGGGGTTTTTGGCTTAGTCATGTCCTTGAATAGCTTGCTTGCAAGAATAAACAAAATGATGAGCTAGGTTTATGTTTAAAGTTGGCTAGGAAATGGGTTGGCATTTGGGTAATAGGCTTAAGGGCTAAAGGTAGCTTGTCCAAGTGTACAAAACACATGCACACACTCCACCACTCCCTCCCTCCAACCGGCCTCTCTCCCTCTTTCCTTTTTCTCCCATTTTTTGTTCCATTGTATAGTCACATCTTGTCTCCAAGCATGCCAAAGTCTACCTTAACTTGTCATTGCTAATTTTTTAGACATAAGGCTATATAATTATGAAGGTTTAGGTCTAGTCTTGTCCATAAGTGTGCCTAATAATTATCACCCAATGGATAATATTTTTCCTAGCAATTATTGACCAAAGGATAAGAAAAAATAAAGAAGGGCTTTCAAGTGTGAACTTATTGACCAAAGGTTAAGAATTTCCTAGGAAATCTTTATCCAAGTATATAGGTATATTTACTTAAAAATAAGCTTAAAGAAAATCTAGGAAAGTAACTCTAAAATAATTAGGCTTAAGGCTAACTTTAGGTTTGCATGCATGGCATGACAAATGTTGCTTCTTTTGGAAGCAAAGCAATGACTTGTCTAGTCAATTTTTGTCATTGGCTTGACTAGTTTCTATTGACCAAGGGGTAAAAATTTCCCTAACATTATTAACCAAAGATTAAAGGAATAAGAAAGGTGGCATGGCTTGAATGACTAGTCAAGGGATATAATTATTAATCCTAATGGCCTAAGGTAGGTCATGATTAAGGTTTAAGCTTTCAAAAGGTAATCTTATGGGCCAATGGTTAATAATTTCCTAGAAAGTAAACCTAGGCATATTTAGGCATGCCTAAGCACTAATTAGTCTTATTAGTCCTAAGAAGAGTAATGACATGGCTAAGGCTTTCAAGTGTTAAGCTTTGACCAAAAGTTAAAATTTTCCTAGGAAACTTTTATCCAAGGTATATAAGTATATTTACTTATAAATAAGCTTAAAGAAAATTTAGGAAGTAACTTTGTTGGGCAATCTAGGGTTAAGGCTAGGGTTTTTAGACTTGCATGCATGGAAGGCTAAGTCTTACCTCTTTTTGAAGCAACATAATGGCCTCCTATTGTTCAAGTACCTAAATGGCTAGTCTTACCAAGTCTAAGCCCTTATTAGCAACACTAAATTCTATTGTCCAAAGGGTAAAATTTTCCCTAGCAATTATTAACCAAAGGTTAAGGAGAAAATGCCACATAAGACTTTGAATTGACATAACATAAGGTCAAATGATTATTTCTATTGGTCTATTGGTTTAATTAGGCTTAGGAGGGTTCACAAGGTTCAAAGGTGGTCCAAAAGGTCCACTTAAGGTTAGGGAAATGTAACTAGGTGAATTGGTAGTTAGGATTTGCTAACTAATCGGTTGAAAACTAATTCTACATGCCATGTAGGATTTCTAGCCAAGAAATAAAATTTTAAGACCTTATTTCAAATACAAGGAAAATATACAAGTGCTTTTGTAAGCATACTTGTCTTTAGAAAATGACTATTTGTCCGAAGCAAAAAAAAAAAAAAATTTATAAGACTCAAATCCAATTATGACGGATTATTAAAAATTAAAAGGAAATTTTAAAAGCAATCTGAGTAATTAAAAAATTCAAATATTTAACGAAATTTTTATTTACAAAAAAAAAAAAAAATTTATAAGACTCAAATCCAATTATGACGGATTATTAAAAATTAAAAGGAAATTTTAAAAGCAATCTGAGTAATTAAAAAATTCAAATATTTAACGAAATTTTTATTTACAAAAAATCAGGGTCGTTACAATCGCGCATGCTTGCGAGTTTTGAAGGGAGGCACGATGTTACAACGCTGCCTGTCAATCACAGGTATCAACAAAAGGGTCAGAATAAACCATTAACTCACTATAGTACGAGTATTTTAAAACATCCGAGGGTACACACTAACGATGATCCTAACCAGGCGTCAGATGCCAATTATGAAGAGCACGTCCCGTAATGGTCCACGGGTAAACAATTTGTTCATGATTCTCATCCAATACAAACACCTCGAAGATCCATTTCCTTTCAGAACCGAACACAATCGTTAATTTTGGAGACCAAGCATGCTCTCGAACGAATTTTGGCCAGCCGTTGGCGAAAACGTTGTCAACAATACGAACTGGCCATACGTGAGAACCACTCTTCAATAATACCCAAATGCTATCGTCACATCTTCCCAGAAAAGCCATGATAACCAATAGGTAAAACCTGGAATAACAACATTGTTAGAGAAAGTGCAGAACAAATGGGCAAATAGAGACCTAATAATACTCGGGCAAACTTACAGTGAACACATTAGAGTTATCAATAGTTACGTGTTTCACAAACCAACATCGCATAACACCTACACATTAAAAGACGAACAAACAGCTGAAAGATTACCACGGAATAGACGGGACAATCACGAAAATTACGCAACATAAGATTCGGGTTTGGTTACACAAACCATACCTGCCAAGCTACAACGCAGAAATGAATAAAAAAGACACTTTCCAACCAAACGGCCATGTCTTTCTTAAAATACCACTCATGAACATCCCAGGTGGGAAGCATATCTGAGTATTTTTCCAAAAATAAGGGTGATGCATTGTATATGCGATATCCCGTCCCACGGTCGATCATGTAAGCAACAATCTCGCTAGCTACGATTGTCAGCTGTCTTCAAAGAATAGAAACCACCATAAAAGCACAAAGAAGAGGAATACACCTCGTACTCACAGCAGACAAAAGGACTATGGAAATCCATTAACCTATGCATTAAGATGTAAATAAAATAGATTAAATACAAAAACGTACATACAAGACGAAACAACAAACATTCTTGTTTGATACGATACAAGTACAAGGCACGTAACGCGCGCCTACTTACAGTCACAAAACTACTGAGTGAGTAATATAGGGGGAAAAAACAGCTTTTTGTGAATACTTACGCCGAGACAGGTTGGCAAAATCTTGAATGCAAACAAGAGAAAAGAAACAAGAGTATTTAATGTCTATGATAGTCGCCTCAATTACGATTACTGTCTTATGACTTCCAAGGGTCGTAGAACTTGCTACTGGGAGGTAAGACCAGACGGTTTCTATGTTAGCAGAAATAAAAAGTCTTGGGAGCTAATGAATCTCTGGGCATGATTACTAGTTTGTAGTGATTATATATATGATCACTAATGCATGAGTCGTTGTGATATGAATCATCATCTTATATATGTATCTGTAAGTTAAATAGAAGATATCCGTTTAATTTTATTAAATAATTTGTTGATCTCTAGACTGTGCTTTTTCGTAATTGACTTTTTACCAAACAATGAAATTTACATCATCTGCCTTGAATCGTCCTGCTATTTCACCTCATTTGCCCAACTTCGGGTTATAATGTGGTTCATGTCATGATGATTTGAAAATGCACACAATTTACAATGGCCAAGAATCCAAATGGGGATTTAATTCTGCTCACTTTATTGGAGTATAATTACTTCTGGTGCCATTCCTACTTGGGTTCCAAAGAAAGAAAAAGCATGGCTGCGCGGGTACAATTAATTTAAACGAAATAGATAAGTATAGTTTGTTTTTGTTTTTTTGATATTTTATTAATCTTTGAGAAGGGATACAAAGATTAAACAGATCTCGAGTACACTGGCAAAAAAGTCACTCAAGAACCAAACCAAAAAGGATGACAAGAAGCTAACCAATACACCACAAGCAAAGCAAAAGCCGGCCTCACACCCGCTAAAATACCCTACAACATGCACCCAAAACACACAAGCCCAAAGGAAACCAAAAAAAAATGCCAAGAGAAACAAACCAAAACACCGTCGAACCCCAGAATTAAAATTCAAGAGAGAGAGAGAGAGAGAGAGAGAGAGGCTCCTTTCTCGAGATCATCATCAACTTTCCTCCAAAATATCATCTTCATCTAGATCATCAAGAGCATGCATTGATAATTTCCGCTCTTGTATAGTATAGTTTGTATAGATAAGTATAGTTTGAATGATTGGTAATGGGATGTAAGACCTCATGACTTCGATCTTTATCAGGAATGACAATTATTTTTGAAAAAATTAAAAATGAACTTCTCGACATGATCGATCCACCACAAAAATTGACTGGTGTGTACTTTGAAGCCGACCCAAGCACATCACGATTTACCATTCACTGGACTGACCATTTGACTCTCTACTTGGCGGGCTCAACGGCATCGCTCAATCAAATATGTCATCAATTCCTTATTAGTTATGCATTCTTATGTCAAAATAAGCGTTATTAATAAACACACTCTTTAGTATGCATGCATGCACCTCCCATAAAAGCGTCATTAGTGACCACGCTGCCTCTATGCAAGAACAGTATGGAATTTTCCTACTTCTGCACTCTTGGGAACAAAAGCTAACTTGTATATATATTGGAAACAAATTGGCACTACAACACGGAAGGCCTATTGCGAGGAAATATGGCAAGGAAAATAGATTTCGTCGCTAAAAGTACACAATCTGCGAGGAAATTCAATTTCGTCGCTAAAAAGTTACATTTAGCGAGGAAATTATATTACATTTAGCGAGGAAATAATAATTTCCTCGCCAAATGTAACCCTTTTGCGAGGAAATCTGTTTTCCTCGCTAAATGTAACCTTTTGGCAAGAAAATATTTTGTCACCTTTTTTATGACTCATTAAATTTTTTATATGTAAGTCATTATTAATTATGTTCATGTATTTTTAATATCACGATGGTAAGGGATAATCAAGTACATAGTTCAATATCATTAGCAAATTTATTAAAATAAAAATGTGATAAACGGAAAAAAATTGTTTCCTCGCCAATCGCATTGAATTGATGAAATAAAAAATATATTTCTCACGAATTATGTGAATTCACTTTTCCCCAACTGAAATTAATTGTTAACAATGTCAGTATGTTCAAATTGTACTAAAATTTATTGTTTGAATACAAAAATTTTTAAGGAAATGCTAAAAAGAAGTTCATCGATCCCATAGTTATTGTCAACCAATCAGTGCAAATGATCAGTTGATCAAGAAAAGAGGTCCTCTCGCAAGCAACGCACTGTTGCTCGCTCTTCAACTGAATCCGAGTACAAGGCTATTGCGGATGTGGCCGCCGAATTAACTTGGGTTCAATCACTCCTCTTCGAACTTGGTCTTTATATCCCTGCCACTCCATTACTGTGGTGTGATAATGTTGGTGCAACATATCTTACAGCCAATCTCGTCTTCCATGCTTGCACAAAGCATGTTGAAATTGATTATCACTTTGTGCGTGACAAAGTCGCTCGGGGTGATTTAACTGTCCAATATATTAGCACCAAGGATCAAATTGCCGATTTTTTACAAAAGGACTTGCGTCTTCCCGCTTTCGGACACTGCATTTCAATATGAAGGTCATGCCTCGACCATCAGCTTGCGGGGGGATGTCAACCAATCAGTGCAAATCAGTTGATCAAGAAAAGAAGTACTGATAATGTTAGCCATTTCAGTGGTTATCTTATTTTATCATTTGCAATATCTTTTGTAAAGCTTATCACTTGTATGTTTATCTTTTGTAAAGCTTATCACTTGTAACCGTATTTGTATATAAATACCCAAGGAATAGAACACTCTAGGTAACAAAGTGCATTCATCAATTCTATCGTATTGTTCTTTTGACAATTATAAACCCAAAAAAAGGACTGGACATAGAGATTATAAGTTTGTGGATGAATGATATATGCTTTTCAGAAAAAGAATGGGATAAATGGATTGCTTTCATAGAGATAACTGATTATTAATTCATACATAAAAATTTAATGAAAAGCTAAACAAAAGATAAAGTACTTAATAATTGCGAAATGTATTTTCAAAATATCTCAAAGTTAGATCGACACTAATCTATTTTCAAAATATGTAAGGTTAAGCCCATTTAAAAAGAAACATAACAAATTATTACTATTGTAATATTGTAATTGAGTTAAAATTGTTATGGACGCATATACATAGTAAGAACAGATTAACCCACCAAAAAAATATATATCGTATTTGCAGAAATTTAAAGTGCTCAAACTAATTTAGACACTACAAAAGGTTACTAAACTTAGCGAGAATTAAAACTAAGTATAAAATAAACAAATTTAGAAAGGTATAACGATTTATTAAAGATATATAACAAAACATTAAATTATAAAAAAATTCAATAAAAGCGAATAATATTAAAGATTTAAAAAACAAGTTTAAAGAAACACTGCAAAGGGACAAAAATTAAAGAGAAAGGTTTAAAGAAACAAATTTAGAGAGGTGAAAGGATGTACAAAAGGTTTATATATAAAAAAAGGCAAAGGTTTGAACTAGAAAGGAAGTTGGTGTGATGGATGGAGTGAATGCCTCCATACAGGAGGCCACGGTTCGAATTCGCGCGGAAGCAAAGGGCAAAGGAGCTGGAGAATTATCTTCTTTTTAGTTTCAAGAGTGCTAAACTATAATTGGCGAGGAAAAAATTAGTCTGGCGAGGAAAAACATTGCATTAGTCTAGTGAGGAAAAACTATAGCGAGAAAAAAATTCCTCGCAAATTCTTTTTGCGACAGCCTTTTGGTGAGGAATTTTTTTTCCTCGCAAATACATTTTGCGAGGAAATCAGCTGTTTTGCAAGGAAACTAAATCCTCGCTACAAGCCTTTCGTGTTGTAGTGTGGTACTCCTACTTTCTAATTTGCAAAAAACAAAATCTAACAGGAGATCCAAGGTACGATCAAGGGCATCATGAGTCATGGAGGTGGAGGTGGAGGTGGTTACGATCGTCACATTACCATATTTATTACTATTTTTCTCCCAAAGGCCGTCTCAACCAGAGTATGAACTCTCTACCCCTTATTCAACAAAACTATTTTTCCAATTTTCACCCATTGTTGCAATTTAGTTACAATATCTCGTTCGATTTCCTTTAAGCTCCTCTTGGATACAATAGGATTTGTAATTCCAGAGAATTGATAGTTCAATTCTAACGAAATATAAAAGGATTTTAGCTATATATAAATGGCTTGTGTATAGTGGAAGATCGACTGAATCCTTTACTGAATCCTTTGTGGTCCTTGTGGCTAGCCCGGAATGACCTCGTCTTCAACAATGTAAATTTGAGTGTTGAGGTTGTGGGAGAATTGGTGAAAACTAGAGTCGCATTGTGGATGAAGACAAAGTTCGGAATCAAGATTTATTCGGTGGAGGAGTTTAAGGTGTTTCTTGACGGTATTTGTAAGCTCAAATTGTAGTTTTTGTTGAGGTGTAGTGGTTGTCCAACTTTTTGTTGGATGGGCTAGGCACTGTTCTTGTATGTTTTGTTCTCCTCTCGATGTACCATTTCGAGTTTATATAAAATGTTTCGTTTGCCGAGCAAAAAAACATTCTTCTTGGGTCATGCAATTTCTGATGATACTTTGGTTCAAATCTTTAGTCGTGTGCCAGACAAGCCCACACCATTGAATCTTCGTTGTCAATCTAAGGATGATGATATTGGATACCATACTCTCCATACTGGTCAAGACCTCCACTGGAGTTTCAACCGAAACTTTTGGGGAACAACTCTCTTTTTTTGTCATTTCTATTGGGGCTCCAAAACTAGAGTATTTAATGTCTACGATAGTAGCATCAATTACGATGTCTTATGACTTCCAAGGGTCATAGAACTTGCTATTGGGAGGTAAGACCAGACGGTTTCTATGTTAGCGGAGATCAAAAGTCTTGGGAGCTAATGAATCTCTGGGCATGATTACTACTTTGTTGTGATTATATATATGGTCACTAATGCATGAGTCGTTGCGATGAATCTTCATCTTATGGATCTATAAGTTAAATCGAAGATATCCATTTTAATTTTATTAAATAATTTGCTGACCTCTAGACTGTGCTTCTCCGTAATTGACTTTTTACCAAACAATGAAATTTACATCATTTGCCTTCAATCGTCCTGCAATTTCACCTTATTTGCCCAAGTACTTCGGGTTACAGTGTGGTTCATATCATGAGCGATTTTCCTAATTAACCACCGTACCCAATTGTGTGCTCATTTTCAGCCAAGAGATGATGATTTGGGAATGCACACATACAATTTACATGGCCCCAAGAATCCAAATGGGGATTTAATTTTAACTTTATTGGAGTACGTATAATTAATCGATCTCTTCTCTGGTGCCATTCCTACTTAATTGGGTTCCAAAGAAAGAAGCATGGCTGCGTGTGTACAATTAATTTGAATGGAATAGATAAGTACGTATAGTTTGAATGATTGGTAATGGTATGCAAGACCTGACGACTTGGATCTTCATCAGCAATGACAATTTATTTTTGGACAAAAAATGAACTTCTCGAAAATATGACCGATGTGTACTTTAATTGCGATCGATTTGCTCTCTCAGCTAGCAGTACAAATCTATTTAAATAAGTTTATTGATGTTCTCTCATCATGTCTTAGTGAGTAGCTTGGAAAAGGAAGAGAAGAGCTCCACAGCCTTTAATTAGTGTAATTACCTTCTTTCTTTTTTTTTCCCGTTGAAGTGTTTTTTTGTGTTCACATCTCAAACTACTATACTAACGCAAGTTCAGACTACTGTATAGTAAAAGGCCAAATATAATAGGCTTAACAGATTAGGTGAAATTTTAAAACACCAAAATAACCGGCCCTAAAACTGCTCTTAATTAAATAGCCCCCAAAAACAATCGCAGATCGAACAATCCCAAATCAGCCCACCCTTCGATCCCAAATTCAACTCCTGAGAAACGTACGGCCCCAAATCGGCCCACCCTAGCTAGTTCAACTGTCAGTACTGTTGAAACTAGCTAGCTTATTATATTGTCTACGATTAATGTTCACTTCCACCTGGACGTACGGTGTAATTAGTACATAGTTTTTTTTTGACATGGAAATGATCTTGTTGCTCAATTTAAGATCTTGTTGTTCATTAGTTAGGACAATTGGTTCCATCCTAAATATCTTTGGTGGCGATTTTTGAACCGAGAAAGGATCTATTCTAACTTTATTTTATTAAACTACTCTATCTTTATACTTATAATTTTTAATTTAAATGTTATTTTTTTATTTTTAATCATTATTTAATGACAAACAACTGTTCACAAGCAATCGTAAAAAAAATTAAATACTCCAATTTTCGGATGTTATTTTTTGATCATTTTATCTTAAAAGGTCATAATTAATATTTGTCTTTAGAACTCTCATAATCAAGTTTTTCTCCGATATGGTCCCATATTATTTTAACCAAGGCTCTCGTAATCATTTTAAATATATAGTAAAATATTACATAGTTCTATGAACAGTGCCTCGCTCCTCAAATCATACTTGGAAATGATCGATAATATATATACTGTAACATCGGACGGGGTTTGTGATTATATGTAAACTTTAATTAGATGATTCTTGAAATCTTAATTAGTCTCCTGAGAATTGGGCTGTGTTCCACAAAAGAAATAAGAACTTATTTTTTGTTCAATAAAAAGGTGTGTTCCGGTAAATAAGAAGGGTGCTTCTTATTTTAGAAGAAGCACCCTTGGATACCAATGGCCGGCGGAAGGGAAATCGTACCAATGACCCACCCTTGTGTTCCTTCCCAAAAAATACTGTACTAATTAAAGTCATATTGAAGATTCAGGAAGCCTAAAAAGACTCGACTGTCATCTTAACTCTTCAGCAGTCGGAGGAGGTGCTCAAACGTCGGACTTCCGTCGGACAATTGCTAGGAGACCAGAAGTCCATGGTAGTAGTATACGTCTGCCTTTGACCTTCTTATTGGTTTGATTTTTGCTCTGAAACGGTACCATCTGATACGGTACTGAATTCACAAGATTGCTTGAACTGGATAAAATAAAATAAAAACTCTAATAACTTCATACATTTGATATCATTAACTACAAATAATTTTATTGACACATGCATATATGGACTAGACACGAATAAAAAACGAGGTGACACAATAACATGAATAATAAATGGGTCAGATTATGCATGGTTGAGATAAACCCCGGCCCATACCACACCAAACATGTTGAAGTGGACACCACTGAATGATTACTCGCTATACTAATTAATTTCCTTTGTAAGCTGTACATACCTTGATGTAGAAGTGTCACAAATCACAAACCACAAACCACTTGTGTTATTGGATATGGACTAGCATAACTTGCATGACTTCTCTTTTACTCCAAATGCACACCTATCACAATACTCCATTTGATTTGGACCCGGTGACCATGACATGCATGGACTAATGAACACCTATGATCACAAGGCACTATTGCACTCAATCATATATAAGAAACCAACATAGCTAGCCCACCAACTCATTATTTTGCTTTACAAAAAAGCCATTGGTACACTACTTTAATTACAAAAAAAGAAAAAAAAAACTATTGGCTCACCATTTCGTGTACACACCAAATCGATGTGTGCACAAATGATCAAAGCCGTTCAATTTGTTTAAAATATTTTTATAAGAAATCTTATAAAAAAAAAATCAGCTCATTTGGATATCGATAAGAGCTTAATCGATCTGTCCCTGAATTTCCACTGGGCAAAAGTTGAGTGAATTGATCAAGCCCTCAACGTTATCTGAAGGAGCTACATTTGTAAAGGAATCCTTTAAAAAGTATGTTAATTAAACAAATTCAACGGCTCTAATATATAATTTATTTGGGACTCTGAAATAGGTCTCACAGAAGCCGGTGTACATTTGGTGTACCCATGCATGGTTTGGCTGCTATCTTTAACAATTTTTAAATTTGGGTCTTCGTGGCTTCTATTGGTGATTCAACTTGACATCGATTTAAAAACACCAGCTCGAATGAATTAGAGAATCTCAGATCCTCCACTAAAATATCTTTCCTTCATTTATGATGAATCGGAATTTAGGAAGTATTTTTAAAATGTGAGTCACGAAGACTGTTTTTTTTTTCAATCGATAGAATAGATCATTTTACATCAGATATAAAGTATTAAGTACAAACCAGAGACACTACATTAATTGTGAGAGTCCACGAGACAACCAAACTCAACCACAAGAAATAAGCCCATTATAGGGTAGAGAAACAAAGAAAGAAAGAAAGGAAAACCCTCTGAAGGAAGAACACCCACATGCAGACTGTTTAGAAAGGCATTTTGTAAGAATATCCTCCTCGCATGGGTCCTAATCAGCACATGAAGCACTTCAAAAATTGTTTATAATGGTTGAATCATTCTAATGACTCATTAAGTACAACATATATCCATTAGATATACTATATCCTAATATTATTATTTCCTCTTTTATTTTCTGTTTAGCATTTTACGTACTATTGGTTTTTGTTCAATCAGCTAGCCCATATTTCCAAGATGATCACAATGAGGCATTAGCTATTTTCTTGATGTTATAGGTCATACGTACGGGTCCTTTTGTTTGATATATAGGACTACTAATATTGAAGGAGTATGTAGTCTCATAGGCTAGGAAATCCTATCAAACTAATTAAGAATAATGGGATTAATAGTAATATTGAACCCCCTACCTATATATTGCTCAGTCACCTTTTTTGAGTTTATATATATGTTCGATTGCTATTCAAATCCCCCAAGAACGTACTTCAAGGACATTTGATCTCCGTAAGTAATTCGATCAATTTGATACTTACAGTATATATATCTGATGAAACAATCAAACGGGTGCTAAGTTAATTTGATGTATGTGATTAAGTTTTTGTAATCGAATTCATTCTGGGTATGTACGTACGTAAGTGGAATGCGCAGAAGTTGAAAATTTTCGTATCAAACTTGAGATGAAGTAAAGATCAAGCTACCCAATGAGAGATTTGGATAATGTCCAGCAAGAAGACCAAAAGAGAGAGGAAAATATGAGTTGGATTTTGGTTCTAGCTAGAAAGAATAATGCTAGAAGCTAGGTTAATTACCAACGATCGATATGTTTTGAAATGTTAAAAGAATGCATCTCCGGGCCCTTTCCTATGGAGTTTCAGTTAGTATTTTTGGCCGGGTTTGTTTTTTTGGTTTTTAGCGAGGTTTTTTAAACTTCTGGTTGATGTTTTAGGAATTGTCGATTTGCATCTACAAGATAAATCAAAAAAGTAAAAGATGAAAATTTAGATGACTTTCGCCTTTAGGGAATGGATTTAGCTTTTTCCAAAAAGTCCGATCCTCTCTCTTTTTATTCCTCTCTTCAAATCAAACTTAACCTTGAATACGAAAATCTTTAGCCAAAACTGATCAACAAGTAAAACCATAATAGAACCACAAAATTAAGTTCTCGAGCTCGGCTGAAGTACTAATTTCTTTTTTAATTAGGACCAAATCGTAGTAATTAACCATAGCGTCACGCGTGGTATGTTCATTCAAGACCTCGGTCCCCAAAATGATCAAAATTCAGAAAAAGGATGATTTTGGTTTCATCAATTAATTTCTCTAATTGATCCATACATATATATGTTCTGCTTAATTTAATCATTCTGTCAAGGCTAGCTCTAATTGATCCATACATTTTTCTTTTTCACATGCATTAATTTATGTTGCAACCGAACCTAAATATATTGACAACACAGAATGATTTGATTCTCTCTACTATTTCCTCCGACTTTTTTAACTTGTACTTGTTAATTTCCTATTTTCTAAGTAGGTTCGTTGTCTAGTGGTCCCGACGTACATGTGAAACTTGCATGCATTTGTGTGGTGTTCCTTTGCCATGTGAACAGGCTACTCGGGCCGGGGTGGGGGTACGTGCCCGTCACTCCTCACCTCCACCTTTCCCTTTCCTCCGGCTTCCCTCTTCTTCACCTTCTAGCTTTGTCATGCTCTAAAAGAGAGGTAATTACCATAGAAAATGTCGGAATTAATTTTGTGACAAAAACCAAGTTTAAGATACATAGAAATGTCAATAAAGAAAAGGGTAACTTGAGCCATTTTGGTTGTTTCGAGTTATCTTCTTTGAACAGAATACAAAAATATACTGGATGGAATGAACTATTATATGTATGTACTGATCCTGAAACGGTTCAACAAGAACAAATACTAGATGTAATAGTTATAACATGAATAATGTCGCCAATTAATAGAAAATGTTTCGCGGTAGCAACATTTTCCCTGTTTTTTTTTATTAATTGGTGAAATCACGAATGATAGTATCGTCTTTTACTACCATATTTTTTCCCTCTTCACCATGTTCAGTGGAGGTCCCTTCCGTAGTGAATATACTACTATATTGCAATAATTTCGGTCTCCCCATCAGTGGTTGGCCCAACCTCACATTATTATTAGCCAAAAACGTAGACTAATGATACTACTACGTCCCAAATTGTTTGTCATATACTTTAGTGTATGGTTTTTTTTTTTTTTGAATTTCTTTACACTAAATTGAAGAACTTGTGAAGTATATATCTTAATTTGGTGTAAAGAAATTCAAATAATTACGCATGGAAATATTTTATTTTTTTAGCAAAAGAATTGCAAGAATTTTGGCAGTGGAGAAGCAATTTGAGATGGAAATAGTAGTTCCCAATTAAGAAAGCAAAAAATGAGAGATTAATGTGAATGCGTGTGGTCGGACAATTTATAAACAAGACAAGAAGCCGATCGAGATCGAAGAGGATCACTGCTGCTAGGGATATCAGACATTTGCCCTACCCCATGCCCAAAATTAATAATGAGAAGGTGTGGGCTCCCAACATATTGCGTGTGGTCGGACAATTGTAGGACGGCTAACCGAATCAAACAGCTCGACTTTTGGCTTGTTCAAACTTGTTTATTAGAAATATAAGCCAAGCTCAATCATGGTTTTTTGTTTGTTTATGAATTCAAGCCAAGTTTGAACATATAGGTGTTTGGCTCGATAGGCTCGTGAACAAAGAGATCATTTCATAAATACTAAAAATATAGGGGTAAATTAATAAATATCCCAAAATATGAGATATGAATCAACCTTTCATATAGATATTCCATCAGTTTTAATTTACAATACTATTGCATTCAAATATATAAGAATCATTGAAGAAGCTGTATCATTATTTATTTTTTGATTATGAATCATAGAACTTAGTCATATTATTTAGAGGTAGTTAGGAGGCAATAAAGACATATCTAGCCTATATCAAAACTTGCTCCCTTCTACGGGCATTCATTCGTGCTGTGCACGAAGGTGAATCTAGTACTTATATAAATCAAGCTCAAACAAATTATTACTCCACTCACTAAACTTAAGGTGCTTAAAATATTCAAGTTCTTTGAGGTTGGTTCATGATCGGCATCATCAAAGCTCAACGTTTGAGATTCATTTTGGCTCATCAATAAGTTCATCTTGAACATATAATTTCGAAGCTCCTTGAGTTTTCGAATCAAACTCAAACAATAAATTTCTCGGTTCGTTCAACTCATTAATTAGCCCCAGTAGAGTTGTCTTTTAATTTGCTGGCGAAGGCCTGTTTAATGTTTAATGAAGAGATCATCTCACAAATTGCACAAGCTAGCGATGTAGTCATGTTTTTCTTGCAACTTGGAATTTTCTCAGGTGCAGTCTAAAAACTTTTAAAAAATTATGAACCGCATGTTTTATATATCATCGACTAACCCTTAATTTATTGGTTAGAACTCAGATCTACTACTAGCTTATTACTCTCTCTTAAATCTAGCTGTTTTCGAAATGAAGGGTTTAATTGTTCTCTTGGGTCTCCGAGTGTTCTCCTTCTCTCTGTGCGTGATATTCGCATGAATTTTTTTTTTTTAATCTGCTTTTCTCATGACTTATTATCACTTTTTTTTATTTTTTTTTATGTTATTTGTCTCTCTCCACTCATTACCACCAGACAACCTTTCCTCAAAACTCCGAAAAAACAACACCACAATATCTTTCTACATCTGTACTTATTAAGCTAGCTAGCTACTCCTATATTTGGAAAACTTTTTAGCCAGTAAAAATTGGAGTAAAAAACTCCAAAACAACTAGTACTAGGTAGCTAGCTGGCACTTGGCACGTGGTAGGCGTAGATTGGTCTCGTCATCAATTAGAGCCGAAATATTAGTATGTGAAAGTCTCTCCCAACACGATACTACAGCTGGGCAGCTGGATACACACAAAACCCCGCTCACGTGGATTTTACTACTCCCTTCCTTCCTTCCTTCCTACAACTATATAGCAGCCCCATTCCCCTCCCCCACACCCCCAATCAATCAATCATTGCTTATCTCTCTCTCTCTCTCTCTCTCTCCATTTCTGGGGGATTTTGCAGATGAGAAGCGGAAAGCAAGCCATCTATGTTTCTTTGATTTCCTAATAGATATATCTCAAATTTTGTGTCGTAAGGAAACGGTACTGAATCTTGATTGTTTTTTCTTGCGTTGAAATGTCTTTGATGTTCAAATTTATCATTCCTGAAGAAGCCAAGGTTGAAGAAGGAGAGTGGGAGAAAGAGAGATAACAAGAGCGAGGAACCCCAAAAAACAGAAAGAGAAAATTAAAGCAGGCCGGAGTAGAGATCGAACGTTTAACAACAAAACCTGATTTGTTGTCCTCCTCCTCTGCTTCTGCTGGTAATTAATTCGAGTCAAATGGCATTCGCTCCCTCATAAACTGGTTTGATTTTCTTCTACGTTTACTATCTAGTTTGAATGATTATCTAAACGATTTTCAGCTTATTTGGTTGGTTGTATACATCTAATCTAGTACTATATATGATATACGTAACGATTGTGAGCTTGTGTTGGATTTAGAATTGTGTTAACATATTTGATTTTCGAAAGCTAGTTTCTTGACAATTTGCTTTTCTTAACATGGTATCGAAGCTTCTAACAAATTTGATATAAACAACAACCACCTCTAATTCGAATCATTATGTGACAAAACCTGAGATTGTTGGACGTTTTGGATTTCATCAATTCCTTTTTATTGGCTTCTATCTCTAATTTGAACGGTTTTTTATTATTTTTTGATCGGCAACCCCTAATTCGAATGATTAGGCTACAATTTTTTGGTTTGTGTTGGATTTTTTCAATTCCACTACTTATTTCATTGAGGAAATCAAGAATTGGAATAAATATGTGGCATTTTCGAGTTTTCGTAGCGTGTTTTTTTTCGTCATCTTTAGTATTCATGTTGATCAATTTGTCATTTTTCTTCACGTAACAGATCCACTCCGAATGATTAATTGATTTGAACGAGTTTGTGTTCATTTTGTAGGATGTCCGCAACGGTCATAAGCGAAACGATGGTGATGCCAACGACGGAAGCACCACAAACTCTAACAACGAAACTCACTCAAATCGAAGTGGACTCCGTCAAATGCGACTGTTGTGGATTAACAGAGGAGTGCACGCCGGCATACATTGACCGCATACGCGCGCGATACAACGGAAAATGGATCTGCGGACTATGCGCCGAGGCGGTGAAGGACGAAATCGTCCGATGCGAGAGGCCGATGATAAGCACCGAGGAGGCCTTAACGCAGCACATAAACTTTTGCAAGAAGTTCAATTCCGCTGGTCCACCGCCAAATCCAGCGGTTCACTTGATATCGGCGATGAGGCAGATTCTCAGGCGACGTTCGGATTCTCTGAGATCGTTGAGGTCGATGCCGTGTAGCCCGACGAAGGGCGCCGCCGGAAGAGGGATGATAGATCGTTCGGCAAAGTTTTCGCGGTCTGAGAGTTGTATTCCTACTCTGTCTCTGTCTTTGGTTGATTCGAGTATCGATTCCATTGAAGAGGAAGAAGAAGGCAACAAATGATTCAAGTACGTGTAAGAAAAGAAACAACTGCAAGAACTAGTATGAGGTGCATGCAAAGTAAAATTGGGACAACGTATGTTATAAAAAAGAAAGAAAGAAAGTCAAAAGTTTGATCTCGAAAAAGCCGCCGCAAGGGAAGGGGAAAATTGAAAATTTGTTAGATAGTGCTTTATATGTGTAGTACAGAACAATGATTAGCCATTGGAATTTGTGGTTTCTTATTGTATTTCGATTGTCTTTTCCTTTTGGGCGAACAAAGGATGGGAATAAAAGAGGAAAAAACCACATGCTGCATAGTAGCTTATTAAGCGAGCATCTCAAGTTCAACCACCAGCAGACTACCTATAACCTAGTGGCAAGTTAGGCCAATGAACCAGACTTTTATTAGAAGATGGAGCTGAGCTCACAAATTTGTGGGATCTACTTTTGTCCAGTAGTTTCGCCTCCAAATTTGATGATAGTAACTTGCATCCTTCTTCCTCGGTGATTATTCAATATTCCTGGAGTATTATATGAGATTCACGACGTAATATTGATCTTAACAATTCACGTAGCGACAAATTTAGCGCGTAAGGATGATGACATACTTTCGTTAAATAAGAGTGGGAAACAAGAGTTGACCCATCTTATGCGTGTTGCAGTTTCTCATTCGTTGGGAGTACCACGCGGTGATGTTAGATGAGTGGGGAGAAAGAAGAGTAATTTCCAATACCGATGATTTTTGCTTTTGGCAAGTAGTTTGAAAATTAGAGGCAATGTCCAAGGGGGAGAAATACTCTTTTGTTGGTTTTGGTTTTATTATAATCAATGTAGCATGGTGTTCTACACAACTAGTACGAAATTGGGGAATTGTTTTGGCCGAATTTGAGTGAGAACAATACAATTGGATACTTTCTTTTGTCTTCTGTTTGAAAAGGAGCGCCGCAATCTTGTTATTGGCAGGGCTGGCAATGCTCTGTTATCCTCTGTGTGCTTTTTTGACTCAATTGTTTAAAAGCACAATCTAAAGGCACAACGAACCTTATGAAAGTGGGCGTATACTTTTGATTTGGGATTGTCTGTATATTGAGTGAGGGGGTAGCTTTTCTTTTTTTGATCCTGAGTGAGGGGGTAGCTATTCTTTGCAAATTGCAAGAATCGCCAAAAATAGTACTAGTAGGAGTCATGCAATGCAAGTGGGCTCCAAACACCAAACTCCGGACTTTTCTCGGTACCAAAGTCATTGACGAGAAGTTTTTGGGTGTCAGGCGGGCGCCACACACGTGGTACTCCGTTAGTGACCCTAGTCATCCAAACGTGTTTTAGACGATCCGGATTTTAGATAGAGAAAAGAAAGAGAGAGAGTGGTGGGATGAGAGGAGAAAGAAGGAATAAATCTGAGCCATCCGGCACCCCAAAATTCCTCGTGATTGACAATTATGATTGATTGGTGTACAGGGTACTTCATAGTTGTATGATTAGGTTCGACATTAGGAGTAGGAGACCATCTCGTACTAGAGATAGATCAAAGTTGATAAAAAATATATATATACAACATTTAACGTCAAGTTAGAGCTTGGTTTCGTGTAGAGTTTATTTTTTTACGTATTTTTGTCACTGCTAAACTAAAATCTCGAATCGTTTCCTAGAAGATCAAACAGTGGATCGACAGCATAAAAAGTCTTAGGCAATCACGTGAGGAATTCTCAGACAAGAGATTCTTAGTTCTAAATTGATTCCCATACAAGTAGATTGGTGCATAGATTGTTGCAAGTTGTATGCTCCATGAATGATTGGGACCGACTGACACAAAGAGATCGTCTTGTACTGAATATATTTTAAGGTAGCACGTTGTTAACTGATTGAAGGTAGGACCGTGACCCCCGCCTTGAGAAATTCTACCTAAAATTTTGGTTGTCTTGACACGTAATTATTGAGTAGTTTTTAGGTGGGAGTCTTTATTTACCTACCATTATGATTGGTGGTTTTTATAATCATTGGTCGCATGGAGTATCATAATGATTCCCAACCTAACAAGATATTATGAAACCCATATCTCTTTATCACAAAATGTCAACATTACGGTGATCACGTTTGAATATCTGATTTCGATCTAATTTGTTATAGGTTATTTGATATGCGCTCGTCATTCAGTTGGTTACCCATAGCATATGAATTTAATGCATATCACGTGTTACATTAGACAGTCAGCAGACATGATAATAAGTAAATATAATCACCGTGACAGCATTACATTACAAAGTAAGGCAATGACAACTCACTCATTCATTCAATAGAGCATCCGCATCAGGATCTCTATATTTGGGACCAAATTACACCTTAAAAAGTCACTTTATTACTTTAGCTACTCATTTTAAAAATGTCTCCTACATTAGACTCTATATCAAAAATATCCCATTAAAAATATTATTTATTTATTCTTTAAAAAAAAAAAACAGCTAAACAAAACCTAGCATTTATGTCCGTTGTCCCATGTGTACAAGTAGTATAATAATAAACTAATGAGTAGAGGATGAGCAGTGGATAGTCAAAAGAAAAGAGGCACTGTTCCATTTCTATTTTTCCACGAGCTTGAAGAGAGTCTGATAGAAGACCATATTTTGTGCTTTACCCTTGGCTACTTTAGCCAAAAGAGGAGTTTGCCTCTTCTGATGTGGATGCTCTTATCAGGCATAGCTATTCACGCTTATGCAAGATTTAGTATTAAAAGAATTAAAAATGAACAAATAATATATCACATATTTATCCAAAATACTAGTACGGAGTAACAGATTTCAAAAAAATTAAAAATAATCTGAATAAAATAAATCAAGTCAAATCTAGCTCAAAACACATTGACAATAGATGACAAATAGAAAACGACAAAAGCTAATGAATCGCGGACCATATGGACGAAATGGAAGTCACATATTCTTTGTTCGCTTGGAGTTCTCAGATTATCCTAAAAATCTTTCTCAAAATCTTTACCAAACAACCCCATAACATTTTGAGGGTCTTGTTTTTATGTTTCCACAGGTTGTTAGACGCTACACCCTGGTATCAATTTTAAATGATAGAATTAGGATTTGATCTGAGCCCCCACACAATGTAGATAATGTTAGTTTATGAAAACAAATCGCACTCTATGACTAATTATACTCAACCAACAGGATTTGATTTGATCTGATTCCCTGTCAACTTTCTTTGACCTTTATTTCCTCCATTGTAGGAGAAGTTCTTTGAGCCCCCTTAACAAACCTTCAAGCGAAATACTCAACCAACAGAATACTGATAATATAGTTAAACAAAGTACCAGCACTCATCGGCAGTATTTTCTTCGATATTATTAACGCCATGAGTTCCGGTAATGTGAAAGTTAACAATTTACCAGTCTGACATAAGAGGTGCTCGGAAAATGGTAATGTGAAAGTTAACAATTTACCAGTCTGACATAAGAGGTGCTCGGAAAATGTTTTCTGTAGAACTGTAGAACAGCTAAAATTATTGAAATAGGCAATTTCAGAACTGCAGGGAGGGAGAAAAAGGGCCAGCATGAGTATCAACTCTGCAACCAAAGGACCATTGCTGTGCAAAGTTTGTGCGAAATAGCTGCGGAAGGGGGCTTTGGCTTATGATGCGGCCATGCGATCCAAGGTTGCGACTGGTGGGATAGGTTCCAGATTACCATAAAAAAATATAAAAAGTTACCTTGGATGAAAGATTGTTTCATAAATGGAGTAGTGATTAGTATACTTTACCAGAAAGAAAAGCGCTAGCCGAAGTTGATTCCTTGTGCCAATGGTAATTCATTCCCATAGTTGATTGTGCTGTGGGGAACAGTAAATGGGTAGGTCATTAAAAAATGCAGACAACATCCAAGCAATAAAAAGAACTCACATTTGATAATGAAATTTTAAAGAAAGGTTTTCTTTTACTTATTTCGCTTCCAGAAAATTCAGCGTCAGCTATGATAATCAATACCATCAGCTAAGAGAAGCTAATCAAATTTACCAAGTTGAGCGCCGCATGTACTGTTTCCAAGAGTCGCTTCCAGCTTCACGGCCACCACCTGTGCCTTTTTCACCACCAAAAGCACCACCAATTTCAGCACCATTTGTTGGTATATTTACGTTCACAATACCACAATCACTTCCTTGAGGCCTGCACCAATTCCACCCATGTGAAGATTAAACAAAAAGTGTGCCCATTCAGTATTCATAATTGGTGTTTTTAAGGGATAGATTGGGTGTAGACCTAATTTTGGATTAAATTCACAAAGTGGTTATCCTCGTTCTCGAATCCACAACCCAGAAATTAGTAGGCTGAGTTTTTTACCACTGAACCAGTGATCACCAAGTGAGGATTCATAACAGAGAAACAATTGTGAAGAGGCTAGATTAGACTTGAAGATTAGGTTGTCGGAGAGGTACCTTCTATCCAAGAGTGGTCAAATTTCTAACCCATGTTCAGAGCCCATTTAATTTTGTAGATATTCAGCTTTAAGTTAGTAGTATACTAGTGTCTAAAAAGAGAAAACACTATTTGGAGAAAAGTAGGTCAACAATACCACCTTTTCATGATTTCGGCCAAAAAGAAACAAGCTAAAACCTAGTGTCTACGAGGTAAAAACACTCACCCAATCCATTTGAAGATAACTTCAGGTTTGTGAGTGAACATAGAACTACTCAATCCTTGCGGTACTGAGTTGTTGATCTCAATTGCTTCTTTTAGAGTCTGCAAGCAAAAGTTCAGGAACCATGTAAGAATAGCAGTGGCACTAATATGGTATGGGACATAGACTGAAGCAGCTCATCCAATCAGAGAACTGAAACCTCTTCTCGAAAAGGTACCTGAAATTTCATAACATAAAGAACTGGAGCAAATAGTTCTTCTTTCACGACATCAGCATTTGGAGAAATTTCAACTATTGTAGGCTGCACAAAGTTTCCTTCTGATTCTATGGCTGAACCACCTGTGAGGATCTTCCCTCCCTGAAAATGTCATTAGATGAAGAGAACTTTTAGGCCCCAACCAGAGGAAGGGTCAGGAGACCTATAATTTCAAGAGCAGCAGAACGTTTTTTGAAACAGCCACTGGAATAGCAGATACGATACACTTTAAGCTTTAAAAATGCACACAAGCGAGCTTCTAAGAGAGAACTAATAGAAAGTTTCGACTTATTTATTGCATTCTACACAGTACAAAACTACAAACACACGTGCATATCAATGCAGATATGCACTAGTAAAAAGTGAGGATGTTTTCGTAAGGAACTGGGACTGGGCGCTCATGTTCTCTAAAGAATGCCAGCATTTCCTACCTTTAGCAATTTATAACTACTTCATAGTCCATATCCCAGCAAAAAATCAGCCAGACTACACCCTTCTGAAAATCCCAGATTCCCAGCAAAATACACGCAAGAAAATCAAATTCCTATTCACTCTTTTTCCTTTGCAAGCAAGGGGTGGGTGGGGATTCAAGGAAAGCCGGGCGTAAAGTTGCCACATAGACAGGAGAAGGTGGCACTAGTTTACAATTGGAAAAAATGTACATGACAAGTCACAATTAATTTTCTTATATAAATTTATTTCAATAGTCTGACACAAATGCAACTTCCTACCTCCTATTTCGGTCAATTGAAAGAATGCAAGAAACAATCATACAAAAAAATAACTTATACTATGCAAACATAACAGTGCCTTTGTTTTCGACAATTTGTTTACAATTTGAAAACAAAAGCTTTAGGCACAAAAGTAAGTACATGCCTGAGATTTGATGATTTCTATTCCCTTCTCAAAATTCTCCCTTGCAGCACGAGTATGCAGTGGCCCGAGCAAGGTACCACTCAGCAAAGGATCTCCTATTTTAACTTGTTTATATACTTCGAGTAGTTGGTCAAGTACTCTCTGGTATATACTTTCATGAAGCAGCTTCATTCCAAGAAACAGAAGGAAAGTTAATAATGATAAGAACTTGGATCCTAAGTACTAAAAAGAAAGCAAATTGCAGCACAAATTCTAAAGTTGTGTTACCAGTCTACGGCATGTCGTGCAACGCTGGCCAGCTGTCCCAACAGCAGCAAATAAAACAGAGCGAGCAGCAAGTTGGATGTCGGCATCATCCATGACAATTATAGCATTGTTTCCACTTAATTCTAGCAAGCATTTACCAAATCTCTCATTCACTGTTTTCTGAACCATTAGACCGACCTGCATTTGGGCAAGTCAAAGATGTTAAGTAAATGTCAGACAGTTGATACGAAGTAAAATCATACAGCTAGCTTACAAGTAGGAACAAAATAAGTTTCTTAAATGAACTGTTGCAAAATATGTAGGAATTAGAAACTGTTTCCACTGTCTGGTTTGTTTAGCAAACAGAGTAAAGGAAATCCTTATGCGACATAGATGACATGAGTCCCAGGCCACAAAACACAAACACTTTCTCAGTCCAAAAGGCCACAAGCACAGAGGGAAATAAAAAGGAAACGACAAAGGGTGTTTGGTCCACGACGCTTCTACTTGCAAAATGGATGATTTATCCTCTCATGAACATCTATAGCCCAAAAAGAATAGGGAAAATAAATCAATGGATCAGTAAAGAGCTTGAGACTGTTGCGAGATTAGGACAGATTCAGGTGACATACTGTGGACTAATAGGTACAGAAGCACAATCTAGCAAAATAATGGCATGTTCCAGCACGAACATGCAAAACAAAGCTACAGAACATTCTGTAGAAAAAAGAAAGAAAGATGTAATGTAACTATAAAAAGCTGAATCACAACAAGTAGAAACAAGTAAAATTAGCAAAAGTGAAGGTAAAAAGTGATCTCGAAACTCCAAAAACACCATGAAATCAAGCATCTATGCAAGGATTTTACAAATAGTTATGTTTCTTCTAGAAAAACAGTTCCAACGGAGGAAAATATAGAAATACCTTTGAACTTCCTGTAAATGAAACAAGAGGTATGCGAGTATCTTTCGCTATAGCTTGACCAATTTCAGCACCACCACAAAAAGAGGTAAAAATAGCACCTGGTAAATTGTTCTTTTCTAGAACCCCAGCCACTATCTTAGTCATCGCAATTGTAATTAAAGGTGTTGTCGGAGCACCTTTCCTGAGATTTTGTTTTGTTGTAAGAGAAGTCCAGGCAACAGTAAACAAATCAAAGGAAAGCAGAAGAATTATAGTATATTGGTTGAATCTACGACATTGCTAAGGCTCCGTTCCGCAAACCTTCTTAAAAAATAAGTACTTATTTCACTTCCTCAAAATTCGAAAATAATAAGGGCCTCCACAAAATTCAAATACAAACTTCACTTCACATTTTCAAACTCGAAAATAATGTAAATGAAAAAAAAAAAATTAAATTCCGCACCATATTAAAGATCTCAATGAGATCTATCAAATAAGATCCATAGTGATAGGAAAATTATTTGCGTAAACACATGATATTTGAGCTTGAAGTTGCCGTATACAAAAAATAAGACTGTTGCTATTGTGTTGGGCGCCGGCGGAAGGGAAATCGTACCGGCGGCCGCGCCGGGCTGTCTCCGACCACCGGACGGCCGATCCGAGCTGTCCAAAAATTCTATAAAAAAAAACCAAGGGGACCAATGCGGGAATCAACGGCATCCGAGGTGTGTAGGGTGCTTGATCCGAGCACCCCTTTTCCGTGTATACACAGGAATTCATATATACACGGAAAAGGGGTGCTCGGATCAAGCACCCTACACACTTCGGATGCCGTTGATTCCCGCGTTGGCCCCCTTGGTTTTTTTTTTTTGAATTTTTGGACGGCTCGGATTGGCCGTCCGGTGGCCGGAGACGGCCCGGCCCGGCGCGGCCGCCGGTACGATTTCCCTTCCACCGGCCATTGGTACCCAAGGGTGCTTCTTCCAAAATAAGAAGCACCCTTCTTATTTACCGGAACACACCTTCTTATTGAACAAAAAATAAGTTCTTATTTCTTTTGTGGAACACAGCCTAAATGTCTATAGCTATGTAACTACTTTACTTAGTACAAAAAGAAAGTTTCAACTTAGGAAGAAGACGAAATAAAGCCTACGAATCTCGTTTGCAGAGTTTGAAAGAAATACATAGCTGGAGTTTCGGACTTACCAAACTACACAATCCCCACAGACTAGTGCAAGGCAGGCATTCCATCCTAGAAAACCACATTATACGAAATGTGATGAATTGAAATATCATTCAGTTACATCAATATAAGGTAGCTGCAATTCTATTAGATGGTTTGTCAAACCACACAAAAGGAGACCTTTGATGGTCTCCTTTAGCGTTGATTGTCAAGAAAATGAAGCAACCCAGCAGAAAATATAGTGCGAATTTGTTGAGAAAGGAAAAAAAAAGCTTACCAAGGACAGCACATGGAAAATTGAAAGCTGTAATTACACCTACTATTCCAAGAGGATTCCACATCTGTGACAAAAAGTGTTTTGCACATTAAAATTGTGATGGGTCTAAGTTTTCGCTTCAAATTCCAAAACATTCAAAATCAGCGCACCTCCAACATCATGTGATTTGGACCTGTTAAAAACGTAACCAGTATTATTTCAGAATAAATTCCATAGAGTAGAAAACCAAACATCAGTCAATTGTTCAGGAAAAAGAATAATCTTAAGAGGCGGAAAGAACAATCTCTAGCAAAGAATCACACTTTGGATGCACCATAATGAGTAAGAAAATTAAAAAACCAAAGAGATAAAAGAGCGATGATGAAAAAATAAACTTGAAGAATCTTAGAACAACCACCAAAAGAAAGGTGGCATTTGTTACAATTGATATTTTGCAATAGGGGTAAGAATTTGAGCTTACGTTCTGAAGGTATGATTGATCCATTCAGTTGCCGGCTTAACCCCACAGCAAAGTCACACATATCAATAATTTCCTGCAGCAAGAATAAATCAGTCCGATTTCTAAACAGGCATGTTTCATATTTTCTGTACATAAATCAATTTCAGGAAGTTCAGTTGAAGGTAATGATGTGTCAAATGAATAAATATTAATGCAACCGATGGTTACTTAAAAGATTATATTCTCAAGAACAATTCTTAGTAACAGACTCAGATGGGCAGTTTTGGAAACAACCAACGGTCTATCATTATTTCAAATCTTCCATTCTGTTTTCACTAGCAAGATCAATCTACAAAACTTATTAGTGAGAGGAGTGGCAAGTAACATAGCCTACCTGAACCTCCCCAATTCCTTCAGCAAGTATTTTTCCCATCTCAAGAGAGACAAGCCGACCAAGTTGCTGAAGTTTGGCTCTCAGTGCATCACCAATCTGTCTAACAATCTCACCTCTCTTGGGTGCAGGAATCTGAGATAGGAAATGAACCAATTAAAAAGGGGCAAAGGTTCTATCTTTTTGCAGCGATAAAGTTGAAGCAGTAAAATATATCAATTCATCACAACTAATATATCCTATAAAAGCATCAGAAAAATTGAAAAATGTAATTTTAATTGCAACAGTGTTAGAAGATGTACTTACTTGCATCCATGTCTTTGCCGCTTCAAAGCAAGCTTTCATGCCTTCCTCATAATCTTCAGTGGAAGCTTCTGTAACTTCAGCAATTGCCTAAATCGAGAAGAGAAATGATCAATAACTTCAATTGAAGTGCATGACAAAAGCCTTCTTGCAGCGGAATGAACATATTAGAGAATTCAAATATAAATTCTTATAGCAGAATAGGCATTAAAAGTAGAGATAAAAATTCCTTGGTTTCACGATTATATATTCTAGTTGTGAAACAATATTGCTAAATATTTACCATTTTAAAGAATCTAAAAGGGAAATAAATTTACATGCAACCAACTTAACACTCTTTATCTCCACAACTGACACTGTTTGTCCACAAGTAAACCACATCCTGTCGCACAATAAGATCCAAGAATCAAAGTGGGATAGCTGAAGTGCATCAATATGTGTGAGGAAGCATCTCTCTAAATATTCCTGCATCGCACAAAAAGAATCTGCCCACCTCCTGTTGGTGATTCCAAAAATTATTAAAGCAGTGCAGTACTTGACACTTCAAACTCTTTTACTACAATGTAGGTTTTCTTTTCCTTCATTTAAAATGAAATAATCTATAACAGTTCTGTTGCTTTTTCTTTTGCTTTTTAGAAAAACCCAAGTTTTTACAAAGTTGAATGAACCTATGTTACCAAATGAATACATTCCTGATTCCCTGTATCAATTTTCTGTGATCTCCTGAAGTTCACTGATCTCACTAGTAAGTAATCAATATGAAGTGTCAGATTCCAACCTTGCTAGCTGCTACTCATGCCAATACAATGCAAAGTTTGGTACTCGTTACATGTATGAACTATTCACAGTTCTTGTTTGTTTCAAGTATCCAAGAATCAACCATACTGTTAGCAAACCAGCCAAATTGTTACACAAATCTAAAATCCAGCCCCTCTATGATGTAAGAGAGACGCAATAGTGTTTGACAAACCATCTGACTCTAAAGGCCCTCGGACTTCCAGGCGGTTTTTCTTTTTGGACAGTGTTTGATAGCACTTATAAGCTGTCTTATAGCTTATTTGTATCAAGAAAAAAGCTAATGAAGAGTGTTTGCTAACAATTACAGATGACTTCTTATTCTAATTCTTCAGCTTATTTGACTAAAAAAAATGAGATTTTAAATTCACAATTACTTATTTTAAGTCGGCAAAGTTACGGATGGACGAAAAACTCCATAATTTCCAATTACATATATAGAATCATTAAGGACAATGTAGACTTTCTTTTTTTTTTTGATAGCCGAGGAATAGCCCTACAGTCGAGCCACAATTGGACCCGACTGCGTAACCCAAACCTCGGGGGAACTAGCACGACCACACTAATCACGGCCCCCCACTTACTATCAGGGTACTCACCCGGTGGGGAATCGAACCCCTCACCAAGGGGAGTACTCCCAAAGTCAGTCATTCGCCCTTACCACTGGGGCAACCCCTGGGTGTATAGGACAACGTAGACTTTCAATCAATAATAAGCTATTAGTATTCTACAACTTATCTAGCCAAACAGTTTGAACTTCTATTCAAGCTTGTAAAAAGCTACACCAAACATGTTTATAACTTCTTCTCTTTTTTATTTTGGATAAGCAACATGTTTATAACTTATATTAAGCCTTCTAAGAAAATAATTAGAAAATCTGAATCCCTTGCAGCATTTCCATTACAGCTTCATTAACTTTGACATCTTAAGAAAAATAGACCAAAGAAAGATCCATACTGAAATCCGTGAGCTAAATTCCTACGGAGATCACCGTAATTCGTCATCAATCCATATATGATACTAGTAATTTGCACATTCAAACTCCGATCCTCCAACGAATTTGCAACAATCGAACTCGAATTTCAAGAAACTGATTTTACAATCGGATAAGCAGATTAACCAAACCTGATTGTTAGAAGGATTTATGGAGGTGATTACTGGACCGTTTCCCCTCCAAACGCCGCTTGCATAGCAACCCAAATTGTGAGGGCCGAGGCCGATCTCCTTGAGAAACTCGTACTCTTTCTTTGCGAAACTCATCTCTGTTAAACCAAAAAATGTTACCTCAAACGAAAATTAATAAGTGTGTGAATGTGATAGTATTGAGAGTGTATGGTAATTAGAGAGAGAGAGAGAGAGAGAGAGAGAGATTGAGGGGAATACGAACTTCGAATTGGAGAGAGAGAGTGAGGAGAGAGAGTGAGGTGGAGATTGGAGAAGAGACGAAATGCAGAATTGGATTTCTGTAAATATAAAGGGAGAGACGTATCATCAGAGGACTTTCTCTCTCGCAAGCGAGTGACCTCGTCCGTTGTCGATTTCTATGAAAAGTTGGTAATGGGTATTACCGGAGTATGGATAATGATTAATTTAGGTGACCCTACACAAAGTTGATATGATGATGGAGTATCATAATACTAGTAATAATTGTACGAAAGTGTAAAAGTGTATTAAAAAAAAATGATTTTGATAATTCACTTTTTTTTATTATGGCATTTCAAAATTTGACTTTTAGGACATCTTGCTATGTACGTATAATTTTTACAATGAAAGGATATATTGCAATATAGTATAATTTTTATACTAAAAAATAAATTTTAAAGTGCAATCATAAAAAAAATAAAGTGTCAAAATCATTTGCCATTGAAAAATTCAGCCCAATAAACTCATTGGAATGACCTTTATAGTATATTCTCCATGCCATTTAAAAGCCAAACAAAAGAAATTTTCAGCCCAATAAACTCATTGGAATGATCTTTATAGTATATTCTCTCATGCCATTTAAAAGCCAAACAAAAGAAATTTTCAGCCCAATAAACTCATTGGAATGACCTTTATAGTATATTCTCTCATGCCATTTAAAAGCCAAACAAAAGAAATTCAGCTCTATTTCATTCTTGTCAAGTGCATAAAACAAGGACTTATAGCATTATTCTTTAAAACCTTCTTCCAAATCCAAACCAAACGGGGTTACAATTATTCCGAACTCCTGTAGCATTGCTCTAAAGGTCGTCCAGATCAAACATTTTTGTTGAACCCGTTACAGAATATGCTCGTCTGGTGAGAGGGAGCTCGTGTGGAGAATTGTTTCAAGAGCACTCAATAATATTTCGTTAAACCCCGTTTAGAATATCCCCATGTTGGAAATTTTGTGGTACTTCTCACCGCATTTTATTATTCCGCATACGAAAGAGTCGAAGACCTTTCCCTTCGAAGAAACTTCGCCCAAGACGACGCGCAAGGGCTCCGCACTCATCAAAATCTTCCATTTTCTCTATATTGAACTACCCTTTCCCGAGCCCTTATCTGAAGCCATCAAGCCTTTTCGAAATTCGCTGATGAGAGCTGTTGTTCTTCATCCTTCCTTCACTTCCATATCTCAAAACCACTTCCTTCATATCTCCGTCGAATTTTTGGTTCTAGGGTTTGGTTGGCAATCCATCGAAACCCATTGACAGCTCTTTTGTTGGGTATGCCACTTTGACTCGGTGCTTTGGTGAATTAGTTGCGATAATCTATTGAGAAAGTTATTGGGTTTTCGTTGGTCATTCATCGAAACCCATTGACTCTTCTTTAATTGGTTATTAATCTTTGAATTTTGGCTTTTGTGAATTATTTGCGTGAATCAGTTGAGGTAGATTAGAAATGGTAGAAGTGATTCGTGTTCACGGTAGAAAACACCGCCAATTTCGCGGTATACTGAATGGGTTCTGTGCCCTAATCTTGATTTTCTTCTTTTATAACCGCGGAGATATCTTGAAGAACCCACTTCTCAGGCGATCAGCTTTTGTTTCTGATCCCCGGTGGAGCTGGACCGGTGGTTCATTTGTGGGTTCAAGTAATTCGGTTGTAGTTCACCGGAGAATGATCGACATTGGTGCTAATTCATCAAATTTGGTAGATGGGGCTGGTCAAAATGATAGCTTGATAGTAAATGACCCCGAATCCTGCACTGGACTGTCCAACCACGAGGGGTTTGCAACCCACTGTGAGTTCTTGAAAGCGCACCCCCAGTGCTCCTCCGGTGGGTTCTTTGACTACGTGAAGTTTTTTTATTGCGATTGTAATGGAAATGCGTTGGCTTATGTATTATTGGCTATTTGGCTAGCTGCGTTGTTCTATTTGTTGGGTAACACTGCGGCTGATTACTTCTGTTGTTCTTTGGAGAAACTTTCTAGTCTATTGAGGTTATCTCCAACAGTTGCTGGGGTTACTCTTCTTCCTCTTGGCAATGGAGCTCCAGATGTTTTTGCTAGTATTGCTGCTTTTGTGGGGACAGGCTCCGGTGAAGTGGGTCTAAATAGCGTATTGGGTGGGGCAGTCTTCGTGACTTGCATAGTTGTTGGGACCGTTTCCCTTTGTGTAGCTGATATGGACGTTCAAATTGACCGGAAATGTTTTATAAGAGATATTGGTTTCTTTGTAATAACTCTTGTATCGCTTTCGTTGATTTTGTTTGTTGGCAAGTTAAGTGTCTGGGGTGCCATTGCATTTGTCTCTATTTATGTGGTTTATGCCTTTGCGGTTGGAGCAAATGAGATTTTGATGAAACATGCTCGAAGGTTGAAATTGGATGCAGTTATGCCACTGCTTCCGGTGAGAGGAAGTGTGTTTTCCCAAGGGAACCAAGAGGATGACTCTGTCTATAGCTCTTTGCTTGAGATTGATACGGAAAGGGATAGAATCCATTCCCACAGTTCATTGCCTCAGTGGATGTGGGCGTCAAATGTCGCAATATTTTCGAATCAGGCACTCAAGGGGCCTGATGGTGAGAGGCCTGTGTGGGGTTGGATGGACGATGGCATAGAAACTGAGCACTCATCATTCTCCTGCGCTAAACTATGTTCACTAATGGAGTTGCCCTTAACGGTGCCACGTCAATTGACAATACCTGTAGTCGAAGAAGAAACTTGGTTCAAACCCTATGCTGTAGCCAGTGCTTCATTGGCGCCAATACTTCTTGCATTTCTCTGGAGTACACAAGACAGTGTGGGCTCTCAAAGCAGAAAAGTCGCTTACTTTCTTGGTGTTTCCATTGGTTGTGCACTCGGTGTTCTGGCATATCGCTACACCAGATCAGATCGTCCACCTCAGAAGTTCTTACTTCCCTGGGTTTTGGGTGGTTTCTTGATGAGTATCGTATGGTTTTACATGATTGCTAACGAACTGGTAGCTCTGTTGGTAGGTCTAGGCATGATTCTGGGGGTTAATCCCTCAATCCTAGGATTAACTGTATTGGCATGGGGAAACTCAATGGGTGATTTGGTGTCAAATGTCGCATTGGCAACTAACGGCGGAGACGGCGTGCAGATAGCCTTGTCTGGATGCTACGCGGGTCCTATGTTCAACATCCTCATTGGTTTGGGGGTATCATTGTTGCTTGGAGCTTGGTCAGAGAAACCTAGATTATACATTGTTCCTGAAGACAGAAGCCTGGTTTTTACTATGGGATTTCTGTTTTCAGGACTTATCTGGGCACTTGTTGTTTTGCCACGGAATGATATGCGTCCTAGCAAGAGACTTGGAATTGGCCTTATTGCCCTCTATTTTATATTTCTCTCTTTGAGGGTAATTGGCGCAACTGGACTCATACAATTGTCTGGTTTAAGTTGACATTTCGTGCAGCCGATACACAGGATAGAGCAGGTATTGAGAGATTTGCTGAATCAGGGATGTGGAGTTTTGGGGCTAATCTGTTTCATCATCACCAGGTATTTGGATTGAGTGTTATGTTTCAGAAGCAGATGCTTTGTAAACATCGATTTGAAGGTTATATACTTTGTATAGTGTTTTTGTGGAGAGGAAAAACTTGGCAGAGCCTGTGTTTTCCAAAATCTAGTAAAGTTTAAAAGCATTTATTCGCTCTGTTTGTTGTGCTCGACCTCGCAATTTCTTGCATTTCTTAGGATATTTCTCGTGTTAAGCGTATTTTCTTCTTTCTCTTCCAATCTTTTCTTTTACTACATCATGAACATCGGCAGTGAAATATACCAAATGAACATTTCTTCATACAAGACTGATCGAAAGCTGGAGATCTTTGTTACATGGACTCTGATATGAGCATCGGGTGCGGGTCGGGTTTGAATCTAAATGTCGGTTGATTCATTTGATTTACTGTCAAGGGCTCCGAAATAACATCTCTTGGTTTTGCTCAATTTTCGGAGGTAGAGGGGGCCGAGATTTCAGTGATTACATTAGTAGTAGTATTGTTTGTGTTTTCTCCCGAACGCGTTATTGTTTGTGTTGTTTGTCAAGGACACGGAGATAAGCCAAGATCCCAGAATTGTTCCAATTTCTTTATATATTCTTATGATTACAAAGCATCTTTAAGGCATTTCATGTATGATATGGGACTTCAATGCATGGTTGGTAGAAAGATCCACGTAATTTTATCTGGAGATCTTAATGAACGATCTATGCTTGAAAGCTGGAGTCTTAGAGAGTAATGAGGTAGATGGAATGGAACAGACCTTTTTAATTTTCGTTAGAACTGTGAATCCAGGATTCGGTGATTATCTTCAACTCTGACTTTTTCAACGTGAACTATTCTCTACTGGTTTGGAGGTCGACATAAGCCAGGATAACCGCCATTGTTGAGGACCTTCTTGGTTTGAATAGCATGAAAAGATTACAGAAATAACCTTAGAAGGCATGCTAATAAGTATTGCTTGGTTTTGAGTGCGTGTACTTGATACGTGCAAGGCAATTTTTTCATGGGGACTTTGAGTTTGTTCGGACTAAATAGGGAAGGCAACTTGCAAAATCGCGCCGTAGAAGATGAATTTGCTTGGGGCCTTGTTTGATTGATTGGGGAATATACTTTCAGAGTTACCAACAACTAACATAAAACTCCGTTCGGAGTGGAGAGTCTTCTATAGAGAGAGAGTCCGCCGCCCCCTCCCTTCCCTTAACTTTGTAGATTTGTGGGTTCCGACACTGGAGCTGGGTTTTTTTTTTTTTCATTTTTCCCTTGTGTATTTTTGTTTTTTTCTTGTAGTTGGAGCTTTTGTGTCCTTTGTATTTGTTTAGTTGTTAATATAAGTTTATGTTTCCTCAAAAACCCCCATTCATTTGCCAAAATGTGAATACGCGAAAATCTTATACAACATTTTTTGCCAAGGAATCAAATAAGGGCATATGCCAAGCAGTCGAATTTACTAATTTAGTCTATAATTTGCACTGTAAGGCTTTTTTCGATGCATGTGGTTTTCCAGGTAAAGAATGTATCAAGTAACCAACCCTTATGGCAGGACACGGGATGCTGTAGGGCAGCCCACCCTACAACCATGTAGAGCGGCCAACCCAGCGTCCATTTCAGCAATGTCACCATTCTACAACCGTGTAGAGCGGCCGACCTGCCCGGAAGATTATGGAAGACGAGATTTTCAAAAAGAGCATCTAGTATTTCAGTTCTTAATCTCAACTAAAAAAACTTAATGTAACATTGTACACACCCATCTTTGACTTTTGGACGTCAAACTAACATCTATCCCCCCCCCCCAAAAAAAAAAAAAAGAAAAGAAAAGAAAGAAAGAAATGGATTTGGTCTTTAACAGGTCCACTGCGATGCTACTAAATGCTCTAGTGACCATACTTCTGGAACTCCCATTCACTGTTATCTGCAAAGTGAGAAGACACAAAAGTAAATTATGGAGTAGTTCTCAAAATTGAGGTGCAGTTTCATAAATAAGACATGAATAGTAATAAAGAGTAGATATGTAGAATACCGAGTGGGCAGACTTGGCGGGTTTTCAGCCACCGGCTGATGCAATGGAAATGGAAGGCATGATTGCATACACCTGCAGGAATGTGAATCTGGGTTTACTTAAAAGGACATAACAGACAATAAAAGAGAGAAAGTAACAACCACTGAAACAAGAATTCGAGAAATATACGAATTGGACCCAGCGTCTTGAAAAGGCTCAGAGCATGAAGATGATCGTCAGCATGAATTAGCAACATAAAGAGGAAGAAGATCATCAACATACTGCTAGGCATGAACTCGAATGAGAGCCAGTTAAAAAATTTGCAAGCCATTACTATCCCTAACTGCCAACCATATGACTTTTGATGGATGCCAGGCTAAAGAGCGATTTGTGGAAACACAAAACACCAGATTGTTTATCATCCTAACATGGTGGATGCCTATTGTATGCTGCCTTTCTTCACAATCCAAAGAAACTGGACTGTTACTATTAACCAGACAATTTCATGGCACAACAAAGTCTAGAGTGAACCACACTCAAAGAAGATCTTCCAGCTACCAACAACCTTTGACACCAGCACACTCAGGATATTAATACGCCTGCGCCATGCAACGTTATTTCTAATAACTATGTGTGCATGAACTTTATATTGTGTCAATGATGGGTAACTGAGTCACAGAACAATTGTGTGCGTGTGTGGTATCCAGAAATCCACAACGGTCTGGTACTCATGCGAGCAACATATAGTTATCCAATTATTTATGTCAAGCAACCCAACCAGAAGCATATGAAAAGGATCAAAATCAGGTAACAATGATGATCCACACCATCAGCAAGCCAACTACACCACACATCTAGTAAACCAAAAGGCCGACTATGTAATCGTGATTCCAAACACTCCACTATAAAGCATTGTCCATCCGTTGTAGTGTTGATTCTAGAAACTCATCATAAATTACTCCTAACATTCAACTAAACCATCCGGTTAAATAAAATATATATGGTAAAACAGATTCACTACATGGGTTATCTATTGGTCTTGTGCACGCTGGTTGCACCCCCTTGGTTTTTTTTCACACATTGTTTCTCAACAGATAAAATAAGAAGAAAATGTACGCGTGCTATGTAGTTCAATACGCAAGTAGAAATGTAGGTGTGTAGGTGACCTACTCGTTACAGTTTCTAAGCACTAACTCACTTGTGATTTTGTTGACTTGAAGTTCAACTGTGGTAGTGAGAAATTTGATGTCTCAACTGGAGCATTTTTTTGTGCCATTTTTTAAGGAGAATTGTACAACTCGATGAGTACAATGGATCCAGTCGCAGTTCGGCTGAAGCTTCACCTGCACCTTTCATGAAGGTTAGCAGGTGCGGAGACGACCCAACCATTGAATTGTGGATCTGAATCAGGTCAGTTGTCTGAACTCAGCTTCTCTTTCAATCGGACAGAACAAAGCACATCGTAGTATAACCTACCGGAATTCTGGAGTGGTCACCTTTTGGAGGGGACCCCAAGTAAACCAAACCAATCCGAGCCTAAAGTCCCAATCACTTGAGGTCGGCTACATGAATCATTTTTCTCCATTAAGCTCTGTCGAGACCCACTTGTTCACACAAACCTACTATACTCAAATCTTTGCGCACCACAGCATCTAATGTCAATTTAGGTCTACCCCTCCCTGTAGCATTGCTACCCAAAGCTATCATATCCGCTCTCTTTACTACTGCATCTCCTGGTCTACGGTAGACATGCCCAAACTACCTTAGCCTATTCTCCCTCAACTTCTCTTCTATAGGTGTTACACCTACCATCTCACGAACTGTTTCATTTCTAATCATGTCTCGTAGTCTTACCACACATCCACCTCAACATTCTCAAGTAAGATAAAAAAAAAAACTGAGGTGCCAAATGAGAGAGCAACGACCGGGCTGCTAATAATATCAGCAATAGAACATTCTCATGTGCTTCCAGACATGCTGAGCTCCAAATATACTTGTACACTAAAAAAGGATCGATCCCATAAAGGATCTAGAGGAAAGAGCACTCAACTACTTGTGAAGATATACAAACTTAGCGTTCAGACGGAGAATGTCAAGATATGAGTTTGTGATACATTGCTTAGTCTCTTAGAAAGAGTTCTTATGTACTAGTACCTTTGGGATGTGGTTTTCACAAGAAAACTTCTAGAGCCCAACATCACCATCACCAGTGCTGTTCTTTGGAATCCAAGATGGGCAGCAAAATTTAAATCCCAAAACATAGAAACAGCCATTAGACCCTTTAACGATGGGTTCAAGTCAAAATGTTTCGTAGTTCTGAGCACTATAATTCAACTTTTATGACTTTCCTTGATGTAAATAGCTTTGCAGTGCATTTCAAGTAGCATACTCCTAGAGTCTTATCCATTACTTTACATTGCTATTTATCCTTGACACCCCGAGCACAGTTTTTTCCTAATTCGATCGGAGCATAAACTTTGAAAATTGAAACTAGTTGAACCCATGTTCAAGGACTGAATCCTAACCTCTAAAAACAAGCAATATTCATCAAATTCCAAAAGAAACAGATTAACGGGACACTTCAACCAATGGAATAAGATTTCACACTAACAGTAAAGTCCTAAAGGAAGCATGCCATCAGAAAAGGGTAGCACAATATATCGGAAAACTAAGTCGAAACAAGCTTCTCTATGATGTCAATTCTATTCAAGTATAGTTTAGAAGTCAAGCATAGTCTATTGTAGTGAATCAGTCAAGTAAAAGATAGTGCTAAAAGGAGAATGTTTACCCCAAGCTACGGTGCACTCCTCGCTGGTCGCACTAGCTTGATTGGCTTGGCATTCAATGCCTAAAACCAAAGTGCAATAGAATCACTCCACATATACCTCACGCTTTAAATACAAACGCAAAACATCCAAAAAAAAGTAACAATCGAAGTTACTCACAGAGATCCATGATATGGTTCCTGCAAATCGCACAGTTGTCCACAACGATATCTACACCAACCGATCCACAAAATCAAATTAAGCTTGCATCACAACCACTAAAAATATTTCAGGAAAAAAATACTTGTGTAGTAGATTAGGGTTAGGGTTAAAGGTACCCCAAGCCCAGAGAGCAACGGCATTCCACTTTTTGATTTCGAAGCGCTTAGGTTTCTTCGATGAAGGTCCGGGGACGCTCGATGATCCCTCGCCGGCGGGAACCATGGTGACGTCGGTGTCCATTGTTGTCCGTTGAAATATCTGGGAGAGAGAGAGAGAGAGCGAGCGAGCGAGAGAGACTAGAGAGAGAGTAGTGTCGTGCACAGTTCATGTGAGAGAAGTACGGGAAATTACACTATTTTCCCCTTTAGTTTATGTATGATTTTGTTATATCCTGCTACTTTAGTAAGTGTTTTCAATTTGACCCTAGTGAATTTATTTGTTTCCAGTGCAGTCCCTCCCCCCAGTCTCAAACTCCCCCTTTTTTGTTTTTGGTAAATCGAAAACTCAAACTCCACCTTTAATCCCTCTCTTCATTGTCGACATTGACGGTATTAGATCAGGCGAACACGATGTCAAACTCCGATGATGTTTTTGTCAAACCTAACGATGATGGCGGAAGATCCAATGGAGAATGGGGACTAAAAAAAAGTCGATTTTTCATCATCTTTTTGTTTTGTTTTTTATTTGTCATTTTCCTCTCCCTTTGGTGGAGAGTTTCTCCCCTATTTGCATGTCCTTTTTGCATTCTGAGGGATTATGTTGATCAATTGATGTCTATGGATTTTATTTATGCTTTACTTCTTTTGTATGAGCTTCTTATTTTTGTGTTCTATAATGCCTCAACTTAGACTGGCACTACTTTCAAACTTGATTTGGGTCTGTTTTGCAATATGCATAAAAAAAAAAAAAAAGCGTAAAGCTCTTGACTAGGTGGTGAGATGGTGGTTCTAATTCCCTCTAGTAATTTGTGATGAAATCTTCCGTAAGTATCGTTGGACTTTTCTGAAATGAGATAGATGTTAGATAAGTAATAAAAAAGACGAGATATTATCAAAAAAAAAAAAAAAACGAGATCTCATATATTCTTTCAAAACATTAGTTGCTGTCCATTGTCCAATATTTATTTTATAATTTCATTCGATATTTAATTTGGTCGATTCAACGAGCCTACCCTCCAAGTTCGATGGCAACCCCCTTCGTCTCGAGTTATTAGATGTTCTTTTGACCATTGCTCCACACTAATCATAATACACCACATATTAGTTTATTATTATTTTTATTTTTATCGACAAAAATAATATTTTATTAAGAAACTTGATAAGGGTACATCAAGTTGAGGGAAGAGAAGGAGAATCTAAACAAGGATTGGATGGGGAGAAAAAAAAAAACAATTGGGACAAGCCCCAAGGCACAAAAGGACCAAGCCCATCCCTAAGAACCTAAAACTAACCATAAAAGTGAAACCAACCAATCTGCCACCATCTAGCCGCCAAACCCTCCATCGTGCAAACATAACCACCATCACCGGTCAACGAAAACAACAAAACCAACGCCACCGCGATACCCAAGAGCTGCCGAACTCCAAGGGATCCACCGAGACACCGCCAATCCGGGCCTCACAAACAGTTGAAAACTCCGGCCGTTGAGCCTCTATACGCCGTCGCAATCCACCGTATTGAAGCCACCATATTAGTTTATTATTAAGGCATCGTAAAATCATAATCTTTGAGTATTTATTTACCAATCACAATAGACTTGGCTTACCACATTACTCCAAAAGGATTGAATAATCCCCACCCCAAAACCACCACCCCCGATGTAACCACCATGTGCAATGTGCACCTTAAATACTATACTATAATTTACATATAAATTAACACTGTAAGTCTGTAACCAAGCCATGATCTGTTTCATTTAGACTCCTCCTTCCTCCTATGCTTTCTCACCCAATACCTCTCCATCCCTCCCCTCCCCTCTCCTCCTCATGGACCCAAATCACAATAACCTCAACCGAGACCTAACCCACCTGAAAGTGAAAACCCATCCCCCCACCCCAACAACCTACTTGTCCCACCGCCGCCGCCTAATCCCCCTCCGGAGACGGAAACTACCCTCGGTCCGCCTCGGAGGGAAGAAGCCGCGGCGGGGACACTTCTTTGTGAGGCTTTTCCGCCGAGCCCGGCTGCGGTGGCTGAAGATCAAGAACATGTGCACGCTGAAGAAGCTGACGCAGTACTACAGGTGTTTGATAAGAGAGATAATTGAAGCGAGTGCTGCGATGGAGACCGTGCAGCAGAGGGTCCTGTTCGATCCCACCTCTGGCGTTCCTGTTTTGGGCATGTCATTCAATAGCTACACCAACGCCTATGGTCCCTGATGATCCATACTCCTGCCTGCCTGCCTCACCATTTGTAAAGGAATGGTTTTAATTAATTTTTGTTAATTTGCTTAATGTTGTGTAATGATAAGCCAAAGCTCGTGTAATTGTACCTTTGGACTATTGGGCTCCATAAGTCCAATTACACCGGCCATATTATTTACTACAGTAGAACTCAAAAAACTTTGGATAATTTTACTGCTTCTGCATTGAAAGTAAATTATTTTTGTTTCCCCTTCAACAGATGGTTGAGAGTAAAAGTTCGTTTGTTTTCAAGGAGGACAAAAGTTTCTTGTAAAAGCAAACCGTAAATCTTTGCATGTGCATTATATGAATTTTGAGTATACCGTACGTGCCGAGCAGGTCAAAGTTGTTTATCTTTATTTGCCACACGTACGGTAGCTAGCGTTAGTAAAGTTAGTAGTTAGATTTTAACCGGAGTTTGACATTTTTTTGTAAGTTCGAACTCCCGACGTCTCTCTATAAATATAAATTAGTTGGGAGTATATAAATTAGTAATTGGGAGTACAACTCGCATGCATGAGCTAAGATGAAGGGTCTTATTAAGCAAGGAGACAAAGCTGAAGCACGTCCATGTGAGAGCTAGCATCTAATACAAGTTACAAGACTACTTTTTGTAAACATTAATTGATCGAATTAAGAGATTGAAGGATCAGTATCTCCTGGTATTTGTTTATAAGGGAGATCTACTAGGGGAGTGACAATCTGCACATGGAGATGACACATTAATTGGGAAGCACAAGTCTCAATATATTTTTATTAATGATCCACGTTCTTTTTTAATTGTTTTTTGAGAAATAATTTTGGCACCCGATTTTTTTGATATAAACACTTCAATTTTTATCTTTTAGTGTTCCTGTTTGTGCATTTTGAACATTAAGAGACAAATATTATAGTTTTGTAATCGAAAAGTGTAGTACCCTAATCAGTTATCTTGTTTTTTTTTTTTTTAAATTCACGATATCGTCTCTTTATAAAAGACTGAATGCCTTAGAGCATGTTCAACATATACCTCAATATTAAACTACATTATTTTTTTTGATAACTCAAGTATATATCAAGGTCAATTTATGTGTATCTCGACTAATTATGGAGGACTATTCTTCCAAAAAAGGACATGACATTTCATTTTCGAATCATAATTCAAGTAATTAATATTGCCACTGACACAATATTTTGAATGTGCTTTATGGGCAAAGTTCTGTTAATACATCAGTCTCCCTCTAAAATTATGTCATAACTTTTTGGATCCTTTTTGTAACTGTTGGAATGTCTAGATAAAATTAATAGTTTTAATTGGAATAATACTAGTTAATAGATATAAATATTGGAAGTCATATACTCATGAAAAGAGTGTCTGTCATCTTCTTGAACTGAAACAGGTGGAACCAACTCATAATATTCCAAAGTATCCATATTTGATTCATTATATTTATTATTCCCTCCATCCCATATTTGTCATTTTGTTCAAAAACTCTGTTACTTTTTGCACCAATTTCAAGATCTCAATGAGTTTTGAATATTTGGTGCGCAAATTCACAAAATAATGTACAAAAATATTTTATTTTTTATTTACTTATAAATGAAACGATTTTGGAAAGGACAAATAATGTAGAACTGAAGGAATTGTATCATTTTTGCTTACGCGAAGAGATTCACACGTATAATCACCCCTTCTAATTAACTACAAGAGCTTGAGGATCACCACCAATTGTCTTTCATATGACAGTTGCTTGGGTTCAATTTTCCATCGTCGCTTTGTGAGGCTAGGCCGGCTAAACTCTCCTCTAAGGGAATGATGAAGTCTCATGCCAAGTAATTTCGTACATATATATGTTTAGGTTTTAATATTCGAATCGATTATTTAACCAGCTAGAGCTTGGTTCAGTTTTATAGAATGATTTAAATGGTTTCAATCTGTTTCGTATTTGTATCTGTGATTTTCAAATACCGACTTCGTCGGCAAAAAGTTACTCACAATAGAGCTTCCTGCAAATGACTATTTTGTGTTGAAAGTAATATTTTTTGACGAATATGTGAAGTGGAATATTCACATCTCTATTCTAAATTTCTTTCTTTTTTTATCCGCACTTCTCTATTCTAGACCCAAAAAAATTGTGGACCAAACTTCACTGAATGAAAACAGGAAAAAAGATTGTAGTAATTGAGTAACAATAATCATAAAACCACACACATTCATACAAACACTTATACACACGCAAAATTGGATTAGGCCCCACACGCACTGGACGCACTTATACAAACTCACTGTTGTAACGAACGCTATGAATGCAAGCTAAGAACGAGAAATTGAATACTAAACAAGAAATCACAAAGACACAAGATATACGTGGTTCCCCAAGATGGGTACGTCCACGGGCGAGGAGAGAGAGGATTCACTAACCAACGTGAAGAAGAGATACAAAGAGCCGGCTGTAATCCGTAACTCTAGAAAGGCCACAATATGAGAGCCCAAAAGATACTTTAGAAGTTCCCCAAAAGCCTTATTTATAATAGGCTACAAAAACGGGAACAACATAATTAACCAATGTGGGACTAAAGAATACAAGGCATTCCCAACAATTCTCCACCTTGACTTGAATTCTACTGAACCAAATCACCAAATATAGTTTTCCCCTTCTAACCTCTCACTCGCCAAATGCCCCCGAGGGGCATCAATTGCAAATACCAAGCAAGCCCAAGCAATGCTTGAACTTGGCAACCGGAACCGGTTTAGTCAACATATCTGTTGGGTTATCTGCCGTACCCACTTTCTTCACCTCAACTTGCTTCGTGAGATGATATCCCGAACGAAGTGATACGACATCGATATGCTTGGTCCTTTCATGATACATCGATTTTTAGTCAAATGTATAGCACTCTGTGAATCACAAAATACTGAACTCACAACCTGTGCAAGACCAAGCTCACAAAGTAAACCTCTCATCCACAATGCCTCCTTCACGGCTTCAGCAATGGCCGCGACTGTAGACTGTAAAGTAGCTTTCCAACTAATGGCACTTACGGAGAATAAAGACATACCTGTCAGAGACCTCCTCTTATCGTGGTCACCGACAAAATCCGAATCAACATAACCAACAACATGATCAGAATTGGCAATCCCAAACAATAGACCAACACTTGCAGTTCCGCATAAATACCGTAGTATCCATTTCACAGCCTCCCAATGTGCCTTTTCTGGACGCCCCATATAACGACTAACGACACTAACTGCATGTGAAATATCAGGACGAGTCCATACCATGGCGTACATAAGGCTCCCAACTGCGCACGAATATGGAACCTGAGACATATACTTCTCCTCATCCTCCGATTGTGGTGACAACTCAGCTGAAAGTCGAAAGTGTGTTGCCAAAGGGGTACTGACTGGCTTCGAGTTATGCATGGCAAAGCGCTCAAGCACTTTAAGTACATAAGACTTCTGATTCAAAATAATTTGCCAACTACTCGATCTCTGCAAATCTCCATACCCAAAATACGTTTTGCCGCACCCAAATCTTTCATCTCAAATTCACCACCTAATTGTTGTTTCAACTTGTTGATTTCTGATACACTCTTGGCAGCAATAAGCATATCATCAACATACAACAGGTAGATAAACAAATGAACCATCTGGAAGTTTTCGAAAATACACACAAATGTCATACTCACTCCTAGAATATGATTGGCGTATCAGAAAAGTATCAAACCGAATATAAAACTGCCTTGGGGATTGTTTGACGCCATACAAAGAATTACTAAGTAAACAAACGCGATCCTACTTAACAAAAACAACAAACCCTCAGGCTGACGCATATAAATCTGTTCCTCAAGCTCGCCATGCAAAAACGCAGTTTTGACATCAAGTTGCTCTAACTCAAGATCATAACAAGCAACAATAGCAAGTAAAGTGCGAATGGAACTATGTTTTACAACAGGTGAAAATACCTCATTGTAGTCAACACCCTCTTTTTGGCTGTATCCTTTCGCCACTAGCCGAGCTTTGAACCGAGCGTCTTCTACCCCTGGAATACCTGGTTTGCGCTTGAAGACCCACTTGCACCCAACAATCCTCTTCCCTTTCAGCGGTTCTACTAACTCCCATGTCTGATTCTTCTGAAGAGACTCAATCTCCTCATTCATAGCAACAAACCACTGTGCAGACTCAGTGCTCGAAACAGCTTCCGTATAGCTGGAAGGCTCCTCATACTCAACTGTCTCAGCAACTGATAAAGCATAGGCCACCATCTCAGAATAAGTCGAATACCTTTCAGGAGGCCGAATCTCCCTCCTTGGCCTATCTTTAGCAATAGTGCGTGGTTGCTCAACTAACGCATCAACCTCTGTGTCTGAACTCTTGAACTCCTCTTCAATTGGCTTCTCAATGTGCTTCTTCCCCGAGTCGGAAGATTCACTCAAAACTCCACCTGCTTTGGTACACTTTGTTCTTGAACTGTATGATCATATTGCTTAGACCACTTAATCAAATAATTTTCATCAAAAGTCACATCCCTGCTAATCAAAAGCTTCGAATCATCAGAGCACCATAACCTGTACCCTTTGACACCTGCTGCATAACCCAAGAAAATACACTTCTTGGCCCGTGGCTCCAATTTACCCTCATTCACATGAGCGTAAGCTGGACACCCAAAAACACGCAACACAGAATAATCAGCTGGATGACCTGACCATACCTCAAACGGAGTCTTACACTCAATAGCAGTCGACGGAGACCTGTTCACCAAATAGCATGTCGTGGAAACGGCTTCAGCCCAAAATTCTTTGCCCAATCCGAATTGGACAACATACAACGTTACTTCTCCAAAAGAGTCCTGTTCATTAGTTCAGCCACACCATAATTCTTAGGGGTTTTTCTCACTGTGTGATGCCTCACAATGCCCTCATCACTGCAGAACCTATCAAACTCGCCAAGACAAAACTCCATACCATTGTCAGTTCTCAAACGTTTTATTTTCTTACCAGTCTGATTCTCAATCAAAGTTTTAAACTGTTTGAATGTATTAAAGGCATCACTTTTATGTTTCAACATATACACCCAAACCTTACGAGAGAAATCATCGATAATACTCATAAAATAGCGAAAACCACCTTTAGAAGTTACCTCTGCGGGACCCCAAAGATCTGAGTGAAAATAATCCACGGTGCCTTTGGTGCGATGAACAGCTGTACTGAATTTCACCCTGCACTGCTTGCCGTAGACACAATGCTCACAGACATCCAGCTTCTCAGTTGTCTGGCCACATAGCAAACCTGTTTGCTCAAAACTGTCATCCCCCTCTCGCTCATATGCCCAAGGCGCATATGCCACAAACGAGTCAAGTCTGAATCTGAAACCTTGGATGAAGCAACCGTTGCTGCAGCACCTAGAACTGTACTGCCCTGGAGTGTATAGAGGTTACCACGCTTCTGACCCTTCATCAGTACCAATGCACCCCTCGAGACTTTCAAAACTCCACCTTCACCGAGGAATTTGCAACCATGAGAATCAAGAGCACCTAGGGATATAAGATTTTTCTTCAAATCTGGAACATGTCGAACCTCAGATAAAGTCCTAACAATACCGTCATGCATCCTAAGCTGAATCGTTCCTGAACCAACAGTCTTACAGGCCATGTTGTTGCCCATCAAAACTGTACCACCATTGACCGCCTCATAAGTAGAAAACCACTCTCTATGCGGACACATGTGGTATGAACATCCAGAATCCATAATCCACTCGGTATTAGAGCGAGAATCGCCTTCTGTAACTGATAACACATTATCTGACTCATCTGAACTTTCAGCAATTCCAGCAATTACTTTACCCCCTTTCGGGTCTTCTTTTTCTTTCTCCTTGAGTTTTAAACAATCGCTTTTCCAGTGTCCGGGTTTTTTGCAATAATTGCACTTTCCCTTCTACTTACCTGATGATCTGGATCTTTCCCTATTACTCGACTCCTCCCTTTCTGTTGTTCTTCCCCTAACAAACAAACCCTCCGCATGTGCATCACCCTCACCTGACACTTTTTTCCTTAATTCTTTCGAATAAAGGCTGGCCTTAACATCCTCCATGGATATTGTGTCTTTGCCATACAATAGGGTTGTAACAAAGTGCTCATACGAAAGTGGTAAAGAACATAGCAAAATTAGGGCTTGGTCCTCATCCTCAATTTTACTATCAATATTTTTCAGATCCATAATAATACGATTGAACTCGTCTAAATGATCCTTAACAGGTATACCTTCTCGCATACGAAACGTATAAAGACGTTGTTTGAGATATAACTGTAGGGAGATATTCCCGAACAAGGCCAAACAGGGCCCGAACACGTGGTACGTGGGACCATGGTGTAAATAAGTTGGGCTTTCCAGAATAGTTTATTTACGGTCTTTGATTCCCCAATGATGATTAAGGTCGAGAACATACCGAGTTGTTTGATGAGTTTGAGCTTTGAGCGTCCCGAACCTCGTCCCAAACCCATTTCAAACCCTTGTCGAACCCTCAAGCCAGAACCAAATGGCCTCAACAAAACCCTGCTGGAGTACGCTGGTGGTGGACTAGCGTGCGCAGGAACCACTGCCACGTGTCAGTCATTACCACTCTCTGGCGCACGCCACTCAACAAGTGGCGCACGCCATTCAGCACCAGTCAAATCAACCTTTTCAGCCAGCTGGGCGGGAGCCTCTGCAGCCGCCTGACGTCAGCTGGCAGCCCACCTGTTCCTTTCTCTTCCATCCAGCCAAGTCCCATGCATTTAATGCATGGGAGCTTCCTCCAATACTTGATCATCCAAACAGTCCCTAAAGGCCAAACTCAGCCCCTTTTGCCTATATATACTCCCTCTCTCACTCTTGCAAAGGGTTACCAAGTTCAAAAGGGTTAGCACCATTAAAGAGTTCAAGCCCCTTTGTCCTCTTCTTCATCATTCTCCTTTGCTTCCTTTCTCTTCCATAGAAAGAGCAAGCAAGGGAACATACTCTCCACAGTCCTCAAACCTCACTACATCCACCCTCCATCCATCTTCTTTCAAGCTCAAAGTTCAAACCATCCATCAAACTCTCAAGCAAAGGTATAACATCTTTTGCTCCTGTTGTCCGGGGGCTGGCAGGGTCAAGGCCGGTAATCTATACCAGAGTCCTGGCCCTAAAGCCGGCAAGGCTTCAAAGCCGTTTGGTATGATCAGTGGCGCACGCGCCATTACTGGTACGCCAGTCATGGCTGTATGGTAAAACTGATGTGGGGATCACCGATCATCCTTATTTTGTCTTATTTACATTCGATCACCACGATGCATGCTAAAACAAGTTCTGACTTTACGTATTGTAGAAGCTGTTTAAGCATTGTACTTAGTTTTTCCTTTCTGTTTCTTTGGAATGCCTCTGGGGTCTTGGTCATGTTCCAGAGCCGGATGGTGCAAAGCCAAGCACCGAGCGAGTCAATCGGCGTACGGTACCATATACTGCGTGCGCGGTCGCCTTGGCGATGGCTGGCCCTTGCATGGCAACTAGGCTCCGGCCTCTATCCTCCCCTCACTGTTTAAGGGATTTTCTGTCTATTTGGTGGCTTTTAAGCCCTTTACATTGTCTGTAATAGCTTAGTAATCCATATTTAACTGCGTGGTTTGTCCTGGGTGTGTACTGGTCCTTTCCAGAGCCCAGAGGGTCGAGAACAGAAGCTGTGGTCTTAGGCTCACCGGCGCACGCCAATTGTGGGGTGGCGCACGCAGATCATGGCTACATGCAGTGGCTTAGCCAGTGCAAGCAGGCTTGCTTCTGTGTGCACTACTGCACAAACAGCGTGCACTAGCTTGTCTAAAACAACCACAGAAGCTTGTTCTCAATCTATTATATTTGCTTAGATCAAACATCATCATCCATAAACATTTTGTTACATCTTTTGTATATAAATGCAACTTATTTACAGTTTTAATCCCTATTAACTGTTCCCCCGCCCTAACTGGTTAAAAGAATGATCAAATAAAGAGAGAAATGCAAATGTTTTACAAAACGCCTGAGTAGAGACCGGTCTCCGGACTGGGCGAGGGGGGTGCCATAAAACCCTTCCCTTCTCGTAATCTGGTTCCCGAACCTCAAGATCGAAGGTGACGACGGCCTAGTCTACAAAAGCCTTTTTCAAAATCAAACGGACGTGGTCCAAACATTTTCAAAAGAACGGTTTCTTGGGTACTAACCGCAAAACCCGAGTGGCGACTCTCGATCTGCGAAGCACTTCGCCGCGCTTTCCGCAGGATAAGGGCGCACCCAGGATTTCATGCATTAAAACACGGGATTTTTGGGGCGTGTGCCCACAGTGGCGACTCTGCTGGGGACATTACATTAATCAACATTTGGAAATTAATACATGAATGAACAATTTTCAAAAGTCTGTCAAAACAGTACGCTCCGCGCTGCTGAACGGAATGGTAACGTAACAGGATTCTACATCCGACCACTCCGCACTGGGGCTTTGCTATTGTTCACTTATGTAGTTTTCTCCAAGTGTCGATTAATGAAGTGAGCCAAGCTTCAAAAGGTGTTTTTCGAAACAAACATGTGCGTTTCTCTCTCTCGATCATTCTTTCGACACACGCTCATTTGCATCGGTGTTCTATCAGCCCCGTTGAGGCGTTTTGGGTAACCGGCACAGTTTACTGGAGCCCGGGGTCCTCGAATGCCCAACAACCTTGGACGATGATGAGACGTATTACCGCTTGACCATTGCTCTGCTGCACGCATTGCGATGGGAGGTATAAAACATCTCTAGCCTGAGGAACCCCCTTAAGCCAAAACCAGCCTCGCCATGCGTACAGAGCAATAGAACCTTCCAAACTAAGACAGGACCCACGGGGTAGGATTACTTGCATCTAACCCCCATAAACTGTCTATGTGTTACTGCTTTCCATATCGCATGCCTGTACATACATTCATACCGCTCTGCGTAGGAGCATGCTAGGGCGGCTTTTGGGGTTGTCTCTCTTTCAAAACCCGTTTTATGCCTGCTAGGGCACTGCCTGGACCGATGACGAGTCGTGCATCGTGATGGTGCACGTTATCAACTTTCCAAATTCCTTGGGTCAACGAGACTTTGGGAAATCGAGACTTTCTAAGCCCTTGCCTAAACCCGATCGAGGTTTCAAGCAAAAAACTAGGAACGACGGGAGACGTGACATGATGCACATACCACCCAGGTTAAAAGTGCTAAACACTTACACCATTCAAGGCTCCGGCACAGTGCTGCCTACGCCCCCTGGTTACGGTATCATGTCGTCGACACCGAGTTGTTCCATTCCAACATTGAAACTTCGAAAGCGGAATAGTCAAAGACTTAGGCTGTTTCGACATCTCCTAGTATTAGACGATCCCTTCAAGGTACACTGTCGAAAAGAAATCCGAGGACCTGGGCAGCGTCCCGCTGTCATAAAACGGTTTTGTCTGTTAGTTGTAGAGTCTAGGAGGACACCAACGGCAACATGTACATTGCATCATTTCAAATAAAACTATTGCAGGGACACTTCCTGAGCCTTCGATTGCTTTACTGTCTAGCTTTGGGCGCCACACCGTCAAAGAAAGTACCAAAAAGAAGAGCCAAACCTGCTTGGGAGCATCTACCGGGGCTATTTCACCGCCATATCACCGTCCTCGATCATCAATCCAAAATGGCAGCGCAAGCAGAGCTGGCTGAGCTGAAAAGGGCTGTACAAGAGATGAACCAGAAAATGGACAAGCAAATGGTTATGGTCCAAGGGCTATTTGACCTTTTCACCTCCATCATGTCTAAACCGGATCCGGGGCTAGTCAAAGAACCTCTTCAGGCCTGTCACACTCCTGCGAGCGGAACTGAGTTGTGCTCAAAAGATATGTTCAAAGACCTAGTTGAGTGTCATGAAGCTAGAACCCGCCCGAAGACCGCTGGTTCCTTGTTCAAAGCCAGTGCCGAAAGGGAGGATATGCGCAACAAAGAAATCATCCCCAGTGCCGAAAGAGTGCATGCCCTTGACAGCACAATGCTATACAGCGGCGGAGTGAGTAAAAGTTCTGCCAACCCTCAATCCAGTCGCCGGAACCCACCAAGGGTCTTCTCGTGCTTCTCTGCACCTTTGTCCTCGGTTTATGAGAAGCTCTTTGAAGCTGGCATCCTCAGGCCACTCCGTCCGACTCCTCCACCTCGAGCACTCCCGGCGTCTCACAATCCAAATGCACTTCTGCACCTACCATCAAACGCCTGGCCATCCCATCGATGCTTGCTACCGCCTTCGACATGCCATTCGGAATCTCATCGATAATGGCACTATTCCACCCCCACTCCCATCAAAACCCGACGATATTTCCAGCTCCTTGCTCCAACTCAACTCCAACTCAAGTCTGACACTCTGGTTGGTCAGATATCTATCACCTCCACTCAAATCAACCCCATCTCCACTCAAATCAACCCGAGCTCCACCATACTCAACCCAACCCTCTGCATTATCCCAGAAACTCAACCCAAACCAACTATGTTTATCCCTTCTGAATCCGAGGCCGTAAGTTGTGGAATAGAAGACGGGGCTGAAAGCGGGAAAGCACTGGTTGAGGACCGGATCGATCTAGCAAATGAGTGGACTGACAATTTGGGGATCCTTGTTCATGGGAGCACTGAGTAGGTTTGGTCAAAGAAGCTGAGGAAGCTGAAGTGCTGTTGCTTGGGCCTGACATCCTCTAGATCCCACCTCTCTGTGAGGAAGCAAAGGGTAGCAATAAAAGTTGCATTTTCAAATCGCGTCTAGCTTGCATTGCACACTTTTGAGTCCGAGTCTGACACAGTATCTGTCAAGTCGTCTTAGTCTAGCTCTGAGTCGGAGTTCGTGCCTCTTGGCCCTCCATGTCGTAGCTTCTATTCTCAAATTCGAGTCTTTTGCTGTGCTTGGCAACCCCGTGGGGCTTTCGTTATAATATGCACTATCTTGCTTATAAGTAATTTGCTGGTTTTTGAATAAACTGTGTCGACCCTGACGACGAAGGGATAGATTTCGATTGGGTCATCCCGAGGAAATGTGTTCCCTCGCCGAAAGGGAAGACGAAAGGCATGCTCGGCCTATTAAAAGAAGAAGTAGTTTCAATAAACTTGAAAGATAAGATAGACCCCCGGATGACTTAAAATTGGCTCAATGCTGTCCCCCAAGGGAGCATTGTGCCCCGGATGGTTCAAAATTGGCTCAACGCTGTCCCCCAAAGGAGCATCGTGCCCGATCAGACAGGGTCAAAGAATTCATCAACGTTTTGGCATGGTCTCACAAAGACGCACCTGGCGTTGATCATGAGATAAGGAAACATCAAATCCCCTGCCACCGGATGCCAAGATAGAAAGCGGAAGCTCAGAAGGCTCCGGGCCTCGTACCATGTCCAAGACAGCGTTAGCAGCATTCCATCAAGCACACATTAAAAAGGCGCAAAAGTGGCATGGAGCGAGGCATTTTCAATTGAAGCAGTCAGGACCCTGCATTATCAAAAGCCATCTTTTCTGGGGCTGCAGCCAAAGATCATCGATCTCGACGACAACAAATTCAACACTCTAGTCAACTTGGATCAATTCAAGAACTACTTTTCCCTGAGAGAAGCTCATTGGGCCGAAAACCACAAGGGTGGGCGGTGCCAAGCAAAAGTTAGAGCAGCCTGCTAGACCGAAAACCTAAGGAGGCGGTCTAGGCAAAAATAAATAGGCAAAAGTCGAAAGCTCGCTAGGCCGAAAACCTGAGAAGGCGGCACTAGGCAAAAGTTAGAGCGTAAAAGGAGAGGTAAAACACACGAGTGAACCTTGGCCTGAACTACGTTTTGACATGATTCCCCAAATGTGGGATACGTAGGCAGTCTCTCTTTTAGACTCGGTCATATTCTATCAATTGGATCCATGGATTGGCGTTTTGGTACACATCAAGGGTCGAGAAGGGTCAAGAACAGAACAAGCTTCATCGGAAGCAGAAGGGGGAACCCTTTGTCTTTCAATCTTATTTCAAACTACTACTTCAATTTCAAAGCTGAGCAAAAGCCTTAAAAAAAAGAGAAGAAAAGGAAAAGAAAAGCATCAAAAACAGAACGAAATGCTTACGAGGCCCCAACGGGCTCACAGTTTATTCTAAGTTCAGCGAAGTCTAATTTGCACAGCTTTTCAGTCACGCGCGCTAGTTTGAGACTCACGCACGTTTTCTCAAAGTGACACGCGTTGGTCTCAAACCTGCGCGCGCTTCTTCAATTCTTGCTGCAGGCAGCAGTCGGCAGCCATTACGCCTAACAACGTTTTTGACCCCCCCCCCCCCCCCCGCCCGGTGGGAATTTCAAGTTAAAACCAAGGTTTCGGTGCCTCGAAATTGGTTTTAAGGGCTCTTGCCAAGTTTTCTATGCCGTGCAGGTCATATGTGCCTAATGTGACTGTGCGGGGGTGTCGGTTTCAGTCCGGGCCTATATGAGTCATCCATTTGCGTCTTTTGTCCATCTTTGCGACGTTTTTCTAGTTTTCCGGTCTATTGCCCATTCCGGGGCTTTCTTCTCTGTTTTGTTATTCGTACAGGTCTTTGTACATATTTGACTGTGTGTGAGTGTCAGTTTCACCTATCTAGGGATATTTTGGATTTTGGCCTGTTAATGCCCAAAATTTCATTATCGCCCATGTGTCGGAGAGTCTGCATTGTATCCTAGGACTCTTCTTCCTCGTTCTTCCGAGCTAGGCAGTCTATACGTGTGCGTATGTCTGTGTGTCAACTCGATTCGCTCTCCAATGCAAGTTGGATATTAGCAATTGGTTTATACTCTCTCTCCAATGAACCAAGAATAATGCAACTTTTACAGCACCACTACGGCATCCGTGGTCCAAGCAAGCAGCAAATCGTCAAGAACAGAGGGATACATTGGCCCAGCGCAAAATCAAATCAAAGCAGCAAACCTCTAACCCGCTCAAAAGTTATCTACTTGGGCACGCAGGCCCGCACCTCAAATCAAAGCAGCAAACCTCTAACCCACTCGAAGGTTACCTACCTGGACCTGCAGGCCCGCAACTCAAATCAAAGCAGTAAAGCAAAAGTGTGGCTCAGTGGTAGCCCTCGATCGTCAAAATTGTCCTGGTCGTCGTTTGTGTCGTCCCGTTCTCTAGAAGCCGCCCTAGTCTGCCTTTGCATTTTCAATTTGTACATATGTGTTTAGCATATATTATCGTTGCATATTGTATATCAAATGTCAAAAGCGGAGATCGCTTCAAATCAAATCAAGCCAAACCAGCGGTGAGGCATTTTCTACGGTCAATGTTGTGGCATTGGCAAGTCAAATCAAACCAGCGTTGAGGCATTTCTATCATCGGTGTTGTGGCATTGGCAAATCAAATCAAATCGGCATTGAGGCCCATTCCCAACAGGCAATGTTGCCCTGATCCATGCTTCCATCCCGGTTCGCTATTTCCCCAAGCGAAGCCCGTCCAATTCAAACGACTATCTATCCGTCCTATTCTCAATCAACGACGATCTATCCGTCAATTCCAAATCAACGACGATCTATCCGTCAATTCCAATCAACGACGATCTATCCGTCCAATTCCAATCAACGACGATCTATCCGCCCAATTCCAAATCAACGACGATCTATCCGTCCAATTCCAATCAACGACGATCTATCCGTCCAATTCCAATCAACGACGATCTATCCGTCAATTCCAATCAACGACGATCTATCCGTCCAATTCAAATCAACGACGATCTATCCGTCCCAATTCTAAATCAGTCGACGATCCATCCGTCCCATTTTCAAATCAACGACGATCCATCCGTCCGTTTTCAAATCAACGGCGATCTATCCGCACAATTCCAATCAACGGCGATCCATCCGTCCTACTTCAAATCAACGACGGTCTGTCCAACTTCCAATTCAAACCGTTAGCGTATCTTCCAGCCTTATTGCTCTGTCTCGGATGGTCCATGATAAGGAGATTGGCTCTGATTCCCAACGGATGGAATTTAACCTACCTGACGCGACCTACCCGTGATTTGTTGGAACTATCCGTGCCATGGTTAGCTTTATCCTCAACAACAGCCAGTCCTGTTCAAATTCAACGATGATCAGCCATGTCATCACCGACGATCAGCCATATCGTCCATCTCAACGATGATCAGCCATGTCATCACCGACGATCAGCCATGTCGTCCTCTCAACGATGATCAGCCATGTCATCACCGACGATCAGCCATATCGTCCATCTCAACGATGATCAGCCATGTCATCACCGACGATCAGCCATATCGTCCTCTCAACGATGATCAGCCATGTCATCACCGACGATCAGCCATGTCGTCCTCTCAACGATGATCAGTCATGTCATCACCACCGATCAACGGCGATCAGAATATTGCCCGCGTTCACCCCGACCAACGGCGATCAGAATATTGCCCGCGTTCACCACCGATCAACGGCGATCAGAATATTGCCCGCGTTCACACCGATCAACGGCGATCAGAATATTGCCCGCGTTCACCACCGATCAACGGCGATCAGAATATTGCCCGCGTTCACACCGATCAACGGCGATCAGAATAGTGCCCGCGTTCACCCCGACCAACGGCGATCAGAATATTGCCCGCGTTCACCCCGACCAACGGCGATCAGAATATTGCCCGCGTTCACCACCGACCAACGGCGATCGAATATTGCCCGCGTTCACCCCGACCAACGGCGATCGAATATTGCCCGCGTTCACCCCGACCAACGGCGATCGTAATATTGCCCGCGTTCACCACCGACCAACGGCGATCGAGAATATTGCCCGCGTTCACCCCACCCAACGCGATCCGAATATTGCCCGCGTTCACCCCGACCAACGGCGATCGAATATTGCCCGCGTTCACCCCGACCAACGGCGATCGAGAATATTGCCCGCGTTCACCACCGACCAACGGCGATCGAATATTGCCCGCGTTCACCCCGACCAACGGCGATCGAGAATATTGCCCGCGTTCACCCGACCAACGGCGATCGAATATTGCCCGCGTTCACCCCGACCAACGGCGATCGAATATTGCCCGCGTTCACCACCGACCAACGGCGATCGAATATTGCCCGCGTTCACCCCCGACCAACGGCGATCGAATATTGCCGCGTTCACCCCGACCAACGGCGATCGTAATATTGCCCGCGTTCACCCGACCAACGGCGATCGAATATTGCCCGCGTTCACCACCGACCAACGGCGATCGAATATTGCCCGCGTTCACCCCGACCAACGGCGATCGAATATTGCCCGCGTTCACCCCGACCAACGGCGATCGTAATATTGCCCGCGTTCACCCCGATCAACGGCGATCGAATATTGCCCGCGTTCACCCTCTCAACGGCGATCCGAATATCGTCCGATCGATCCACGACGACGGTCTGCCCGTCCAATCAGTCTACAACACCGTTCGCCTATCCTAGTCCACATTGGTCTACAAGTAACACATCTTCCAGCAGTCTTATTGCTCTGCCTCGGATGGTCCATGATAAGGAGATTGGCTCTGATTCCCAACAGATGGAATTTAACCTACCCGACGCGACCTACCCGTGATTGTTGGGATTCTTTGTGCCAAAGATAGTTCGATCCCGGCAAAGAATGACCCCGTCTGTCCAAATCAACGGCCTCGTCTGGTCCAACATTCAAATAAACTACGGTCTGTCAGTCCAACCTTAAATCAACGGCGGTCTGTGTTCAACCTCAAATCAACGACGGTCTGTCTGCCCAACCCCAGATCAACGACGGCCGTCCGTCCAACCTTCAAATCAACGACGGTCTGTCCGTCCAACTCTAAAATCAACGACGGTCTGTACATCCAAAATCAAATCAATGACGGTCTGTCCGTCCGACTCAACCGTTGGCTTATGCCAAAGAAGGTTTGATCCCTAGTGGCATTGATCCATCCACAACTAACTATTCCCCAGGAGAGTCCACCTCACCATTCAATGATGGTCCACCCATCCCTATTTTCCAACAGAGTTCAAACTCTTTTCCCAACAATCTTCAGATGGTCCGCCCGTCTTCAATCTCTCAATGGATGGTACATTTAAATACATGTCCGCATTTTTCTATTTCTTCTGGATAGCCTTGAGAGGGTGTCTAGAAACCTTTGGACGTTACTTGTACCAAAACAATGGTGCTCCAAGTGCCGTCAAAGGGGGCTACTGTAGACACCCTATTTTGGACTTTCCGAATAGTTTATTTACGGTCTTTGATTCCCCAATGATGATTAAGGTCGAGAACATACCGAGTTGTTTGATGAGTTTGAGCTTTGAGCGTCGAACCTCGTCCAAACCCATTTCAAACCCTTGTCGAACCCTCGAGATAACCAAATGGCCTCAACAAAACCTGCTGAGTACGCCGGTGGTGGACTAGCGTGCGCAGGAACCACCGCCACGTGTCAGTCACTACCACTCTATGGCGCACGCCACTCAACAAGTGGCGCACGCCGGCCTGATCAAATCAACCTTTTCGGCCGGTGGCGGGAGCCTCTGCGCTCGACGTCACCGGCCCCCGATCATTACTCCTGTTCCTTTCCTTCCATCAGCCAAGTCCCATGCATTTAATGCATGGGAGCTTCCTCCAATACTTGATCATCCAAACAGCCCCTAAAGGCCAAACTGATCTCAGCCCCTTTTGCCTATATATACTCCCTCTCTCACTCTTGCAAAGGGTTACCAAGTTCAAAAGGGTTAGCACCATTAAAGAGTTCAAGCCCCTTTGTCCTCTTCTTCATCATTCTCCTTTGCTTCCTTTCTCTTCCATAGAAAGAGCAAGCAAGGGAACATACTCTCCACAGTCCTCAAACCTCACTACATCCACCCTCCATCCATCTTCTTTCAAGCTCAAAGTTCAAACCATCCATCAAACTCTCAAGCAAAGGTATAACATCTTTTGCTCCTGTTTTCTGTTCTGACCCCTGAGGGGGGCTGGCAGGGTCAAGACGCAAGGCTCCAAAGCCGTTTGGTATGATCAGGTGGCGCACGCCAGTTACTTGTACCGCACGCCAGTCATGGCTGTATGGTGAAACTGGTGTGGGGATCACCGATCATCCTTATTTTGTCTTATTTACATTCTGATCACCCTGATGCATGCTAAAACAAGTTTACAGCTTTCTGTATTGTAGAACTGTTTAAGCATTGTACTTAGTTTTTCCTTTCTGTTTCTTTGGAATGCCTCTGGGGGTCTTCTGGTCATGTTCCAGAGCCCAGATGGTGCAAAGCCAAGCACTGATTGAGCAGAGTCAACTGGCGTACGGTACCATATACCTGCGTGCGCCAGTCGCCCCTTGGCCAGTGGCTGGCCCTTGCATGGCAACTAGGCTCCAGGCCTCTGATCATCCTCCCCTCACTGTTTAAGGGATTTTCTGTCTATTTGGTGGCTTTTAAGCCCTTTACATTGTCTGTAATAGCTTAGTAATCCATATTTAACTGCGTGGTTTGTCCTGGGTGTGTACTTTCCAGAGCCCAGAGGGTCGAGAACAGAAGCTGTGGTCTTAGGCTCACCGGCGCACGCCAATTGTGGGGTGGCGCACGCAGATCATGGCTACATGCAGTGGCTTAGCCAGTGCAAGCAGGCTTGCTTCTGTGTGCACTACTGCACAAACAGCGTGCACTAGCTTGTCTAAAACAACCACAGAAGCTTGTTCTCAATCTATTATATTTGCTTAGATCAAACATCATCATCCATAAACATTTTGTTACATCTTTTGTATATAAATGCAACTTGTTTACAGTTTTAATCCCTATTAACTGTTCCCCCGCCCTAACTGGTTAAAAGAATGATCAAATAAAGAGAGAAATGCAAATGTTTTACAAAACGCCTGAGTAGAGACCGGTCTCCGGACTGGGCGAGGGGGGTGCCATAAAACCCTTCCCTTCTCGTAATCTGGTTCCCGAACCTCAAGATCGAAGGTGACGACGGCCTAGTCTACAAAAGCCTTTTTCAAAATCAAACGGACGTGGTCCAAACATTTTCAAAAGAACGGTTTCTTGGGTACTAACCGCAAAACCCGAGTGGCGACTCTCTGATCTGCGAAGCACTTCGCCGCGCTTTCCGCAGGATAAGGGCGCACCCAGGATTTCATGCATTAAAACACGGGATTTTTGGGGCGTGTGCCCACAGCCAGACTCAACTGAATAGAACTTAGAGCTTTGGCATCCGTATCATCCCAATCTTCCTCTTTGATTCCAGAACTAGTCTTGCCTGACAAAGCCTTGTGCAATCCTTGTTGGGTTAACAGAGCCTTCATCTTTACTCTCCAAAGACTGAAACTGCTGCTCTGCCCATCAAATTTCGCAATCTCGAATTTAGCCGCCATAGCCACAATCGGAAACGAAACCCTAGTTTTTGCAACCTAAGGCTCTGATACCAGTTTGTTGTAACGAACGCTATGAATGCAAGCTAAGAACGAGAAATTGAATACTAAACAAGAAATCACAAAGACACAAGATATACGTGGTTCCCCAAGATGGGTACGTCCACGGGCGAGGAGAGAGAGGATTCACTAACCAACGTGAAGAAGAGATACAAAGAGCCGGCTGTAATCCGTAACTCTAGAAAGGCCACAATATGAGAGCCCAAAAGATACTTTAGAAGTTCCCCAAAAGCCTTATTTATAATAGGCTACAAAAACGGGAACAACATAATTAACCAATGTGGGACTAAAGAATACAAGGCATTCCCAACACTCACAATTGGGGTGAGCCCCACACACTGGAGGTGGTATACTCCAGTGTGTGTGGGACTCACTCCAATTATGATTGAATGTACGTATGTGTGTGATTATAGCATTGTTGATTGAATAATTATTAAAATAGTCTTGGATGCCCTAACACTCTTGTCCAGTACTAGACATTTATGTAATTATGTGGGGCTTATACGCTTAATTTTGGCACAACGTGGCAGTGTTAAGACCACCAAATAATTTTTTTGATTAATGAGATGATGTGAGTGCTTTCGTCATTGTGTATTGCCATATCCACGCTGCTCGAAGTACCCCCAAACAAATATAAATAAATAAATATATAAATAAATAAATATATATATATATATATATATATATATATATATGCGATACTCTTACTGAGAAAGAGATGCCTTCAAACTCCCAGGCGCTCCAACTCTCCAACACCTAATGTGACACAGATTGGGGGGGGGGGGTGGGGGGGTGGGGTTATAATAATGAAATTTCGTACAAGCTAGCTTGAACTATATTAATCACATCTACCTTTCACTTTTTGATTCATGAATGGATAATGTTATAAATATCGCAAAAACAGAGTCGATCGAATAAGCAAGTGGGGTGTTAATGCAGTTGACACAATATTATATCCCTCATGCGTGAGGTATGGAGTTTAAGTTCCACCTTTTGTCCTTCCCCCCTTAACACTAAACATTCTCCTAAAGTATGGAGAAAAGAAAAAGGAAAAAAAAAAAAGGGAAGTACAAATGATAGGAGAGTACTCCAAATAATCGATTACCTTATTCTACTCAATTTTAGTTCACGTAAGATAGTGGTGCAACTCTTGGCCACCACTAATCCTTTATTAAAGTGTCTAGTAGGATGTAATTTTTTTCATTACACTCAAAATGAGGATGAACGTTATTTACTTTGGGTGAGGTTACGCCGAACTCCACTTTGATGACCAAGTCCATTTATTTTGTAAAGCTTGATCTTTAAAAGACAGTCCTGCACAAAAAAAAAAAAAAAATCGTAATCCAAGATCAATAAGTATTTGATTGTCCGACGCTTGTTTTGGTTCAAAATTTTTAGTGTAGAGTCTTAGATCAATAATTGGACGCTTGGATCAAACACTTATCGATATTCAACTGAATATTTAGCTGTCATTCACAATAAAGAAAGACATGGTTGCAAATTACAAGTGACTACATTTACCAAAAGACGTGCATGCTACATTATTCAGCATGATTATATATATGTAAAAAAAGACCCGAAAGCATGCATACGATACGAAGATGATCGATGTTGGTTTTCCCATCAAAACATGCTCTCTTTCGAGCATCAAATAGCTGTCTGTCTGTTTAAATCAAAATTCAAAAATAATAGAAAGCACCAAATACAGTAGCTAATTGGGCTATACTCCAAAAAACAAGGCCTGATCGACTTGCCAAAAGTTGCAGACCCAGGTCCATATAAATTAAAGTACTGTAGTCCATTTTTCATGATCTCCCATCTAATTAATCTTCTTTCAATTAAATTAGATTTAAAAACTAACTGGATCATTCACAAACGATGTCCATTACCTATATATGGATATTGCTCATGCTGTAAAGGAGCACCCTCAATATGTAATAAAAATACAATAGTTTTGACACCAACAAAAACAGTTTTGGAATTATCATTTTTCTAAAAAATAAAAAAGTGAGAAAATTAATCTCTAAACTTAAGCAGCAAGTCAAGCACCAATTAATCTTCGTATGGAGTACTAATTAGTGACAAAATCACCAATTAATATGCTCCAAATATGGACAGATTCTTCTTCCCTTCTCCGCCAACAGCAAGCTTTATCTAATAACAAGAACTATTTTCAGATAGTTATAAGCACAAACTTAAAATAGTGGTCATCCTAGCATATGCAATGCCTTTATATTATTATATATATATATATACATACATATAGATAGAGAGAGAGAGAGAGAGAGAGAGAGAGAGAGAGAGAGAGAGAGAATATAAAGATAGTATATATACACCTCGTTGTCTAAATATATTGCTTGGTGAAAGTTTCCCGTACGTATATAGTGAATTTCTGGCACATAGCAACTTATTCTTTCCTCTTTTCCCTCGTTTGAAGTGGGAAGGAAAGGAGAAGCTCAAATTTATTACAGTAAATGAAACCGTTCAAATTCATTTGTTTGCGCTCAGAAAAAGAATCCTGCGCACTCAACAAAAACAATCTGAGGAGGGCCAAAAGAAGAAAGTTAGGAGGAAGCTGTGGTACACAGGGTATACGGTATGTCTAAATTATGACAATTTGTGATTTTCATTATGCCGATTTTTGGTTTTCTAATGCATATTTATGATTCTAGTTACGACTTGTATTTTAAAATTTACCTGTTGAACAGATCATTAGCAGGTTATCCATAATTAAAAAATATTGTTATTATGTAACCATAATTATTCGTATCGGAATCCATAATACTTGTACCCTAACCAAATACATGCGTACAATATCAAAAATTAAATAATGCTACCCACAAATGTTATAACAACACCATAAATTGGCATTATCTTACCACAATGAGTCGTACCAAATTTTTTTTGACTCATATGATATTTCGTAACAAAATCAAAATATGTCGTACCAGAATCAACAATTGTTATACCCAAGCCAAAAATATTTGTAAAATGCCACAAATTTTATAAAATAACCACAATTGTTATGACAATACCTAAAATTGTCATTTTCTTAACACAACGTGTCGTATCAAAAGAAAACATATTTAAATACCACAAATTATATAACAAACCACAATTGTTATGACAATACCATAAATTGACGTTTTATTACCACAATGTGTCGTACCAAAGGAAATTAATTAAAATATTCCGTAATAACACATGTCTAAAATACCACAAATTCAGTAATAGAACCAAATTTGTTATGACAACACCATAAATTGACGTTTTCATACCCACAACGTGTCGTATAAAAAATTCAATCAAAATGTTCAATTAACGATAATTATAATCAGCAAAATATCATACCACAAATTCAGTAATATAACCAAATTTGTTATGACAACACTATAAATTGACGTTTTCATATCTACAACGTGTCATATAAAAAAATTCAATCGGAATGTTCAATTAACGATAGTTATAATTAGCAAAATATCATACCATAAATTCAGTAATATAATCAAAAATTTTATGACAACACCGTAAATTGACGTTTTCATACCCACAACGTGTCGTATAAAAAAAATCAATTGAAATGTTCAGTTAACAATAGTTATAATCAACAAAATATCATAACACAAATTCAGTAATATAACCAAATTTGTTATGACAACACCATAAATTGGTGTTTTCATACCCACAACGTGTCATATAAAAAAAATTCAAGCGGAATGTACGGTAACGATAGTTATAATCAGCAAAATACCATACCACTAATTATTTTCAATTCCCGCCACATTTTTTTTTGAAATTTTAAAATTTTCACCATATTATCTTAATTTTCGATTCCCTCCACACTATTTTTTAAAAATTCTTATTTGTCCCTACACAATACCTCAATAATTTAAACTAAAAATGAAGTTCTAGCTCAAAATTTTCATCCAAGAAATTCACCAAAAAGTAAGTACTATACTCAAATTTTCGAATATAACTACAATTTCCTCTCAAAATATTAGTCTAAATTAAATTATTTCTCTACAAAATTTAATTCAAAAAATCAAAATTTCTTCAATTTTTCGAAGAAAAATGAGAGGTCACTAAAATAAATAATTATCCAACTGTCTCAAGATACGGATATTCACGGCGGTGCACTTAACAATTGGCACTATATATTTGACAGGCGGATCGGTGCCAAATTTTCACCCTATGCATACAAATCCAAATTTAATGGTGGTCCTTGGAACTAGGTCGTGGAAGTACAATCTAAATAATCTTGATCGTCATTATTGTGTCACGGTCGCATGGCTACCTTACATTCAACTACAATAGAGGACTAGGTTTCATATCAAATATAAATTGAATGTACAATCTAAATGTCGTTAGTGAGTGTATTTTTAGAATGATCGATCAGGACTGTTAGGATGCCAAGTTATACGATATTCACCAAAATTAGAGATTATTGGATATCGACAACTACGTAATCGAAATTTTTTTAATGTATCCAGATGCATATTAATGTCTAATAATGCAACAACTGAGCCCCATGTAAGACATTTTTTTCGATCGGACTCATCTATCTTTTACAGAATATGAATTAGATTAAATTTATATTAATGCACCATTCGAGCCCCATCTAAGGTATTTTTTTTATCAGAACCGTCTATCTTTTACACAATATCTATTAGATTATTCGTACCAATTAGAACAAATTTTATCACTTATAGCTAGACACTTAATCGCATGAAAAATATCATTCTATTATTAAATTTGAGTGCCAATGATGGAGCTTCCAAAACCTGATCGAGCCTAAATTTACGTGAATGACTTTATTCAACAAACATAACGTAATCAACGGTTTTGATCGTTACTATTGTGTCACGGTGGCAAGGCTACTCTACATTCAACTATAGAAGAGGACTAGGTTTCATATCAAATATAATTAAATTGAATGTACATTCTAAATGTCGTTAGCGAGTATATTTCTAGAATGATTGATCAAAACTGTTAGAATATCAAGTTATACGATATTCAGTATTGTCACTAAAATAATAGATCATCAGATATCGACAACTACATAATCAAAAAACATTTAAGGTATTCAGATACATTAAAGTCTAATAATGCACCACTTGAGCCCCATATAAGGCATTTTTTTCCGATCGGAACCGTCTCTCTTTTACATAATATGAATAAATCATATGTACCAAGAATAAAGTTGATCACTTATCGTTAGACCCTTAATCAAACGAAAATATCATTTTATGATTGAATTCGGGTGCCGATGAAAGTGCTTTCTAAACCCGATTGAGCAAAAAATTTACGTGAATTATTAAATCAACAGGTATAACGAAATCAATGATTTTGATCGTTATTATTGTGTCACGGTCATAAGTCTACCGTATATTCAGCTACAACAGAGAAATTAGTTTCATATAAAATATATTGAATGTACAAATTCTAAATGCTGTTTTTTTAAGAAAAAAATTCTAAATATTGTTATCGAGTATATTTATAAAATGATCGATCAGAACCGTTAGAATGTGAAGTCCTACAAAATTCAAGATTGTCACCAAAATTAGAAATCATGGGATATCGACAAATATGTAGCCAAACGATGTTTAACGTGTCCGAATGCATTAAAGTCTATCGTTAATTGTGGTACGACATATAAAGTCTTGCTATAGAATATTTGGATTAATTTCTTTTAGTACGACACATTGTGGTAAACAAATGCCAATTTTTGGTGTTGTCATAAAAGTTATGGTTATGTTATATAATTTGTGGTCATTTTTTGGAGAGAGAGAGTGAGGGAAGAGAGAACAACCGATTACCTGCTCAGCCCTTTTTTCATTTTATTAATTGATTTAATAAATGGATGATTCGGATCATTCACTTTTAAATCCGAGAGTTTAAAATCATGGTGTGTACGGTACACCCCTTAATAAGGGGTGTGTACCATAGGACTTCCCCCAAAGTTATACAGTCTGTACTCCATTTAACACTTGACAGTTGACACCCATGCCTGTAGGACCTAGCTAGCTAGGTACTACCTAAGTCTTCTCTCTCTCTCTCTCTCTCTCTCTCTCTCTCTCTCTCATGACGGTGGTCACGCATTGAAAAATTATAGCTAGGTCGTACTACTCTTTTGTTATACTCCTTTGTCTCATAAAATTTGATACTTTCACTATTCCAGTTCTATGAAAAAATTAATTATATCTTTTAATTCGTAATGTTTTTTATAAGCAATATGGATCTTGTTTGATAAATTTTAATTTATTTTATTAAACAAAGTTCAAAAAATTACCTAAAATATTATGAATTGAAAGATATATGCAATTTAAAAATGACACGCATTTTTAAAAATGTCAAACTTTATAGGACGGAAGGAGTACTCCATTTAACACTTGACACCCATGCCTGTAGGACCTAGCTAGCTAGGTACTACCTAACTACCTAAGAGCAACAATATCAGATTAGGCATATACATAAAAATAGGTAAAATAGAGAACTTGACCCCAAAAACAACCATGCAGCAGCTTAGCTATCACTTTGGGAATCCCACCTTTTCTACAGTTCTTAGCTAAAGATAGATAGGCACTGTACACAAGCCATGCATTTGTTTATTGTTTTCTTAGGCATCTCTTTCTCTCTCCTTCTCCGGCAATACATTATTTATTGTTTTCCTTGCAATAAAATACTAATCTTTTAATTGAGAATAGGTAAAATGGATAGTATTGGTGTAGCATTGAAAGAGATGTGAGTAGGTAAAAGAAAAAATATGCACTGTTCACCAGCATTTTTGACTAACTACTGGTGTACATGCTCTAAGAGCATGTACACAAGACTAGCTAAACACCCTTTTTTAACTACTTTACCTATGAAAAGTGAGAAAATCATGGTACACCAGAATCGGTAAAGCATAAGGTAAAATACATTTGGTTTTTTGGGTCGGTATATTTCCCGAGCAACTGTTCATAGTCATTCATTAAAATACTATTGTTTCTCTCTCCTCCTCTTCTCTCTCTCTATCTCTCTCTCTCTAACTGGTAATACTATTGTTTAATGGGAATAGAGAAGAGGAAAGAGAGGTTGCTGTAGTGTGAAAGGAAAAATTGAGTAGGTAAAGTAAAAAAGGTGCTTTTTGGCTGGGTAGTTTAACTATTGTTGATGTACATGCTCTAAGTCTTCTCTCTCTCTCTCATGACGGTGGTCACTCTTTGAAAAATTATAGCTAGGTCGTACTACCTAAGTCCTCTCTTTCTCTCATGACGGTGGTCACACTTGAAAAATTATTTAGGGGCATTGTTCCACCTCTCTCGTACAAAGTAGTAATATGAGGCTATGAGCAATGCTAGAAAAGATACTGAAAAGATTGATAAACCAACCAAACAACTTGAGTTTGAGCATGCACGTTTTTGGTTAAGAGCTCGTTCGAGAGTGGTCTATTAGATAGACCAAATCAATTTTCAACTTTTTACTACTTAACTCGTTCGGTTTTAAAATCAAACCTGAACAAGTTACTATTCGGCTCATTCTGTTTGTGATCATCTCGACTAAAGCACGTTTGACATCTTGTTTTATGAGCAAACCAAGATTGAACATATCCTAAAGCTCATTAAGCTTTCAAAATATAAAGAAGTCATTAAAATTGAGGATATACAACTACGTGTATAGATTGAAAACTAACCCGGTCTACCAAACTATACTTTAGAGCATGTACACCAAGGGATAGGTGAAATAACAAGTGAACAGTGGTTTTTTTGTTTGTTTTTAAAGCTCTTTTTAACTTTCACACCACACCAATTCTTTCTATAATCCTCTCTATCTATAAGCAAATAGAGAAGAAAAACCGGAGGAATAGGAGAGGAGAGAGTGTATGTTAGTTGAAGGAAAAAATATTAAAATAAAGAATACATAGTGACGCCCTGTTCCAGTTTATCTTCATTTTGTAAAAGTTTTTTTTTCAATTTTCAAACTCAAATATAATGAAAATGAAAAATAATTTTTTAATTTTTTTTGCACCGTATAAAAGATCTCAATGAGATCTATCAAACAAAATTCATATTGATAGAAAAATTATTTGTGTAAACACATGATTTTTCAGCTTGAAATTACCTTCTTTTTTCACAATCCAAAACACCCCGAGCAGGACCTAGGTATACTTAGCGAGATCAAGTGATAAAAGGAAAAGTACAGAACCTTATTAGATAGAGGCGGGTGTAGAGCAACTTTTTGCGTTTTCCTCTTCAATGTAACTAAAAATGTCTATTTACCTGTCCTGGTGTACATGCTCTCAGATCATGAAAGGCAAAATTTCTGGTGTGTTTGGATTGGATTTTGAAATTTTTTTTGAAAAATAGTAGGGGTAATAAGTGGAGAGAGATAGAGAAAGAAATGTTAGAAGTATGGGGAATCTATGGAGAATTTTTTGAAATAAAGGAATAGAAAAGGGAAAAAAAAGATTGCGAAATTGAACAGAATTTTAATCTGGACTGTGCCTTTGGTGGACGGTGCATGCTAGCTAGCTGTGTTCGGCAGATGTCCAAGTCAACAAATCTGAAATGGTCATTTAAGTCAATATTTAATTTGGGCTTTTCCAGCTTTTCGTACGTAAGATGACCGATCAAAAAAGTAATTATCGGAAAAGTCAAGCACGAAAAGTATGCAAACCGCTGATCGATTCATGGAGTGATGGAGGTGTCGTGACACAGCCCTTTGTGTTTCTTTCAAGAATTAAGTTTAATACCATACGACATCCTTTCGGAAACGAACACCGACGGAACCTGTGGTGCAGTGTGCACTGCCGACTCCCTGCATTACAATGTTTCCGGACTAAAAAAAATTTTATGTCATCGCTCAACTTTATACGAGCTTTTTCAAGTACTATTTGCATTATTTAAATTTATGTAAGTTTTTTTTTTTTTTGATAAGTCGATCGGTCAAGTTAATTTGATTAAGTTAAAGGAAGTTATTGCTTAATTAGTACATATAATTGAATTAATTGAGAAAACTCTACTCAGAGGGAAACAAACTCTCGTAGTACAAAAAGTATGAAGTAAGTCTTTTCTAAAAAAAAAGGTGAAGAATATGGACCTCAGAAAGATCGGATGTGCTTTATATGTATAATAACAAGCTTACGGTATCGAATTCCCCTTTCTCTTGTTGGGAACTTGGGCGGCAACCATAGTTAGTGCCATCATCTCTTCTTTTCTTTTATCTTCTTTTTTTTTGTAAACTAAAATGTGTCCTCTCTTTTTTATTTTTTTTGATAACAAAGTATCTGAGCTAGCTTGCATACACTTCGACTAATCCTGAGACCAGACATATCTCTTGTGGGCTAAAAGTGTAAAATATTTGGCATTTATGAGATTCGTGTGCACGTCCCCGGCCTCTTGTCGTAAGTTTTTCTCTCTTTTTTTCATGGGAAATGATCACACAAACAGGCACATATAATCCACATGCGTGAGCGTGAAAGCATTTTTGAAACACATCTCAAACTAACTAATAAAATGCACGAGAGCGAGGCTCGAAAATGCGAACGCAGTACAAAAATTAGAGAGCTGAAGCGTATCGTATTTTGAAGAATCGTGGAACTAATTACGGGCAAGACATACGACTGACTAATTCAGAAAAGTAGACAAAAAAAGCTAATTAATTAAACAAGAAGATCAATAAATAAACATGAAAAAGTCAATTTGGGTTTACTGAAAATTACTCAAGATCGATAACACGTACGCGACGTGTCAAGAGATCGATCTTGTTCCCAGCTTGGTGTTAAGTACGTACTCCACCGAATTTTGGTCGTGGAAGACATATATATATATATATATATATATACTACTGTACTACAGACGCAAGTGAAGCATCGTCGTGATTTACGTTTGCATGCAGTGATCATGATCAAGTGAAAGTAGATTATATCGATCATGGTCAATGGTCATGGTATGCGACATGCAGATCGACAAGAATTAATTAAAGATTAATTGGTAGTAGGAGTTTACTAATTTTATTTGGCAACCTCTGTATCTATATGACTATATCTATGCATGTGAACGGTCAGTTTCTAACTACGACCGACCCTCCTCCCTCATTGATATATGGTCACTTCACTTGGTCAGGTCAATGTTCAAAAACTAAGATTACTAAGGAGGAGGAGGAGGAGTACTAGTCTAACAAGGAATTAGACTTTTGCTCATCATTTTCTATTCTAAACTTGCTAAAGACTAGTACCGGCGCCGGCGTACGTAAGCATCGAAGTATAGCTACACTAGTACGTACATTTCTAACAACACAATACTAACAAAATTAACAACCGTGCTACCGCTCATCTTTATCGCTACCCCGATCTCACTGTCTGTTTCGGTAATCAATGGTCTAAATTTAAAAAAAAAACTTTTTCAGGAAAAAGTTAAACTTAACTCTAACATGTACTCTTCCGAGAGTCTTCCCCATAAAGTATTAAACTTAACTCTAAGTGCGGTAGCGGTAGTCCTAGTCAATTTTTTTAAAACTCACATATTCATCAATGAAGTTACATACAGTATAAGCCATGAGAGAATGGCAACCTAAAGAATTAATTGGTTGCCCTAGTCAACCTTATGGGCAACTTTATGATCGATATGATAATTAATACTATGTTGACTTTGTTTTTGGATGTACTCAAAAAATAATTTTACAACTATTTTCAGTTTCTTTGATCAAATTTTTAAATGTTTCTGGTTGTTCTCATGTATGGGGACAATCGAAAACATAAAAAAAAATAAGAAAGTCAAACTAAATTTTTTATATATGTATATATACATATATATTTTCTACTTTATCAATTATTTTCGCAGATACACATTGAAATATCAAAAAGTTTTTCGTCGAACATTTTTGAAGAGGAATTTAGTAAAGACAAGGATGTTTTTCTAGCTAGAGTTAGAGGCAAAACAAAGAATTCAAATATCCAACCTGCTTATTTATAGAAATAGTGCACATCAGATGATCGATATGACAGAGCGACAACAGAACTTCTCCCAACGACATATAATCCAATCAATTGTTAATTCTTTGATTTTCAAATATTTAATCGCATTCTATTCTGCATGTTATTGATTCTTGAAGTTCAGCCGAATGTATTTCATTTAGATTCCTCAACAAAATCATCAATTTCAAGATTTGTGCGAGTGACACAGTTAAAAGTCCATCGTCAAAGTGATTTAACAGTCGATGGCAAACTTGACATGGATTAATTTTAAGGTGGAACTATGTATGTACATGGTTTAATTTCGCGATGGAGCTATGTAAGCCCATATTACGGGCCGATTATTTTGGAATCTATTATAAGTTGCACAATAGATATCGGTGGTGGTTGTTAAGAAAATTTATGAACTTTTAATATATGAATTAGACTATATAACTATATCAAATACACCTTTTTCCGTTATTAGAATCACATATGTACCCTTGATTAAATATTTTTTGTGCTCTTTTTTTTTGGCTTTTAAATAAACCTTATAGATACCATCAAAGATATTTTCAATTCGCCCTATTTTCCTAGTTGATGATGCCATTGCCATTGCCATTGAGTGGCCAACAACAGAAAAAAGGGACAAACACCAATATTGCACACCAACCTCCTTATTTTATAGAAATATTGCACATCAGATGGTATGATTGAGCGACAACAGAACTTCTGCCGGCAACATATAATCCAATCAATTGTTGTTTTATTGTCTTACCAAATTAGCATTAACAATAATCAAATTCAAATCTCCAAAAGAATTTGACTAGTCGTCACTTGTCATTAACCTAATTAGTTCTTTGTTTATTGAACATTTAATCGCGTTCTATTCTGTTATTGATTCTAGAAGTTCATGAGCCAGATCTATTCCATTCAGATTCCTCAACAAAATCATTAATTTGAAGATTTGCATGTGCGAGTGACGCAGCTAAAAGTCCATCGCCAAAGTGATTTTAACAGTCAATGGCAAACTTGACATGGGTCAATTTTACGATGGAACTATGTATGCACATATTACGGGTCGATTATTTTGGAATCTATTATAAGTTGCACAATAGATATCGGTGGTGGTTGTTAACAAAATTTATGAATTAGATTGTATAACTATATCAAATACACCTTTTCCCGTTATTAGAATCATAGATGTACCCTTGATTAAATATTTTTTTTGGCTTTCAAAAAAAACGTATAGATAAAATCAAAAATATTTTGTTAGGCAGAAACAATGTTCTAAAAGCTACTAAGCGCTAGTCGGGCAGTCAGCCACCTTCGAGCAATTATATATGTTGCTTATAAAAAAAAAACATCAAAAATATTTTCTATTCACCCTATTTTCTTAGTTGAAGATGCCATTGCCATTGCCATGAGTGGCCAACAACCTGGCCTGATTGCATTTAAGAAAAAATGGGGCAGACACACCAATATCTTATCCCAATATTAAAAGAAATTTTGCCTTTTAGTTGGATCCCGAATCGGAAAAATTTAATAGGCTTTTGTTGGCTTTTCACTAGTACCCTCTATTTCCCCACCCATCAAATCCAGATTGTTGAAAACTTTTAAATATACTTTCTTTTTTGTCATTTTGTTGGTTTCTTTTGTACTCATTTTCATGAAATTTCTTTTGTGATGATTTGGCAAATGCTATTAAAAGTTACAGGTGCATTTGCTATTATTGTAGATGGAGATCTCTTGTAGATGTCGTGTCTGGTTCTTAGGTTTGTGATCTGGTAGTTAGAAAATTAAATGGAAGGATAGAGAGGAAATCTTTGGAGATAATTTTAGCATTTATATTATTTTGTAAATTTCTGTTTTTTTTTTAATGAGAATAACAAAAAGCTATTCATGGAAAATGTTTGACAACTTTTTTTTTTTTTTTGCGACCCAAAAAAGGATAGAGGGAATGAAAAAGTGATTATTCCAACCTTCTAAGTTTAAGTAGATTCCGTGACGACCAATTATGTATGTGTTCTTATCACCGCGACAAGGATATTCGTAATCAGGCTAGCAATTACCTCCATCGACTTCCTCTCCTCTTCGTCCATCACTTCTGACAACTCTGTCCCCTAGTTCTCGTGCATCAAACCGCTCCAACAAACTCCACCTTTCGACACCCAATTCCCTCTTGCTAACGATCGACCTTCCTCGATTGCACCTCCGCTCACTCTTTCAACAAAAAATAAGATATCCACTTATTCTTTCTCAAAAAAATAAGATTGCATCTCCGGTCCTCTGCCCATTCTTTTTCAACAAAAATAAACTAAACATATTCGTGATAGGTTTTTTATTCGTTACAAACAAATATACGATACAATTTACCTATTTTTGTGGAGTGGGAGCAGAAAATTTAAGAATCAAAACAATATAACATGCCAAAAAGACCTTCAAGTACATTCCTTTCTATCTCTCTCCAAACTCAACCTCCCACTCACAATCTTATTACAAAGTCAACTTTTAAACAGTGGCTAAAGGTGCCACAGAAAGTATAGGACCACCGCACAAACCCATCGCATTTGTCCACTGCACCGCTAGTAGGGCCTACTCCGGGCTTCACAAAAATACAAAAAAAAAAATTCATAAATTCTAAAATAATTTTTTATGGGGTCCTTATAAAAAATCAGCTCTAACAGATATTTGTAAGTATGTTTTCTAAATTCATATAGCGAAACTGCTCCTGTTCAATTTCGCACCTACGAATTCAGAAAGCCATACCTAAAGATATCCGTTGGAGCTAAATTTTTACAGAACCTTATAAAAAATTATTTTAAAATTTATAGATATTTTTCTATATTTTTATAGGACCCAAAATGGATTTCACTAGTAGTGCGGTGTTCCTAGACTTCTTCTTTTTTGTTATAGTTTATACATCAGTCGGATTAGCGGAGAGTTAATATGTTAGTCAACAGGGGATCAGAGACTATTCATAACCTTGAACTCCAAACCTGCTCTCCGTGGGACTCAAATACTGGAAGAGACACATGAGTAAACCAACTCAATTAAACTTAGATACACGAGCAAACCAACTCAACTAAACTTAATTGGTTTTTGGGTCCTAGACTTTGGGTAGTAGTCAATATGTGCGAACACAAGCATATACACGTCCCACACTCCCACCAAACAAAATATAAATACAATTTCCCCCCCCACCACTTTCTGTATAGCTTCCTAATAGTCCTATACCGCGTCTTCACTCGGAAACCACGAACTAATTTTTTTTGACTCAGCAGCCCATTGAACAAACGACCCCGCTCGTGTCAAAGGAAATTTTAAACGTGTGGACGGCGATTGTATTTTCGTCTCCAAATTCATCATATTTTTTGTACCAAACTCCTTTTTCGATCTCTTTATTCCCTGTGGGGTATATATAAACCCCTCTCGCTCATTGGATCATCAAACATATCCCCCACTCTCCCCCCTTCTTCAGCTTCCCCTTCTCTCTCCTCCTACAGAACACCGCCACACCTAATTTTCGAGAGAAAGGAGAGAGAATTCTAGAGATAGGAAAGCGAATTTGAGATGGAACTGGGTAGAGAAATCATGGGTTCTGGTTTAATTGAGAGATCAACGTTTCTGGGTTCATCAAAAGTCCATACATTTTATCAGAAAACAAACCAGTTATTCTGGGTTAACTCGGTTTCGCAGAAAAGAAGGGTGGGATTGAGGAGGAAAGCCGTGGGGGTAAAGCCGGTGGTGGCGGCGATAAGTGAGAATTTGGTGAGAGCGGTGGTGCCGGAAAAAGCTGTGAAGTACAAGGTCAGAGGGGTGGTGACTGTGAGGAATAAGAACAAGGAGGATTTGACAGAGACACTGTTCAAGCATTTTGATGCTTTTACTGACAAGATTGGAAGGAATGTGGTGTTGGAGCTTGTTAGCACTGAAATTGATCCAAGTATGTCTTTTTATCACTTCCAAAATCTTCTGAATTTTGTTCCAATAATAAAGAGTTTTTTAAAAAAAATAAAAAAAGAGTTTTTATGTTATCAATTTGGATGCTATTACTGATAAGATTGGAAGGAGTGTAGTGTTAGGCTGAAATTGTTCAAAGTATCTTCAAAATCTTGTGAATTTCTGCTCCAATCAAGTAATCAACCCACTTGAGCCTTTTTAATAAAAAAATATTATATCTTACCAAAATTTCACGTTAGCCGCCTCCTACTATTTTTATTAAAAATATATATATCTTTTTTCCCTTGCCAATTGTGATCCTACCAATCTGAGTTTTTTGCTTTCTTTCCATTTTTGGCCTTTGGTTTTTTTTTTTTTTTTTTTTGGGTCAAACGGAATTATTTGGCCTTTGGTTTGTTAAAGCATTTCTCTTCCCAAACTAGCAATTGAGTCCAAGTTTTCTTATCGATTTTCGGGTTTTCCCTTTCCAATTCTGATCCAACCAATCAAGTTTTCACGTGGGTTTCCAAATTCTGCATTCTGGGCTTCCTTGAAACTACAAGGATTTTTACCTTATTTTAGAAGTTACTGTAGAACCAATTAACTAGTCTTTTTGAGGAAATTTCCTAGTTCCTTCAGCTCTCCCTTTTCAATTTCTGATCAAATCGACCAATTTTCACATGGGTTTCCAACTGTGAAAATTTACTGGATTGGTGATTAACATTTTCCTTTTGATACAGAAAACAAAGCTCCAAAGAAAAGCAACCAAGCAGTGCTAAAGGACTGGTCAGAGAAATCAAACCTCAAAACAGAGAGGGTAAATTACATAACCGAGTTCACAGTGGACTCCAATTTTGGAAACCCAGGTGCAATCACAGTTACAAACAAGCACCAAAAGGAGTTCTTCTTGGAAAGCATCACCATTGAAGGATTCGCCAGTGGTCCAGTGCATTTCCCCTGCAATTCTTGGGTCCAGTCTAGCAAAGATCACCCTGCAAAGAGGATATTCTTCTCAAATCAGGTAAACAAAAAGAGAACAAAAATTTGCCTTAATTTATTGGGACCTTTTGATTTTTATTGTTGTTTTTTCAACATTCAAGACTTCCCCGGCTGCACCGGCAGTGGATAAAGTTCTTTATTATTAAACTAAGACTTCTATTCTTAATATTCTTTGCCAAATTCTAATGGTCAACATCCTATGTTTTCTAGCATTGAATTTTGACTATTTAAAGGTAAAGCTTTAGTTGACTATTTCTTGGTAACCCATCTTGAATTTTCCACTTTTTTTGTTAGGCAGTCATTTTTTTTCTCATTTTTGTTAGGTAGCCAATAATCTCTCTCACCCTCGCGTGCGCGTAGACTAGAATACACAAACATAAAGTTTCACTTTACTTTAGTTTATTCATATGGGCCTCTTTCACAAAAAATAATCATGACGTATTTGATGAGTTTTTTTTATGTTGGGCTGTGACAAGCCGAATGACCACTTGGACACGGATTTTCTTAGTAGGGAAAATAATCTGTTGAATTCTTATATTTGAACAGCCATATCTGCCAAGCGAGACACCATCAGGATTGAGAGCATTGAGAGAGCAGGAGCTGAAAGATTTGAGGGGTGATGGGCAAGGAGTCAGGAAATTATCTGACCGGGTGTACGATTTCGATGTGTACAACGATTTGGGAAATCCCGACAGGGGGATAGATCTTACTCGCCCGACTCTCGGAGGTCAAAAGATCCCTTACCCTAGGCGGTGTCGCACTGGACGTCTTCCAACCGATACAGGTCAGTCAGCTATACAAACAGAATTTTCACACAGATTAATGTTAGCATAATGGGATTGTTTGCATAATGTTGTTTTCGTACTATGTTTTATGACTAAATTGCCCTTTACTTGATTGTTGTTGCAGATATGCATGCAGAGAGCCGTTTGGAGAAGCCACTGCCAATGTACGTACCTAGAGACGAGCAGTTTGAGGAGTCAAAAATGAATTCATTCTCTAATGGAAGGTTAAAGGGCACTCTGCATAACTTGTTACCCTCCATAAAGGCTAACATCTCGGCGGACAACCACAATTTCAAGGGGTTTTCGGACATTGATAGCCTTTACAGTGAAGGTCTCTTCCTCAAACTAGGGCTTGAAGATGACTTGTTGAAGAAATTGCCATTGCCTAAGGTGGTTGGCAAGATCCAACAGTCCAGCCAAGGCGACCTTCTCAAATATAACACCCCTAAGATACTTTCCAGTAAGCACTCTTCTGATGGTTCTACTTTAAACGGAAAAATTATTCAGCTAACAAATTTCGATAACACTAAAATTCATGTCGTTCTTAAAGTCAAAATAATACTGCAACGAACGATGATTGTTAGAGTTTTTGGAACGTTTTCTAGTGTAAAAAAAAAAAATCTGATTTCATGGGTAAGTTAGTAATTTTGGTTACTAACAAGTGAATATATGCTTTCCACAGAGGATAGATTTGCATGGCTGAGAGATGATGAATTTGGCCGACAAGCAATAGCAGGGGTTAACCCTGTTACCATAGAGAGGCTTGAGGTATTCCCACCAGTGAGCAAACTTGATCCACAAATCTACGGTCCACAAGAATCCGCACTCAAGGAAGAACACATTCTGGGACATCTCAATGGCATGACTGTTCAACAGGTACTTACTCATGGCTATGTTTAGTTATACCCAAATTTTTGTATAGTGGTGTTTTTAGCCCTTGAATCGCGTTTTAAAGTTCTCGTCTCTCAAGATTTGAACATGATCCAAGGGCTAAAAACGCACGGGAATACCGGTACAACAACGAAATGGTGAGGACTTGAGGCCCCGTTAATGTCTTGAGTCAATTTTTTGAGTTCTGAAATTTCTTTCATTTTGCAGGCGCTGGATGAAAATAAGCTATACATAGTGGACTACCATGACATTTACCTTCCATTTATCGATCGCATAAATGCCCTGGACGGCCGCAAATCTTATGCGACTCGCACAGTCTTTTTCTTGAGCCCATTAGGCACTCTTAAGCCCGTAGCAATCGAGCTTAGCCTGCCACTAGCCGGGCCCACTTCCCGTTCGAAGCGCGTCGTCACACCCCCCGTCGATGCCACCACCAGCTGGATATGGCAGCTTGCCAAAGCCCACGTCTGCTCCAATGACGCCGGCGTTCACCAGCTCGTCAACCACTGGTAAGCAGCTTAATAGGGTTTCACCATCAGTACGTCTCTCGTAAAAAAGGGTTTCATAGGTGAACACATTTGCTAAATTGCCTTTCATTGTCAGGTTGCGAACCCATGCAACAATGGAACCGTTCATCTTGGCGGCACACAGGCAATTGAGTGCGATGCACCCCATATTTAAGCTTCTGGACCCGCACATGAGATACACGCTGGAGATCAACGGTCTGGCCCGCCAAAGCCTGATCTGCGCCGACGGTGTGATTGAGGCTTGCTTCACTCCCGGCCGATACGGCATGGAGATGAGCGCCGCTGCTTACAAGGATTTCTGGCGCTTTGATCTGGAGGGCCTGCCTGCTGATCTCATCAGAAGGTATCATCAAGAATATACATTCATCACCATTTCCTCAATTTATCTCTCCTAATTATGGAAAAGTAGAAATGCTGTTAGTATATATTGCAAAACCAAACTAACGAACGTTTTTTTATCTCTTGATTGAATGATTCAGGGGCATGGCAGTACCGGACCCAAGCCAACCACATGGACTAAAGCTCCTAATCAAGGACTACCCATACGCATCGGACGGGCTCATGATCTGGTCCGCAATCAAGAACTGGGTCCAAACCAACGTGACCCGTTACTACCCAGACTCGGCCCAAGTCTGCAACGACAAAGAGCTCCAAGCCTGGTACGCTGAGTCCATCAACGTGGGCCACCCCGAACTCCGCCACGAGGCCTGGTGGCCCACACTTGCAACGCCCGACGATCTCACCTCCATTCTAACCACCATCATCTGGCTCGCTTCCGCCCAACACGCCGCCCTCAACTTCGGTCAGTACCCGTACGGCGGATACGTGCCCAATCGGCCTCCTCTAATGCGCCGATTAATTCCCGAAGAAGGTGATCCAGAGTACAAAATTTTCATGGCGGACCCGCAGAAGTACTTTCTCTTGTCATTGCCGAGTTTATTGCAAGCGACCAAGTACATGGCGGTGGTGGACGCGCTCTCGACTCACGCGCCGGATGAGGAATACATCGGGGAGAGGAATCACTCGTCCATCTGGACGGGTGATGCGGAGATGGTGGAAGGGTTTTTCGGTTTCTCGGCGGAGATCGGAAGGGTGGAAAAAGAGATTGAGAAAAGGAACAGCGATCCAACGCTGAGGAATAGATGTGGGGCTGGGGTTTTACCTTATGAGCTACTCGCGCCTAGTTCGGAGCCCGGGGTTACTTGTAGAGGTGTGCCCAATAGTGTGTCGATATGATATGATATGATATGATATGAGCCCAATTTGAGGAGGTCCATTAATTAGTTGAGTGAGAGTCGTATGACTCGTATTTATTATAGTGGTTTTAAGTTAAACTCTAGACTAGAGACTAGAGTTAAAAAAAAAGAACTAGAGAGTCTCTAGCTAGTTCTTTTGGGCATAATAATAATAATAATAATAATAATAATAATAATAATAGTTTAATTAATGTAAATCAATCAGGGATGCAGAATTGTGAACTCCAATTAGAGTTGTATATCCATGCATAGTAATATATAGAACTAGAAATATGGTGGGTCTATTGACTTGACTAAATTAAATTTCAATAAAGCTAGCTACTCTTTTTATGCATTTTGGGTTATTTGAAACTCAGCAGCACTTTCGTGATTATATGATTGATTCTTTGTCTTCAAAACGGCCATTTGGTATCCGATTCGTGTTAGTCTTGTTAAAAGTTGATTTAGAATTAATTGAAGTAATGCATATAAATTTGAATACAATTCTCACTATTGTTCAGTTTTTAACAATACTATCTTACAAACATGCTTAATTATCTTTGTTCCACAAATTACTAGCTTGTAATCGTATTGATACAAGTTTGTTGGAGACAGATCCTCGAATTATTTTTAAACATACTAGGGAGAGATGGAGTTGATAAATGAACTAAATTATTCTAGTTCGTTTTCGTTTTCGTGTTCATGTTGAATTGTTAAATGCTTGCTCAAGAACGATTCCAATTCGTAACATAAATCAATTGAGGTTTTGAACTAGTTTTTTAAGCTCGTTAAACCTCGATATCAAACTTGAACAATGTAGCGACCCTAATTTCCAAAATCGATTTTATAAATGAATTGTGCTTACATTGAAAACTTTTATTAACTGACTGCTTGTGCAAATTTGTGTGTACAACCACCACCACGCCGGAGCTACATAGCTGCCGCCATCTCCTCCATTGAAAACCGTTGTTTCACTCCGTTACGCCGCTAAATTCCAGGAGAGGGAGAGAGAGTGTGTGTGTGTGTGTCAAACCCCTCTACTCCCTCTATTATGTCTATATATCTATTCATCTATCTATCTATCTATTATCTTCTATCTTCTATATAATATAGAAATGTAGTTGAAGCCAAAAGCCTTTCAATTTTCAATTTTAAATTTCTAAAATTTTGAGTTTTAAAAAAAAAATGAGAGAGAGAACTGTGGGAGAGAGAGAGAGGGGGGGGGAATGTGGGAAAGAGACGAGGGAGAGACTTAGGAAAATTATTCTATGCTCCTGAAGGTACCGTCACGTGGTACTACAAATTCATTTTTTCACATATATGTTTTCCAATGCATAAAATGAGGACAATGTTAGCGTACATTGAACACGGGACCAAAAAAATATCTCTATTATAAAACAGAATGGTGTGGGGACAATTTGTTGGAACGGCTTAGATTCATTTGATCCAAAGGCTGTAGTGCATCCTTCCACTTCCCGGGTAAGTGCCCATGGTTTTCACCTAAATCACACAACTGTCATCCCCTTCCAACCGGGATGCATAGTGCCGTAGGAACGGGCTAGCACTAGTTAAACTATATTTTTTATCACTAACCTTGTACCTGTTTGATACACACTATATTTTTTTTGTCGCTAGACGTTCTTATTTGATACACAAGATTAAAAAAACCAATGTTATTATTTATCCCGTGCATTGAACATGTACAAACGTTAGTGTTACGATGATGGACTAGTATCGATGAGTTATGAGCGATAGGGCTGCTCGCGGTCCGGTTCGGTTCGGATTTCTAGGAATTCGAGGACCGAACCGCTAGTCACGGTTTTTATAAAATGAAATCCGTGTCCGGACCAAAAGTCCTACGGTTCGGTTTTTACAAAATAAAATCCGATCCGTGACTCGCGGATCGGTTACGGTTTTGTTCACGGATTTTAACAAAAATAAAGCTGTAACGCCCCGACTTTTCGGAAGCAAAATAAAATAATTTCTTAAGAAAATTTTACTAAATAAATATAATTTTCCAAAATAAAGGTCTATTACAATCTCAAAATAAATTTACCGATTCAAAATACATTAACTTCAGAGTTGACTCTAGACTTGATACGAATCCCAAGCATACTCGATCTCTATTCCTGATATTCTTTTTGTGTCGAACTGCACCATCGTTGAATCCTCTCCATTGAATCCTGCGCCTTCTGGCAAATTGATCGCCGAAGCAATCGATTTACCAGGATACAGACGTATCCGTGAGTGATAAATCACCCAGTAGAATAATCCAACCCAACCACCCCTCTTACTTTACAGCTAGCAATCAAGCAGGATAAACATGGTACGAAGAAATATAACAGAGGTATTTCATATCAATCAGTTTATTACTATTCATTAACCTGACGTGTGATCTAAGATCTCACCGCGAGATCTTTCCTCCCTCAACCACTAGCCATGCTCGGTCCCATGGGATCACTTTATTTTGCTGTCGCGGATTGCACCTAAGTTATGTACTCAGTGTGTATCCCTCTCAATACAGCAAAAGAAAACTTACCATGCCTGAATCACGACTAGGGTTCGCCTATCTTATAAACCACATCACAACCATTCCACAATCATCACTGGACACCCGCCAGTCTATCAATTCATCACTGGACACCCGCCAGTTTCAATCTCATCACAATCTCATCACAACTCAAAATCACGCCTGCAGGCAATCTAAAACAAAAACTTTTCCAATTCATCCATTACTTATCATCGTCTAGGTGATTTCTATTTCGCATACCACCCCATGTCTCTAGAATCCAATCTAACATATCATTCAGCAGTTGGAAATAATAATTAAGCAAACAGAATAATAATTGAAATAAACAATATGCATTGAATCACATAGCCTTTTATGAATGGGCCGTTGCCCTTAGTTCTGTATGATCAACAAGTTATTAATAAGGTAAGGAACTTTTAATAAATAAAAGTTTTAATAAAAAGAATATAATCTAGGCTTGTATAAATTTTTATTTAGGAAAATAATTTGATTAGTGATCATAATAAATACAAAAAGTAATTAATAATACTAGAATAGGTAGCATGGCTCTAAAAGGAGTCCTAGGGTCCTACGTAACATGTTCGAGTATCAAAAAGTGGGTCCGGAGGGTTACGGAATTATTTTTAAAAAATGATTTTTAAGGTTGTCAAAAGTAGAGTAAATAATATATAATAAATTATTTAATGAATAAAATATGTCGAGATTAACAACATATCATCTTTAGTATGTAAAGAATCTAAAAAAAATATTTTGGGAATTTATAAATGGTTTATAAGGTCGCAAGGATTTTTCGTTTGAAAACTTTTGCAAGAAATTAAATAAATAATTAATAAATAGATAATAAAATAAAAAAAAATATGACGTTAACAAGTTATGATCTTTGAGGTGTGAGAAAGCTAGGAAAAATAGTTCGGGGGTCGAAAACAGTGTTCGGGATGTCGAAAAATCAATTCGGAACAAAACTGGACGAACCGCAAGGTTGGACCGGGTTGACCTTGCGGTGGAGCACCTCGCCGCGAACTCGCGGCTGGTTCTTGCGGTCCGCAGGTTGCGGCCGCAAGGTTCGGGCCAGGTTCGATTTTTTTGGTTTTTCTCACGGTTTTCGATGCATGGGGCTACGGGGGCTATTGGATTATGCTTAAAAACATTAAATATACTTAGAGGAGTATTCGGAATAGATTATAGTACCTTAGTTTGATCGAATTGATCAAAAATCGAATCTTTGATCGTTGGGGAAGATGACTTCGGTTTCGGCCGAGGGGGTACCTTGGGATTGAATTGAGGCTTGTTTGGTGATGCTAGGAGTTGTAGGAGATGATCGGATCTATCAATTCGGGTTTCGATTGGTCGTGGCTATGAAACCCACTTTTCTCTCTCTTTCTTTCTCTCTCTAAAACTCCATGGATTGGAGTCCGGTTTCTCTCAGATTTCTCTTCTGGACTGGTGGAACGTGGGGAATGGCGTGGTGTGCCCTAGGGTCGGGGTTAAGGGGTATATATAAGAGAATTTTTTTGATAAGGGTGATAAAATTGTGTTCTAATGGAATTCTAACTCTTGGTTTGGAATATGGACGAAAATAAGGTTAGGGAGGAAGTAGAGACTGAGTAGGAGTAGGAGAGGGTGAGATGGAAGGAGTTATAATCATGTATGCAATAAAAAAAAAATATGAAAGAGATAAATAGGATAGGATAATTATCTAATAAGGAAAAGGAATTTTATTTAAAATAATAATAATAATAATAATAATAATAATAATAATAATAATAATAAGACCTAATAATATTAACGCTATTATTTATATAAAAAAAATTGGGTCGAAAATCCGGGTTGTTATAAAAGCTTAAGCATATATCCCACACTAAAAGGGAAGAATGTTACATTCAAAATTAAGTTTAACACCACCAAAAAATACTTGTCACATAAACTACCAAAAACCTATTTTAAAAATCAAATTCAAAAGAATCTAAACACTAATAGAATTGTATCATTATAATACATAACATTAAAAAAATGAAAAAGAAACGAACTAGTGAAACTCAACTAGGGTTACCCGTTATTTATATGAAAACACTATAATTTACTCCTTATATTTTATGTACATCTACATTATATCCCATTATTAAGATAAAATACTAAAATTGGTAGAAAAAAGTGTTAACATTACTAACAATTTATTATATAAATACACACATATATTTATATATATTATTTATATAAAATAAATATCTCACGGTTCGGTTCGGTTAATCCACGGTTTTGTAATGAAAATTCGTGGACCGAACTGCGAGTCACGGTTTTCTAATTTTTCAATCCGTGCCCGGACCATTAATCCACAGACAAAATCCAAAAGGTACGGATCGATTCGGTCCGGACCGATTTCACGGTTCACCGGATTTTTTGAGCAGCCCTAATGAGCGATAGTTTTGCAAGTTTGGCCACAAACTTTTGTGTCACTGCAATTTTTGCTATTTTCAGATATGCCCATCCATATTCTGTTATCACCACTTGATCCTTAAATTTTGGAATGTTATGTTGTGACCTACTATTATATGATTAATTGCCAAGCTACCCTGGAAAAATTCATAACGACCCATATACAGATATACCCTTCCTCGCTCTAAACCCCTCCTCGACCTCCGTAGATTACAGAGGTTGCAATCTGGGTTTCAAATCAATGATGATACCTTCAAGAAACATTCTCAGAATTCCGTTGAGGTTAACGGCCGCAACCGTGTTCCAGTGCCTCAAACCCAACGAGACACCCTCAATTTCCCGCCATCTCCCTCCGCCAATTTCCCGCGTTCAACGATTCTCGGCAGATTCGGCGGCCACCGAATCGCCGCGGCCAACTCGGTGCTCCGAGTTGACTCGGGTGGCTACGCTTGTCGACGGCTGCGACTACCAGCACTGGCTCGTGGTTGTGGAGCCTCCAGAGGGATACCCAGAACGAAGCCAAATTGTGGACCATTTTATCACAACCCTTGCATTGGCACTGGGAAGGTAACATTTTTCAATTGAAAAACTTGACATTCCATTTCTTTTTTATGTGTGTGTGTGTGTGTCTATTTTCTTTCATGGGTTTTGGGTTTTGCAACTAATTGTCACAGAATTGAGCTTGATTTCTTTCACTATTTGGATTAGTTGAAGTAGAGTAAACTAAAGGAAACTTGGGAAATTTTCTTTTAACGCACTCCAGGGGCAAATTCAGATTCAAGTATAAAATTGAGTAGAAGAAATTTGATTAATGTCAAGTGATAAATATCAAAGCCACAAAGTAATATTGGAAATTTTGAGTGAAAAAAAGAGTCTACCTTGAATTGGGTAACGGAAACGAGTTAACATTAATGTTAATATGAGCTTTACTAGAGGGGAATGATTTGGGAGGTTTTAAGTCAAAATAAAGTTGGGAGTCTAGTTTACGCATGTACAGTAATCTCGGGTCTTGAAATAATGATCGAGTAAACACTCAGTGGACTCTAGAATCTTTTGCTGGGATGGGAGCTGAACATGCATGCTTGCCGGCCCAAGGATTTTTAGTACCTAAGGCCTAATATAAAAAAATGTGCCCTTAAAGAGTTGGTAATACTTAACAATTTTTACAGCAACAATCACAATACGAGAAAGTCAAACCAATATAAAATTCTACTAATCATTACATATGAGCACAAAATACGAGATCGTCAAGTTTTTGGGGTGGGTTTGGAGGGAAACGATTTTTGGGAGGTGTTATTTGTTGGTTTGAGGGAAATGATTTTGGGGATTTAGTGGGTTGAGCACTTGGGCTTATGGATGGTGGGTTGGGCTAACTCATTACCTTTAATTGGACATTTTTTTTCATTCTATTAGACTTAAAAAGAGTCCTACTCAAACCCAAATAGTGAAAATATTGGAGTGCCCCTAAAATTTGAAATTTTTGGGATGCTTAAGGCCCAGGCCTCTTGGGCCTTGGGGTTGGGACGGCTATGATGCTCGAGATGGTAAGCCCTTAGTTGCTGCTTTGCTCCACTCGACCAACCCCTTGAGGTTTGTTGGAGTCTTAAGATTTGCCTAATAGATATGGCAGCTCAACTGGGCCGTATAGGCTTTAGTTATTGCGGATTTCAGTTTTCAAGCAAAATTTGACGACTTAGTTATCCACATGTGGCTTTCTTACATGGAGAAGCTCTGGCCCCATTTCTTAATTTTTTGCAGTGAAGAGGAAGCAAAGAGATCAATATACTCGGTTTCTACCAAATATTACTATGCATTTGGTTGCAAAGTCTCGGAAAATTTGATTCACAAGGTCAAATGTAAAGTTTAAACTTCCAAGAGTCTCTTTCATTTTGATACCCAATTCTTTTTCAGCATGCTTCCTGCGATTGATACGCTAGTTTTCCATTTGCAGCCTTATCCAATGTGAGATGGGTTCTTCCGGACTCTTATTTTTGTCATATGGAAAATGACTATGGAGGTATTGTCTTTGCTTTGTGCTCATCTTTAGCACACTTCTTCGGAATGTAAATTTTAAGTATGACATGAGAATAATAGATTTTGCTCTAGTTAATATGTTGCATGTGTTCCGCTTTCTTTCTTTTTTGAGCAGATAGCCGGTTATTAATGGTTATTGAAATTAGAAGTTCACAGAAAATATACTTTCTTAGTTTGAGGATTTTTTACTAAGCAATAAAGGACATTGGAATTAGAAGATCTTCACGAATACTGGACTTTACCAACTAGGAGTAGAAGGAGTAACACAAGATCGAATAAATTACAGTGGGAACAGATGGTTTTTATGACTTAAACTTGGCCAGGCAATTGACAGAATAAGTTTTGCTGGAAGGAAGAAAATCGTGTCCTATTGAAGTTCCTCTTCTTCCACTTAAATCTCTTGAAACCATTGATTCTCAGGTCTCAACCTCTTGATTATGTATTTTGTTTTCAGTTGTTTGGCATTGCTATCATTGTGTTAAGCCTGGTTCAGAAGACGAGGCTTCTGGTCATTGTCCTTACAACTTTGGACTGTTGAATAAGTTTTAAGCTAATCTTGTGATTTATTGAAAAACTTCTTTACTTGTCTTGCAGGAGAACCATTTGGTGAAGGTGAGGTAGTTCCGTATGATGAGAAGTACCATGCAGACTGGTTACGAAATAAAACGGATGATAAATATCAAAGCACAACTCGCTCAAGGAAATCCAGAAGAAAAGAAAGGAAAAAGATGCATGGGCTACAAACTTTGGAAAGTACTAGTAGAAGTTAACCTCCATGAGGCAGAAGATGTGACCCAAACCTGAAATCTGAATGATCAGGAATTTCTTTCCAATTCTATATATCAACTAATGGGGACACTGGGACGGAAGAGATAAAGCACCCCTCTTACTATTATATCCGGTAAAAAGCCTTCTGTACCTTTTCCTTTACTCCAAAATGTATGTCCTCCTTTCTTTGGGATTTTGATCAATTTTAGGCTCACCTGGCTGCGGACAAAGAGAGTATACAGTCAGTCACCTTAGTATATAGGCAAGAAGTTTTCTCCTCCAGTCCAATCGAATAACATTACAAAGTTACTGTGAAAGAAAATTGGGTAAATCTGTTTAAGGTGCTTTCGTTAGAAAAGGGCATGGACTCCATTTATAGTTGGAGGACACGTAGCTCTAGAAGAAGAGCTACTGATGTGCTTTCTACCAAGATAATGGGAAAGCTTATGCTAGGATAATGGAATCGCGAGATTGGTTGCCGAAGTATATGAACCACTTGGAAGTGTTCATGACTCAATAGGGTGTATCTAGATGTTTGGCAACAAAGCTGCATTTGCTTACTGTAGCAAATTCAAAAGAGTAGTGTTTGTGGTGTAGAACCGTGCTGAAGTGTATATGACTCATTAGGGTGTATCCACGATGTTTGGCAACAAAGCTGTATTTGCTTACTGTAGCGAGTTTGAAAGAGCTTCAAGAATGTACTCGAAACAGTATTGATGGAATGCCACAGTTGTACGACGGAAGGTTCTTCCCTTGTTTTGATCTATGTATGATTGGCAAACATTCTACATGTGACTAGTAGAGATTTCTTTTTGTATTGTCATTAACTGGTGGATCTTTGTCGGATTATGACACATGTAATGTACTTTTATTGCTTAAGCTGATATTTTGCCTTACAAGTTTTGTTAAAAATGCTTCTACTGCCATACAATGAAGATCGGTGTACGACCAATGACAAACAACAGCGGTAATTCCTCTCCGTTTTTTGATTAAACAGATATTTCCATTCGTTATGTCAATCTGCAGATCAAGAATAAAATACCGTGAATAACGATGACTTATGGGGTGAGCCTCGACTTGTTTGTGTTAATTCTCTACTCTTTTCATTGGTTTAGGTCAATGTACTTGTTTATTTCCGTTTCATATCCCTGTAACATTGAGAAAACTGTTTAGAGTAGTAGTACTACTAACTTTCGCCGAGGAAAAAAAAAAAAATTTGAGAAAACCAAGTCATTTTTTTTAATCACCAGAAAACCAAGTCATTAAATCTTCATTTCAGGAAGAAAACAGTCAAATAACCTTTACTGAAATTTTTAAATTTTACTTATTTTGGCCATTGGCTAGTAGCCTAGTATTCAATTGCATAGCATAAAAATCAGAAATAAATGAGTATCCCGTTTTGATTTACCAGCATGTGAATAAATTACAATGTTCTTTCAAGCAAGAACGGTCCTGTAGAACATCAAAACTTCCAAGTTTCAAAACTCAATCCTTACTAGAACTGGTTTAACATTTGCATAAAAAAAAATTCTCTTTTTTTTTTCCTTCATTCCCTTGGTTCCAAAAACCCAGACCCCACCGTAGCATCCATTTGATGTTACAGGCCATATATCTGTCAAACACCTAATGAAATGGAAAAGAACTTAGATGCGAAACTGGGAAACTTGGGAAGAGGAAGGAGAAGCACAAGTGTACAAATAAACAGGGAAAATACCAAACATGATATACACAACAAACTAATGCTGAATGATTTAATCGGCACCCAAAAACCTAACAGATATTTCCAACATTTCACGTCAAAGAAACCGCTTCCAGAAATATACACCTGTTGAATGGCATGAATAAACAAAACAAGTTACTCAGAGGGAAGACACAACATCCGCGATATCTGAGCTCGCTTTTAATGAACAGTAAATAGAGTGTACATGCATACCTCGATATCCACGGAATGACCACAGGAATGTTATATACACACAATGAAAGGACCCTGAAACATCCACAGATGTAACGGAAACCATAAGAATTATTCTCCAACGAGATTACGATGTCAAACAGAAGATGCAAATAACAAGTATTGGCACCTCTGGTGAACAAAATTTTGATTGCCACTACCGGCTGGAGTACGAGGACACGAAGCACTGAGCAACATCATAAATACTCAAGACTTTCATATTGTGGTTATGCTATCTGAAAACATGGCTTCCGTTTTGTTGGTGTCTCAAAGTTTCAACGAGTGACCGGTAAAACAATTTTAGTGCCTCCATATCATTACCCTGGCAAAAAGTAAACATCAGACACAAACAAGAAAGATAGTTACCACGATGTTGTTAAAGAAGCTAATTTTGGCATTGTGTCGAGATTTGTGGAGTTTGTGTGGTCTTCCTCCTCTCTCCTATAATCATACTTGAGAAAAAGAAAGGGGAAACTGGGAGGGCCTGCCAAAAGTCATGGTCCCAGCATTTAAGCAATTGCCAGATCAATGTTGCCAGAAAATAGTGCCACTTTCCTTGACGTCAAAATTGATGGTACATTTTTGGTCCTTGATTGTCCTTTTCCTCTCCAAAGTTCATCTCCAACTACGGTATCCCCATAGTTGAACATGAAGCTATTTGAACTATCACGTTTGTTCTCGAAATAGTACAAGAGGTTAATCATATTCATTTGATTAAATTGTGTGTTACGTGTTGGGACCGAAAGTTGTAAGTGAATTTTGGTTTAAGTTGTGAAAAAGTTCACTAATAAGTTGGGATAGACAACGCAACCTAATGCGACCGAATGGCAAAACACCCACCTCCAAAGGATATGACTTCCCACTCTACCAGACTATTATCCTAACCCCATCCTGAAATCCAACGTTGCCCAAGTAGCGTACATAGGTTACACCCCTTTGGGCATCTTTTGCGAAATTATTACTCCCTCCGTCCCAAATTGATAAATGCCCTACGAAAAGACATGTAATTTTCCGGGAAAAAAATCAAGTACTTATTTTTTGAGTTTCTTTGCACCAAATTATAGATCTTGATTAGTTCTGTAATTTGGTGCAAAAATTCAAAAAATTATGAACTGAATTACTTGATTTTTTTTATCGGAAAATTGCAAGTCTTTTTGTAAGGGGCTATCAAAATGGGACAAAGGGAGTAGGCAATCAAAAGCAGAAGAGAGTGTTTCAAAAGCATAATGATACCTGCAACTTTTGACAATATTGTGCTGCCAAATCTTGGGAGCAATATGCAGCTGGGAAACTTTTCGACACAAAATGAACCAGAAAATCATTTCCAAACTTCTCATACATGACCTTTTGGGCCAACACTATTTCTCCGAACAGAACAAGCTGCGACAGAAACCAAAAACAAAACAAAACAATTAGAAAAAAAAAAAAATACCGTTCATTTTATCACAGCTACCATCTATACCCATAAAGACCAGTAACTTTGTTCTAACTAGTATGATAACAGCTTTCAACACTGGCAGGATAGGTGATCTTATGTCATTCTATGTATAGAGTTAAACGAGAATATCAAAGTCATGCAAGTTTGAGTTGAACGAAATTCAAGGATTTGTAAATTCGAAGTAGCATTTTTCATGAACTAGCGGGCGAAACTTTTTCCAGTCAGCGAAAAGATAACTTACAGTATGTGCATCACGGAACTCAAAGGACTTGTCAAGCACACTGTACAAACAACAATTTGTTGCAAAGGTCTCGATTACAAAGCTCTGGAAACCAGGAACCTGAAACATTTTAACCACTTCAGTAAATGAACGAATACTAACCCCAATAAACTTACTGGGAAATCTACTTTTCACAAAAATTAGACTCAGATGGGCAATAAGATATCTGGAAAGAGGAAGGAGAGGGAGCAATTCCTTGAAACATTACCTTTTCTTCACCATATGGCTTATTGCACCAGTCTTTAATTAGTCTAACAAATATCTGTACACAAGACTAAAAAAAGAAGAAGTTAGATTCAATCCATGAGTAAATATACAGTTTATCGGCCCAAAGTACTGGAAATCAAAGTGAAACAAAAGACACACTGCCACACTGTAGACACTCCTACATGCGGGTTTTGACATCTTATTGTGAACCTCTGCTAATTCATCTCAATTAAGAAACTTAATACATTATCGAGTAAAAAAGTAACTTTTGGCATTATCGATAATGAAAAACAATCTGTTGAGTAAAAAGTAAGAATAGAAGGGTATAATACATTATCACTAAAATGAGCTTGTCTAGCTATCTTCCACTTTGTGAAACAACACTTGTTATAGAATTTCATATCACTTTCAGGCAGATACTGGTGTCAAAATTGTCTGTTTCCCACGGTAGATAAATTTATCACCGTGAAGTTCCAGCATGTATCATAGTGTTTCTGTCGATAATTATAGAGCATTATACACACCTTTCTTACAACCATGTCCTTGTGATTACAAGCAGCATACAATAGCATCTGCATCATTGGATCCAAGTAGCCTCTACTTTTGGGGGAGAGGAAAACTGAGGACAGATTATGTGTAGTAATCACATGAAGGAAAGTGTACAAGGTTTGTTGAAGCTCTTGCAATTCACGAATTTCCTTCAATAACAAGAAGCAATTAATCATGAGACAGATATAAGATAACAAACCATATTTCCATTCACCAATAAGTCGGAAAGCAAATTAAATGCAACCTTCCTATCAGGCAGAATGAAGGCTAAAAGCAGAGACCTAGTTTTCGGGATCAATTTACATGAATAACGTGCTCATTTCCTAACCAAAGATATAATCGTAGAAGATATCATCGCCGAGCTCAAATTCTGTATTAAAGCCATTTCAATGAATTCTCTGCGTGTTTGATAACAGATTTCGTTTTTGGGGTATTCGTAATGAGATGGGATTAGGATTAGGATTGGTAATGAGGTGGAATTATTAATGAGGAGACAAATCTTTTATTCATGTTTGTTTTGGACAGGATTAGATTGTAATATTGGTATTACCAATCCTTAGGTTGTTGCCAACACCAAACAAGAATTTAAAAGCCCCCATAGGACTCACAATCTTATCCCAAACTCAAATCCTGCTGTCAAACAAGCCAAACCTATATTGAATATAGACATTTTAACTGGAAAGCTACACGTTTGTACCCTTCAATCTCCTCCTGTTCCTATTTCTTTTCTAACAAGATTTAACTACAAAACATGTAGCATGATAATAAATGCAAAAATAACAAGCACAAATGAATGACCAACATGCCATGCAACCAAGGACATCAGTAAAAAGTATGTAAGGTTTTAATCAGCGCCAAAACATACTATATTGCGGGCATCTGGCCAATTGCACTTACTCACCATTATAACCACATGTTTCACAGGGTAGTACAACTATAGAACAATGGGGGATGCCACAAAAACTGTTTTCATGTCAATATAGACAGCAGATCATAGTCTCTAACAAATGAGTGCAGGCAGAAGTTACATTTGAGAAACTCTAGGATAGAAAGTCACACGCAGACATCACAAAGAGAAGGGTTAAGACTGAAAACATGCAAGTGCGTAAAAGTTAAGGATGAGAACACCTGTATGCACTGTCGCCTTACTATCATTCAAAAGCTCACATACCTCTGTATTGCTCCCAGGCCCAGAAGGAAATCCATTCCTCGGAATGATGTTAAATATCCTACTAGCAATTTTAGGATATAATTCCTCCAATATGTCATGGAGCGCAGTGTTGAATTTGCAGATTAGCTGATTGAGTAACACAAGGAAAGCCACCATCTTCTTTGGCTGCAAGAAAAAGATGATGTAAATCAAACAGTTAGAGAAGTAAGGACATCACAAAAACACACTGGTGCAGACCAATGTGATCATACTCCCAAAAAAAGAAAGAGCAAAGCTGTCACATTTCAGTTATATCAGTTATGCTTATAACCCATTAAACATTAAACTTCAACCATTATTCTGAGACACGGGAAGGAAGGCTTCTCTTACTGCAACTATCGGCGACGAAAAAATAAATCATAAATTCACAATCCAAGTACTGAGGAAAATCCCTTCAACAACAACGCCACCCCGCCGATCAAAAAAAAAGACACCCCCCCCCCCCCCAGATGGATAAAAAAACAAACGCGAGCACGGTGGCTGGCATCGGCCCTAGATGGAGAAAATTTTCTGTACACGCAGCTAAATTTGAGTCAAACTACAGCAGAACATTTGTCTTCCAAAATATTTTCATCACACAATCAAGGAGAAGTAAAATATATGCACCCGAGGCACAAGAAACGAGCAAGAAGTGGGTCTTTAAGCTAATAAAACATCATCCAGTAAAGAGATGACATGCTTCACTCGTAATGAACTGAGACATGAGTTGACCTGATAATGGGAGGAAAATCAGTCACTACAGGAGAGATAGTATAGGTATAGGCAAGGCAAGGGAGAAAAAACAGGGGAAATGGTATTGTTTGCATTTCTGAAAAATGAAAAGGTTGTCAGGGGGGAAACAATTATGTTGCTCATTAGTGTAGAAGCAATGTGAAAAGCAAACAACATAGAGTTCAAATACAATACGCTTATACCTCACTTTCCACAAGCAACTGCTCCAATGTCTTGGGGAGATAAGGAAAGACGGATGTTCCTAAGGTGTCCACCATGCGGTGAATAAACGATGTGACCTGATTTAACCAGAAAAAACAGATAAAGACAAAGAATGAAAAAAAGTAAAAATCCGTAACCTGAGTACTGAAGTAGCTAGCAACCTAGCAGTGGGTAACAGTGAAATCAATAAAACGTAAAACAAATTGCTCAATATCATACCTTACACCTCAAGGGCTCAACCTTTGGAAAGACAACCAGAATTTGGAGTAGGACATCCAATGTCTGAAGTAAGAGAGAACAAAAGCAACATCAGTGCAAGGACACGTCACCATATAACTAACAATCTATACACTGTACATCACAGAAATGGTAACCGAAGACCACATAATACACCTTGTCATTGGAGAGAGAGCTTATAAGTTGATGTACAACGAAAGGGTGAAAGTAGTAAACAAATTGCAAAAACTAATCAACTGCAGAGTGTTATGTTCTCATCTGTAAGGCAATTGTTGCTCATAATTGATAACACGACAAATGGGAGGAAATGGAAAACGATTAAATAAATAGATAGATCTTGGATACCAACCTGCTTAAACATGAGACCAATTGCAGGTCGACTACCAGTGACAAGACGCTCACTGAAGCCCTGAATTACACGGAATTTTAGAGAATCAAGGAGAAATTATGGAAACATGCAAATCGGGTTAAAATTGCAGCTAAGACTGAGAAATAACTTCCGAACATCACAAAGAAAAGTTTTCACCAAAATAAAATGAGCATCACGCCAGACTTCAAACATCAGAGCACCATTGGACAAGCTTGGCAACAACATAATAAGTCACTTTTCCTGTTTTTACATCAATGACTAGTAGGTTTCCAGATAGATCAGAGAAATGTCTACATGAGCAGCATCAAAAAACTTTACATCCAGAAGAAACAGACAAGTGCATGTGATGCAGTATGCACATGCTATATTATCTGAGAGAATGAAGACAAGAACCTTGCTGAGGGCATTAATGGCCATGATTATTTGCTGAATAGTTGCAATCTTTGCAGGGGACTCTTCTGAATTCTGTATTTTGGCATTTAAAAGTGATGCTTCAACCTGTTAAAGTTTGACTTAGTTTACATCGGTCGAAAATAAGAAATATGGACATCACGGTAAAATCATTTCACAATAGGCCAGATGATCGTGGCTGCACACAAAAGAGCATAAGGTTGTTACACAAGGGCCCCCAGTTCTACTCAATGTAATAATTGAAATTTACCTGCTGACAAAGAGGAGTAAGCAATGCAGAAAGGTATTCAGTTTGCTTCTCCAGTGGTACATCTTCCATCCCAATTAGTAAGCCAATTGCCTGCAAAGTGTGCACGGAAATTCTAGTCACATCCAAGTAGACTGAAACCAAATGACCGAGATTCCATTCCATATATACAGGGTAATCTTTACAAACTAACCAGTTACCTCAAAAATGTGACTACCATCTTCAGATGCAGATAGCTCTTTTGAAGTACACTCTATTGTAGTAAATTGAGCAATTGTATCCTGCAGACTCTGAAAATACATTAAAAGGGATAAGGGGGGAGAGAGAGAGAGAGAGAGAGAGAACCAATAGATTTATACTTATTTGATACCTGTAAGATAGTCTCTACGAAAGGCACAAGCTTTGCTTTGAGCAACCTCACAGCTCTCATGAAAAGATAACTTGCCCTTCGACTGACATTGACATTTGGATGGCGTATTCCTCTTTCATCGAGAAAGGCAGCCAGGACCATAGGTACACATTCAGTATGCTCTTGAACGAACTTTATATATCTCGTTATTGTATCGAGATACACAAGTGCAACTAACCTACTAGAATGGCAAGGAAACCTAGTTGACAAGAGCAATGGCACCAGCTCTCTCAGATGACCACTTCCAGTCCTCCTCGCTTCATCGCTTATCGACTCTCCATATGCATAAAAGAGGGATAGTGCAGCTTCTACCTCCTCAACGTTCCTATCGGCAGAAGATGCAACAGCACTATCTAATGAATTTCTGATAAAAACCTGAGTAACATCGGGTGCTACACGACCCACACTACGAAGCAGCACAAATAAATCCTTCCTAAACTCCACCATCCTACCCTCCTCTTCTCTCCCAATCTTATCCAGCTTATCAAGATTGTCACGATAAATAGGATCATACCGAATCTGAGAATGAATAACTTCCAATATTTGACCCACGTGAAGCAGCTGCTGCTCCCTCAGTGGAGAAAGACTCTTCATCGTGGCCACATAACCCGAAAGAAACTGCACTGTACTGAAAGTCGTGTCAATTTCACAGTTCTGCATGACGTAGAAAACAGAAGGCAAAACCTCATTTAAAAGCTCCATTGGAACGCCAACATCGTCCTGGGAATTCAAACGTTTGGAGCAATCCAGGACCTCGGTGGCATACCCAGTTAGCAATGCTGCTACTTTTGAAACCAACTCAGAATCACTATCCTTGGCTACTAAACCAAAAACCCTATTTATTTGAAGACTCTGCAAGAGCCTAATCTTGGGCTTTGGATCCATACGCTTGGAAACAACAGCCAGGACACATCCAGCGGCAGCACCTCGGAGTTGATCGGGCAAACCATCGACCAAAATTAGCTCAAATAACAGTGGGATAAATGCATCATTCACTATTAATCCAATATCAACCCATGAAATGTATCTCCTCATAGAATCTAAAACACCGGAGCATAGATCCGGATCAGAATTCCTATACATTGACACAATGTCATACCATGCTCTGACAATCTGAGACACACACTGCTGCCTCATTGCATCCTTAACCCGCGAAGCAGCAGCCATTTCTTCGGCACTTCGGGGGTAGTCCAAACTAATCAATTCATCATCCAAAGCATTTAAAACCCGACAAAACATATCAATCACCGCCGCACCTTTGCTCAGGTGGGGTAGGTAATCAACAAACACCGATGGCCAAATTAACGGGTACTCAAAATAAATCAAAGTAACCAAAACCTGAGCAAGTTTGTTCTTGATATAAGCAGGACCCTCCAAAACCCTAACAGAGTTGTTCTTATCATCAATACCCTCGAAACAAGCCATGGAAAACACCGAGTTCCTCACAAAAGACTTCTCTTCGTGACTCATTGAAGAATACCGAACGCGAAGCACTTCGTGTAGGGTTTGCAAGCACCAAAACTGGACTTGAACTATGTTACAAACACGCAAACGCTCAATACATATGCTACATATTGACGCGGTCTCCTTAATCTGTTGACTATAAGCAACAGCTTGTGATTTCAAAACCGAGTCAATGGCTCCAGATTCGTCGAAACTGATAAGTATAGCTTTCTCAAGATCATCCATTGTGATAAACCCTAGCCACAAACCCTAAAACCTGATAAACCTCGGTTCAATCACACCGTCCTTTAAAATCTATCTATACTTGTTATATTTATCTTACCAAAGTTTGATTCTGATATTGTAATGCAATACAACGATTGGCGACGGCGAAAAGAATCGAATCAATGGATGGATCGGTGAAAGCTCTTGCGTACCTTCGAATGGGAAAAAACCAAGAGAGGGTCAGTGCGATCTCTAACTAGTGTTTGTTCGAGCTAGGGTTAGGTGTAACGATTTCGACGCAAATAAGAAAACCTAGGGTTTAGTTGATGATTTTTGGTTTGGTTTTCTTGTGTGGAATTGGAATTGTTTATGGAAATAGCAGAAGGGAAAAAGGCAGTGAGTGAGATTTTTTGGCGGTTTTGGCGAACGGAGGTTTTTGTTGGGAGGAAGGAGAGGACTGGCGGAGGCTGACTTCAAGAGCATTGCTATCTTATATAGCAAACCAATTTACCAAAAACTCCTCGGATTTTGCGGAAAGTGATGCTAGTGGGAGGTTATTACTAGTAGAACAATCATTTTAGCACCACAAAACACTTGCTACTATCTCCGTTTCAAAATATTTGTCCGGTCCGTAAAACGAGAACTAAAAAATAATACATTTCTTTTAAGAAAAAAATCGATTTTTTTTTATAAATTAAAAGAACTCATCGATATCTAGTAAATTTAAATTTTACTCGCAAAAATTGTATTATTTTTACGTCTTCGTTTTACGGACTGAACAAACATTATGGGACGGGGGAGTATAAATTTACTCACATTCACGTTAGGTCCCACACACACTCCACACCTTCAATATTTGTGGGGCTCATAGTAAATGTGAGTGAATTTGTATATGTATATATGTGTTTATGGTGCTAGCATTTATGTTAGTAGAATACAATTGAAAATTTGGAGCCACGAATTGTTGAAAAAATAGAAAAAAAAAAACATAGAGCCAATAAAAAATAGTGTAAGTATAGAGGGGTATTATTTTTTTTTTTTATTGAGGATTATGACGAGAGCCAGGCGCGTCTTTCATGAGGAATGGAACTCAAACTTCTAATTAAAATGGAGGATTGAGTGGTACGTATCATATTATTCTTAAAATGATCTGGTTATTGCATCCCATATGTGGTTAAAACCAATGGTCTTGATTTCATAAACAATTTTGTAAAAATTGGACAAATACCCGTACATATTGTTATGATATTGGTAAAAAAGCAATTAAGACAAACAAACAATACGAAGAGAAAGTAACATTGTTAACAATGAATTAATCGTGTTGCGATGCTAGTATCACAATACAGGTTTTACAAGCTTACCATCCAATCAAATGATGTTATTACAGGAACTAATTTATCGTACTACAATTGTTGTAGGTTTTAGCTATCGTAAGTAAGTTTAACGAACTTTTAATTTTTAATCAATAGCTACTTTCTTTGAATTGGTGAAGATTTAAAATATCATAGCGGAGGTTCCTTGCCTCCCAAGGCTACGACAACTCGGCCCAATACATTAGGCCCCCAAAGCTCACTATACCAAGAATATTTGGGCTAGAATACATTTAACTAAACTTTTCTCGTGACAGGCAAATTTCAGCTAACAAAAAAACACACTTTGGGCCATATGCCGAACTCAAGGCCCATCAAAAGAAATTGGATAGAGAAAGTCTATATATATGCAAAACAAGCCGAAGCACTTGAATCCTAGTACAGTATAAAATAATGACAAGTTTATGTGTATCGACTATCCGAACACATTTGTGTTTGAATTTGTATATGCATGCCAGTTCTCTCTTCCTAAAGTGGTTTGTTGGTCCGCCGTTGGGCAACATGGCAGGCTCTGAGACAACATATTCTTCAAGCAGTCGAGTTTAAGGATTGTTCTTTCCATCCGGGTGGGAAAGAGTATTCAACCACATTGTCTTGATCGTTGAATTCTTTGGATCGCAATAATAGATTTTCGATCTGGCGCTGGTTCAAGTTCCTAATTATTTGGTTGCACGTAATCCTACGCAACGTAGCTGGGCTGGCTAAAGTAAACACATGCATTCACGAGTGATGGAGCCCATAAGCACATCCATCCATCATTAACTAGGCAATACTACATGTCCATGACATGTGCCTAATCGGCTAGTCATGATAAGACAAATACATGTTTAAATTATAAAGGATGGAAAATTAGTGAACAAACAATACTTAGAGGAAGATCATATGTCTTGGATATTGATGATGAGTGATCTAGATTTTCGATTAGAGGCGCTGAGCAACTTAAATGTTGACAGTAATTGTTGGAGCCACCTCATTTCACACGTAAGCGTGTGAAACGACTGTGAGAGATGCTGTAAGGATTAATTCAAAATACGCGCAAAATTACCCGGAACACCTCGCATTACAAAAGAAAGTAGACTATATACTGTATTAATTTAGTAACTTGTTATTTTCTTTCTTGTTATCCAATTTTTTGTTTGTGTTTCTTTGATATCTCTTTCGCATGTTCTTGTCGTTGGTTCATCGTATAAAGTAGTAGTATTTGGTAGTATTAGATTTTCTAGACCGCCACGGTGCTAGAGTCTAGACTATTTACTTGGCATGGCATGGCATGGTGTGGTGTTGCATTTCCTAATGCTTTGTGGTTTTTTTTGTAAAACAAATCGTTCGGATCAATTTACATACAACTCAACTAATTTTAGAGCCTCAAAAATTAATGATCAAACAAACCATTCAATTAGTTTGAAATGTTCAGACTCCAACGTCTCAAAAAAATCAATTCCCACATGTTACTAGTAGATGGTACTAAAAGTGAAGCGAATTAAGCTGACTTTGACGAGGACAACGAAATGCCCACCGTCTGATTTGAAAAACAAAGATCTCCTCAAACTGCGGAGAGAGTTAATAAGACATGGGAAAAGTAAGACAGCCCAGACGATTACGTCCGTATACGAACAAAACGAGAGCTTACTCTCTTTCTTTCTTTTTTTGGTTTGGTCACTTGATAAATATCTGGAGGATGGGAGAAAATTTTAATTTATGTTCCGGTTTTGATTTTTGTTTTGCCAATAACTGAACCGAAACATATCGTTGTCATCCCTATTCCCAACTCTCAATTTTCATTCACATTTCGGGTTCAAAATTATGATCCAAAATATTCACCTCACCGAACATGATCAAGTGTGAGTGGATATTGATACAGGTGTGAACACGGTGCAAATTCTTTGGTAATAAGAGTGATCAATGTGACATCCCCAAGTCCCACATCGGGGTAGGTGTATGAAAACATTCACAAGCTACTATTAATTTAAAATAAATCTTTTAAATCACGTGATTAAACAGAATTAACAGATTAATTGGCGCGAGTCGTTATAATCGGCGAACAGGAATGTGAATTTTAAGTGAGCGTTGACAGTTGAGACAGTAGTACTTGGAGGAGCACTGACTTGTCCTGGCGCTAACTTCCCTATGGGCCGTCAAAGGACAGGTGCGTTCAGTGAAGGTGGACCACGTGGTAAGACCCATCCTATTCTGCAATTTCGCATTTACATGTGCTCGAGGCTCGAGCTCCCACCGGTACCAGAATTTATTGGAGTATATTTTCTTGATCTACATTTTTTAAAATACTCCGTAATTGTGGGGGTGGTTTCTCGCTACGGCTTCTCTGGGGTGATCTTTCTCTGCTCCGCGAGGTACCTGCAGCAAGGCGTGAGGCGGTTGGCCGTCTCTCGCCACTCCGACGAGCAAGTCAGTATACTGGAGAGAGAGAATGTATTGGGAGTGCGTAAGGTTGCGTATCTTCTTTAAGGTTTATCCCTCTCCTTATATAGACGACGTGCTTGCTCTCCAAGCCAAGGGGTATCGTGACGTCGGCCACATGCATATGACGTCATTGGTAACTGTCTCCCTTCCCAAACATTCATCATCTTCTGGAAACGGGAAGAGGTTACTCCACGTGGCCTTTTACCCGGGTTGAAAATGACCCGGAAACCGACCCGACCCCAATAAATCGACCCGAAGACTCGGATTGTGGGTATTTGTAATTGGGCTGCCCAACCGGTGAGCCCACCCTTCGGTCCAGCCCATATCCGTTCGGCTCTCTCGCTTGTCTTGGGCTGAGCCCAACCTTCATTCAGCAAGGCGGGCCGATGGAGCACCTTGAGCTGGTTCCACAGGCTTGCTCCGTCTAGGCCCAACCTGGCCCTTGGCACGATTCGGCCCACCACGGTAATGTTATTAACATGTTGAATTGAAATATTTTAGCGCACGGGATTTTTTTTGGACTAAAAAAGTACTAGTACTAGTAGGAGTAGGAGTATTAAGTTTAGCCGAAATATTATATTTGAAACGAAAACAAAAATAATTCTTGGCGACATCATAATTAAATAATATTAATTTACGCCGAAAAAAGAAAAACTAGTACGGAGTATAATACTAATTTACGTTAACAGATCAAGTGAAAACTTGTTTTTTCACCAAATATGAATCTTGTATTCATTAAAATAAGAAGAAAGATTAATAGCTTACTATATATCGACTAGATAGATCTAACGATGTAGTAAACTTAAACAAACGTTTTCATGGTATTACTACAAACTTGTTAAACTACGTCAAAGGAGGAGTATTTAGAAAACTATCGATAGTAATTTACAATAGAAATACTTACAAATTCTTTATCTGGGAGGATACGACATGTCATATCATATTACATAAATTCTTATCATATTTCAATGAATAGAATTAATCATGTATCTTTGAAGATACGACATGTCATATTATATTACATAAGTTCCTATCATATTTCAATGAATAGAATTAATCATTAGATTACGAATTCAATTGAACCCTGCGGATGAGATGAAAACAAAAAAAATTCTAGACGACATCATAATTAAATAATTTTACGCCAAAAAGTCAAACTAGTATACTAATTTATGTATAATAGATCAAGTGAAAACTTGTTTTTGCAGGAAATATGAATATTGATGGGGTATTCAGTAAAATAAGAAGAAAGATTAATAACTTACTATACATCAACTAGATAGATCTAACGATTGTTTTGTAAACTTAAACAAACGTTTTTCATGATATTACTACAAAATTGATAAACTATGTCAAAGGAGGAGTATTTAGAAAATTGTCGATAGTAATTTACACTAGAAATTCTTTATCTTAGAAGATACGACATGTCATATCATATCATATAAGTTCTTATCATATTTCAATGAATAGAATTAATCATTAGATTAGGAATTCGATTGAAACATGCGGATGGTTAATTTATAAAGAAGTAGGTATTCTCCACAATGTTCCTCCTATCACCATTATATACCTGAATTTTTAAAATTTCCAAGGTGTGAAACAACTGTAAAAACAAGTGGGCGGATTGGGACGGGTTAAAAAATATGGATTGAGATTGCCACATCTAATAAAAAATATATTCAAGGTGGTCCTTCAAAACTGCTATTTTTATTCTGATTATCCAAAACTTCAATAATAAATCGAGAAGAATAAAATATATCCATATATGCTGATACGATCTGTTGTGCCTTCAAAAAGTGCATGCTTCAAGTCAAAAAACGTAATCCACAATCGTAGGTCTCAACGCGTAACACAATTCCGAATAAAAGTAAACGGCAAGTACAATTTTAAAAGTACCTTCCCAAGATAATTTTGTTGAATTATTAGGTTATTCATATGGGGAGTGATTTTGCTAATGTTATTCTTCTTTGTATCTTGATTAGATGATTTGTTTTGTGAAAGAAGGAGTGTGGCATTAACAAAAAGAAAATGGCAAAATCAATTCCCTATTCATATCTGATCAATTTTGATTTCTTACAAAAGATTATGTAAGCATTGATTTGGGGATATAGCCGCATAACGCCCTAAAACCTATTTACTCCGATTCTAAGGTGTTTCAGTAGTTTTCTTTATGATCACAACAGATTAAAGAGTCACACACCAAATACTACCCCAATTGTCACACCAAATACTACCCCAAAACATTCTTATCCACTCTGGGATTAGTTTAATCCGTTTTTTATATAGATTACTGACGCAATAAAACATCATTACAGTTGTCTTCTTATTTCCATTACATTAATTAATACTGGAATTTCGGGAGAGATGCTACATACACTACCATTCATCCACTATATTTTTTGTGGAGCTTACCTTGGGTCCCAAAAAAATTATAGAAAAATGTTCATAAATTTTAGAATAATATTTTATGTGGCCCTGTAAAAAATCAGCTCCAACGGATATCGGTAAGTATTATTTCTTGATTTGTAGGGGCGAAACTGCTCAATTGCACAGTTTCGTCCATACGAATCAAAAAATAATACTTACCAATATTTGTTGAAGCTGATTTTTTATAGGGCCCCATAATATATTATTTTAAAATTTATAAACATTTTTCTGTATTTTTTTGGGATCCGGAGTGAACCCTACAAAATATGTAATGGATAGTATAGTGATTGGATGTAGTATTCCTAGACTTATTTGATTCCGCAGATTCAGAGTGATCGTAGATTCAGAGTGATTTTTATGAGACTGGATTTTCTTCCTTTTTCCTTTCTTCTTCCTCGAGACAGTCTCTCTCTCTCTCTCTCTCTAAAAATTCAAAGCGTCTTCGACTCTCTTTCTTTCTTCTAAAATTAGGTACTTGGGTCTGTAATCTTCTCTCGGAACGGCAGATTTCGCTTTCCCGTAAACTAAGGTCCCTTTATTATTTGACCCTTTTCTTTTCTTCCCCAAATTCCACATCAAACCCTCCTTTCTATCAGATGTCTATAAAACTTGTAAGTACATAATTACCTTATTCGATTTGAAATTCTCAGGCCTCTTGTTCATACCTCCTTCTAAATTCCTCCCTTTTTCGTAGTTTCCCCAATTCCCAATTCATTCTGTGCATAAAATCAAACCCTAGGCTTTCAAAACAACTCTCAACCCAATCAAAATTCTAAAATTTATAATTTTTTTTCCCCAACAAATTCACACCCACTACTCCAAACCGTGATACAATTTCGAAGAAGGTTTCCTTTTGGCTGCCATGGCCGGCTTCACAATAGCACTGTACGCTAGCCCTCGGAGTAGTATCTGCTCGACGCCCCACCATCACCAGATCAATGCCCACTCATCGCCGTTCGATTCAGATTCCACCGTCCGATCGCCCCCTACGCCTCAAAAACCGACGGTCGGCGGCCTATCTTGCCTGTTCTCATCTCCATCCGTTAAACACGCCTCTTCTTCGAGCTATTCGAGTGGCGTCGATGATGCGGTGTGCAGAGGGGAAGAATTGAGCAGCTCGTTTCGTTTCTCGCCGTATTGTTCGTCTTTGAAGAAAAATCACAGCCCTCTTCAAAGAAATCAGAGCCCTGTATCGGTTTTTCAGGGCCCCGTTTCGTGTAGCCCGCCGTTGAGAGTTGCTAGAGAGAAAATGGCCGCGGATTGGAAGGTCCCGGAATCGGTACCGGGGAGCAGTGGGTTGTTGCTTAATGGGCTTGCTGCGCATAGTTTGGGGTCCTTTGTGGATTATGATTCGCCCACTTTTCAAGCAAATAATTCGCCGACTTTTCGAGAAAATAGTGATGTTGATTCATCATTGGCGTCATTTGTTATGGTAAATGAACTCCCGTTTAAGATGGATGATGGGTTTGTGGAATCGGATTTGGAATTGGGTGCTAAAGAATTGCTTTTGGGTGCACAATTAAGACACAAGATGTTTTATGAAGATATTGTTGTCAAGGCTTTCTATGAGGCTGAGAAAGCTCATAGAGGGCAGGTATGCTAATCTGTTTATCTTTTCAGTTAGTTATTTGCAGGTCCCTTTGGATTGAGGGGATTGAGATGAAAAGAAAAGAAAGGATTCGAGTTTCTTGCCAAATCACTCGCTTGGATTGAGTTAATTTGGTGAGAATTGAAGAGAAAAAAGTACAAAAATGATGCGTTTGGATTGGCTCCTTCCCCATTCTTATCACCCCCTTTCTCACAATCCAAAGGGCTGTTTTGATGTGTTTTGCGTTTTTTATTTGGGTTGGTTGAGAACTTTTGTGTTGATTTTGTAGATGAGAGAAAGTGGGGATCCTTATTTACAGCATTGTGTGGAGACGGCGGTTTTGCTAGCCGTGTTTGGTGCCAACTCCTCAGTAGTTGCTGCAGGGCTTTTACATGACACACTTGATGATTCTTCCACGAGTTATGACGACATTTTGCAGATATTTGGAGTTGAGGTTGCTGATTTGGTTAAAGGGGTAAAAATCATCATTTGGATATGCGATCTCTTATTCAGGATTTGAAAATTTTCTAGTTGGTTGTTCATTGGAAATTGGTGTTGTGGAATTTACAGTTAATTGTGTTGCTTTGAGCCATTAACGGATATTGTGTTAAGTATATTATGTAATTTCAATAAATTTAGAAATCTGGTGGGACATGGACTAGTCAAAGGGATGTTTTAGAAATCGGTCTTCCAATTGTAAACAGCTGGGTATCACGTGTAAATGGCCACAACACATCAAGTGTATGTTGGCCTTTTAATAGTGATTTCAAAACACTCTTTATGGAAGTGAATGAAGGTTTTTTTTCTTCATTTGGCACGTATTTTTCCCGTATAATCATTTTGTTCTCCAAGGAGTTAGCTTCTTTGTTTTCTATTTATTGGTTTAAGTCTTGAGTCTATTTCTTCCAGATTTTAGCTAATGGGGTTTTTCTTTTTATGTATTGGAGTACTGGATTTCCTGCTTCATGGCCCTGTTGATTTTTCTATGAGCTCTTGATTACATGGAAAATAAAAGTTAAGATGCACACCTTGTCTATATTTCAACCTTCTGTTGAATCTAAAAGGATTTCAAGTCGATGAACTATTGGTGAAAGTTATTGTTATGTGAATTTCAATCTTTTCAGTTTCATTTAAGGGTTTTTCGATTTTTTTAAATTTGTGGCTTTGTCTAAACGAAGTTATTTCATGCTTTTTGAGCTTCTAAATTTGTGTCTTTTTAGGTATCCAAGCTTAGTCATCTGAGCAAGCTTGCACGTGAGAGCGATACAGCAAGTGAAACTGAGGCATATCGACTGCGCACCATGTTTCTTGCAATGCCAGATGCCAGGGCTGTCCTTATAAAACTGGCAGATCGATTGCACAACATGATAACTCTGGATGCGTTGTCTATGCTTAAGCAACAGAGATTTGCTAAGGAAACCTTGGAAATCCTTGCTCCTTTGGCCAATCGCTTAGGGATCTCTAGTTGGAAAGAGCAACTTGAAAACTTGTGTTTCAAATCTCTCTATCCAGATAAGCACAAAGAGATCTCCTCCAAACTTTCGAACTCCTTTGATGAGGCATTGATTAATTTGTCGGCTGAAAAGTTAGAGCGAGCTCTTGGTGATGCAGCCATTTCCTACCGTGGCGTTTCTAAAAGGCACAAAAGCTTGTATAGCATCTTCCGCAAAATGGAAAAGTACTCTCTCTCTCTCTCTGACAGTTATCACTTTCTGCAAATGCGCATTCATATGTCCAGATGTTTTAGTTCTTCAGTAAAGGTTACTGTAGTGCATATAACAGTGCTGCAACTTCCATCTCTTTTTATCCATTTCAGGCCTTCGGCCAAATCTTTGATGGATTCATCGATATTGATTTGGTAAAATGGTGGTGTTTTTAGTTAGTTGTTTGACTGCCCAAATAAATCAGTTTGGCTGTGATCTCAATTGGTTGGTATAATGTGGTACTGATCATATTTATGTGTTTGGTGTGAATGTATGAATGGCCAAAAAAAATCGTAAATCACCGCTGCTTTATTTTGACTAAAGTGGCATTATCCACTCAACTCAATCTTAGGCATGATTTTTGTGAAAAAAAAATCAATCGGTGGTGATGTCATTATCTTTTAGTTCGGTTTGTTATTCATTAAGAAGGTAATATAATTTAGTCTTTTGCAGAAAGAATTTGACCGTGGATCAAATCCATGATATTCACGGTCTAAGACTGATTGTTGAAAATGAGGAAGACTGTTTTGAGGCATTGACAGTTGTTCATCGGTTGTGGTCTGAAGTACCTGGAAAGTTCAAGAACTACATTAAATGTCCAAAGTTTAATGGGTATGTCAAATTATATCTTGCAGAAGGTGCGTAAGCATGCTTAATTGTTCTTCTAATTTTCCTGCTAATTTGTAGGTATCAATCTCTGCACACTGTAGTGAAGGGTGAGGGAGAGGTTCCGCTTGAAGTTCAGATTCGAACTAGAGTGATGGATTTACAAGCAGAGTTCGGAATTGCTGCTCATTGGAGATATAAGGAAGGTGATTGTAAATGCTTTTCCTTCGAGCTTCAAATGGTAGAGAAGGCCCGCTGGGAGTGTGAAACTATGAGCAAGGATAAATCAATGATTGGCTGTGTGGACTCCATCATACCGCCCTGCACATTCTCCTCTCATTCCGAAGATTGCCCCTATTCCTGTACGCATAATTGTGGCACCGATGGACCTGTTTTTGTTATCATGATGGAGAATGACAAGGTTTGGTTCAAGACTTTTTCTTCTTTACTTAATCGATTGAGTTCCGGTTTTTGGGTGTAGTATATTTTACGGCTCCATATGATCATCAAGTTGTTAGTGCACTTGCCTGAAGCTGTGTTTCGTCTAACTTTCCCTAAGCTGGCTTATTTTTTTTATTTTCTGAGCACATTTGAGTTTGGGTCATTTGACTTTCTCGATTTGTCCAGACAGAGTAAAATATGTATGGACCAAATTGCAAGGAAGTTCAGAAAAGATAAAAGCAACCCAAAATATTTTTGATCCTGTTATGTTGTTGCAGAACCTAATTTGTTCCTAGAAAGGTTGCTTCATTGATAAGTTCCTGGGCGCGCTCAAGCGTTATTAGTGCCTCTTAAATCTTAATTAATCTTTAGGTATGATATTATTTGAACCCTTAATGTGTCCGAGCTCTCAGAAGATTCAGAGAGTAACTTATTTTTTCCAATGGCTCTTTAGGCGATTATAATTTGGGCTGGCTCTTTTTCTGTAGCTTCTACTATTTTGTATAATCTTCTCAAACCCGATGTTACGTGATGCTGTACTTAAGTGGGTGAATAGTTCAGCAAAATTAAAAGGCGTTCTTCCTAATTTATATCGAAGTCAATTGACTGGGTAAAAACATGTTATTTTGTGTTTGGGTGGTGTTGCAGATGTCAGTGCAGGAATTCCCAGCAAACTCGACGATTCGGGATCTGATGGAAAGAGCTAGTCCAGGCACCTTTAGATGGAGCAAGCAAGAATTGAGGCCAAGGTTGAATTGCGAGCCAGTGAGCGATCCCTCCTGCAAACTGAAAATGGGAGATGTGGTGGAGCTCACTCCTGCTATGCCCGAGAAGTCGTTGGCTGAGTGCAGGGAAGAGATGCAGCGCATCTATGATAGAGATGCAGCGCAGATCACTCCTTTAGTATTATGACCAATTGATGACAGCATGTTGTTCTTGTGTGTATATGTATGGTAATCGTCTGTAAATAAAGCTTTGATGGTTCTGGTTTGAAGAACAATGACTAACTCGATTCTACGAAGTAAAAAGTTCAATCTTATTGCTATAATAACTATTCTAATTGTGTTGTAGCTTGAGTTCGGGTGACTAGAATCAGTTTAGAACAAGCTGCGATGAATCTGAGTTTGGACTTGCTTTTTCATAATGGTTTATTCTCATTGTTACTATGAACCTTTATGATACAGACTTTCATAATCCGATTTGTCTTGATTAAGAGAATTGGAATTTTAACCTCATATTGCGTTGAAATTACCTTTCTTCTGGCCCGACATTTCTGTGTGGTGGAGAGAGGGTTGAGAGATTGTCGAATGGCACTATATAATCTACATCCCCCGATTCACAGAAGTTTTATGTCTTTCAATATTTAAGGATTACTAAAGTCACTTCCATTCTTTCAACTAATACAATTACACCCAAGATGAAAAAGCATAAAAAGGAGTGAACAATAATGGGAGTTTGTTTCTATCTCCAGAAGAAGTGCTGAACTGAATCTTGCCATGAGAGCACAAGCATCAGCATAACCAGAACCCCGGCGAGTCCCCACGATGAACTCCCAATTCTCAACACCAACGAAGGGTCTGAAGCTGGAAACATCACAGCTCTATCCGACGATGAAGAAGCGGAGGAGGAGGAGGAAGAAGAAGAAGTGGTTTTGATGGCAATTATAAGGCCAGCAAGCACCATAGGCAGAACAAAGCCAGAGTTCCATCTCATCTCGTAATGGGAATACTCGGTTTTGCGATTCACATACAACGGCGAAAGCACCACCGCGGAAGCCAGAGCCAGCACCATGGCTAATCCTCTCTGGGAAGAGTTTTGGGTCGCCATCGTTACAGAGGTTGGTTTTTGCCGGCGAAAGACAGTAGTGTGTCAGAGGTTGATTTTTCTCCGTTGGGGGAGAAGAACCAACTTGATATGGTAGTGAAGGGAATTGGGAGGGGTGGTGATTGATTTATATGGGGGAGAGAAGAGAAGAGAAGGTGAAATGGTAGAGGAATCCAGTTGGAAAGTTGATTGAATGACAAAAGGTATAGCCGTCCAAAAAGCAAAAAAGGAGAAAAAGGATATCTAAAATAATTGGAGAAATGCGAATTAGGGAAGAGAAGTTGTTGAAGAGGGGAAAAAAGGGGTAAGGGAAAGCTGGAAAGGTGTGATATTTGAAGTTTGGAAGTAAGGTATCTTGATTTGTATCTTTTTTTCCAATCTGTGTTCAGACTTTGATTATGCGGTATCTTTGTGTTTTTGCCTTCGTTACTTTTGTAATGTTGTTTACCAGATTCTCAGGCCATCTCTACGGCCCCTAGTTGGATTATTAATTGCTCTGTTCTGTTCCTAGACGTTCCGATAAAGAGTAGATCTTCTCATGTGACGATTTATCATGTAATGCAAAATGTGATACACCATGGTTTCATTTGACAACGTCAATATGAATCGTTCATTTTGTAGGTCTCTCGTTAGTTTTTAATGGTCGCAAGAGTCCACCAGAATTGATCCTTATTTGCCATGGTTATTAACTAGTAGTAAAAAACACTATCCTCTCCTGTATGAGACACATGTGCATCGGTCGATTTTGGACACAGCTTTGTCGGATCTGCACTTTTTTCTACGTCTTTGGGATTGCTCATTTAGAAATGTCTAAAAATGTTTACAGCATACCCGCCCGATAATTTAAAAACAAAAAAGGGACCGAGCATGGAATTATCAAGTTTGTTTGAGTTTAAAGCTTGAACAGAAGATATCAAAAATATACATATACAACCTCCACATATGACAACGTTTTTTCTTAGTAGAACCTTAACAACGTAACCCGGAAAAAACTTAAGACTAACCCAGAAGTTGCAAAAATACAAGAGACAGACAGCATACTAACCACCGAAGGTGGTAGCCAAGTGGGCAGGTGCCCCTCATCCCCAGACAAGGTCTCGGGTTCGAGCCTTGTCACGTGGCAAGGGGTTAGGGGGATAAAGCATTATGCCCACTTGTACCTAGGTGGTGCTGTGGTGACGGCCTGTCCTTCCGGACAGTAGCTATGGCTCGAACCGGACATTCCACAGCGGGTAGAGAGCCCCTATGGTCACGCCCAAGGGGGGTTGCTACGCTGGTCGCCCCCTCCCACCCTTTTAAAACTCAAAAAAAAAAAAAAAAAAAAAAGACAGCATACTAATTACTGCACTAAATTCGAAATCGACCAAAATCCAGCAGTCCAACCTGTTGCAGTCACCACAACTTTTTTACAACCTCGGCGTCCATCAAGAAGGCGTCTTTACTTAGGAGTTAGGAAGTCCAGGAGAAACGACAGGGATGAGTCCCTACAATCTTTCTCATAGGGCAAAACTGGCGAGTGACAGAATTTCACTCACCAGTTAAGTGCACATAACCATTGAGTTCATTAGATCAAAAGACATCCACAACTTCCAACTGTAAATCTGGAACTGCAACAAGATCATGGGGATCTATTCGAGCAAAGAATTCCTTCTAAAGGGACCCCAAATTTTGTTCAATACAATTTTAAAATTTTGGGACTTGTCGGTTTGGTTTGATTTAGTACAAGTTCAAACAAAGCATGGAGGCTTCCAGATTAATCTACCACATATAAAGCCCCCCTTTCACAGCAAAAATCATAGTTGAATTCAACTGATTCAGCCTAGATGATACAGATATCTCTCCAAATGAAATCTTCCGCCAGAACAGCACCATACTGAGAAATTCATCCAAATAAACCTCAGAAGAGAGGTCAACGTGATTTCAGACCTATTATTATCCAATGACACTCAAAGCCTGGAGGTAACCATCCTCATATAAGAAGCACCGACACTCCTAGGATCACTGTATCCCTGTCAGGCACTCCCGGGACACACAACACGCCAGGGACACGCCACGTCGCGTTTTGTGGGCGATTTTTATAAACTTTAAAAGCTCTTTCAAGAAACAATATTTTATAATTTCAAAATTATTGAACCAAAAGTGAACTATAAAACGTATGTATATGTGCATGGTGTTGAGAATTCAGCCAAACCAACAAACACAACGCGCAAAGAATAATCAAGAACAGAAAACAAGAACGCAAGCACAAATTTTTTTTATGTGGTTCCCCAATAGTGTAGTTGAGTACATCCACGGCTTACACCAGTTCCATTATGTAATTTGAATGAAGAAAGAAAACATACATAAGACATAAGCTGCTGCATATAGCAACTATACAAGGTACCCGAGTTCCCCAACCGTGTGGCAGGTCAAACCCCAAACCGTCAGCGAAGCAAGACCCAAATCAAATCAGCACAAGACCAACACATATGCATACACTATCGGTCAATAATGCATTTGATAGGAGTCCTAACCTAAATATTTAGTGGTTACAATGTACGTTCGCATAACTAAAAGACTTATTTTGAAACAAGATTGTTGTATCACCAGCTGTGTCCTTGTCCCCATATTCTGAGTAAGCCATGTTCCATATCTCTGTCCGTGTACCCCATCGTGTCCGTGTCCGTATCCGTGCTACATAGATCCTCATCAACAATGTGGGATGTGAACCTTTCTTCTTCTTTTTTTTTTTTTGATAAGTGGGATGTGAACCTTTCTTGGTTCTTAATTTGTTGTTTTCTAGGGAAAGAGCCTTGTTGCAAGTCTCATTCTTTCTTCCTTCTCTTTTCCACCGTTCAGTAGTGTTTGGTAGTTCGGGTTGGGGTGAAGCAAGGTAGATGTTGCAATTAGAGGAACTATACTAGTGACTTCGCCTCTCAACCAAAACCACTGATAAGCTTATCTTGCTAGTTTCAAATATTCGACTGAGGAAGCTACAACTGTCTAAAGATTAAACGTGACCAAAAAAGTGCTAAAAGCTCATCAACTAGGCATTCTCCTCCCTTCACCTACACAATCTACCAAAATGGGAAACTAATATCACTAGAGTAGAAACGTCTAAACAAAAGTATTAACTGCCATTGATTCACCTTGAAATTTATCTTGGAAACAAATTATACATGTTTCACCTTGAAATTCAAACTTTACCACTGGAAAGTTTGGTTCATATAAACCGAGTCGAGTCCAATCTTATGGGGTTGCCCGACAGGATTAGACATTGAACACTATCTGAAATGGAAGGTTCGAATGTATGATACCACCATAGAAACCAAATCATGCCTATCCAAACAAAATCTCAAGTTACCCAAGTGTAGCCTTAAAAGTGAAATTATTCTCCCCTTCTCTCTCTAAAATTCTTCTCCCTTTTCTCTCTACAAACTCAATCTAGGCGCCGCCTGCCTCCCCCCCCTATTCTCCTCCTCTCTTCTCTCTCTCTCTCTCTCTCGCTCTCTCCCTTTTCTTTTTCCTCTCTCCCTTTTTCCCTAGCAAATATGCTACTATCTCCCTTTCTCTCTTCTCCATCGCCGTTTCTTTCTCCAGCTTCGTTCCTCCCCTGTCTCGCCAATTTCCCGTCAGTTTCTTCTCCTAGGTGAAATTGGTTTTTGGGCTTAACGGCATGGTGGTGTTCGGCAGCAGGTGGTGGCGTTGTTGGGCGTGGCTTTCCTGCCGGTTGGGGCTTTGTCACAATGGGTGTTTCCCGTGTTTGGCATCTTGTCAATCTCGGGCTTGGGTGTTTTTTTGCTGTTTTTCTTTTAAAAAAAAATGCAAGGTGAGGTGTAGTGATAGGTGAGGTACTACCGTTGTGCATGATGCTCCCAAGTGTATCACTACAGGGTTTCTTTTTTGTATCATTTTTAATGGTAAGGAAATTCTTTCTTTTCTGATCAAAAAAAAGTGTAGCCTTAAAAGTACCTGGATGACCATAAGGGAATGTCCGAACGAAGATTATCCTATAATTTGGACGAAAACTATCTTCACAAGAAGCACCTATTTCCGAGCCCTTAAACTAGAATAACTACGAATAGCAATTCTTTGTTAAGTGATAACATTGAACATAAGTACAAAATGGTGTTTCCTGTAAGCCACCATTTATGAAACTGTGAGATGATAAATCTATATTTTGCATAGAATCTCCCGACATTTAAAGAGGTAATGCCAACAAGCTCATATAGCGTTACATTTAACCAATAGAAGTCAAGCTCTTCTAGCAATCAAGCTACTGCAAATCAAATTGGTTCATAAATTTTGTTTCCAAATCAATGAGCAAGGTATAGAACGATCACCATGAAAGGAAAGATAACTCCAAATGTCTTATTAGACACTTTCAATGACTTGGAAAGTCTATAGTGGTCAATAGAATCTTTGGAGACATTAAAATCCTTTCTATCGCGGTCATTGTTGTCCACGACTGAACTCCACGCCCCACATTCGCAACATAAATCACACAACAGTAAGAGAATGCCATTAGAAACTTATGTTGCAGAAGTAAACATTGAGTCATACATGTTAGCCAAATGGAAAGGAAATGAATCAAGAGCACTACAAGTAAATATGACAAGGGTTTCTTCTATTGTGACTCGTAAACCGCGAAGATGAAACAAAGTAGGAAAACTCAATAGAAAAACAAACCAACGAACGAATATGATCAAAAAACAAACAAACGAATTGGTAAGCAATGGGGAAGGAGAAAAAAGAATGCCCAATCAAGAATTACCCATTTACAAGAGCGACATCTTCATTGGAGACAAAAGACTGATCACTCACTCCAAAATCTGTACATATACCCTCAATGCCCCCCATTGAATCCTTTGCTAGTGTCCTCAACTCAATAAAACGATAAAAATTTCTCCCTCAATATCTGAGACTGTTGTTCAACAATTGCCGTCTCTTGATTACCAAGAATGCCACCACACCCACCTGCAAAATCACAACAATACCCCCAAACAACAATCCCACTTTCTTCCCCAAATTCAGCGTTTGATTAGATGGAGGAGGTGGGGACGGAGTAGCTGATCTCGGCGGTGAAGGAGACGGGCTCCTGGGCGGTGGTGTGGGACCGGGAGAGGACGGTGGAGGGGGAGGCGGTGGCGGCGGCGGCGGCGGCGGAGGAGGGGATGGCGGAGGAGGCGGTGGCGGAGGAGGAGGAGGCGGCGGTGGCGGTGAAGAGACTTGTCCTTGATTTGCATTTCCCTGAGATTCAACGAAGGGAGTGAAAAGGATCAAGAAAACCCCCAAAGCAACAAAGAAGAATGTCAATAACGGCGAATCCATACAACAAGAATCCAGATTTCAGGGAAAACTAGGGCTTCTCGCATCTGGGTTCGGCTCAAATCTCCCAATTTCTTATTGCAAATTCAAGAACAGGACAAAAGAAAAAAACTAGGTTTAGGGTTTTGAAATAAGAGGAGAATCAACGAAATGGGTTTGGAGATAGGTGTACCCAGATGTTGATATACTGGTTGCGTTTCGAAATTGGGACTGATTGAAATCACATTGTTAAATGTTTATCCAACCAGGGTTTCCATGATTAATCCTTTCGGAATAAGGAGTCAATAAAATGGATGAAATCGACCAATTGGGTTGTCAGGGAAAAGATTAGAGATAGAATTCGTGAGAGAGATTAGTTATGAAAGTCTGTTCAAAAAAAAAAAGAATTCGTGAGAGAGAGAGAGAGAGTCCAGGCAGGTTCAACGGTTGGTCTAAATTGGGGAGATTTGATTGGTTCTGTTGGTATAAAATGAGTTGTATTTTGCATTCTTTCGGGGAGAGAGATGGTTAAGTCTGATGACTATGATCTGGAAACATTATAGTACAACAACATGTAGGATTATGTGGGCCATTGATTGATTTAGGTACAGTCAAACTTGGGCCTAGAGAATGAACTGATGTAGATTGGACTTTTTTGGGTCCATCTTTTCCAAGAGGAAAGCCTCTATCCTTTGCCTGCCAAGTTGAGGTGGTCCTAACTCCTAACTGATTGTAAGTTTGTGAGCCAATTCAATCCAACATGGACCCGGGGATGTTGCCAAGTGGAGTCCGAACCTAGGGATGCTGCCAAGCACCCCAGTGCCGAGAGGCATCCGGCAGTTCATTTTGGAAATAATTCGGGTTGAATCTAAACGCATACAGATATAAATCGTCTACTGTTCGGTCAAGATCTGAACCGTCGTTGTCGAGATAAGTGGTCGATCCGGCCACTCGGCACCGTTGCCAAGCATGGCACCATTTCCCAATCCAATCCAACTTATTGTAAAAACAAATACCAGAGAAAAACCGGTACAGAGGATTTGATCCCCTCCAAGTTTTAGTCTCCAACCAACAAAACCTATTGCAAGAGTTGATGAATGTGGTGCTTATTAATTTCATGGTTGAAAATTTCGGGTGAAAAAATATACAAATGATGATACCAAATTAAAAGGAAATGGACCTTCTCAAATTAGGGCTTAGTCCAAGTGCCTTGTAATTGGATTCCAAGAAGGAAAATGATATTGGCACTTCAAAAAATAAAGGAAAGTGGCTTTGGAATTACACTGATTTTAGAGTGCCTGCATCAATTTTTGGAGTGTCAATATCATTTTCCTTCCAAGAATTGAATTTTGGATTTGAGCTCTGTACTTTCCTCTCACTACTCAAAGACTTATGCTGTGTTTGGATTGTGTTTTGAAATTTTTTTTGAAAAATAGTAGGGATAATAAGTTGAGAGAGATAAAGAAAGAAATATTGAAAATAGGATAAATTTAGGGAGAATTTTTTAAAAAATTCTTTTTGAGAAGAGAAGAGAACAAAGCATTACTTTTAGCCACCAAATGTCTGCCAGTCGGCAAAGGCCGGTTAGACACTAAGGGGCCGATTGGATGCAGCATTGGGTGGGTGTATTGTGGAATACACCCGGTTTAGGAGTGATGGGACAGTTTTAGCACGGTTTGGCAAGCCTATTTCCTCCTGTATTGTACAGTCCCCCTTCTTTGTGAATACGCCTCAATCCGGTGTATGAGGTGCTAAATTATTGCCACCCCTTGAGCTCTCCATAATTTATCCGGCTCAATACACCTGCTTTTTGACCAAAACACCCCTCCTCATCCCCTCCCCAACGGCTCTCTTGCTCTGTTAACAACAGAGAAGAAGAAGACGGTCAAAAAAAAAAAAGAGAAGAAGAAGAAGAAGAGGAGATCACCACCACACCTACACAAAAACATACACACAAACCATTAGAACCACCACAAACCGCCACCACCACAAACCCCCAATTTCGAATTTGAAATCCTAAATTTCAGAGAGATGAACAGTGAAAAGAAACAAGAAGAAGAAGAAGATGAACATTAACAACAAATCGGAGAGAGAAAGAGAGAGAGGGAGGGTGTTCACCATGATCATCGGAGAGCAGCAGTAGCAGCAGCAGCTTCTTCTTCTTCTTCTATCTTCTGCCGTTCTTTATTTCTCTCTCTCTTCTGCCGTTCTTCTCTCTCTCTCTGGCGAAAAAAACAAAGGAGAAGATAAGGATTCAGGAAAAATGATTTGGTGCATTTCTTTTTTTTTTTGGAAAGGATTTGGTGCATTTCAACGTACTTAACATTTGTACATTTCATACTCCATTAAACAAACCACAAATTGAATTACATATAATTGAAATTGATTTTTTATTATTTATAAATACTAAATTAATTTTTTTATTTGTAAACTAAATTATTATTCCTTAAATTGTGAAAAGTAATTAATTTTATTGAATTTTGTTATTATATAATGAATAATCTAATTTCATGCTGCATAAGGGCAAATGAGTCATTTGACAGCTTTTTACATTATACACTCTTCCTTATACCACAAATTTATCCTTCATCAAAATCAAGTGTTATTTTATCCCCCTCCATAAATGTCATATCAATGTGGGCCATCCCTTCTTAACTAATACCCCTTACTATTTTATCCCCCTTCATAAATAATACACCCAAAACTTATACGGCATCCAATCGGGCCGTGATCTTATTTTATAGGTCTACTAGGTGGAAGCAGAGCTACACTGTCCAGATTCAATCCGGATAAACACCCCCCCAAATTCATTTACACGGTCCATACACTGGGCGTGGACTTATGATGGGTCCCAAGGGGGCGCGGGTGTTTGACTGAGATTTTTGGCTACTTTGAAATTATAATTGTGTGCGAACGTGTAAGAAAAAACTTGTAATTATTTTTTTTAGATTTAACTTCTTAAAAATCAAACTTAATCAGGCGATTGTGTTGTCGGTTCAATTACCTTAATGAAGAGGACTTTTCCTTTAAAATATTGAAACGGCACAACGATTCACGAGAAATTCAACAACAAAAAAGAAACAAGATACCTTAATAAACTCAAAACAACTTATTTTCCAAATGATTCTCCAACTTCGAAAGAACAAGAACAGATTACAAAGTGACTACTACAAACTACTTCGAACTAAGTCTAAGTCCTAAATCACTGCCTAAGAACAAACTAAACATAGTATAGTTGTTTGTTGATGATTTGTCTAGGGATGTTTTCTTTCTTCAACTTCTTCTATTTTTAGGCAAGCTCTTGGGTCTTCTTAATTGCTTCCAATCTCCCGCCCGAGCTGCCTTCGAAGGCACTCTTCTTTTGAATTCAAACTTTTCCCTCTAAAGTTCTTCCAATGTTTACTTGAACTCATTTAGCAACGGACTAGCTTCTCCATGATCTTCACTTTCTTTAATCCCATCGTGGTTGGATTGGGCAGTTTTTCCTTCAACTCCCCTGATCGTGCTCATTCATAACTGCCCACTTGCGTTTTTTAAGGACAACAGAACGACAACACTTGCTTTCCTCTGCTTTGGACTGGGCAGTTACTCTCCTTATTCATTCCTTGAGTGACACCTGGCAATAACTGCTTTTCCTTTTAATCGCTCATCAAAACGACATTGAATTAACTTAGAAAGATGTCATCCTTTTAAACGTTTAATCCAATGCATTCACTCCTTACGTATTCCATGCAATACAACATAAATGGCCACCTGTCCCTTTCTGATTGGGCCAATAATTTTCTCATGCAAACAACGAGCCCCCACTCAATTATGTAATATTGCAAAATCAAAAGTAGTTTCTCGACATGCTTGTCCCATATGACCAGCCATTTTTAGCTGGTTTCCTTCATTCATTTGATATAAAAGACTCCTACATTTTTGTACAAACGGCTTATATATATATATATATATATATATTTTATGCATTGTTTGTCACATTAATACAAGTATTTTTTTTTATCAAAGCAAAAACATAGCATTTTTTTTTTAAAAAAAAGGACACTATCGGTCTGAAGTACAAATTACAAACAAAAAAAACAAAAAAACAACAAAAAAAAACCAAAAAAGCCGCAGGAACCAAAAACGTCGGAGCCGAACCCATCGATCACACTCGTGAGGGTGGGTGGAGTGGTCAAGGGAGTGGCCAAGTATGGGAAGAGCAACTCTCGAGATAGACCCGCCGCACCAGTTGAGAACATGCCCGCCGTAGGATTCCAGGCCGAAGCCGCTGCCGAATGCCGATGTTGAGCTGATTCCGAAGACCCAGATCTAGAATCCTAGATCTAGACCCTCCGTGTCCAAATATAATGGGGAGAGGGGAGAACTCCCTCCCAAAGGAAGGAATCTCACCCTACTCGCAACCATGGAGGCCGAAGAAGAGGCGAGAGAAGAGGAGAGCTGAGGTAGAAGGGGGACGGAGGGGTGAGGGAGAAGGAAGAGATCAGAGACCAGAGAGGAAAGGGGGCCCACCTGTCCTAACTCTCTCTCTCTGGAGGCCGAAGAAGAGGCGAGAGAAGAGGAGAGGTGAGAGAGAGCTGAGGCAGAAGGGGGACGGAGGGGTGAGGGAGAAGGAAGAGATCAGAGACCAGAGGGGAAAGGGGAACGTGGGGTGAGAGGAACCCACCTGTCCCAACTCTCTCTCTCTCTGAAGGCCGAAGAAGAGGAGATGTGAGAGAGAGTTGAGGCAGAAGGGGGACGAAGGGGTGAGGGAGAAGGAAGAGATCAGAGACCAGAGGGAAAAAGGGGGGGTGGGGGTGGAGGAACCCACCTGTCCCAACTCTCTCTCTCTCTCTAACTCTCTCTCGAACTTTTCTTCACCTAGAGGTTCACATTATTACAAGTTGAAAACAACTTGTTTGTTCTTTCCATGAAGACATAACATGATTTCAACTAGGGGTGAGCAAAAAATCCGTAAAACTGCGAATCCAGTCCAAATCGAAATGTTTGGTTCAGTTTTTTAGTAGTATGGTTTGGTCATGATTTAAAAAAATTAGAAACCGCATTATATAGTTCGGTTTGTGGATTCACATTTATGGTTATGGTTCCAAACCTATTCAAACCGTACAATAAATACATACATATATATTTATAGTTATAAATATAATTTAATTATGGGAGCTTTACTCAATTACTTTTCTAATTTATTGATCCTATTAATCTACCGCAATATTTAGTTTTCCTTCCTTGCCAAGATGTTTAGTAGTTGGTATTCTTAGTTGGTTCATTTAAATGAATTACCACTATTTTATTTTTTGAGTTTAAGACTTGAAATTAACAATTGTTGGTATTCTACTCTTAATAAGTTGGTTGATATTAGTGTGTTTTGGTAATTTGAGTGGAATTGGTTTTAATATATACAAGTTTTCTTTTAATTTATCTTCATAATTTTATGTATTTTAAATTTTTTTTGAAGATGATAGCTTAGTTCAAAGAACACCGAGGTTTAAAACCGTATTTTAATGGTTTGGTTCTATGGAATTTGTGGATTGGTTTGGTTCTCCAAATTCATAATTCGTAGGTATTGGTTTGGTTTTTGATTTACTATAAAACCGAACCATGCTCACCCCTAATTTCAACAATCTAAAAAAGAAGAAGTTGGGCCGAACGTAAATTGGTAGCCCTTGGGCCAGTCCATCATATATGATATCAATCCACCTTTTTAATGGGCTTAAATTCAAGAGCCAGGAGTACAGAGATTGGGCCAACTCACAGGAAAATACTCACAGGAAAATATACGAGGTTTTGTCCTAGTCTTAGACCAGATCAAAGAACACTACATTATTAGTTTAATTTAGGGGTAATTAAGGTTTTCCTAAAATGGAAATGACAGGAAAAAAAAAATGCATCTGGAGATTTAATTTACACGTAGAGGGCATTCAAGTTTAAAAGCATTTACATGAAGCTTTTCAAATGTTGGATTTTTTTTGAGATTATTCTAATTAGTTCATTAGCAAAGTTTCTACCGAATAGGTTAAGGGAAAATGACGGCCCAGGACGTGTTTTGATAATTAATATCCGTCAAGGACATTTTCAGCATTAATTAAGAAATGTTCTCAACATGTCCTTGGCGGGTATTAATTATCAAAACACGTTTTTGACTGTCATTCATCTTTCAAGGGGAAAAAATCATCTGTTGTTGATTTAATTTTGAAACAAAAAGAGTCATAAGTACGATTACATAAGGCATCTACTTTGAGCTATGTACGTAGTTTGTGTGTTAGTGTCTTCTGATGTAAAAAACCAGAGCATCTCCCTCTAAAAAAACCTCTGATCGCCTCACTTCTTTTTCCTCCCTCTTCCAAGAGTTTTCACCACCCTTGTGTGGCGGCGGGAGAGGAGGGTTTTACCACTGATTTGTGGTTTCACCACCATTATTTGCTATCGCTTCAAATAACACCTCCTTTTCAATGTGGTTTTCCTCTCTCGATCTCAAATCTAAGAGTTTCTTCGTGTGTTTTTTTTTTTTCTCTTTTCCTATCTCTCGGCTAGCGCTTCCTCTTCATCATTGAGGTGCCGAGAATATTCCGATCGTGGTGGAGGTTATGGTTCCCTGACAAAGGAAGGCGACAGTGGTGGCGGTCCAATGACGAATCAGATCGATTGGCTTGGCGACCCCACTGCTTTGGAGTTAGGTTTTTTCTTATCAGTGTCAGTTTTCTATTATGCATAAGGAACTGCGATTGGGGCGATCCATTTTTTGACTAGCTAGGAGAGGTAGTAGTGGTCGTGTTTGTACCTGGGAATGTTACCCTCCAATTTATGGCTTTCTAGTCCATTGATCATTAAGGACGGATGCCACATGCATGTATATTACTGTATCTTATGTACTTATGTTTTCCTCTCGCTATTATCCTATTCTACTATACTGCAAGTGGATCAAAATGTCTTGATCAATATAATGCACACAAAATCTGATTTAGAGATTTGTTGCTACGTACCGCAAATGAGTTCAAACTCACGATCCCATCGTGAAATTCCCAACTCTACTATCACCTCGGTGGTCCATAAACTAAACTAACCCTAGCTAGCTAGGCAGTTGAGATATATCCCCAAGTCCAGATGATGCTATATCGAAAAATATGATCGAGCTGTCTGGTCTCTTAAGCAAATTAACGTCGACCAATTTTTATTACTAACAAATAAGAATCTATTGTTCGTTTTCTATTAATAATAGCACCGAACCCACTTTAAATTTGTTTTAAAAAAAGAGAAAGACTGTGCATGAACGTACTCTAATTTTTCAATTAAAAAAATAACATAATAATTCTAGAAAAGAAGACAAATTAAGATTTCGGGACGGATCGATGTAGAGTACATATATTTTAATAAAAAGAGAAGTATATAGTATACTCCAGTAGAGTACATATTTTCAAAATACTAGTATTATTTTGGGCTGCATGCATTACGCTTACGGAGTACTATTTAAGAACTTTTCTGGGTCCAGTCCAGGGACCACTTTGAAAATCTCTGTCTCGAGAGAGAGAGAGAGAGAGAGAGAGAGAGAATATTTTGTAGTAGTAGATTCCCCAGGTTACACAGGTGGGACAATATTTTTTTTTGTTTTTTTCATCTGCAAGGTGGGACAAGTAGTTCACTGTTCTCAGAAAGCTCCCTCAACCGTCAATTGGGACTCGGAGCAACATCAAATGGATCCCACTCCACATGCATACCAGTGAATACTACTCCTATTATGGAAAGAAATCAAAATGCTACTGTACAAATTTCTAGGAGTATATATTGACGAAGATTGATATGAACCCATTAAAGAGTGTTTATTATGCATGACCCCGCCCATGTGTGCCAACTGCAAAGTAGTACAGTATTAAGCAATAATTTTGTTATAACATGCAATACATGCAGCATGCACCTTTTTTCGATAACGTACTCAAGGAATTTGTGCTAATTTACGCACACGTCAACTAATTAATTAACCTCTAGAGACTCAATTCCAGCGTACACATATATAACCCGATTAAAGACAGAGCAAATGCCCTAGCCTGTATGGACTGACCCATAAGAGTTGTTAATACATGAGAGATACGTATATGTGAGACTTTAAGAAGAACAATTAATACACATCTTACTGTACAAAGAAGTAATTAAGAAAGTATCATCGATCGCCTTAGAACTATTTGGGTAAAAACAAATTAGGGTTTGAGATATTTTTTTTGGGTAAAAAGAAAATACAGTATTATTGGAGTGTGTAACGCTATCGAGATTGATCTCATGTCGTCTTCCTATTTACTTGTTTGACGCCAATTTAATCATGTCGCAATTATCGGAGAGCTATTTTTTTTTTGGCTTGTCACAAGCTAATTTAGAAAGGAATTCTTCAAAGAAATCTATAAAACTTGAATAGACCTATAATTAACAATTATAAACATTGGTTGAATGTAGTTTAAACTTGAGAAATTTTTTGACACTATTAAATAATATTCCTGGAGTCGCCACTGCAGGCATCATGTTAATTTTTGTACGTGGCTCATTTAAAGTGAGAATCAAGTTCGATGATTTGACCTCACAAGAATTTGATAAGTACATGCACTGTGTTAATTTTTGCACGTGGCTCACTCAAAGTGAGAGTCAAATTCGATGATCTAGCTAAGAAGGGACAAAATTTTAAACCGAGATCTAAGAAGGAACAAATTTTCAAATCTCCGATGACCTTGACTACCGGGGCAACCTCGAGGCTTGTATAATATATATATATATATATATATATATATATATTTTTGGGGTTGATGGTACAGTATTTCCTTTGAGATGATGTAAAAGTCGATTGTGATGTGGTCGGAGCAATCAACAGAAGTCTACTAATTAATAGTATATCATAATCATAGAAAAGGATTGTTCTTGGTGCTTGTTTTGGGATCTGATCATTCATTGTTCACAGATTTCGAATAGCAATGGTATATATATATATATGGGCAGGTAAAAAACTTTAGCTAGGTTACAGTTAGTATTTTTGAAGTCATTTGTTCGCGGCACGATTTGTTTTGTGATGAGACAGATCTAGAGTAGGTAAATAACTAACTTTACTAGCTAATTGGCCTATTTTATCAAGTATATGGAGTACTATATACCAACTGTTCAATCGCAATATTTTAACTAGGAAGGTGATAAGCGTGTTACATTATTATTATTGGTAAGAAGTCTGTTTAACGAGATGAACGAGCCGCGGATATGGTTGCAAGAAAACCAAGTTTGTTCGCGAGCAACTTGAGGTTCGGCTCCTAAAATACTAGTCGAGCTCAAATAAAATATTATTCTGATTTAATAAAGAAATTTAAAAGTTACAGTACTTTATATTGAGTATGTATTTTCGTATGACAATACTTCTCTTAAATCGCCCCCCTCGGACAGTATTTACAGCCCAATATTTATAGCCCTATAGTTTAACGACAAGTGGACCCGTTCGTTTTGAGATTTTGGATATAAAAAAAAAAAAAGTGTAAAGAGAAATAGAGTAATGATTGGAAATATGAGTAATGATTGGAGATAGATAGAGAAAAAAATGAGAGTAATGATTGGGGAGAAATAAGATACTAATGATTAGAATTCTAAATTCAAAACCCTTAAACGAACGGGATCGTGGTAATTCACGACCGTTAGCTAACTTAGCTTCGTGGCAGGAGATAAAAGTCCGTTGTTCCCCGTCTTCTCTTCCTGGCTTGGCTCTACTAGAGCAAGTATTGGTCCTGTAGTGCCCTCTCTATTGTGCACCATTGTACATTTTACATCTGTTATATATGCATTTGTTATCGGGCTCGATCATCTTGACTCCAATTATTTGATTTGAATCGTTCACTTTTATCGTCTCGTTGTGTAAATCATGTTATCTAAAATTTCATGGGAATCCCATACGAATAACAATTTGTTGGTATGCATTTAGTTTAGAGTTCAGTTTAAAATCATACTCTCTCCGTCCCCATTCTTTTGTCTCTCGTCCTATCCCAACCGGATAAAAAACTAATTAATAGTATTGTTTATATGTAATATGGATCTTGTTTGATAGATCTCAATGAGCTCTTTTAAACGATATTTTCAAAATCACCTAAAAGGCTAAAAAATTATAGATTAGAAGATATAATCAATTGAAAAATAGCGTGGACTCTCAAAAAGGAGTAAAGAATTGGGACGGATGGAATATTTGTCTGCCCTTTGTCTTTTTTTATGACCAATGTGTTTTCTTTGACTAATGGTTGCCTAGCTAAATTTGGTCAGCTTGAAATTTTATACAGATTACCTACTCGTCAAGATGAAAAAGTGACATATATTTGTTCACTTCCCATTTATCTTTAGTTTTAGTTTAGTTTTTCAATCATTACTCTATATCTTTCTCCAATCATTACCCTATATATTCAATTATTAATTTCATTTCTCTCTCTATCTCTCTCCAATCATTACCCATCTTTCCAATCATTACCCTATTTCTCTCTCTACCCACTACCAAAACTAAACTAAACTAAACTAAACTACCAACCAAACAAAGCCTTTGGCTGTTTGTTTTACAGTACGTTTTATTTTGATGTAATCTTGTACTTGAATCCTTCAAGGGGATGATCAAGAGAAAGCTTCTCTTTGATCTGCTTCGGAACTGTACGTTTTACCGTTATGGGACACTGTTTGTTTTACAGTACGTTTTATTTCTTACAGTACGTTTTATTTCTTTCCCGTACTCTACTTCTAGCTTTGTTAACCGGTTTCGTTTCCTCTCTGGTCCGTGATTGGCATTTGATTCATTGTCAAGGGTTCGGATGTCAACATATTATTCCTTAATTGTGATGCATTCTTCTCATTGTGATGCCTTTTTCATGGTCTTAATTTTTAATCTTCGTAACTGTTAAACCTTGTCTTACGTCGCTTATCTAAGCCACTCAAACTTAGTTAATATATTCTAGAGGTTACTTCACCTATAGCTAATTGATTTTAGGTTGAAACTCTCCAAAAAAAATCTAACTGTAATAATTTCAAAGATTAATAAAATTATCTTTTGCCTTTTAAAAGAAAAAAAATGCACTTTGATCCTTGATAGGCTTAATATTGGGCGCACACCTAATGCACAACAGGGACATTATTGCTGTCTTCTACATATCTATGAACAATTAGCCATTCAAACTGTAATTCTACAGATTTTTTCTTTGTTGACAAAATTCAAGTCCATTATATTTTGTTGTTAAAAAGGGTAAAGCTTTCTCTCCCATCATTTTTTTCCTCGGCAAAAGTCAGTAGTGTTAGTTGTGTAGTTAGTGAGATTTGAACTCGTATATTCAAATGCATAACACTCCACTTGCCTCTCGTGTCAGAACTATATTATTTTGGAATGAATGTGTTGTTTTGCGAGAGTGTACGAGCATGGTGGATAAGGGTCGGTCTTCGGACACTATACGTGAAGGTGCCCCATGACCACTACTGCGCTGATAATTTTTTCTAGTAATTAATTGGAGCTAGAGGAATAGAGCCTAGAGGTATTCCTTTGACTCACAGTTGGCATTAAAAGGAGTAAAATCAGCTCGCTCCCACACCGGTCACATGGTTTACAGTATCTGGTTACAGTCAGTGTCCACACAGGCCAGGCCAAGTGGGAGTGAATGATCGAGATTGGTTGGGAGCGATCCCTCTCATGAATTGAAAATATCTGGAAAAGAGAAAAATAACAAATCAAAATACTCCAGTATAGTACTTCCACTGCTCCGCTGAATGAGGAGCTTTAATTTGGAACCACATGCATATATGATGAATATTATTCGTGCAGTGATTTTTCATTTATTTTTTTTCTTAAAATTAATCTTGACACTATCATTCGTCTCGACCAAAAAAATCGAGAAATCTGGAAATATGAATTGAAGTTCAAAAAAATCATTTTCTTTCTTTTATTTATTTATTACGACCTAACTTGTTTGGTTAAGGGTTTCGGATTTTGGATTCTAATCATTATTACTCTCATTTTTCTCTCTATCTCTCTCCGATTATTACCTTTATTTTCAATTAGTATTACTATATTTCTCTCTACACTCATTACCTAGCTACAAATCCAAATTCAAAATCCCAAAACAAATGGGGTCGGAGTGTGGAGATGCCATTTTCTTTTACTTCAAATAACCTGGTTAATTTCATGAAATCTTAAGACGACGATGTTTCGGATTAATTTCAAATATATATCATTACGAAAGATTGATGTATTCTTTTGATCATACCCTAGCTTCGTCGTTTTTGAAAACACTAAAAAGATGACGGCTCGCGGAAACAAAACCCAAGAAATTAAATGAAGCAATGCATACCAATTAACCAGACTTAATTTGAGTCTTAATGTGACATCATGATATTGCAATAAATAAAATACTGTACAATGTAGAGATTAATTGGGACGTACGCACGTATATTGTTACAAAGCTGCTAAAATTAACAAAAAGGCAATATATTAGGCATATAATTAATCTAGGAGTATTTTAATTGTGATGAGAGATAGTGATGTGGTGAACTAAAAGTCAAGTGCCCAAGAGGAGAAGCAAGCTAGTGAACAGAAATTAAAGAAAAAGTCTTTACATATATGCAAAGTAGGCCTAATTAAAATAATTCCAAAACACGAAATTGGCTAGTACGTAACTCCAATTACTAGTCACTAGGTACCTTGCCACGTGCAAGGCACGTGTGCTCTGCCCGTTGAATTGATCGGTTTGATATTTTTCTGCGATATAGAAAGGAAGAACTAATATATTTGGACCTAAGTACAAGTAGATCACTCCAAGATGAGATGAAGCATAAATATCTTTACGATTTTTGAACTGTTATTTTGATTTTGTTGGACACCTTAATCCTGACTTGCTGCTTTGTGCTTTCCAAACTCGGGAAGACCATCTTGCTGATTGGATTCATGCCTCATGACAATCACTAAACTTTGTTGAGGTAGCTGCTCAGACTAAGCCATAAGAGTGCTGCCAGTAATTGACTCGCTGAAAATAAGAAGCTTCAAGTTAGTGTTGAATCAATGAGCAAACATCAAGTTAGTGTTTAATCAATGAGCGAACGTCAACAGAAGAAGTTACATGACACTATGTTTTGAGGTTTGTACAATAGAAGCAATAGAACCCGATGATACATCGACCCATCTAGGGAGTAGGACATTGAGCATGAGGAACAAGTTTTGTCATCTTATAGGAAGAGGGGATCATTCGATAAGAGACAATGCATTGCTTTGCACTCAAGTTCAATCAAAGATCAAATGCCTAAATATTCAATAAACAATGTGTCCAAAAGAGTACAATGGAAGGCTTCTATTAGTATATTTACAGTATGCACTTATACTGCCATTCAATCGGCAATCTGACAAAAAAAGGTCCAACAGACAGCACAGTTCATAAATCAATGAAGGACAGCAGGAAGTAGGAAACATCACTCAAAGGAAAAACGATTCTCAATATATGTGATGTCTTTGTTATAATAACAGCGAGAAACCCTAAGCTAATCCAAGTTCTAAGTACCAGAAGATGGTAAGAAGCACAGAATCACAAGAGGTCCCACCTTAAGCTCATTCTACTAATTATCGTTTTTTTCTTTTCTTTGCAAACTAAAAATAATAACATAAACAGGTTACAGAACCGAGGGGGTTTAAAATAGTTTAGCAAGCCACACATATGGAATGAACACAAGTAACTAATGGCTAGTACCCTTTCATAAGCCTTGCACTGTCAATACCTCTCTCTCTCTCACAGATACAAATACACTCACACACTTGAAAAGAAAATATAAATATGAGAATATATAAAGGTGGTGTTTCAAGGTTCCAAGGTTTTTGATAATGGCAGAAGAAATAAATTATGAGTTCCATATTATTCCAGTAGTTAGGGGCACTGGTACTAATCAGCATATGAACATTGGCTCTTATATTGGCCAGAGACTATAACACAGTGACTTAAAGACCTTGATACATTCCTTGCTCAAATAATGTGGCAAGCATATTGAGGTAAAATGAATAACAAAATAAATAACAACGTGAATTAACAACCTAAAATAAAGGAAGCAAGTAATAAAATACCAGTTCCACCATCGCCAACGATGACGAGCTTGAAGCTCGGGTAATCAACAGTCTGTTGGTTGGGCAAAGCCTGCAACAAACACATAAAAGTTCAAAAATTAAGCACACAAACTACGTACTACGCCAAATTTTGGCTTTACCGGCGGTAGTATTACCGGCATTAATTTAATGCCGTTAAAAGACACTTTTAGCGGCATTAATAAGACCGCCGGGAATAATTACCCTAAAACGGCGGTTTTCCTAAGACTACCGTTTTTAGTGACTTTTACCGGCGGTTTTTTAAATTACCGACGGAAAAAGTAGAATGTACGGTTGTTTTTAATACCGGCGGTTTATTACCGCCGTTTATAATAAAACCGACCCGTATAATATAAATAATATTATTTATCCTAGTTGAACCAAAATACGGGTTAGCCCAGTTGGTTGCACGCACGTGCAAAGATCCGGAGGTTCCGGGTTCGACTCACGGGGAAGGCAAAAAAATTAATCGCCCATTTCATTCCCGGCGGTAATATTTCCGGCGGTTTTTTAATGCCGTTTTTAGTATTACCGGCGGTTTATTACCGCCGTTTTTGTTTTCCCGACAATCGCCTTACCGGCGGTCTATTACCGGCGGTTTTTAGACTATTACCGGCGGTTGTTAGTATTACCGGCGGTTTTTGGACTATTTCCGGCGGTTTTCTAATGCCGCTAATGGTAAAATTTGGCGTAGTATATACTAACTGCGGGGATCCATCGTAAGTACCATAGAACTTCAATTGATTTCTTGTTTCTCATTAACAATTTTTTTTGTCCAAATAAACAGATCGAGCTCAGAAACCCTAGACCCTAATCGAAAGTAACAGAACACGAAATCCTCCATGACATGGAACAAGAAATGAAGCTTTTGCTAAAAGAGCATTAGTTTTCAGTTGGACAGCATTAGTTTCGAGCATATACTTATATATCCCTATTCTTCTCGACCAGGGCACCAAGCTCCATGATATCGGAGAAGGAATGAGCAACAAACCAAACATGTAACGAAAAATAGCTCCACAATTTTAGAACAAACAAAACTCCAAATTCTAGGAGAAAACCAAACATGCAACCCAAAATACCTCTAGAATTTTAGAACGAAGTAACGAAGGATGAAGGCAAACATGCAACAAATATCAGCAAACAGTTAAAATCAAAAAAGAAAAATGCACCACAAACGCACACATGCAGCACCAATGTCGTACGGAAAAGAGATCAGAACCTAATCCATACTCAAAACTCAGACAGAAAAATTACAAGATCACAAACTGCCAAGAACAGAGCACTGCATGACAGAACAGCCAAAATACACCATTCAAATCGTAAGCAATACCTATCACCAACGGCAAGAAGCAGAGCACTAACGATCGATCCCAAACACCAGAGTAAACAGCCGAAAAACCAAGCTAAATCCTACGCCAAAAATCCGAGAAAAAGCAGGTAACAGCTCAGAGCACAGAAGAGGAAAGCCTCTCTCTCATCTTGCAAAATCTTATGGGAGAGGTAGGAGATTCATTAAAAAAATCGAAATCACCGTAATTAGGACTTTCAATGCCATCAATCTAACCCCTTTGAACTGATTAATCAGGAAAAAAACTAATTACTACTTATCAATAATCAGATTACTATGATTATTGATTCTTTAAAAAAAAAAAAAACTAATTACTACTTATATCGTTCACAAGTTACATCAGTGGAATCGAAACCCTAGCATGTATATAAGTATAAAGATATATAGGCTTGGAGCTTACCAATTATTTTCAAAATGAAACTTCCTTTCCGTTGTGTACATCGATCGATCGATCGAGTTTCAAGAACGTCTTTGAAGATGCTCGCCTGGAACACGCCCAATTTCGCACAGATTGAGACTCAAACAAGGATACAAATCTCTGCTATTAATTTGTACCAGTCGCCTCTGCAAGGGGTAGTGCTAGATCCTCAGATTTACTCTGCAAAAAAAGTTAATTACAAGAGAGAGAGAGAGAGGAAGGGAGATGATTTGAGATCAGTGAGAGACATGTAGAACCTGAGCAACTGATATAGTGCGACTGTGCGAGTGACTTCACCGGCATGGCGATAGGTATGTTGGCAGCCAGAAATTTGGACTACTCTGGAATAGAGTCGCATGTCCTGATCTGGAGAGAGAGAGAGAGAGAGAGAGAGGCCATGGAAGAAAAATCGCTGGAGAGAGAGAGAGAGGTATTAACGTGAGGGAGTAGAACTGTAGCAGCTTTCAATGTACGCCTACGTGGCTGTGCGTGAGGCACCCACCTGGGCCACTAAGACAAGGAGGTAAAATTACCATTATGGATACCGGACTACAGTGCATGCCCCCCCAATCAGGGGGTTAAATTGGAAAAATTGGCCAATTTGTGGCAAGCGAAAATTGAACCGAAGTGTTTCTTCTTTAGTAGAGGTAGGATATAAAGTTTTGCTTCCTAGCTACCTTTTTTTCCCAGTTCAAGTAACCCACGTGGTCTGAATATATAGACACAATCTTGTTCATCTTCTCCTCGATCTTCTTCTAAATCGAGACGCTCTTGATAAAAAAAAAATTATACTATTCGGAATGAAATAGAGTCAAATAGCCCCTGTAAAGAATTTTTTTTTTGAGATACCTCTATGTGGGGCTACGTTAAAATAAATTACTGTTTCCTTTAATTTATGTTTCATTTCATTATTTAGTAGACGACGCTCATCAAAGAAAGGGGGGGAAAAAAAAAAAAAGAAAGGTCAAAACAATTGACAGGAAATAATAACCCATATTGGTTTAGTATTTTGGTTATATATAATTAAGGTTTCAATTTTGTTTTAATTTCCCAAATAATTATTGAGATCACCCCGGCCAATAGCTAGCTAGCATTGAAAAGGAAAACTCAAGAACTTGAAACTTTTATAGGTACTTTTATATTGTGTGGAAAAAGACTGGATTAGCTAGGTTCCCACAATGATTTCAAGTGGTGATCGGTCGTTTGAAAGTTACTTCCAATTTAAAAATATATAATAATATACTCCGTATAATGCAGACTAGCTACCAAATTCATGGGGGTACGTACATACTTCTGAATGAGTCTTAATTAATGTATATAATGGAGACTAACTACCAAATTCATGGGGTTCGTACTTCTGACTGAGTCTTAATTATTGGAGTACATAGTACAAGAATTTCAAGAAATCTATCTACTCCCCTAATTGTATGGACCACCTCCATACACTTGTGGAGATTTCTTGACCCTTCTTTCCATTGAAATGGAGGTTTCAATTCACATGAGATCGTAGTAAACGTCCAAAGTACTCATCAAACCTTCCAATAATTGAGCTTCGATTAATTACTACTCATGATCAGTAGCAATGTCAAATTCAAGTAAATACGCAAGGATCTTGCAAGCCCCACGAGATAATACACGTGGAATCCAACACGCATCTGACGGCTACACACGCGCGTTGTGTTCGCATCTACGTATGTCCGACATTTGTGTGCAAAGTATTTCCGACAAACAAATAAGCAAGTTTTACCAAACGAGCGATCGCGAGCTCTTGCAATCTCTTGCTCGCGCAGTATCAATTAACTTCACCACTAATCATTATTTAAGTGTGGGACTACCCACAATATATTACACAAAATGAAAAGAAACTCAAAAAGGGCCCCAAAAAAAGAAGAAGAAGAAGAATATAGAAGGTATCCGACCACTGCTGCCACCGTCGCCGCTGCCACCGCCACCACCGGACATGCCCAAAATAGAACGATCTTACCTCATAGAATTCCTCCCACATTAGGCATAATTGTTACAATTCTAACAACATAGCTACGTCCAGTGAACATGTTTCCTTATTCAATATGTACAAAGAAAAAAAAAAAAACCTTCTTAATTTCAAGCCCGGGCCAATTAAACAGAACCTAAATTCTCATTCATTTTACTTTTAATTCAATTCTACTCTTGAAGCCACTCCACTCCCAGGAGAGATGTCATCGACTGAAGATCCGAGTTATTAAACATTTCATCCGAAAATCGAGCTTTCACCGAGTCAGTCGAGAAGAGATCAGTAGGGGAAGAATTCAGAGAGGAGGAGCTAGTGTAATTGGTCTCAACATCCTCATCACAGAGTGAGGGAAAATCAGTGTTGAGGAAGTCGGACAAGAACTTGTCGTCCATTTCGAAATCCACGATGAAATCGGACGGATCGTCCTTGGCGGAAATCAAGAACGGTGATATATCGTCGAGCGGATCGGGACCCGCCGCCACTCCGACACAATCAGAGCCATGAATCGTTGGTCCTCCTCCCAGTACTGGCTTAGGTTCAAGCAGTAGTTGCTGATGATCAGTACTATTCTGTGGCTCTGGTCTGATGAAAACTTTGGTGCACCGCGATGCCTTGGTCCGGACCACACCTGATCCTATCCTCGGTTGAGGTGGCTGTGACTTTTCTTTTGATTGATTGGACGCTTTGCGATTGGAGGTAGGACTTGGGTGAGCTTGCACGAATTTCTTGCCAATGTTCGTATTCCAATAATTCTTAATTTCATTGTCTGTTCGCCCTGGAAGCCTTCCGGCTATCAGAGACCACCTGCATACATACATACAGTTATATATACGAGTGATTATTTATATACGAGTGATTATTCGATGCTCCTGGATGGATGGATGGATCGATCGAGCACAGTCACATACAAGTACCAGTTAACTAAAAATGAATCATACAGTTACACATTGGTGTGGGTGGTGGAAAAGGCCCTCGAAACTCCAGGTGTCAGGGCTAGATGCATGTAAAAATGTAGTGATTTGACAATTCTTATACAAGAAAAGTAATTACCTCAGAAGCACGGGTCTTGTTTGTTTCCTATCTTTATTTTGTTTTAATTTTATTTTTCAATCATTACCCTATATCTTTCTCCAATCATTATCATAATATTTCTCTAATTATTAGTTTCGTTTCTCTCTCTATCTCTCTCCAATCTATTTCTTTCTCCAGCCACTACCAAAACTAAAATACCCAAAGTTATACCGCTCTTAGAAACTTCGAGTCAGAATGGTGAGTCACATTGTTCTAGATGGAGGAAGGATCTTTCGTACCGAGAGATTTTTCGGTTGTTGGATTTAAAACATAAAAATAAAAATTTACACAATCCAATGGTCAGAAAATCCCTCGGCACAGAGGCATGCACGTGGATTTTCGGGACAGAGGAGATCAGACCCCATTCTAGATGAGAATTCTGTATGAAAATTTTGTTTGTGCGTGCAGCATTGTTGGATAGTATCAAATGTCAGACAAAAACATGTTTGAGGGTAGAATTTTAAGACCAACCAAACACAAATTAATTTTTTCCCGGTTGCCTAATAGAGTTGGTAAATATAATTATTCTCTTACCCTTCTGTGTTAACAAAAAATAAGGGAATTAATTAAGTAACAAACCTATTTCCAAGGAGTTTGTGAAGCCTAATAATGAGGTCTTCCTCATCATTGGTTATGTTTCCTCTTTTGATATCAGGCCTTAGGTAATTCAACCAACGAAGCCTGCAGCTCTTCCCACATCTCTTCAGACCTGTCCAATAAAAATATCAATTATTCAATACATCAAATTTTGGATTTTTTTTTTCTCATTTTCTTCAAGTACGTAAGTAACTTAAATATTGAAAAATCCGAACAATTATCTCCAGATGTAATTCAATCAAATTATTCTACCCTTGTCCCTATGTGTTGGTCGAGCGAGAGCATGATAATGTGTACGGGGCCTGTTCCTCCAATCTCCTATGTTCGACTCTTACCGCCAGCAAAAAATTCTGGAAGCAACTAGAAGTTTGCCCGGTCGTGAAATTCATGTGACTCCCGATTAGTAGACGTGCATGCAGATAATTTGACCAGTACACCCAATTATTAAAAAGAGGGTATGATTAAATTATCTCACCTGCTCGCTTGGGGAGGTTTCTCCATTTCCCTTCACCGTTAACTCTGATGTACTCTGTAAGAATCTTGTCTTCCATTGCAGTCCAAGCCCCTCTGTTCAACCCTTCCTTTGCACAACATGGACTTCTGCCCATCTCTCTCTCTCTCTCTCTCTCTCTCTCTCTTCAGTGTAAGGTTGAGTGATATGTATACTTCCAGGCCTTAAGGAAACAACTTCCTTCAGCCTCTCTCTCTCTCTCTCTCTCTCTCTCTGAGTGTTAATAAGGTTACCTCCAGGCCTTGAGGAAACACTTCCTTCAAGGCTGAAAGAGAGAGATTGAGAGAGAGGAGAGAGAGACACAATTTTTGGTTGGGAGTGTGCAAACAACATACATATATAGGAGGGTATGATAAAAAAAGGCAGGCCCCACGTACTCCACAAAACGTGTTAGAAATCAAAACCTATAAAAGAAAATTAGTAGTACTATTTTGTTTGAATATATATATGCGGGCTTCATATTAGTCTGCAAGTGCACTATTTGGCTTGTGGAGGGGACCATTAATCTCGATCTCTTTGCCAAACATTTTACTAGCAAGTCTTTGTACCCAACAAAAAAGAGAGTTGGCTTTTCAACCTACATCTGATGGTCTTTGATGATGGGTAAATGATGATGGTTCATTGGACTTAATTAATTAATTTCACCATTTTTTACTACTACTACTACTACTACTACTACTTTCTACAAAAAGCTAGCTCCTTTTCTTTCCGAACTACTCGATCGTCACTACTCTCAATAATATTTATTTATTTCTTGCTTTTTAAGATATACTCCTAGAAAGTTTGAATTTAGGTTTTGTATTCATAGGTTTTTCTGACTGACATATCTGTTTGAATTGAAATTAGATTACGGTAAAGTTTGGAGTAAGCTATTTTTCGACTTATTTTTCTTTTCTGAACTTCGTTAAGTTTATATATGTCTTTTTAGATTATCTTTTCTTTCAATATTGTTAAATTTTTGTCTATTTATATATTTTTAAATTTTCAATCTTTCTCGAGGAGAGGATTAATAAGACAATATATCATCAACCAAAAAAGTTATAACATATGTTTAGTCAATCTTCTTGATATTTATTCCTTGTGATGTTTCTTTTTTCCCCTCAAATTAAAGAAAAAAAATTGAAACCAATGGAAAGGCAAGCACTCAAAACTCACCTGCCCTTCTAAATGCGTCCTTGGCTGCTCAAATCCGAAGCTAACTTTCTCTCACCCTCTTGAAAGTTCGTTGGAAGATTTGTGGGGGACCCAATGGGCAATGGACAAGCAGACAAACCAGTATCAAATTAGATGCTCTCAATTAGTTCGACTAATTATTCAATATATATAGTCCGGAGCACTTCACGTGGTGCTCCTGACTATTTCAGAGCACCATGTAGCAGTGCTCCCAGAGCACCACGTAATGGTGTTCCCGAACTATTAATAAATAATTTCACATCAAGTTCAACGGTACCCGGAGAGCTCCCCCACGATAAGGTAAAAAGGAAAATACTATTAACCGGTTGTCAATAGGGAACTGATTTTCGCGCTCCAAGATTTACTGCAGGCGCTCCACTTTTTTATTTTTATACTGTGGTATTGCTGGCAATATCACAGTACATTTTATTTTTACACTGTGATATTGCCAGCAATATCACAGTATAAAAACAAAAAAAAAGGAGCGCCTGCAGTAAATCTTGGAGCGCGAATATCAATTCCCTTGTCAATAAGGTAAGAAGATGGTCAAAAATCATAATCCAATTTTCTATGTATTAAAGTGTCTTGAAAAGTGTATCGAAAATGTGTTTTGGTCCACTTGTTGCCCATTGACAGCCCACTGCGCTGTCAATAGCATAACCGATATAAAAATATCAATCTAATTAACACAGAGATTACCCCAAGTAAAAAAGAATAAATAAAAAGATTGCATTGGTCCTAGTGAAATTAACTTTTTAATGTCTGTCCAAATTCATGTTTGTTGAATTGGATTGGCCGAGATCGCATCGTGATTTCCCTAGTGATTTGGTACGTAAAAAAAGAGAAATTAATAGGGCAGAAAAACAGATCGAGGAAAGAGGGTAAGAAAAATAAATATTGGCCTTAATTATTATTCAATTTGGCCTTAAGAAACATGAAAGAATATTTTGATCTTATTGTACTTTCTGCGCTACTTGTTCTGCATATCTTCAAAATATTCTTCCATGTTATTGGCACACAAAAATCATAAAATATTATTACGTACAAACTTATTGTATTGTTTGATTTAACATTAACATAACTTTTCATAATGGTCTCAAACTTGTGCAAATTCTAATTTTTAAAAACTACGTATAAAAAATGCTTCATTTTTAAATTTGAAAAAATATATCTCAACTTTCAATAATAGACTTAAATTTTGAGACGAAAGAAATAATTATTTCTATAATATCATTGTCGCATCCAGTAATTATTCCGTAACTATAAAGGTAATAACAATGCCTAAAAAAAATTATAAAATTTAGGTGTCGGTGGCTCCTAATTAATGTTCCTTTTAGATCCATCCCTGACTGGGAGCAACGACTAGTACTCTTAGGACGACGAATAATTTGTAAATGTTTATCGACGAAATATGCAATGAGAGTCCAAAATCATTTTTCCACCATCTATTGGTATAGTTTAGCTGGAGGACAGATTGAAAATTCCAAAAGTGCTAGCTAGTTTGTACGTACTACAGTACTATTTATATAGCGGCGGCTATGAACAAGGATTATGGGCTCCTACTATTAATTATTATAAAGGGACGGCCAAAAATAATGGTTAGCCTTGTTGATTGATGCATGGGTTTACTCCTCGTATAATTGAACATGGTTCGATTCTTGGAGTTAGGCCTGGAAAAAAAAATCTGTGAATTCTCTAATTTTTGCATGACTGATCTGTCTTTTACCGGACTACAAAGGTGATTAGTTGAGGTACGTGTAACCTGGTCTGGACACTCTTGTCAGTGAAAAGAAAAGGACGGCCAAGAAAACCATTTCACTATGAAAAGGAAGGGGGAGTGAACCTATCCCGTTCTTATAGCCTCCTAATTGAAATGAAATGATAGTTAGCTTTGGGGCTCCATATATCTCCAGCGGTCCAATAATGTCGACTTACTAGTTGTGACGCATTGGTCGGATCCAATTAGTTCTTAATTTTCTAGTGACTAGCGTGTCGGCACATGCGATGCGGGTGCAAGTGTGCGACGGAGAAATTCCGCAGTTGAACCACCTTTCATTAGTGAACAATACAATTACTACAAAAAATAATAATAATAATAATAAAATAAAGGAAACAAGACAAAAGATTTTTCTTTTTTATTATTTTTTTGGAGTAAAGGTCTTGAAATGGAATTGATTAGAAATTACAAATTGAAAAGAAAAGAAAACTGATCAAAGAGGGCAGTTGTGGAACTTGGAGTAATTAATGGAACGTGAAGTCTTTTTTCCTTCGAATGATGGGTTCTCTATTTGCCCTTACCCTTACGGTTGAGTTCAGAAGTCAATTTTTTTTTTGGTAAATACAATTAGTGTTGGAGAACTTTTGTGTCCCCTGAAAAATCCATACAACTAATAGAGTATATAATTATTCAGTAGGCCCAGACCACAACCACGTGGTGCTCCGGATCATTCCCCACCACACGTTTATGTAGGATCAATATACTTGGTCGTGGTTCTCGCGAGAATATGTGGCACGTACGTTGGAGTGTCCCGGAACACCAAGTGGCCGTACGTGCTTCGGGAGCATTGAATAATTAGACCAACGTACTAATAATGCAAGAAATTAAGTGAGAGAAATTTTTTGTACGTAGCTGCATAGATTTAAATATCGGCCGGTACGAGAACCGTATTGGTCGGTTCGTACCGGTATTTGAGGGTTCCGATTCGGATACAGGCCGATATAACGGGTAGACGGAAAATCACAGGTGAACTGGCCGATACCCGATACGTATCGGTCTGTAACGGATTCACGTGACCGGTTCGTACCGGTTCGGGAAAAAAAAAAAAGCTTCACCTTTTGGGGGGAAAAACACAGAGCATCAACTCCTTCCACTTTTTACAGCTTTAGATGGTCAATTTAATGAGGAATATGTAGATCCTCCGGTACCTCCACGCCATTCATTCTAGCATTGAAGTTGTATTAGCAAAATTATGTATGACTTAAAAGCTATGAGCTTGAAACTAGTTGTGGTTAGCGATTATGTAATGTAAAACCTATATGGTGTGTTTATTTTAATGTCTTCATCTTACTTTTGCTGTTTATGTCAATTATATCGAAACTCATAATGTTGCATTTTTCTCATATTTGTAAAATCTTATTGACTTGCGGGTTTTGATAAATTATCGGATATTTCACATGAAGAGAATGGGCTATTACATGTCTTAAATTAATTAAAATATGATAATTTAAGCCAATATTGGGGGCAAAAGTATATTTTTCAAGTTTTATACATGTTGCTGATGATTTTTAAAAATTCACGACCGCGACACCCGATTCCCACGACATATCACCGATACGTCCCGATACCGATATACCGCGACCGATACCGCGACGGCGACCGATACCGAGATTTAAAACTATGCTTAGCTGCCTTTTGCTCTAGAGTGGGCATAAATGAAAGAGCAGTATTAATTAATTTGTTTTCGATTCATTCTCATTTCAAATCAAGTTTGTTCATATCTAATAATGAGGGGCTTTAAGTACAACTTTTCAGTTACATGTGAGCGAGAAAAATGATTCGTAGTTTCAGACATAACTTCACAACTTACTTTCACGTACATCACACATTTTTCTTTTCTTTTCTTTTAGGCCCTTACAAATTAATTAAGGAGAGTGAGAAACTAAAAAACATATTTTAGTATAAATATCCTTTGCCTCACATTTTCTAATATTCCTATAAAGATCGACGTCTTAAGTAATTAATTACTACTAACTGTCAACCATAAGCTTCTACTATCCTCAAGTTAATTTTAAATTAAAATATTTTGAAAACGATATTATATATCGACTATTGAAGGATTCTCTATCCCAGTTTCTTGTCATGACAGGTCTTTAATTTTGTTATTCTTCTTATGTTGTTATATCGCCATCACTTTAACTTCTAACACAAACCGTAGACAATGTGCACACCACGTGAAGTATGAGATGGGATATTCAAGGCTTTACAAACTATATATATCAAACTTTCACCTCCTAGCTAGGTGCAATTTCTATTGTTACCCCATTTTGAAGCACAACAGCTAACTCATGCGTGCCAGCTAGAGAACTTTGCAGGTGAAAAAAGAAACATGTCACATGGGATCATGAAGTTTTATATCACATAATAATAAAAGTGAAAAATCAACAAATGCGAAATTGATACCCACAGAGAGAGAGAGAGAGCGCGCACTTATGGCAACCAAATACCAATTAATATCTGTGTGTGGCAATTGATTTTCACATGGGATTTAAACAGTCTTACACTCTATAATTTGTAGGTTTTCTCATTGGTATTGAGACTGCCATATATAAATATATCACATAATAAAAGTGAAAAATCAACAAGTGCGAAATTGATACCCAGAGAGAGAGAGAGAGAGCACTTATGGCAACCTGTAACGCACCGATTTTTGGAAATAAAATCAGAGGCATTAAATATTAATTTCTGAAAATTTATTAAATTAAATTCAAAATCCAAAACAGATAATTCAACATAAAGATTCATTTATTACAAACCACTATGGAAATACTAAAAATAGGCTTTGCGGTAATAAACTAGACAAAACAACAGAGCCGATTTCTAAGCTTGATACGGATCCCAAGCGTACTATGGCTCGGCTCCCACCTCTGGATTCTCGTCTGCATAAAACTGCTCGCCTTCGAGGTTTTGGGCCTCTTCTGGATTTTCTGCAAAATCTGGCACGGATGCCAGGCAATCCGTACCTGAGTGATAGAGTTCATCCCGTAGTATAATCCAACCCAACCACCCCCTTACTTTACAGCTAGCAGACAATAGGATAATAATAATGTGAAAGGTAAAATAGAAGTTTTTCACGTAAACCGATTCATTACTATCCATTAGCCTAACGTGAAATCTAAGATCTCGTCCACGAGGTCTTTTCCTCCCCAACTGTTAGCCATGCTCGGTCCCATGAGATCACTTCCTTTTGCTGTCGCAAATACGCCTAAGTTATATACCGAGTGTGCATCCCACTAACTACAACAAAGGGTGAGCTTATCATGCCTGAATCATGGGCTAGGGTTCGCCTATCTTATACACCACTTCACAATCATCACTGGACTCCCGCCATTCTATCAATTCATCACTGGACTCCCGCCAGTTCCAATTTCATCACAAATCTCATCACATCTCAAAATCATGCCTACAGGCAATCTCTAAAAAGAAAAACTTCCCAATTTATCCATTACCTAGCATCGTCTAGGTGAATTCTATTTCGCATACCACCCCATATCTCTAGGGTCCAATCTAGCATTCAAATCAAGTATTGGTGCAATATACAATTAATCAAATAATAATTAAAACAAATAATAAACAATGCAATCACGCAGCTTTTTATGAATGGGCCGTTGCCCTTAGTCTCATATGGTCAAGATGACAATAATAAAGCAAGAAACTTTTATTTAATAAAAGTTTTTATTAAAACAAAGGGAAAATTTCTTTTATATCCGTTCGACTTTGATCAAAAATTCATTTTGGTCCTTCACCTTTCAATTTCGGCATAAAAATACTTCGACTTTCCAATTTTTTTCAATGTTGTCCTTTAGAAGAAATCCATTTTCTTTGAGTCCGCGCCGGGCCGTCTCTGGCCACTGGACGGCCGATCCGAGCCGTCCAAAAATTCTAAAAAAAAAAACCAAGGGGGCCAATGCGTGAATCAACGGCATCCGATGTGTGTAGGGTGCTTGATCCAAACACCCTATTTTTCGTATATGTATGTATATATCCCTAAAGGATGACATTGAAAAAAATTAGAAAGTCGAAGTATTTTTATGCCAAAATTAAAAGGTGAAGGACCAAAATGAATTTTTGGTCAAAATCGAAGAGATAAAAAGAAATTTTCTCTAAAAGAAAAAAAATATAGGCTCGCATTATTTTTAAGAAATTAGATTGATTAAAAACTAATTTCATGTATTAATTAGGTAAAAGTATTAGAATAATGATCATGACCTTAATAAGAGTCCTAAAGGTCCTACGCAATATGTTCGAGTATCAAAAGTTGGGTCCAGAGGGTCGCGGAACTATTTTAATAAAGGTATTAATAAAAGTTGTCAAAAGTAAAATAAACGGATAATCAATTATCTAATGATTAAAATATGTTGAGGTTAACAAAGTTTCATCTTCGGAATGTAAGGAGTCTTAAAAAAATTACTCGGGCATCAATAACATGGTTTATAAGGTCGAAAAGGTTTTTGTTTGTAACTCTTGAAAGATATCGAATAACTAATTAATAAATAGATAAATAAATAAATAATTATGATAACAAGGTATGATCTTTGAGGTGTGAGAAGTCTAGGAAAAATAGTCCGGGGGTCAAAAATGATGTTCAGAACGTCGAAAAATGGTTTTGAATCAATTTCTACAAAAACCGAGAAGAGTTGGCATGTGGGAGTCCTGGCCACAAGATTTGACCCGGTCAACCTTGAGGCAGAGCAGTCTACCGCGACCTCGCGTCTGGTTCTTGCGGCTCGAAGCTTGCAGCTGCAAGCTTCAATGCAGATTTCGTTTTTTTTTCATTTTTCTACTATGGGTTCGATGCATGGGACCATATGACTATTGGGTTAAGCATAAAAACACTTACTATACTTAGAGAAGAGGTTGGAATGGATTATAATACCTTGAATTGGATCAAATTGGTTCAAAAACAAACTTGGAATTTTGGAGAAGACAACTTCGGGTTTGATGACCAGGGATCTTTGGGACCAAATTGGACGATGTTTGAGGATGTCTGGGGTTGTGGGAAGTGTTTGGAATGGTCAATTTGAGTTTCTGTTGGTCGTAGCTATGAAACCCACTTTTCTCTCTCTTTCTTTCTCTCTCTAAAACTCCATAGCTTGGACCTTCAATTGGCCACGATTTTTCTCTCAATTCTACTTAGCGGAGTGTGGAGTGTGTAGGGATGAGTTCGTGGCCGAAGTGGTGGGGTATTTACAGGCGAATTTTGAATAAGGTGATAAGATGGCATTTATGAAGGTTTGATCTCTTGGGCATTGAATTGGACGGGATAAGAACGATTTTAAGGCCAGGGAGGGAGCATGAGGAGGATAGGAACGAATTTACTTCGGATTATACTTGGTGGTGAAGCAATTTTTGGTTTGGAGCAAGGGGGGATGAACTTGGGTTTTCTTGGAGGTTAAGGAAATGGAGGGAGTAATTGCAGGAGAGAGAGGAGCTGTGGGAGGGGAGGATGCTGCAGGAGAGTGAGGTGAGGGAGATGAAGAGGTGTGTGTATGTGCATGCATGCATTTGTGTAGGAAAAATAAATGCATGCATTGCATGCAAAAATAAAAAAAGTATTAAGAAAATAGCATTATCATTATTAATAAAGCTATTAATAATATTATTAATAAAAAAAATATGGGTTATTACACAACCAAATACCAATATCTGTGTGTGGCAATTGATTTTCACATGGGATTTAAATAGTTTTACACTCTATAATTTGTAGGTTCTCTCATTGGTACTCAGATTGCCATATCTATATAAGTTGTTACACAACCAAATACCAATATCTGTGTGTGGCAATTGATTTTCACATGGGATTTAAATAGTTTTACACTCTATAATTTGTAGGTTCTCTCATTGGTACTGAGACTGCCATATCTATATAATATGACAGGGAAGTTTTTGAATCTCCTATATTTTGGACCCTAGGATCAATACACATTTTTTCTACGGCTGAGATTACAGCGTAAGAAACCTAACAATAAATTGGGAAATAATGCTTACTACTATAATGCCACAGTTTCAGCTTTGGTTCCCTATGATTCCGGGAAAGATTGTTACCACAATTACCATTTTGATTACCACGTTGCAGATTTTGGAACTAAAGGAAATTTTAGATTTAAAATTTGATTTAAACTACTATTGACATTTACAAGAGGATTGAAATGATATGTTTGGTACCCGAAATCACAAGAGGATTAGAATGGTATGTTTGGAGCTAGTCGAAAATTTGGAAATAAGATCAATGTTTGCTACTTCATCGAAGGGATTCAAACATCGAAGGATCAGCAAAAATATATTTAGAGAGATTCTGCGTCGAGCTTAAATTTGAGGTACTACTAATGTTTTTTTTTTGGTAATGGTCGTTCAAAATTTGGAGAACGTGGAAAACCTATCCATGTGACAAACAAACCAAAAAAACGTGGACCTTCTAAATAGAAGATATATTCAAAATTTAAATCTTGTGTGATAAGTTTCCCGAAATCACAAGGAACCAATAAAAGGCCAAAAGTTTTATGTTTCCTTTAGTCCTAAATTGAAGGTATATTCATTATAAGTTTCCTTGTATATAGGAGCCAAAAACGTTAGCAAAAAAAAAAAAAGGAGCTGAAAATATTTTATCTAATGCCTAAATAGGAGCCGAAATAGTGGGATAATCTTCCCTGTTACTCCCTTCGTCCCCTTTTTAAAGTCCAGTATTTCATTTTAGGCTGTCCCTTAATAAGTGTCTATTTAGCAAAGTTAGTGGGTAAAAGTTGGTACATTTTCCATTTTGCCCCTAAAAGTAAATTCTATTTTAAAAAGTTAGTAAGTAAAAGTATAACGATGATGTCTCCATAGAGGGTAAGTAGGAAAAGTGGAGGTAAAAGTTGATATGAAATGTGTAATGATGATGTTTTCTTAATAAGTTGAAGTTACGAAGCGGGACACTTAAAAATGGACGGATGGATATTTTACCTAATGCCTAAATAGGAGCCAAAATCGTGGGATAATCTTCCCTGTTATAGTAGTAAGCATCATCAGACGGACTACGCCCACCACATGGGCCATCAACCGACCTCTCTCCGGCCACCTTACGGGTGATGCGATCCGTTAAGTAATTTTAAAAAAACCCCGAATGGGTCAAGCGAGAAATAAGTTCGATCCGACGTACGTAGATGCTCGATCCCAGCTTCATTTCATTGAAAATTTGAAAAAGTGGGTTTTTTTATTTTTCAGTTGAGGAAAGCTTGGATCGAGCACATATACTTATCAGATTGAGATGATTTCTCTCATGGCCCACTCAGTTTTTTTTTTAAATTATTGAACGGCTCGGATCACCTGTACGGTGGCCAAAGTGGGCCCGACATGGCGTGCAGTAGCCGACCCATGCGGTGGGCGTAGCTTTATTGTAAGCCTCATATAATTGCACATTAAACTACATGGCCGAAAATTAATGCGGCATTATAGTAGTAAGAATGGCTTCCAAATATATCGCTAGGTTTTGTATTCGTAAATCTCAGCCATTTAACAAATATTAACCAATCTAATGGTCCAAAATATACGAATTCAAGAACTTCCCTATCATATTATATAGATATCACATAATAAAAGTGAAAAATCAACAAGTGCGAAATTGATACCCAGAGAGAGAGAGAGCGCTTATGGCAACCAAATACCAATATCTGTGTGTGGCAATTGATTTTCACATGGGATTTAAATAGTCTTACACTTTATTATTTGTAGGTTCTCTCATTGGTACTGAAACTGCCATATATAAGTATATCACCGAATTATGTGCACTAAAAAATCAACGGACATGATTATTAGATCCCCATTGACTACATTGTGTCTGGAAGTTGCAAAAAAAAGAATAGAAAATAACAAAGGCGGGCACAATAAGAGAGCTAGAGAAATGATCATTACTGTATAAGGAAGAGAAAAAGAGGCAAAAAGTAAGTTAATTTCCACTTGGATTTAATTTGTTTCTTGAATTAATTTTTCTCCCAGGGGAAATAAAAGTCTAGGAAGCTACGTTACCTCTTAGTAAAAAATAAAGCTCTATATGTTGGTGAAGTGAAAGGGAAAGGGTTTCTTTTACCGTGTTTCTCTAGGTAATCTATTATTAACAACTTCTTCCCAACTTCTTTCGCTGTAAAGAAATACTATATTCTATTTTATATTCACGATTTGTCTCAAACATCACATCAAACAAGAGAAAGAAAGAAATAGAATCCATTTTTTAGATATTTACAATATGTTCCCTATGGTAACTGGGTTTTATTTTTTTCGAGTACGGGTTTTTCTGGTCTAAGTGTATCTTGTCTTTACTACGAATTTTTTTCCTTGGTTAACAATAATTGTAGTTTTGCCAATATTTGCGGGTTTTTTAATTGTCTTTCTTCCCCATAGAGAAAATCGGGCAATGACTTGTATATGGGGATTCCAATAGAAGTCCTTCCGTCTCGTTTGTAACTGTGAGTTGAATGAATAAAGAGATGAAATTAAGAAAAAGATAGAAAAATTTAAAGAACGTTTTGGAACAAAGAAATGGAAGAACAGTCGTATGGGTGAATTAATCCATCCGGCCGGGTCAATATATACTACTCCCATTTTCGTGAAGATTAAGGGGTTAATCACATTAATTACGCAATGAGATGGAAGCTGTGAGATTAATTTCTTTTACTCTGACTTGTGTTAGGGTTAAAAAGTACTACACTCCATTAGAAAAAAGTGGGTCTCTTCAGCAGCAATGGACAGGGACAACTTTGACATTACATACATGATAGATTAGACTTCTCATTCTTTTCTCTTTCTCTTTTTCTTTTTTTTTTTTTGGGTTTTAAAAGGAAATTTTGAGGTCCCGTTTCTGTTAAACTACAATTTGTATACTAAAATTTTTTTATTTTGTGTTTATCCAATTTTTTGGTTTTTTTTTTTTTTGCGTTCGTTGCTTTTGGGCCAAATTTTCATATATTACTTATTCGTTTCGGCGAGAGGAATAAAAAAACAAAAAATTATGATTTTACACAAATATTTTTAAAAATATCAGAGAAAAAACCCAAAAAGTAACAAAAGCAGCTACATCAAAATGACACATCCACCTCTATGTAGACAACCAGTAGGGGTTGAAAGGCTGGACGTGCGTACAGTTTTTCTTTCCTGTCCAGTATTTTCCATCCAAGCCGAAAAAGGAAAAAGCCGCAAGCACCACCAAAGCCCGATCGTCGGTTGAAGAGTCCGATATTCATTTCTTACTCAAATAGGAAGTTGGAAGTCATCCGAAAATAAGAGGACTGTCTCAATTTAGCGGCGTGGTCCATAAACAAGCCTTTGTTGATCCATGGAGTTTGTGTTTTGGTTACTAAAAGTGTTTCTTTGCTTGCTTGCAATGCCTCAACTCGTGTTTTCAAAAAAAAAAATTGAATAAGAACAAAATAAAAAATAAAAAAAAAAAACTATAGTCTACAACTTAAAGTTTAGCACAAACAAAGCCTAAATTAAAAGCAAAGTCCCGAGTACATATTCCGAGGATAAGAAGCACCCTTTTTGTCTTCCAAAAGTTGGGATTTTAGGATCAGGAATACAATTAGGAATAGAAGGATAAAATAGGAAAGGAAAGCAGTGCAATTCCGCGTCTATTGCAAGTAGCTATCGGCACACTTGTTTCTTTCCCGCATGCATGATGTGAGCCTCGCATAGTTGGTGCGGAAGAGACCATCAAGCCCTGGAAGTATAGCCTAGCTTAATTGCAGGCCAGGAGAATCCCTGCAATCCAATTACCTCTCCAATCCTTTGTTAATCCATTAATGTAAACTATAAAATGTTTTGGTAAAAAATCAAAGTGAGTAGAGTCACTAGACCCCACTTTTCCCTTAGTGCCTCCGCCCGTGTCTCCAATCCTTTGTTAAATCCATTGTTTAACTACACTGTTGCATGCCATCAACGTTGATCTTAAGATGGCCCATAGGAAGTGGGGTCTGATCTTTGGTAATGATCGAGTGCCCATATTTTTTTTATCAGTACTATTATTATATATTATAAATAAATAGTACGATAATTCCTCTTTCTCGAATAAATTCAAAATACCCATCATTTGTTGGTAAAATCCTTAAACCACGCGAAGAAAAGTAGTTCTACTAAACTCCAAATGAACTACTGTAATATTATTGTTAATTTGTTGGTATTCATTTTGGAATCATTTGCAATAAATGTTTTAGAGTTGTAGGACCACATAAATGTTTTTTTTTTTTTTTTGAACATGGACCACATAAATGTTTAATAGAGGTTTTTTCATTTTAGTAGCTGTTTGATTATTACGAAAGTCAACTTCCACTGCATATGCGTGCTATTAATCCTTGCAATAAAGCTATAGTGACCGGCGGTCCTCATATCGAAACTGTACCGATGGCCGCGTCAGGCCAACTCTGGCCACCGGACGGCCGATCCGAGCCGTCCAAAAATTTCTATAAAAAAAAACAAGGATTTACACCCTACACACGAAAAATAGGGTGTTTGAATCAAGCACCCTACACAAATCGGATGCCGTTGATTCCCGGGTAGGCCCCCTCATTTTTTTTTTTTAGAATTTTTGGACGGCTCGGATCGGCCGTCCGGTGGCCGAAGCTGGCCCTGCGCGGCCGTAGGTACAGTTTCAGTATGCTACCTGTCGGTACGGATAGCACTACTCTAATCCTTGTCTTTGGCTAGTCTATATATATTAATTGGAACTTTGTCCCGACTTTAATACGACTTCTTGTAGGGAACGGTGAAATTAGTTATCTAAATTAATTAGATCATTGAAACGATTATTGAGTTATGCAAATAAGAATTTGTCGAAAGGCAAAAAAAAATGTGCGGTTATAAGAGTTTTGAGATCAATCAATAATCGCAGACCATGGAATCAACATAATAGCCTACTTGGAAAATCATCTGATTGATTGACATTGCCAATGCATGCCAATATCAAATTTTGTGAAGTACATTATAAAAAATCTTTTTTGTGTGTGTTTAAGTCTGTTTGTTTAGAATATTGGACCCAACTCTACCGGTGGCGGATGCTTGAAAAAACACAAAAAAGTTCACAGATAAACCCATATGATTGTAACGATCCGGATTTTTGACCCAATTTTTTTAATAATGTCTTTTAAAAAGTATTAATCGTAGTAATAAAATTATTTTCCTTAAATAGATAATTACAAAAAAATTAGTTATTCTATCCTAATTAATCCTTTTAATTTTTTTTTAGTTGCATACATGCATGCGAACTCTCCTATCTCTCCATCTCCTACTACTACTCGGTCTCTACCTCTTCCTCGATCTTATTTTCGTCCATATCACTCTCCTATCAAAACCCAAGAAATCGGAATCCTATTCAAATACAAACTATTCATCCTCTTCCAAAATTCCCTATATATATCCCATTAGTCTAACCCTAGGGCACACCACGAATTTTTCCCACACCCTACCTGTCCAGAAGAGAGAAAGAATTCGAAGAGAATCGAACTCCAATCAATGGAGTTTTAGAGAGAGAAAGTGAGAGAGAGAAAAGTGGGTTTGTGCTCTAGAACCTCCCGAGATCCGAATTACCCATTTCAATCTCTTCCTACAACTCCTAGCATCATCTAAAATCATTCAATTCGAGCCCAAGGTCCCCCGTTCGCTCCAACCGAAGTCATCTTCTTCAAAAAGTTCAAGATCCATTTTTTTTCAATTCAATCCGATTCGAGGTATTATAATCCCTTCCAAACACTCGTCTAAGTATATTTGATATTCTTATACTTAACCCATAGTCCCTTACGATCCCATGCATCGAAACCGAACCAAAACAATCAAAAAAACGATTTCTGACATGGATTTTGCGGCCGCAACCTTCGGGTTGCTCCAGCCGCGAGAACCAGGTCTCTGACCTTGCGGGCCGCAAGGTCAACCCGGTCCAACCTTGCGGTTCGTCCAGTTTCGTTCCGAATTGATTTTTCGACATCCCGAACACCGTTTTCGACCCCCGAACTATTTTTCCTAGCTTTCTCACACCTCAAAGATCAAAACTTGTTAATGTCATATTTTTTTTATTTTATTATCTTTTTATTAATTATTTATTTGATTTCATGTAAAATTTTGCAAACGAAAAATCCATACGACCTTCTAAACTATTTTATAAATTCCCATACTATTTTTTTTAGATTTTTTACATTCCAAAGATGATATGTTGTTAGCCTCAACATATTTTATTTATTAAATAATTTATTACCCATTAATTCTACTTTTGACAACCTTAAAAATCATTTTTATTTTAAAAATAATTCCGTAACCCTCCGGACCCACTTGATGATACTCGAACAGGTTACGTAGAACACTAGGACTCCTTTAGAGCCATGCTACCTATTCTAGTGTTATTAATTACTTATTGTATTTATTATGATCGTTAATCGATTTATTTTCCTAAATAAAAATTTATACAAGCTTAGATTATATTCTTTTTTAAAAATCTTTTATTTAATAAAAGTTCCTTACCTTATTAATGACTTGTTGATCATACGGAACTAAGGGCAACGGCCCATTCATAAAAGGTTATGTGATTTAATGCATATTGTTTATTTCAATTATTATCTTGTTTGCCTAATTATTATTTCCAATTGATTGATATGTTAGATTGGATCCTAGAGACATGGGGTGGTATGCGAAATAGAAATCACCTAGACGATGATAAGTAATGGATGAATTGGAAAAGTTTTTGTTTTAGATTACCTGCAGGCGTGTAGTAAGCCCAGTGTTGTGTGATGATTTTGAAACTGGAAAAGCCCAGTGTTGAGTGATGTGATTTGAAAGCGCAAAGTAAGCCCGGTGTTGAGTGATGATTTGATCGCAAAGTAAGCCAGTGATGATTGTGAAGTGAGTACATAAGATAGGCGAACCCTAGTTATGATTCGGGCATGGTAAGCTTTCTTTTGTTGTAATGAGAGGGATACACACTTGTGACATAACTTAGGTGCAATCCATGACAGCGCAAAAGAAAGTGACCCCATGGGACAGAGCATGGCTAGCGGTTGGGGAGGAAAGATCTCGTGGATTGAGATCTTAGATTTCACGATAGATTAATGGATAGTAATAAACTGATTGATGTGAAAAATCTCTGATTTGCTTTTTCGTATCATTATTATCTTGTTGCTTGCTAGTTGTAAAGTAAGAGGGGTGGTTGGGTTGGATTATTCTACTGGGTGATTTATCACTCACGGATACGTCTGTATCCTGGTAAATCGATTGCTTCGGCGATCAATTTGCCAGAGGGCGCAGGATTCAATGGAGAGGATTCATAGAGATCGAGTATGCTTGGGATTCGTATCAAGCCTAGAGTCAGCTCTGAAGTTAATGTATTTTGAATCGGTAAATTTATTTTGAGATTGTAATAGACCTTCATTTTGGAAAATTATATTTATTTAGCAAAATTTTCTTAAGAAATTATTTTATTTTGCTTTCGAAAAAGCGGGGAGTTACAATGATACCATAAACGTGTGAAACGGTTGTGGAAGGAGGTGCACAGACTAGTTCGAATTGCGCGCAAACTGGCGCCCGAGACACCTTTCATTACCAAAAAAAGAAGAAAAAGAAAGTAGGCTAGATGAATTCGTTATCAACACTTTGACTCCTAGCTCCACAATTGGTCCACTCAAGCTAGCTTCCGTGCGTTGGAAGCAAATGTTATTTCACGAGTAATTTTTATACTAGTAATTTTGCTTCTAGAATTTCCCTAGCTATCATTTCAGGAATTTAATTAGGATCCTAACAATGGTGGACAGTTAGAACGTGAAACGTACATGTCGCTATAATGGATGTAAATTACTATTTTTTTGGCCTCAAGTTAGGACCAAAACCAATATATATATTTTCTGACAAAGACATAAAGCAAAGGCTATCTGTGTAAGCAATTATATATTAGAATATATATATATATATATATATATATAGAGAGAGAGAGAGAGAGAGAGAGAGAGAGAGAATTGTGAGGGGGCCGAGTGAGTAGTTGGCAAAACTAACTCGTTAGGTGAAAGCTTATGCTTACGAAACATATGTTCTGAGCAAAATATTGAACCATCTCGTCAAACAAATCAACCTCAAATAATATCACTTTTGAGGGTTAGGTTTAACATGACATGATGGTGTTTAATAAGACCAATAACTTATGAGATTGAATTCTTTCCACTTTCAGGTGGAAAATCCTTGATTTTTGCCAACCAGTGTGGGTTTTACTGGACGTTCATTGCAGTAATTTGAACTATTTATCTTGTAAGGTCTGCAGAGTAGTATATTCAAGCAAAAAATAAAAAGCTTTATTGGACATCGATAGGCATATACAAAATTAAAATTTTGGTTCATAAAATAGACGGTCATGGACAGTTTAACCTGACAAGATCAGACCGTCCAATTTTATTTTATTTTTTTTGATAGGCAACAAAATTTTATTAAGAACTTGACAAAAGGTACATCGAGAAGAGACCAAATACAAGCCACAAAGATTGAGGCATAGTAGAAGGCAGGCCGTCCATGTTACAAACCAAAATTCTATTTTGATGTACCTATCGATATCCGATGAAGCTAAGTTTTTACGTAGATATACTACTCTTCGGGTCCTACAAGATGAACGGTTCAGATTACTGTAATGGAAGCACGATGGGGCCCACATATGGCAGTGGTGGAAATGGCCTGTGGAATATAATTGTGTATGTATTAGATGGAAAAGTCAACTTGCACAATTCACGTGGAACTATATAAAAAACGGAACAATCCACACGGAACAAAAATTACACAATTGATCGACAAATATGAAAAGGGAACAATCTACACGGAACAGAGGGCTCATAAACTAGTTGAAGAGTTTATTTTTTTTAAGGTTGGTATAATAAGAACTTAAAGAGTATTTTATTTAAAAGAAATTTTAAACGCAGTTAATTTGTTCGATCATGAGGCGAGCCAATGTCAAATGAGCTTTATTCTAGTAGCTTATTAGTACAACTAATGCAGGGTAGCTTAAATTTTCTAAATATCCTAAGGCGAAAGAAACGAAAGTACGTAGCTTGTTCGAGCTTGATTTGAACTTAACAAGATTTGACAAAAGATGTTCAAACTTAATTAATTAATTTGTTCATGTAACAAAATTTCTTTAATTAACGAGTTTTTAAACGAACGAACCCAAGTAGCTTCGTTCGGTTATCAACCTATATATGTGGTTGGACTTTAGCATGACGAATTGGTTAAATTGCTCAAAGAATGTAAGGATGACTCGATCTGCTTGGTCCTACGCAAACATGCCTGTAATTGTTCTAGAGTGAGTTTGTCCAACACCATATACCTCTGTACCTTGATGCTAAACCTATCAAGAAGAAATTGTATAGATTAGACCTGACTTAGCTGACTAGTGTGTTGAAGATTAAGGAGATCACTGAACAAATCAATTTTGGATTTCTTATAATCACAGAGTAATGCTGGAGATCCGCAGACTAATTATTAAAAGAGGCGATAACATTATTACAACTAGATAAATGCCGTTCAAAAAAAAATTTCACTGGATAAAGCACTCAAGCTTCCGAAAGCTCCTTTAATTTATATTAGAAAAATCCTAATTAAAACACAAACCAGACCATTATAGTAGATCTCACATGGAAGCAATAAAAAGATTGATAAGTTAGATACTCGAGGAGAATTTTTTTTATTTTTTTTTAATTAACCATGCTTTTCAGAGATGTTTTTCTTAAAGTTTTTTATTGATTAGGATGTCAGATCCTAGAACACATCCAACTTTTGAGGTTGGACCCATAATTAACTAATGATGAGAACTTTTCGGTCAATAAATCCTTTCTTAATTCTAAATATTTTGGTCTGTATTTTGTGTAGTAAATAACAAATTAACAAGATGAAATAGGCATGATGCATGGTGAAGGCTTGGAACTTGTATATTACATATGAAGTTTATTTCCTCCAAGGTTAAATACTCATTTTACCCGTAACTTTTGCGACCACCGCACCCCTGGAAGTAAGCGTGTGAAATACTTTGAGAGGGACTATAAAGATTTTCAAGGTGCGCACAAGTTGATCCGGGACACCATTACTCAAAAAGTTGCGAATGACCAACAAAAGCTGTTACCTTCTACTATTTAATAGGAGTAGTAGTGTGTGATGATATATATCGTCATGAATTTTTAAATGCCCCTATTTTTTTTTTCTACGTTTTACTTATTTATTGACTTTAATGGATGTTATTAATGTTTGTGTTTAATTTTTTCTTGTTTCTCTCCTCAAGGCAAACTTGAAAACTAATCCTTTGGACTAGAAGCTGAAACCCAAAAATAAATTGAAAAAATACATACAAGAACACCTCTAAGTTATTAACTAGATCAATCCGAGGGGCAGAGCCAGACAAGGATTTGGAGAAGGTTTCAAAAGCAATGCAACTAAAGGGACGATTTTGATTCTTGAATCGTTTGGATCTTTTTAGAGCGCAAAGAAAATATCGGAGTATTCGCATGCATGAAAAATTTGATATTTGGGTTGTAGTAATAGAGTCATGTGGAAAATATTATGGGAGAAATTTCGATAGTTTTGGTTCCTCGCCAACTAGAGAAATTTTATTTAGGTTGTTTTTTTTCTTTCCTTCCCCTTGTTATATTTTTGTTATTATTCATGAAATATTGCTTTCTTCGCTGTTCAGGGGAAAAAAAAATATTGGTTCATGGGCGGCGAGGGGATTCAACTAATTAAATCGTGTGGATTTTGTTGACTGTGATGTGCTACGAAGGGACCTCCCACCTTCTCTTTACCATATTAGTAATTACTTTCATTTACTAGTATGTGTTTTGAATCAATCAAGGAGTAAAATTATGCACTACTACTAATTAAGTCATGACTTTTGAAAGTTAGTAAATTAGTATGAACTAGTCATGATAGTACTAATTGTTAGTTAAAGTTAGTAAAACAAGAAATTAATGGCACAAAGAAAACCCAAAATAAATGGACCAAAACACTTTTCCCTGATCTTATTAGTGGAGGAGCTTAGTATGGTAAAAAAAAATATACTAACACTCCGCTAACCGCTCTGATGTATACACACACATATACAGTTTATGACCAAAAAAAAAATTGTGCTATTTTTTTTTTTTGCATAATTGTTTACTGTACTGTTTTATTTTTTAAAGAACTTATTATGTGCCTAACTTTTTGAGATTTTCTCATAAATTGAATCTCAATTAGGTCTTTTAAGGTAATACCAAAAAAAAGTTAATGCACAAAAGCATTTTATTTTTCTATTCAAAAGTAGCATGACTTCATGTAATGGACTAAAATTATGGGAATGAGAGAGTACGTGTTATAGGTTAATTGATAATGAAGAAGGAATTGGCATTGGTAGTGTCGTAGTGAGGAGGGTGGGCGTCGCTGGGATTAGTAATGAAGTTGTTATATCCATTAAGTTTGATGCAAAACTAACAAACGCGAATTTTTTTTGAAGCAAAACAAAAAAAAGTAGAGTACTACTGTACAACTTTTAGTTTAATAGAAACAAGGCCTTAAATACAACTAGACAAATAAATACCCCATTTTGAAATAGCAAACCTAGATCTCTGGGCTTTAACAATCCGCCCAATTTGGACTTTTCATAGTCCACCTGAACCATCATGTCAGCCCTCTAAGAACCCATGCAATCGAGAGATTATTAAGTGATCTTGAGGCACCATCATGTGTGATCAATTTCAGGCCTCCAAATTTTCTTCCAAGAAACAATTTGATCTTCAGGAAGGTAGAGAACCTTGTCTACACAGTTAATTTCAGCCCACATCTCACCCTTTATGAAAACAAGTACTAGGATATCAGTTATAGTGCAAAAAATAAAATACATTAAAATACTGAAAGATATAGTAATAGAACACAATACAAAAATCTTCTTAACCATCCGATGTACAGAATCGGTCCGAGTAATCTAATCATTCAAATGATTTGGTACAAATTGGAAGTCTACAAGAAAAGGAAAAACCAAAAAAAAAAAAAAAAGGTAATAAACAGAGGAAATAAAAATAATCTGGATTATTTTGGTACCCTAAATTTGCCAACTGGGACCCATCAAATAGTGCATGTGCATCCCAGTGTAACTTATATTGTGCTGCTCTGCTCCATGGCACTATGAACTCAATGGGATAATCATACACTCCATCTTCAACTGATATCAATAATCGCTTAGCAGATTTGTCATTAGCTGATTCTTCTTCACAGTTCTCTCATAAATCATATGTATACCACTTTAACTACAGCTTGCTCTTTCACCATTCAAACCTGTTGCCAGGAAAATTCGGCAAGACATTACACATTCAGCAGATAGAAGAAGAATCTAGACGGTCTTCTGAGTTTCAAGCATAGCCATGAAAGAGCATCAAATGGCATGGAACTTGGAAGTAAGTTGTAAAGCTAACATAACTGGTCAGTCCTACGTCGGACGTTACGTCATTTTAGCATCAGTATCACAGCAATAATGTGATCCGAGAATTATTTTAGTAGAGAAACATAACAGTATATTTGTCATTAACAATTCAACATGGGAAGAAATCAAGGATGTTTGCGACACTGGAATGAGTAGCTCTTTCTTTTAGACCCTTCCTAATCTCCCAATAGGTGGTAACAAGTTCAACAGGAGGTAAGCTCCCCTAATACAGATTTGGTCAGCAGTGCATTAGTTTATGAGCCCCACCAATCATTTCTCTTATCAAAGCAAAAAGCGGCACATCAGATGATAAACAACTTTGGCAAGCATAGCATTACTATGACCCAACACAATATTGGGTAATCCTATTAACAGGTAATTCAAACAGAAAAAGGTCAACATGAAAAATTGTCTGCTGACAGGCAAACTAACCATGCAAGTAATAACATGCGGGTGTTTTGAGTTGAAACAATGATAAAGAAACATATTCTTGTTTGAAAAAAGAAAGAAACAAGTTCTCTCTTTGAAAAGTCAGGATGCTTACCAAGAAGCTCCGTGTACACCACGACTAATCCAAGGCGTCATATATTTCATCAAAACCGAGTTACTTGTTGCAGCATTTGAGAACCATTTGATTGTGAAACCAACTGATCTGAACTTGGGGAAGGTCTAATCAAGTGGTTCATGCCAGCTGGATTGATGAGCCCTTGTCTGGCTACCTCTTTACCATTATTCATATTTGCTTCAGAGTGTGAAGACTCCATCAACGCACGTATCTAACACCGCAAATTCATATTGAAGGGACAATTCAGTACTGTAGGAAAGACAAAGACAGTCGAATGCACAAACAAATTATTTGGCTCACCATGTCGAGACGCTTCTTGTGGAGATCACTTGATGGCTGCATCCACATTCAAAATTAGATTAAAAATAGCTCTTGCAAACTAGGAGTCAATCTTATCATAATCAAGAGTACTTTTACACCTCGAATACTCTACAGGTCCAGTTTGATCACCAAATAAAGCACTCAAGAAAGAGTGGAATTCCCACATAAGCAGCCGAAGTGGATCAAATACATAATAACGAGAAATGAAGGTAGAATACATGACAGAACTCCAAGAAGTGTGCCAGAAAGACAGGTTATGATTTTTTAAGATAAGTTTTTAAATTATTCCTAGTATGGTTTAAAAATTTGCATCATCAAGAGTTCATCAGGAATATGATCAAACACTTCACAGATATCCATCTCTATTCTTCTCCGATGCAGGAATACCAATCACTATACATGCCACTCGTTGCACATGACAATTGGTATTCCAATCATATTGAAACATCTTTGCTGACCGGAGTTTTTGGTATTAAGAATAACGATGGTACAAAACAATAGTAGACTAGTGGGTCATTCTGAAGCGAAGCTCAATTGGAATCAGTAAGGAAATTGAACGGGCTTTCAAGCTTGAACTCAATTTGTTGGTGATAAAGTCAAATGACTCAAAACTACAAGAAATTACCACTTTTGCCATGAAAGCTTTTCTGCTAATTGTAGGCAGGCATTTCCAAATCGATCAACAGGGGAGGATAAAATTCAAGACAAATGACATCTGAGTAGCGAGGAAATACTTGTGCCTAAGCGATCCACTGAACCAGTTCAACAAAATCTCGTGACTAACAAAACCTTACATGATTCTGTTGGTATTTTCTCTCTTCACTTGAGAAACCAGGGATGGTCAAACGCCAGTTTTTCTCTGCAAATGATTCAAACTGATTAGACAAAGGCTCCCATTCTCTAACATGAGCAAAAAGAAAATCCACATATGCCATTGGACATGAATACATGATGCATACCAGTAAGAATGGTAAAGTAGCAAGGACATACCTAGGTGTAGCAGTACATCCTTGGATTCTAGAGTTGAAGATTTCCGATGCTTTGCCAAACTGCATGCAAATGTAGTTACCTGCAAATGGGCACAACGGATTAACAAGAATGACCACAACAATCCATGGTAATACATAGTCGACTAAAAATACTAGAATGGAAACAAAACAGAAAGATGGGCTGTAAAGACAAGCTACTTAACAAACCAACCAACTCGCAAAAATGCCCCTTTTTTACAATACTTCAATTAGTTCATCTGAGAAAGTAATTCATAAAAATCAATACAACACAACAAAGATGCATGCATACTTTTTACAGAACTTACACACCACAAAACAAAATTTCCCCAACAACATTTAACAATTCAAGGCACGGCCAACACTGATACCCACTCAAGAGAACATTTGAGATTGATACCACCAATTCTGAAATAAACAACCTCTGAGTTTTTTTAACAAACAAGCAGGGATTGCAAAGTGATGTTTTACTCCTTATCTAACGTACTGCAACAAAGAAAGGAAACACACCAAAGTTACCCAACTTGATATTATCGGAAAATATCAGCAAAAGTGGAGTGGTAAAAAGCATTTGCCTCAAGTTTAGGAATCCCCAGTCAGATAAAGCATAATCCAGACATGTTTAAACAAGTCTCATTAACGACAACACGACATCGAACAAAATGGGAAGCAAAGCTTCACTTAAAATGGCAAAGGAAATAAATGAAGCATAAACATGAAAATAGGAAATCATAAAAGGAAAAAGATGAAGGTGGTGTTTGATCTATAACATAAAGGTGAACAAACGAATGGTATTAGTAAGTCTTTTTTTTTTTTTTTTTATCGGCATATTAGTAAGTCTGTTCACTTGGGTTCATACACCACTGCTATTAAAATAAAGGTCAGCGGTTCCACACAAATGTCAACTGCCAAAACTGTGCAAAACATAAGCATAAGATGCCACTGGATTTCATATCAGATATCAGAAAAGGAAAGAAAACAGAAGACGTGACATTAGACTATTCCAGAAGTCATACAGGTATTAAACACAAAGCGTGAGTTACCAAAGTGATAGTCCTGTAGGACTAATCTAAAGAACATCAAGCAGTGGCAGAGGGAAGCAGGCCCAGTGGGGGCACCTGCCCCCACCGAAATTTGGGGTTTTTCATTTTGGGGGCACTTTGACTCATAAGTTCCCCTTCATAAATTGTCCATTTTCAAAGCTTTTTGCATCTCACTCTTTTGTCTCCATATTGTATCGAACCTTGGAACAAGTCCAATCAGATGCAAAACATAGCCACTAACCAATTTCTAAAGCTCTCTAATCCATGACTAAGGGATGTTTAAAACTCAAAAACGGCCATATTTGCAATTATTTGGCAATCTTCGAAAAATTCGACAATAGACGTATCTCTTTCTCTCTTTGTAGGACCCTCCTCAGAAACAAGACCCACAAATACAATTTGAATATTGGAGAAATAACATCTTTCAATTGGAGCATCATTGTTACATTTTCGATATTCTAGTTATTGGGTATTGAAGTTTCTCTTAGGCTCCATCGGCTAAGACAACATACAAGCACAAGTAACAACGAAAACATAAAACCTTAAGGTGGTTTAATACTTTAATAAGATAACTTAAGGAACTTCATAAACAAATGTATACTAGATTTGTTAGTGTTTGCAGTAAAAAAAAAAAATTCAGTATCTTATGTTGTCTATTAATTAAAATTTTCATTTTAGTGTAATTAATTGTTGCCCCCACTAATCTTAATTCCTGGCAGCTGGCACCGCTACTAACACTATGGAAGAACTTTGACATTGATGACCGAATGAAAGTTGCCAAGTCCAATCAGTTTTCCAGTTTCTTAGAGCTCAAAAAGAAAAATAGGATGGGAGATTGCTAAATCTACAGCCGTTGAGTCTCCATCCACAGCCCTCCATCTCACCCGCAAAGGGTACTGTCCACAGCACCCACAGTAGCCCTGAAATAGGTTCTGAGATCTTGGGTTTTTATTCTCAAACAAAACCCTAGTGTTGGGACATATAAACACCAAAAGCTTCTATGTTTCTAGTATCTTTTTAGCCAAAAAAATCCATTACATCAGCGATAGAGCCCCAGTTTTGCCAATGCCATACGTCAAAGTTACTTGCGTGATCCCCTACTTTTCCAACGTCACAGTACACACATGCATGTACTAAAGCAGAGAAAGACAGTATGCATGCAAGTTTGAAGACATTACACGATGTTAGCAAGCCTCACCGAGTCAATGAAGTCATCAGCAATCTCCAAAAGAAGATCTTCAACTTCCGGGTCCAACTTTCCTTGTGAATCCACCTGAAGACCCAAATGAGGATCATCGTGATAATGAGGAAGAATTTCATTTAAAACCCTATCTTCAAAAGTGCACAAAATTGTGACTAATCGCGTGTTACCAGGCTGTACAAAAAAATTGTTCAAAAAAATCGTGTGTTACAAGCAAATTTTCCCACTCACAACAAAACACCTCTATCCAACTTGATTTTTGCACGCACGTATGTGTGGGTTTGTTAGAGAGAGAGAGAGAGAGAGAGGAGGGGGGAGGAGGAGGGGGCGGGGGTGGAGGACGAACTATAAATGCATTTGCAAACTCAAAATTGAACATTTTTACTCTTACTATTGGTTATTCCTAACTAACTACGACATTCTCTATCGATAAAAAAATAAAGTACAATTTATAAGGTTCATTAGTAATCATGTGTACAAATAATTTCATCCAGCTAGATTGGTGAGTGCACTTGTGCGTCTGCGTACGCGCGCGCGTGTGTGTGTGAGAGAGAGAGAGAGAGAGATGCGTAGAGGAGGGCAAATTAAAATGCCTTTACCCTATTAGTCTCGCCAACACCAATTTCAAATTTAACATCTTTACTTTGTTGAATTTTACTCACTAACAACTGCAATCAAATTCGTTCCCTAAACCACTGGAGCCAAAAGAAATCTATTTCAGATCTGGCTATGTTTACGTGAAATATTACACTTGACATAGGAAAAATAAATAGAGGATGACCTGTGAAACCAAATCTTGTATCTTTCTCTTCCCAAGAAGTTGGTTGCTTGCTTCTGTTCCTAGACTAGAACTCCCCCCCGGAGTAGTTGTTCCTGATGCAGTAGCATCTGGCTGTGATCCTGTCAAACTTAGAGACTTTTGGCCCGCTGGCACTGCCATCCTAGGAGACTGCTGCTGCTGTTGATTTAAAAACTGTTGGGGTGGAGGTGATGGTTGTTGTTGCTGTTGCTGCAGCTGCTGTTGTTGGTGGTGTTGTTGTTGCTGCTGCTGCTGCTGCTGCTGCAGTTGTTGTTGCTGATGGAGTTGCGGCTGTATATTTGGTTGCTGTTGCTGAATGAGCTGGGATAACTGTTGTTGGTTCAATGCCATTGAAGTTTGCTGCAACTGCGGAGAAGAAGCCAATTGTTGCTGCAAAAGCATTTGTTGCTGCCTCTGTTGAAAACGATGGGAATTAGGAGAGGACATAGCTGGCATTTGCTTCAGCCATTGTTGCTGCGCCAAAGAGTTCATGGCGGGCTGTCCATTCTGAGCCAACCCAGATAACTGGGGGTTCATAAACGATGTCCTTGGAAGGCTTTGAGATTGCAGTTTCTAAATGGAAGAAAAGAAAGCGGGGGAAGAAGATAATATGTCAAAATAGTGCCCCAAAAAGAGAGTAAGCAAACAAAAGAACACATTACTAAATGGAACCTGGTGGCTAAGGCAAATACATATACACGGAAACGGAATACTCTTCCGTCCATCCCAGATTTTCAGTCTGTGTGTCTGTTGTGGGGTGTACTAAATTCCGATTATAGTTGACCATCTTGAAAGGTCAATGTAAAAATAATTTAGCTTCCCTCCTATGTTTTTCGAAAGCAGTAGCTTTCAAGAGTTTCCCAACAAGATGGTAAGAGATCTAAATATCATATAGGCAGCACTTGAGGATGTCACATTTTGTGTTGTCAAATTGCATGCTCTCTTAAACAGTAGAATTTCCTAGGATAGAAACACAGCTTCCTTCCACAGTACATAAGATATCAACCTGGGATATGCCTGTGTCAGTACACATACCAACGTAGCATTCATATGAAGCAGAACATGGAAGGATGAGGAGGGGGAAAAGGGTAGCACAAATGGGCCCCATCTGTAACACAAGGCCACAGCCTTAAACTCAATCCTCATTAATCAAAACTTCCATGATACGAGTACATCAAAGAAGCTCTTATTTATAGAACTAAAATCCTAACAGAAAAAGAAACTAGAATCCTAGTAAAACTAGAAAACATACTCATAACAAAACAAATCATAATTAAGTACTTATCAACATCTTATCTTATTAGAACTAAATACTTAGCAAGATATTATCCAACTAAATAATGATGGTGACAATAAGTAAAACTAAAGAAAAGAAACATCATACCAAAACACATCATAACTAACTACTCATCTTATCATAACTACATACTTATCAAGATATTAACGTACTATATAATAATAGCAACAATAACTGTAGTAATAACAAAAATATTACTTGGACCAAAATCTTCCTCCGGCGACTAGGACATTAGCATTCCGCATCAGCGTATGTAAGAGATCATTAGAGAAAACATAATACAATGGGATGTCTTAGAATACTGTTGGAATATTTGAGTAGTTATGAGTCTTGTCCCACATTGGTTAAACAAGTCTTGTATCAAGTTATCTCGTAATATAAATAATGAATCTTTGTGTTAGGGTTAGTTAACACCCTATACACTTTCTCTCATCTCTGACAACATGGTATCAGAGCTTAACCCTAACCTACCACCATAGCCACTGCCGCCCGTCACCACCCACCACCACCGCTACCTCTGCCATCATCTTGACGCCACACCAAAAAAAAAAAAAAACCCTAAAACGACCTACCCAAACCCTTTGGAATCCTAAAACAACCTACCCACTCATCAAAACCCTAAAACGACACTGTTCACGCGACTGTTCATCACAGCATTGTTCACGCACTGTTTATCGGTACTGTTCACGCGGCACTGTTCATTGCAGCATCTGTTGGCGTCATATGAAACCCCTATTCAATCTGCTTGTCTCTTGGCGATATGATTTAAGGTGATTTGGTTGGTTGATCTATCGATAGTTGACTAGTTGCCTCTCATTGTATGGGATATGTTTGCAATGAAATCTAATTCTACTTCCGCTGTTTCTGGTGCTTTTAGTTCTTCATTCAGTCGTGGCCGTGGTCGCGGTCGTGATTCTAGGTACAGTACTTGGGTTTCTAGTCATGGTGGTTGTGGTTTTCGTCCTAGGGGTCGCATGTCAGGGGGAGGTTGCCATAGTCGAGGCCGTGTTTTCAGACTGTGTACTCACTGTGGGGGAACAAATCATACAGTGGAGCACTGTTATGACCTACATGGTTTTTCTCAGGCTCATCGGGTTACCCCTTTCAAAGATGTTCGGCAGGTTACTCACTCTACTGCTATGGTGACTATTTCTGTGGAGGAGTACCAACGCCTTGTGTCACATCAAACAAGTTCCTCCATTGCTACGCTATCTCAGACAGGTTCTTCTAGTGCTTGTATTGCATCTTCCCGTTTTTCTATTCCTTGGGTTATTGATTCTGGTGCATTTGATTCTGACCATCAGTCTATTAATAAACCATCTCATGTTACCTTAGCTGATGGGTCTACCACTGATATTATTGGTTTGGGTTCTGTTTCTGTTACTTCCTCTTTGACTTTGAATTCCGTATTGCATGTTCCTCGTTTTCCATTAAATCTTATGTCTGTTAGTAAACTTACCAAATCTTTAAATTGCTCTGTCACATTCCTTCCCGATGGTTGTGTGTTTCAGGATCTCAAGACGGGGCGGAAAATTGGTAGCGGTACTGAACGTGGTGGCCTATATTACTTTACCGACGTTGTTCGCCCTAGCTCTGTTGCCCTACAGTCTTCGGTGTCACCCTATCAACATCATTGTCGTCTTGGTCATCCATCCCTTCAGAACCTTAAACGGCTAGTACCTTCATGTAGCCGTGTTGATGTTTTGCCCTGTGAAGTCTGTGAGTTTAGTAAACATCATAGAGTGCCTTTTTATCCTAGGGTTGAGAGTCGTGCTATCCTTTTCAATTAGTTCATTCTGATATTTGGGGCCCAATGCGTGTCCCTAATGTTTTTGGCTTCCAATATTATGTTATCTTTGTCGATAATTACTCTCGTGTCACATATCTTTATCTCATGAAAGAGAGGTCAGAGTTGTCTTCTATTTTTAAGTCATTTTATACGGAGATCAAAACTCAGTTTGATACTTGCATTCGTATATTTCGTTCTGACAATGCAGATGAATATTTTCATAATTCTCTTTCTAAGTTTTTTGACGATCATGGTATAATTCACCAATCTTCTTGTGCTCGGACTCCACAACAAAATGGAGTTGCCGAACGCAAGATTAAGCATTTATCGGAGGTTATGCGTGCTCTGTTATTCCAAATGCAAGTTCCTAAGTCTTACTGGAGTTATGCTGTTCTTACAGCATGTTATTTGATTAATCGTATGCCATCTAGAGTCCTAGGCGGTCAGATACCTCATATGGTTTTATTTCCTGGTCGGCCTCTCCACTCATTACCCCTACGAGTGTTCGGGTGCACCTGTTATGTTCATACTCTTGATCCTGGCCGGGACAAACTTGATCCACGGTCAATTCGGTGTATTTTCCTGGGATACTCGCGCACTCAGAAAGGGTACAAGTGTTACTCACCGTCTCTACGTCGTCATTTTGTTTGTGCTGATGTCACATTTAATGAGTCCTTACCCTTTAACTCGGGTCACTGTACTCCAGTTGACCTTCCTGAGACTAAGTCTGTGTTTCTTATTTGTGTACCATCTGTGCCACCCTTGCAGGTATATGTTCGTCGGGAGAAAGTATTAACAGCCCCACCAGTGCCTTCCGTCACGCCTCCTCCGTCTCAAGATCTAGTTCCACAACCATCGCCACCACCGCCTCCACCACCTCCACCTCTATCATCACCTGGCCTTCCTATAGCTCTTCGCAAAGGTATTCGGTCTTGTACTTCTCATCCTATTGATCGGTTTGTTTCCTATGCTCACCTGTCTCCGTCCCTTCGTGCTTTTACTACTTCTGTTTCGTCCATTTTTGTTTCTACCACTGTTCAAGAGGCCTTATCTATTTCTGAGTGCGGACAGCTATGGAGGCTGAGATGTCTGCTCTTCATGACAATGACGCTTGGGAGTTGGTTCCTCTTCCGCCAGGAAAGTCTACTGTAGGTTGTCGGTGGGTCTTTACGGTCAAATATCATCCTAATGGGTCTGTTGAGCATTACAAAGCTCGTCTTGTTGCTAAGGGATATACTCAGACTTATGGTGTTGATTATGCGGAGACTTTTTCTCCGATTGCCAAGCTTGGTTCTGTCCGCCTTCTTATCTCCCTTGCAGCCAATCTTGGTTGGCCATTATTCCAGTTGGATGTTAAAAATACCTTTCTTCATGGGGATCTCCAGGAGGAAGTTTATATGGAGCAACCACCTGGGTTTGTTGCTCAGGGGGAGCGTAATCAGGTACGTCGTCTTCGCAAAGCACTATATGGTCTTAAGCAGTCTCCTCGGGCCTAGTTTGGCAAGTTCAGTGATGTAGTTTGGATGAGACGCTGTCAGTCTGATCATTCGGTTTTCTCTCTCACATCTAACCGAGGGAAAGTATTATTGATTGTTTATGTGGATGATATTATTATTACGGGCAATGATCAAGAAGGTATTGATGAGTTGAAGAAATTTCTGCTGAGTCAGTTTCATACAAAAGATCTGGGAAGGTTGCGATATTTTTTAGGTATTGAGGTTGTACGATCTAAAGATGGCATTAGTTTATCGTAGAGAAAATATGTGCTAGATATTCTAAATGATACTGGTTTATTGGGGTCGAAGCCTGTCGATACTCCTATGGATCCTAATGTCAAACTGTGTGTTGATCAGGGGGAGCTGCTTTCTAGTCCTAACCAATATCGTCGCTTGGTTGGTAAATTGAACTATCTTACTATTACACGTCCAGATATCTCGTTCGCAGTTAGTATTGTGAGTCAGTTTATGTCTGCTCCTCGTCTTCCACATTGGGAGGCTGTTCTTAGAATTGTAAAGTATCTCAAGGCTCATCCAGGTCGTGGTTTGTTTTATCGAGCTAATAGTCACTTACGTATTGAGGCTTTTACTGACTCTGATTGGGCAAGAGGACCTTCTGATAGGAGATCCACTACAGGATATTGTGTTTTTCTCGGTGGAAACCTTGTCAATTGGAAGAGTAAGAAACAAACAGTGGTTGCACGGTCTAGTGCAGAGGCAGAGTATAGAGCCATGGCCCACACGACATGTGAGCTTGTATGGGTGCGATCTTTTCTTGAGGAGATAGGATTTAGTGTGCAATTGCCAATGAATTTGTATTGTGATAATCAGGCAGCAATTCACATTGCATCCAATCCGGTATTTCATGAGAGAACTAAGCATATTGAAGTTGATTGTCATCTAGTGCGTGAGAAGTTAGCTGGTGGTGTGATAGCTACTCCCTTTGTGTCTACAAGTGCTCAGTTAGCTGACATGTTTACTAAGTCATTGTTCAAGCCCCGGTTAGAGTTGTTATGTAACAAGCTGGGACTTTGTGATATCTATTTTCCAGCTTGAGGGGGAGTGTTGGAATATTTGAGTAGTTATGAGTCTTGTCCCACATTGGTTAAACAAGTCTTGTATCAAGTTATCTCGTAATATAAATAATGAATCTTTGTGTTAGGGTTAGTTAACACCCTATACACTTTCTCTCATCTCTGACAACAAATACAATATACATTCAATAGTCATCCTTGTTCATAAATGAGATTTCCAATTATTGACACAAATTTTGACAAAGAAAACGCTTAAAAGGCCACACAAAAAAAGGCAGTTCAAAATTCGTTTCTATAAATAACCACTATCAAAAACCAGCACTGTGGATCTACAAATAAGTGAAATACCACTATGCCCGGTATAAATCTAAAATACTCTTTCCAAACAGAAACTCCAATCATAAAAGAAAACATGTGAAATGCAAAATAATTTCACTCCTTCACTTAGTAGTTGAAAGTCGAAACTACTAAGGTACGTAAACTACAATGTAATAGAAAAGGAGTCCGATTTATTTTGGGACATATCAAGGTCATTCAGATCCACATTAATTGTTTCCATGTTGCTTAGAATGAGTGTTGAAGCAGCAATAATGTTGGAGAGCCAATGAGCTCATACAAGAACCACTAGCATTTGCAAGAAATGTGATATTAAGTATCCATAAAGTAATTGCCACCCAATTAGAACTAGATCAATCACCAAGGAATCGTACACAGAGATCCTACTGCAATTTATTTTGAGCATTTTTGTATCTCATGAGATTGCCTCTAAGTTTATACCCCATAGGCCATAACTCAGGAAATAATGCACAAGATGAACCCGAAAAGAGGATACCCCACTCTTTTGGATCAGTGCTGCAGATTAGTTTACTTTTCCCATAAGTAAACAAAAGGCAACAACTAATAAGAATTAGTTCTGACGCCCTAGATAGCCCAATCTCTTGAAGCCTCTACGAGTATGAATCTTGATGGGGGTTTTTTGCTCCCATTTCAGGCTCTCTTTTTTTGTACGCAATGGGCCAGACTTGTATCGTTTAACCAAAAATAGAGCCTTTGATAGAGCAGGAGATAAGGAAATCTTTTCTTTGGTGGGAAGTGCAAAAGCAAAACTAATAGTGTATCTGTCATTACAGCCAAGACACCCACTTGCATTGCAAGTTTACGACAGAAAGAGCCCCAGGGCTAAAATGGATACCGGAAAGGTGAAACATGACAGGAAATCCAACAAATAAAACAGTTTCTTCACTTCATTAACATCTTATCTCTTGTGATACCTATTCCTTTGCTCCATAAATCCCGTCAGAAATCCAAAAGAATAAGTTAAGAACACAACTTTAAAACAATATTGTGTCAATATGTTGTGTTTCTAGACTTTTTGAATCCATAATCCAAACAAAGAGAAAGTGTCCAACTAGTTGAGAGTTTGAAAATGTCTAACCAGCGGACAAAACCAAAAAGAAGAATAAATTAAATGAGAGTAAATTCTACACCTGATTTGAGGCGAGCGCAGTTTGTTGCGACAATTGCTGCCTTATTTGCCCAGGGTTCATCCGCTGCTGGGAATATGCAAGGTTTCCATTTGCTCTAATTTGTGGGCTCAAGTTGAGTGTTCCCATCATTCCCATTGCTTGCATTCCTTGCAAAGGTTGCCCGGGCGAATTTCCCGGATGGAACTGGGATCCTTGTACCAGCCCTGTTTTTTGTCTTGGCTGCACCAAACATGGCACTTGTCAAAAGAGAAATCCACTCAATGGACATTCCGGAAATAAATCCAGCCACTACTCAAATCTTGGCTTGCACTCAAATTTGAGGGGAAAAAACTCCCACATTCCTATGCACTCCTTTAGCCCAATTCACATCAAAAGGAGTAAAACTATTTTGCAAGTCAAATCAAGGGGGAATCTTTTGTTTACCCAAATTTTTAAACACTACATTTTGGCTGCCCATGAGTTCATACAAAAAAATGAAGCCTTTACTGAATCTTTTACCAGAGAACTCCTTCAATGCTCAACAAAACAGTTCAAATTTTTCAACACTACGTTGTGGCTTTCAAATTCATCACTCTGCCACTTAAAACTTAAATGTAACAATATTAACTCTTACTCATTTTTTGCTTAAATTATAGTTCTTGCCAAGTGGAATGACATGGGTTCATTTAAAAACAATAATGAAGCTTCTATTAAAAAATCCTTAACGCAAACTAAATAAAAGTTTGACTAAAGGGCTATAGGTGATCTGACTAACAATTGCCACTCAATCTTAATCCAACCAATAACCATTTCCCCATATTTTAGCTTTGGGAAAATGCTAATAACAGCCCCCAGATAGATGACGTGTAAAAGGCATATCGATATTCGTGAACGAGTATTACAATTCTAGCATATTTGTCACTGTTAAGCATATTATCCTCTGCCTAATTGGGTGGCGGTTACCAAGACCAACTTTTTCCTTCTCAATTCTTAACGAAACAGTTCATACCGATAACAACTGGGATTGCAAATTCAACTGTGCAGCAGCCGCCGCAGCTTGGCCGGACAACATGGGCAGGTGCCCGGTCTGACCGATCAACGCGGCCGACCGCGCCATCTGTTGCTGCTGATTCTGCTGCTGCTGCTGCTGCTGCTGTTGCTGCTGTTGTCCCCCTCCGAAATTCATCTGCCCGTAAATCCCCGCCTGCTGCCGCATCCCACCGGGCCCCACCCCCGCCACACCGTACTGCTGCTGCTGCATCGGATTCAACCTCGCCATCGACGCCGTTCTCTGTAGCCCTTGCTGTATTTGAAAAGTCGATCCCCCCATCAAATTATTATTACTCTGCTGCTGCTGCTGCTGCTGCTGCTGTTGCTGCTGTTGTTGAAATTGTTGTTGCAACAATTGTTGTTGTTGTTGTTGTTGTTGTTGTTGTTGTGATGTGATTTGCTGTTGTTGTTGTTGTTGTTGTTGTTGTTGTTGTGGGAGGTTGTCAATTGAAGGGGATTGGGAGATATTAGAAGGAGAAGGTATGTTAGGGTTAACGGAGTTTTGAGGAATTGAAGAGTCGATGGGATTGGGGTGTTGAATTGGGATTGGGGACGAGGTCGTCGACGGATTCTCCGCCATGTTTTTTCTAGGATGTGTTTGGTTACTGGGAAAATTTGGAGGGTTTAGGGCAACCCCAATGGGGATGTAAAATAGAAGGGGATGGATAGTTATTTTAGATGTAAAAAGTGGTTAAAAGTTAGTTGGATGTAAAATAAAACCCATCCCTATCCAATGGTGAGATGTAAAAAAAAGATGGATAATTAACTAATTTTCCCTCCTCCTTAATTTTCCCTAACTTTCTTAACCCTAATTCAAGAAAAATAATTCTGGTATCCGGTAATCAAGGACTTGAAAAAAAAATTATTCCGAAAAAAAAAAAAATTCCGTCTGAAAAAAATTCCCTCCCTCTCAACTTTACTCTCTCTCTTTCTCTCAACTTTACTCTCTCTCTCTCTCTCTTTTTACGAGAACCAGTCGGTGGAAACACCCCCCCTCCCTCTCTCTCTCTCTCTCTCTCTCTCTCCGAACCAGAGGAGATGAAACCCCCCTCCCCCCCTCCTCTCTTTCTCTCTCTCGTTGATATCTCCGTCTCTCACCGACTGTTCCCGTTGAATACCGAGATGAAACCCTAACTCCCCTATGTTGATGATCACCGACTGTTCCCGTTGATATCTCTGTCTCTCATCGGCGAGATCCCTCACTCACCTCTCTCTCTCTCTCTCTCTCGCTCAATTCCGGCATTTTTTGGTCACTCCGGCGAATATTTGCAGAAACCGGCGACGAGGAACAAATTCCGGCCAACTATCCGGCGAATACAGGTAACTCCGGTCGTTCATTTTTCTGGTATTGCAGTTGGATTTGATGATGTTTGATGACCTGTAATTTATAGCTGTAGCCAAAAGGGGATGGAAATATACATCTCTCTTTCCATCTATGCCATTTTACATCCAGATTTATGCTATTTTACATCCCCATTGGAGGGGTATTTTTTGCATCCAGGTGCTATTATAAGTATAGAACCCAGTTTTACATCCCCATTGGGGATGCTCTTAGGTGTTTGCTAGATCATTGGGGGTGAGTTTTTAGTGAGAGAATCTATAATACTACGAGTTTCGGAATCGGGAGAATTTGATCGGGCAGAGAGAGAGAGAGAGAAAAGCGAGCGAGCGAGCGAGCAGGGAAAGGGTTATATGCGGCCGGTAACTCTTGCAATCATTACATTCGGGAGAGTCAAACTGTCAACGATCAATCAAAATCTTGTTGATTTTTTTCTTTTCTTTTCTGAACAGCGGAAAATGATCAAAATCCAAAGTCTTGTTTGGCTTGATATAATCATGAAAAATATGTGATTTCACTTAACTACTTAGAGCATCCGCAATGGTAATAATCAAAATCAATAACGAAAATATGTCACATCAGCATTTGATTAATCATTTAATCCATAATCAAACTTAACAATCTCTATCTTTACATTGGTTATTTTTGCATCTCTGACCAAAAAAAACCCCACAATACACAATGCACATTTATCCAATCGCAAACGAGTTTCAATCACCCATCCGACCACATTAAATTATTCTTCTCGATGACACGATTCAAATGTGGGGTATTTTTGAGTTATTGAGTTTTGAATTTGGTTATTGAGTTTGATTATTAAGTTTTGGTTATTGGTAAAAGTTGTTAAGTTTGGTAATAGAATTGGTGAAATTTGGTTATTTGCTAACTTTACTTATTACAATGTGAGGGGTTTTTTAAGCATTGTTATTAAATTTGCTTATCTACACCCATTTACTTATTACAATAGGGATGCTCTTATGTTTGGTTTGGAAAAAGAGGTTTGGTAGAGTCCATGAAAGTGTAATGACGTCCGAATTCACTTGTAATACAACGAAATCCGGACCATCCATTACACTTTTCCGGATTCACTTGTACTGTCTATTACAAGTGAATCCGAACCGTCATTACACTTTCATGTTTTGTTTTCATAAATCCTAACATTTTTCTTATGAATAAATATGGGAAAAGCAAAGGAAAACGAGAAAAATAATTTGGAAAAATAACTTCTATTTAATTGAAACACAGGCATTACCTTTAAAAGATTCGATATCTATTTGTCCTTTTAAGTATTTATCTTGGTCTGAAAATTCCAACAAAAAACATCATATTGTCCTTCTAAAACGCCAACTAAAAACAAACATAAACTTAAACATGCTTTTAAAGGTAATGCCAACATCTTATTCTTCAACCATCTTTACCACAAAAAATGAAAAAATAAAATTCATTTGCCAACTAAAATCACCACCATTGTAGTCAACCATTTCACCTTCAAATTGGCTAACTCAATGTTCTCTTTCATTACTTTGTTCCTAACTCTCAAACTCACATTCTTTGCTTCCACCTCTTCCATCTTCACCCTCAATTACCTCGTCCATCTCCAATATAATCCAATCCTCTTTGTTCTTCCGTTCTTCCATCTTCAATGTACACCCATCTTCAATTCCATCTCCTTAAATTTTCTAATCATATAGTTGATCTTCATTACAAGCCATTCCTCCCTCTTCTGCCATTGTTCCATCTTAAGTCCAAACTCATTTTCCCTCTCCTTCAACTCTCGAATTTCTATCTTCAAATTTGTTTCTGTCTTCTTCAAATCAATAAATTGTTTATGCAGGTCTTCAACGTTCTTGTGCAAATCCATGTTCTTCACTATCCAATTCCCAAATTCCTTCCCTCTCTCACATGTGGGGGGGTCAACCCAATCAAAGAACTTGCCAGCATTGTCACCCTAAAAATTAAATATCGAAAAAGGACTCATTAACACATAGAATAAGGGATATAGGATAAAAGATCATAAAGAATAAAATTAACACCTTGTAGTTCACACATCCTAGGAATCTCCTACCCACATTTGCACTAGTTAGGGTTGTTCTTAGTGGAGCCCTTACTCCGCACCCACACTGAACATTGAAGTGTTCTGGTGTGCTTCGTGCATTGCTCGTAGTGGAAGAAGATTGGAGTGGGATGGGATGGTGAGAAGAAGACAATGCGATGGGAGAAGGGTTTCTGGGGAGGGGAGAGAGGGTGACTTGTGCAGAAATGGAGGGCTGCACAGTTTTGGAGGGAAATGGAGAAGAGGGTTTCTCGGTTTTGGGTGGAAAATAGGAGAAAGGACTGAAGGAAATGGAGGGATAAGGGTTTTAGCTCATTGGGGACAATATTGGATAAAAAAACACCACTTTTGGGTGAAAAAATTAACGATTCTAGACGGAAGGCTGACTGAAGGGCTCTAGGGGAAAAGAAAACTTTAATGAGGGGTCTGGCTGTGGGCGAAATTCGTAAAGGAAGTGACCTTGAAAAATGGGTAAACTTGGAGTTGGAGGAGTGTCTAGGTAAATAACCCTTAAATTTTTTATTTTAGTGTAATTAATTGTCGCCCCCACTAATCTTAATTCCTGGCATCTGGCACCGCTATTGGAAGAACTTTGACATTAATGACCAAATGAAAGTTGCTAAGTCCAATCAGTTTTCCAGTTTCTTAGAGCTCAAAAAGAAAAACAGGATGGAGATTCCTAAATCTACAGACGTTGAGTCTCCATCCACAGCCATGGCTCTCACCGGCAAAGGGTGCCCGTGGGCGTTTAGTCTCCATCCGCAGCCCTCCATCTCACCAGCAAAGGGTACTGTCCACAACACCCACGGTAGCCCTGAAATAGGTTCTGAGATCTGGCTTTTTATTCTCAAACACAACCCTAGTGTTGCTACATAAAAACACCAAAAGCTTCTATGTTTCCAGCATCTCTTTAGCCATAAAAAACCATTAAATCAGCGATAGAGCCCCAGTTTTGCCAATGCCATACGTCAAAGTTACTTGTGTGATCCCCTACTTTTCCTACGTCACAGTACACACATGCATGTGCTAAAGCAGAGAAAGACAGTATGCATGCAAATTTGAAGATGTTACACTATGTCAGCAAGCCTCACCAAGTCAACGAAATCATCAGCAATCTCCAAAAGAAGATCTTCAACATTCAGGTCCGACTCTCCTTGTGAATCCACCTGGAGACTCAAATGAGGATCATCGTGACAATGGGGAATTATTTCATTTACAACCCTATTCTTCAAAATTGTGACTAATTGTGTGTTACAAGGCTGTTCAAAAAAATAGCGTGTTACGAGCAAATTTTCCCACTCACTACAAAACACCTCTATCCTACTGGATTTTTGCGCGCATGTATGTGAGTGGGTGGGTTTGTGAGGGGGGGGGGGGGGGGTGGGGAACTAAAAATGAATTTGCAAACTCAAAATTAAACATTTTTACTCTTACTATTGGTTATTCCTAACTAACCAGGACATTCTCTATCCTTAAAAAATTAAAGTTCAATTTAAAAGGTTCACCAGTAATCATGTCCCCCGCCCATACCCCCAATGATTGGGGACTACATGGGTTCTGTTATTGTTGTATCAGTAATCATGTGTACTAGTAATAATTTCATCCAGCTACATTGGCGTGTGCACTTGTGTGTGTGTGTGTGTGTGTGTGTGAGAGAGAGAGAGAGAGAGAGGAAATTAAAATGCCTTTACCTTGTTAGTCTCGCCAACTCCAATTTCAAATTTAACATCTTTACTCTCACTGTTGATTTTTATCCACTAACAACTGCATTCAAATTCGTTCCCTAAACCACTGGAGCCAAAAGAAATCAGATTTCAAATCTGGCTAAATGTTTCATTCGTTTAAGTGAAATATTACACTGACATAAAAAAAATAAATAGAGGATGACCTGTGAAACCAAATCCTGTATCTTTTTCTTCCCAAGAAGTTGATTGCTTGCTTCTGTTCCTAGACTAGAACTCCCCCCCGGAGGAGTTGTTCCTGCTGCAGTAGCAACTGGCTGTGATCCTGTCAAACTTAGAGACTTTTGGCCTGCAGGCACTGCCATCCTCGGAGACTGCTGGTGCTGTTCATTTAAAAACTGTTGGGGTGGAGATGATGGTTGCTGCTGCTGCTGCTGCTGTTGTTGTTGCTGCAGCAGCAGTTGTTGTTGATGGAGTTGCGGCTGTATATTTGGTTGCTGTTGCTGAATGAGCTGGGATAACTGTTGTGGATTCAATGCCATTGAAGTTTGCTGCAACTGCAGAGAAGAAGCCAATTGTTGCTGCAAAAGTATTGTTGTTGCATCTGTTGTTGAAGACGATATGAAGGAGAATTAGGAGAGGACATAGCTGGCATTTGCTTCAACCATTGTTGCTGCGCCAAAGAGTTCATGGCTGAGATCAGATCCCCTGTCCGACTCACATTCGGACAGGCGCCTGTCCGAGTCTCTCTCGGCCGTTGATCTCGCAAATCAACGGCTGAGATGAGCCGAGCACTTTGTGCTCCAAAACGAGAGAGTGGTACAGGCGAGCCAGACAGGGGAGTGGGACAGGTGATCTTCTCCCTTCATGGCTGGCTGTCCATTCTGAGCCAACTCAGATAACTGGGGGTTCATAAACGATGTCCTTGGAAGGCTTTGAGATTGCAGTTTCTAAATGAAAGAAAAGAAAACAGGGGAAGCAGATAATAGGTCAAAATAGTGCCCCAAAAGAGAGTAAGAAAACAAAAGAATGGAACCTGGTGGCTAGGCAAATACATAAGCACGCTAAAATGAACGGAATACTCTTCTGTCCATCCCAGATTTTCAGTCTGTGTGTCTGTTGTGGGGGTGCTAAATTTCGATTATAGCTGGTCAATATAAAAATAATTTAGCTTCCCTCCTATGTTTTTCGAAAGCAGTAGCTTTCAAGAGTTTCCCAACAAGATGGTAAGCTATCTAAATATCATATAAGGCAGCACATGAGGACTTTACATTTTGTGTTGTCAAATTGCATGCTCTCTTAAACTGTAGAAGTTCCTGGGATAGAAACACAGCTTCCTTCCACAGTACATAAGATATCAACCTGGTATATGCCTGTGTTAGTACACATCCCAACGTAATATTCATATGAAGCAAAACATGGAAGGATGAGGAGGGGGGAAATGGTAGCACAAATGGGCCACAACCGTAACACAAACCCACGGCCTTAAACTCAATGCTCATTAATCAAAACTTCCATGATTCGAGTACATCAAAGAAGCTCTTATTTATAGAACTAAAATCCTAACAGAAAAAGAAATTAGAATCCTAGTAAAACTAGAAAACATACTCATAACAAAACATATCATAATTAATTACCTATCAACATCTTATCTTATTAGAACTAAATACTTTGCAAGATATTATCCGACAAAATAATGATGGTGACTAAGTAGAACTAAAGAAAAGAAACATCATAACCGATCAAAAAAATAATAATAATCATACCAAAACACATCATAACTAACCACTTATCTTATCATAACTACATACTTATTAAGCTATTAACGTACTAAATTATAATAGCAACAACAACTGTAGTAATAACAAAAATATTACTTGAACCAAAATCTTCCTCCAGAGACTAGGACATTAGCATTCCGCATCAGCATGTGTAAGAGATCATTAGAGAAAACATAATACAATGGGATGTCTTAGAATATAATATACATTCAATAGTCATCCTTGTACATAAATGAGATTTCCAATTATTGAGACAAATTGTGACATGGAAAACGCTTAAAAGGCCACAAAAAAAGGCAGTTCAAGATTCGTTTCTACAAATAACCACTATCAAATATCCAGCAGTGTGGATCTACAAATAAGTGAAGTACCACTATGCCCTGTATAAATCTAATACTGAAGATCGCCAAATACTCTTTCCAAACAGAAACTCCAATCATAAAAGGACATGTGAAATGCAGAATAATTTCACTCCTTCACTTAGTAGTTGAAAGTTGAAACTACTAAGGTAAGTAAACTACAATGTAATAGAAAAGGAGTCAGATTTATTTTGGGACATATCAAGGTCATTCAGATCCACATTAATTGTTTCCATGTTGCTTAGAATGAGCGTTGAAGCAGCAATAATGTAGGAGAGCCAATGAGCTCGTACAATAATCACTTGCATTTGCAAGAAATGTGATATTAAGTATCCATAAAGTAATTGTCACCCAATTAAAACTAGATCAATCACCAAGGCATCCTACACAGAGATCCTACTGCAATTTACTTTGAGCAGCCCAGTTTTTTGTCTTGGCTGCACCAAACATGGCACTTGTCAAAAGAGAAATCCACTCAATGGACATTCCGGAAATCAATCCAGAAAAAACTGCTGATTTGGGGCATCTCCAGCCGCTACTCAAATCTTGGCTTCCACTCAAATTTGAGGTAAAAAACCTCCCACATTCATATGCACTCCTTTAGCACAATTCACATCAAAAAGAGTAAAACCATTTTGCAAGTCAAATCAAGGGGGACTCTTTTGTTTACCCAAAATTTTCAACACACAATTTTGGCTGTCCATGAGTTCATACAAAAATAATGAAGCTTTTACTGTATCTTTTACCAGAACTCCCTCAATGCTCAACAAAACAGTTCAAATTTTTCAACACTAGGTTGTGGCTTTCAAATTCATCACTCTGCCACTGAAAGTAACAATATTAACTCTTACTCATTTTTTGCTTAAATTATGGTTCTTGCCAAGCGGAATGACATGGGTTCATTTAAAAACAATAATGAAGCTTCTATTAAAATCCTTAACGCAAACTAAATAATTGCGGATCAAAAAAAAAAAAAAACTAATAAAAGTTCGACGAAAGGGCTAGGTGATCTGACTAACAATTGCCACTCAATCTTAATCCAACCAATAACCATTTCCGCGTATTTTAGCTTTTGGAAAAAATCACACCTCAGGTAGATAACGTGTAAAAGGTATATAATTATCCGTGAATGTGTATTACAATTCTAACTTATTTGGCACTGTAAGCATATTATCCACCGCCTAATTGGGTGGCAGTCAGCAAGACCCTAACATTTTCCTTCTCAATTCTTAACGAAACAGTTCATACTAAAAAAAAAAAAAAACAGTTCATACCGATAACAACTGGGATTGCAAATTCAACTGTGCAGCAGCAGCCGCAGCTTGGCCGGACAACATGGGTAGGTGCCCGGTCTGACCGATCAACGCAGCCGTGCCATCTGTTGCTGCTGATTCTGCTCCTGCTGCTGTTGTTGCTGTTGTCCCCCTCCGAAAATCTCCGCCTGCTGCTGCCGCATGACACCAGGCCCCACCCCCGCCGCACCGTATTGCTGCTGCAGATTCAACCTCGCCATCAACGCCGTTCTCTGCTGCTGCTGCTGTTGTTGATGTTACTTTTTCAAAAATGCTAAGGGTACATACAAAATGTACATACAATGTACATATGGATTTTGTGGGGCTCAAATCGGGTCCCACAAAGATGATTCGAATCGCCCCCACAATTTCAGAAAAAATCCTTACCGATATCGGGTTGAGCTGATTTTTTACAGGGCTCCATAAAAATATGTTTTAAAAATAATGGACGGTTTGGATCATCTTTGTGGGACCCGATTTGAGCCTCACAAAATCTATATGTACATTGTATGTACATTTTGTATGTACCCATAGCAGCACTCCTTAGTTTTTTCCTAGTGTGGCCCACTAGCCTCCACGTTTTGTACATGTGGGACTCCACTACCAGATAAGCCAATGAAGTGATATGGTTCATTACGATAACTAATTAGAATTATAGATAAATGAAAACTCTTAGATAATTAAAGAGACCTTGATGGACTAGGTGTCTTTTAATAATTATCTCTAAGGCCTCTTCTCTCCTCTATAAAAGGTAGAATACCCTCCCCTTTATTCCTATGGTTTTTCCATCAATTAAAGTAATGGGGTATTCTAGAAAGGTAGAGACAGAGTGAAAAAGGTGAGCCAAGAATTAAGGTGTTTCTAATTAAGGGGTTTGTTCTCTCTGATCACGATGGCCAACAAAGGTACGCTATTTATTGTTCTTGAGATGTATTGAATTCAAGATCTTGTTATACCTGTTTTCCGCATAATAGTTTTAATATAGATATTGATTTACAGTTGGTATCAGAGCATGGTTTTCTGAATCAAAACATCTTGGAATTAATGAAGTAGAACGTACGGCCATGTTAATTAATTTTATTGATTAATTAATGACAAGAATCGTTAGACGTTACTGGCTTATATTTATGTTTACATATTGCATGTTTCATAGTCAGTTTATAACATATGGTTGAGTTGATCTCGATATTTACGTTAAACCCAGTAAATGATCATTATTAAATTGATAGAAGATCTGGGTCGCTATTTCGTTTGGATAAAAAACAAATAGTTTTCGTCCCATTTATGCCATTATTGATTCA